>OX155954.1:13660826-14407750 GCA_944548615.1 Micropterix aruncella | reverse complement strand
TATATATATATATATATATATATATATATATATATATATATATATATATATATATATATATATATATATATATATATATATATATATATATATATATATATATATATATATATATATATATATATATATATAAATATATATATATATATATATATATATATATATATATATATATATATATATATATATATATATATATATATATATATATATATATATATATATATATATATATATATATATATATATATATTTATATATATATATTTATATATATATATAAATATATATATTTATAATACAACCTGGGATTTCCTTCGCTACTTTTTAAGTAGCGTTTACTAATTTTATTTTAAATAAAAACATGATCCTATAAACGGATTTCTTTACAAACCTTATGAAATATAACAATATTATACTGTTTTCTACAATGTTTCTTTACAATTTTTTAATATTATACAATTTTATATAGGTTTACCCTATTTTGATAACATTATACAATCTTTTTTATAAACTTCTCTGCCAGAAATAAAGATTTAAGTTTCTTCTTTCACTTCATTGAGCATATGGAGTTTTTTTATTTATTTTTAATTCGATTTAATGGCTCGTTGATAACAAACTCAGCCAATAGTAGGTATCATATTTTAAATGTTAGTGGCATTCGAAATTTGAATTATTTCGTAATGTCACTTTCATTTATAAAACGGCCTTGCCGAAATGATCAATAGTTTAATTTTTAATTTTTTCGCTTAATTCGTCTCATTTGAAGGCATTTTGTGTTGCATAAGGATAAGCCCTATTTATGAGATATATGGATGAATAGTGATCGTTAGTCGACTGCAAAAGGACCTTTAAACTTACATTGCACCTGTCGAAAGTCGTGCACATCCGTAAGTATATCTCATTCAAACATAAGCATTTCCCAATACAACCTGGGATTTCCTTCGCTACTTTTTAAGTAGCGTTTACTAATTTTATTTTAAATAAAAACATGATCCTATAAACGGATTTCTTTACAAACCTTATGAAATATATATATATATATATATATATATATATATATATATATATTATATATATATATATATATATATATATATATATATATATATATATATATATATATATATATATATATATATATATATATATATATATATATATATATATATATATATATATATATATATATATATATATATATATATATATATATAATATATATATATATATATATATATATATATATATATATATATATATATATATATATATATATATATATATATATATATATATATATATATATATATATATATATATATATATATATATATATATATATATATATATATATATATATATATATATATATATATTTAATTGTAAGGTTAGTGAAGGTTGTACCTTTGCCGGACGTTTCGGAGCCCGTGGCTCCTTCTTCAGCGGCAAGAAGAATACAGTATTCTTCTTGCCGTTGAAGAAGGAGCCACGGGCTCCGAAACGTCCGGCAAAGGTACAACCTTCACTAACCTTACAATTAAATAAAAATGTTTTAAAAGTTTTCATTTAAAAATTATATATATATATATATATATATATATATATATATATATATATATATATATATATATATATATATATATATATATATATATATATATATATATATATATATATATATATATATATATATAATATATATATATATATATATATATATATATATATATATATATATATATATATATATATATATATATATATATATATATATATATATATATATATATATATATATATATATATATATATATGTATATATATATATATATATATATATATATATATAAATATATATATATATATATATATATATATATATATATATATATATATATATATATATATATATATATATATATATATATATATATATATATATATATATATATATATATATATATATATATAAAGCATATCAGTCGTTGTTTTTTTAATTTTATTTTTAATAATTTAAAAAGTGTCGTTAAGTAAAATATCGCTAACAAGCAATATTAGCGATATTTTACACACCGCTAAACGCTTACACATCGTGCTCAACGCTTTTCGTAAAAAACAATTAAAATTTTAAAAAAAAATACGAAAAAAAAGCATGTTTATAAACTACACACACAGTAGCAATGGAGTCCAACGGTCAAGTTATGAAAGACTTGTATTTACATACTATGAATAGATGCCCCTAACATTTGAGGTTTCCAGGACCTTTATCGACGGTGAACATTCATCCTCCATCAATTAATCATGAGAACACAGCTTGTACCCCTTGAAAATAAAACAAATTGATTCATGATGATATCAATCGAAAAAACGAAGAAGAAATCAATGAAAGAGCACGTTAATATTACTTCAGCAAATGCCTTCTTGTTATATTGGGTTAGCGTTTATATTTAACATTTTAATATTTAAGAGATAGAATAAAAAGGTACAAATTAGGATTTAAGTACATTCCAGAGATTAAATGTAATTAAGAGCAAAGATAAAAACAGTAAATTTATACATACCAATATTTTCACGTAGCGCAGGCGCATTCGTATGTATTACGTATGACATCCCGAGCAAAATTGTTACGGACGAATAAGTATTTCAGTTTTTATAATGTCCATGAGTTTGTAGTTAAGTTTTTGATATAAGTACCTCATTTGTCAATATGTTTTGTATATGTACAATGCCTTTCTCAGCGGCATCATATCCGGAACGTTTCTCAATAACGCTCAGTATCCTGGTTCGCGCTAGAGCGGTTATAATTGCATCTCAGTTATCCCTATCATTATTAGCTCGACAGGGGCCGAATAGCTGGGCGCATTCCTTTCGAGACCGAGAGCTAATGGGATGGGTGGGAATGATATATAGCCCGCTTTAGGCTTCCAGGTCAAATAGCAATCCACGAACTAAATCAGTCTGTCATTTAATATGTTCGATCGAAATGTCTTTTTTCTAATGCTATGTAAATTAAATCATTTATTTAATTTGTTGTACTATTTAATATTTATACTTGCATTTTTTCTGGACACTTTATAAAAAATATAATATTAATAATAAAAACTCTTTATTTTAAATGAAAAAGGCGAGCTTATTGCCTTTCAGCAATGTCTATCAGCTAACCTACAGTTGAGTTTATAACATATTTAGTACATTGGCTACGCAAAAGAACAATAAAAAATACAAGTGATAAAAAGAAAACAACAGAAACTAGAAAGAAAGATAACAAAAAAAAGTAAAACAAACGACTTAAATTAAATAAGGACGCAGAGGAAAGGAAGGAGAGGAAGGAAGGAAAGGGAAGAGAAAAGGAGAAAGAAGAGGTGGATTGGTTAATTTATGGATTTTAGGGTTATATGCTCCTTGTGCCTGGCCTTGAACGAGGAGATGCTGGGGGCTGTTCTAACATCGTTTGGTAAGGCATTTCAGAGTCGTGCAGCTTCCACGGAGAAGGAGTATGAAAAAAAAGTCATTGCTATGACCAGGGATGGATAACAGGTTATTGCCCTCTGATCTCAGGGAACGGCCGTGCGCCGATAACGCGGTTAACCTACAGCTTTCCCTAGGAGTTAACCTTCGGGCGCTCGTGGACGGTTTGCGCACCGTGTGGCGTCAGCCAATCGATTGTGCATTCTGACCGACAGCCGGGGGAGTCTGGAAACAGTACTGTCTCCTATAGAGCGGGGGTAGTTACTGCAACTGCTCCTGAAACGATCAATCGGCTACCCGATATTGTATGAAGAGCTGGGCAAGAGCTGCCGGGGTCCGCGATAGATTCGGTAGACAACGTATCACCGCTACGCAAGGGAGAGGACAGCGGAAGCGACTCGGAACCTGTAACCAGTCGGGACACCGGAGTAATTTGGTTGCAACTGGTCGCAAGGGCCCAAGATGAAGGTGATAAAGGGACAAGGAAGATGAATCGGCCCGCTGGGTGATTAACCTGGTTATTTCGCGGTAAGGCGTTAGCTTCTTACGGGCGTGTGGCGTAACTAGATGGTGGACTGTTTTCGTCCTAAGTCTTACGCGCTCACCTCACGGGAGACAGAACGATCTATTATCGTTTAAACTTCCGGTGATAAGGTGACGGGTTCGCCGTTTTAGTCAGCAGCTCTAGTTGCCAAATATGAATGTTTTAAGAAATGTTCCAATAATGTGCATTATTTTATACAACTCTTATTTTTGAGTGTATATTTCATATACTTTATTTACTCATAAAATTTAAATAATACTACAAACTCCAATAAATTCGGTATACGAAACAAAGGGGCAAATAAAGTAGGGCACAGTTTATTTATACACAGGGCGCCCGCCGTTGAGAAATAAGACGAAGCGTAGGTGAGGTGAGGCGCTCCATCAAAGAGTTATCCGTGTGGCAGAGCGCCTTTAGCGGGCTGTTATTTACCTTTCCAAAGTGCGCTTTAATTGCAGCCGGGCTGTGATTAAAAGTTGGAAGGGAGCGTGTCTGTCGGAGCGAAAGTCCGCCTGCGCCTTACCACGAATAACGGACTCGTTCGCCGCGAAGTTATTGTCGGCCGACTAAGCCAAACGCGCAGAGGGATTTGCTTCCGCGCCGCCTTTGTGGTCATTTTTGGTGATCGATGTGTAAAGTTTACCTATTATGTTGGGAAATACTAACCGAATTTCTAAATATATGGAATTTCAGGGACGGCTTTTCTGTCCTTCGTATTTACCAATATCGTTTACAAAAAAAAAATTGAATTTTAAAAAAATGGTATACTTGGATATGGAGCTTGCGGAAAAATCCTCCAGAAAGTGAACGTTGTCCAAAAGGCAATAATTAGAATCATTCTTAGAAAATCGAGGCGGTACCTTTCCGACGACCTATTTTCAGAAGAACAATCGCTGTATTTGAGTCAGTTGATTTGCCTTAAAGCAGTATTAAATCTCAGAAATACCACTGGAGACGAAGATTATGTTTTTTCGGAGAACACTGAGAGCACAGGTCGTTATAAGTTAAACTTTAAAGTGCCGAAACGTCTAACATCGTTTGGTTAACGTCACTACAGCGTACTTTCTCCAAGAATGGCTAGTATGATGAGTAAAAAATATTGAAAATAAGCAGAAAACAGCAAAAATATCACCTTAAATTATATCTAAAGAACCTTTGTCAAAGAGAGAGAGAGAGAGAGAGAGAGAGAGAGAGAGAGAGAGAGAAAAAGAGAGAGAGAGAATGAAAATTGATTAAAATTTTGAAATAAATAGATATTGTTTTTTGCTACACACGTATTTATATTTACTATATTTAAGTACTTATTATATACGTTATTTATTACTACCAATTGTTATTTATTATTACTTATTACTGGTTGTGAAATTATTATGATATATTAACATTTAATTTTTAACGTAATTGAATACTGAAATTTTATTTTGGAAGTTTTATATTTTACAATCATTTATATTGGTGGTCTTTCCACTGAGTATAATGTGTAATTAAGGGTGTATTTTTTTGTAATGTCATCAAATAAAATAAAATAAATGATTTACGCTTTGGAGTACTATATTTTGGATAATAAAAATATTCGTCTGCTAGTTGCAGCATGATAGATTGCGTCCGTTTTGCGTAGATGTCAGCGGATTCGGATACGATTCGGACAAGACAAATAAAATCACTGAATCCACCTACGATTGCGCACTAAACGCGCCAGTAAAGAACCTTTAATCGTGCCGAGTATTAAGTTACCCTTAAGCGAAGCCTACCTACGTCGATCCTCATCCATTTCAGCTATCTGCTCCGTTCTAGATTAGCTTTCGGGCAAGGCGGGCGGCGCGGCGAGCGCGCCGCCCTAATTCGCTAAAAGCAGGAATGAACGCCGAACATTTTAGGTGACTTGCGAAAACGCTGCAAATAACATTATCTTTATTTGCACTTCCTTTTCTTAACTCTTAATTGAATAGGCAGTGATTTGGCGTTTTCCACGTTGTGAGTTTACAACAAGCTAGAAGTTGGTTAATCAAATTTTCGCCTTCCGCGCAGAGGCCGCGTTGACTTGGTCGGACAATGATTCAACTTGGCTGCAGGGCTCGACTTGTAATGAACGCTATTGTTCACACGTTGGGGTGGAGTGACTGCTGACTGATTTAATTACCCATTATAAACACCATGAAATCATTTTAGAAAAAGCAAAATGAAATCTTCGAAGGGAACTCGCACATGAATCGAAGTCAGACTAATGAATTCAATTCTGCATGGCTTACCTATAGAGAGAACAGAAAGCACTGATCTCATTGTAGATTTAAGAATGATCATTCGTATTATTATTTGACTCATTGATATGTTAGCGTAGATTTTAAAAATAATAATAACTCGACTCTTATTAGGAAAATTTTGTACATATATTCTAAAAAGAATTAGAAGGTGTAAATTTCTAAAAAGAAATTTTAAACAAAATATCTTTTAATCGCCCTATCTAATAAATTAGAATTTTAAAGCCTTTCAAATTAATTGTGTATCGTCTTTATATGACCATTTAATGTTAAATGTGTATTTCCCAATACAGATTTTCCAAACTAAGCACATTGCAGTTGGTATCAGCGATGATTCTATTTATGCTTCTATTATATGTATATATCGTCGTTTTTAGAGGCAAAACTTTAATTTCTGAGAAGATTGAGTTTTAGTGTTGATTAATTAAGTTCTGAATTACATAGAACCTACAGAATGATTTTTTCGACTGAATATCTCCCTTATAATTTACTTTAGTCACTTACTGATAATTTCCATTCATGCATTTCAGGGCGCTAATGTAGATAGTGAAAAAAGCCATTTTTGCCAAAAATTGCAATTATTGAATTTATCTCTACAGCGGCGACATGCTATGCAATAAGACGTTATACAAATATGATCATTTACGAGATTCTATTGCAACACTTTCTTTTATCTACATATTCGCCTTTTTCATTTTTCATGATGCACTTAGAGACATCTAGATTTCTCCTTGCGTAATTCGCACATCCTAGTGTCATTGGCGTTTGACCTAAAAATCTACTTTTGATGTTCAAATTACATAGGATGACTAAATAATCTTGTTCCTTCGACGTTCACTTGCTTGTATTCGAAAAAAATATACATGAATTCGCGAAATTATTCTGTGGATAAAAAGACTTAAATTAAGTGTAATTAAATAGATTTAAAGATCGTGGCCTTTTATTTGTTTAACTGCATCGCAGACTAAGTAAGAGTATAAGAAAATCAAGATTTTTCCTTGCCTAATTCGTGCATTCTAATGTCATTTGCCTTTAACCTGAAAAGATGCTTTTGATATTGAAATTATATAGGATTACTAAAGGATCTTGCTTCTTCTACGTTCACTTGATTGTATTCGACAAAGTTATACATGAATTCGTGAATGTGTTTTGTGGATAAAAAGATTTTAATTAAGTAGAATGTGTTGAGCGTGGTGCTTTTTTTTAATTTAACTGCATCGCAGAACAAGTATGGGTATATTCATTCATTTAAAGCATTGAAGCCTCAATCAAGGTAGCTTTTAAACATCTCGTTGTACACATCCCTGGACGCTCGCGTCGCATCTACCCTCTCGCCTGATGGTATAAAACGTTTCCCTCCACCCTTCGCCGTTGAGTGGGAGTGAGAGAGAAATGGAAAGAGGGGCTTCAACATAGGTTGGGAGGGGGTAAGGGGGAGGGGGGGGGGGTTGTAGATAGAACCTCCCATGCGATTTAACTCGCTGTTGCGGATTGAGCGGATGAGGCGCGTTTGAATCCGCGCGTACACAAGCACGGATATCGGCGCCGGTGCTGCCAACCAACCGCATTCGGACACGTACGGTAACCGATAATGGACGTCACCGCTGACAAACCGCAAAATCCCAGCGGTTTGGCGCAGGCTACAGATAAGCGATAGCTTTGTCTGATGTTGGAGCTGCAACTTCTATTTTAGTCGAGGATTTCGAATAATCTAGATTACTGGAATACTAAGCGATGATAGTGATATATCACGTTTAACCTGAGTTATTCTCAGTTGCCTTGAAGTGGGTGAATCAGTACGAGCAAATAGGCCTCTTATTTTTTTTTTTGGGAAAAACAAAAAAACATTTTTTTTTGTAAATTTAAAAAAAACATTGGATAATAAAAGCTTGACAAGAGTACAGCGCGCTGCGCCATCTAGCACTAGGTAAAATATCGTGAATAAACAATATTCGCGGTATTTTACCTACTGCTAGATGGCGCAACGCGCCATACTATTTATACTAAAATTCTTTATACTATCTTTTTTACAAAATACTTTTTATTGTATTTTTCTGCATTTTTCAAAATAAAAGTTGTTTATTTGCTCGTACCGATTCACTCCCTTGAATTATGCCCGTTGATTAAAACACTCCGTATAAAATATCTGAGGGACAGAATAATGCCAAAAGAAAAATATACATTTTTGTCAAAAAATGTTATTTTGTCAAGTACCTAATGTAGATTTTGTGTAACAAGAATCAAGGACAAAGCAATAACACAAATTTAATTGAATTGTTTAAATTGAATAACTCGACGATACAGCAAACGTCCTGCTACACCGATTTGATCTTGGACATTACAGTATCCTAGAGCAAGAGGATATTCTCTGTCCACGGATGCGCTTCAAGTTGAGAAGCTGTCTTTGTTACAACCATTTATTTATTTATGTATTTATTATGGCAATGTACATGTTTTGCAACAAAAGTAACACAAATAATACAGGTAAAATCACTTTAACAATGAATAAAATTTAACTTACAAATTAATAAACCCACAGCAACTTAAGTCACGCTTATATGCAATGATCGATCCCATGCCGGCCAACTAAGTGATTTTGTAAATATTTAAAAAAGGCCAAATGTCGCATCAAATGAAAAAAAACTAGTTTTAAAAAACAACAAAAAAGAATAGTTAAGGTAATTTAAAAAAAACTCCTTTAATGGCAATATAACTACAAAAAAATATCATGCAAAGTAAAAAAAATGTAAATATTTAAATTTATAGATAATAAATATAATGGAAATACACGTAAGCTATGCTTAGTATTAATTTATATATCTCTCCCAATATAATTAATGTCTGTCTGATTCTCTCTTTAATATTTCAATAATTACTGTTTAAAGCACTTCATAACATACAGTACTAAATGGGTAGAAGCTTTTCAAACTGATCGACAGATTTTTTTCTTGCTGCCATACTGCGTGTGTTTTAAAAAAATTAAAATAAGGTGACTAAATTTCGGAATCAGAAAACATATTGTTTTATAATAAGTTGTGTCCCCTTTGCGGTATAATATGCGTTTAAAATAACTCGAGCGCTCACGCGAAGATAATGAACAGGATTTCGCGGTCGGCGCCGGGACAAATCAGCAATTACTGTATCTTGAGCTGTACACGTCATTAGGGCCTACGACACTATGCATTGCCTAATTCTGTCTCCTCTCTTCTTTTCCTACTTCTCTGTGTGCGCGATCTACCTATCTAGATTAAGAATTAATTTTAGCCTAAACTACCTTACACATAGGTCACGTATTTCACTATTTCCTCTGCTTGTAAAACGCCCTGTGCTACCTGAACTTAATACCGCATACCGTTCATATTCGTTCTTGGGAGTAGTATCTGTGACGCTACCCATCCATGGCACTACGTATCTAAGCTGCTATGTTGCAAACTGCTATTTTCCATTATTTGTCTGTTTTGCTCTTTATTGTGCGCATGTACAATGGGCGGGCATAATGTTTTATATTTTTTTTTCTAGCCAACCCGTTTTTATGCGCGAAAGTTTTTATAATAGAGTATGTAAATATGTGTTTTGATTCGATCAACAATTTTTAAAGCAATAAGTCTCAATTAAATCTTAACAAACAATGGTGATTGGACCGATAATCGACCAAGGACCTATAGTCATCTTCTTTTTCTTACATTAACATTCAATATCAACTTAAAAATAATGGCCTGGATAAACTTATTTGTCATATAGGTAGTTTCAATATTAAAAATAATACATAATCTTTACTTTTGTATACAATACAAAATTGTCTATAATATTTAACGCCGTATAAAGACCTACATATTTAACGCCGTACACTTTTCGTCACACGAACTTTCGTCACTCTCACTGTCTGTGCTAACGGCAGGATTTCAACATAAATTTGTCGTTGTTTCAGTAGATTTAAGGATTCATTGGATCGACTTGATTTAGGTTTGTTTTTTCTTCTGCTGTTTATGAATGAATAAACAAAATATTTTTAAAGTTTCTCGCACATACACTGTCGAATGCTTATCGTAGTCTACTTTCGCAAAAGTTTCGTAAACAATTTATGACTGCCAAGTTTTTCCTAGAATAATTTTGTTTGCATTTCCATGTATCATAAAATAGTTGCGAGTCAACTGCGTACGCCAACATTGAAACAAACTTAAAAAGCTAAAAGTTACTTCATTTGTAAAAAAGAAATGAAGAAAAATAGCTGTATTTTACCAAAATAGTAATAACGGAAAAGAACATTTAAATTATATTTTTAATAATTTCATTTATTTTATAAATACATTTAAAATTAAATTGTTTTTAAAACATTTTATTAAATTTATTTTTAATATATATTTTGTTCGATAGCTAGGAACCTATTTCACGACATAAGAATAGTATTTGATATAATCCCAACAAATACCAGAAGTTTATGCCTGTTTTTTAAATCGCTACTATTACGAAATCAGAACCAAATTTTGAAAAAGAACAATAACAAATAACATAAAATTAATCATATCATATTATAATTCCTCTTCATAACTTGATATATCGTATCCATAGAATCAACTAACACAAAATTAATCTGGCGTAAACACGGAGCCACTATTGGATGACAAATATAAAACGTACTATAAGTCCTAAAAGTATAGGATAGGGCGTTACTATGAGGTATTTATTTCCATTTTTGAATTTGCTGACTACATTTTTTGCACTTTTGAGCACTAAGAATGCCACAAAGTTCCGCTGTGCGTCGTTTTACGTAGATATGCACAGTAAGTCGTCAATTTTAGCGAGGACATCGTATGCCACGCTTGTGGCTACGTCCCGCGGCATGCTCTCGTTGGCAACACCTGCACCTACGCTCGGGCGTAGATTTACCGGCAAACTGATCTGTGCAGAATGCATTCACCTAGAATGACGATCGATCGGCGTAGCACCTACTAGGCGCCGCCTCGCGAATATATGGAAATAAATCTGTCAACCAGATTGATACTGAACGATTTTTCACCTGCCTGCCCCGGAGCGTAGGAAAACTCAGCCGGGAAGCAGCCAATCGAGCGTATCCAACATGGCTGTTACTCTCGTCTTATCAATCCGCCATTATCAACGCTGCGAACTTCGTCGGTCGACATGTTTATATCACGGCGTGATAAAAATATTCTGTCAAGTAATTACATAGCAGTAAAATATTGTAATTTGATGATTAGATGTAGTATTTGTGAAAGTATGCTAGCCTTCCCTGGCAGAGAGGAGCCTTAAGAGGGTCAGAGAACCCCGGGCAGAGAGGTCATGTAAAAATTACTTTTGACAATAAATCAGCCGTCAATGCAAACCGACATTTAAATTTGTAAGAAAAAACGTCTACGCAGGAGAATCCACTACGATAATGCACCTGCGCAATCCGCCAGACAAAAAGTATCTAAAAGCCTAAAATGTGGAATTAATGAGTCATTCATCGTACTATCATATGATTTCTATTTATTCTCAAAAATGAAATTATTGCTAGGAGGGAAACTCTTTATGAGCGCAAAATAGCGATGGACACCCTCTTTCCCCTCTCTTCCTCACTCGTGGTTCACTGCAATTAAAATAGTCATAGAAGAGACGTCTAAAGAACAGTGGGCCCATTGCTGCAGCTGTACCGTGTGGCAAGAAGGAGTATAAAAAGGTTTTTTTTTTAATGTGAGCGCTTTGTACTGAGTCTAAATCATGACTTAATCCATGCACACGTTTTCTCAAGTGTCCTCTTTCAATATGTCAAAGTACAAGATAATGCACAGCGCTCTACTATGAAACTGATATACTTTCCTATTAGATAATAAAAACACTTTGTTAATTATCGCTTTATTTTCAAGATATAATGTTTTTAATATGTTAGATGAAATCCCTAATAAGTTTTCAATCGCTCATAGGAAAGCTTTTATTTATTTATTTATTTCATTCGTGGTAAATTACATTTTAATTATTAGAATTAAATTGTGCATAGTTAAATCGGGATTTAGGAATAATACCGTTTATAATAATTTACACCATCTACACAAGAAAATAGGTGATAAATATTTTAGAAACATAAGATTAAAGCAATAATGAGATACTACGCTTTTTAAATAACCGATAAATAATCTAAACGCGTTTGAAAAAATAATTAATGAATATAAAAAATTGATACAATAATGAAATAACAATAAAAATAAAAAACATATGGTCTCTATATATTACGTAACTCAGTCTTGCTTCGCTAACACTCCCAACCCAACTACTACATATCGCACTGATGTTTGAAGCTGCTTTTAGTGCATGTGAAAATGTCCTGATTAGGGAACCTAATGTTATAGGCATTAGTCAATCGGTGCAATACGAAATTACTTGTGTAATTTGTTCGACGTCTCGGTTGGTCAAATAGCTGGGTGGATCGACTAACTCGCTGCGGTACTCTCAGACTGACAGCCGTGACCAATACGTGACCAAATACGTCATTGACGATATCGTGCAGCACGCCATGTCAGAGACAGCACGCCGATCCTCGAGAGACAACATATGCAGACGGTGCAACGTATTTTCGTGTTATCCGCAAGTAGCGGCCCCTCCACAAGTAGGCGAATGTTCGTGTCCAAGTGGGTGTAAACAACTATTAGGAAACATATACGGAAAACTCTTATGGAAGATATGCCAACGTCACTGTACCACAAAATATGAGCTGTGGGTGTCAGCCTGCGAGCTGCGCCTGCGCAGTACTGCGCACTCTTCGCACCTCTTCTATTTTGACGTGATTTTGATAGCTCCAAGCTGTCAGCTGGCTGGCTTTTTTTCTTTAAAAATCCGCATCTTAGACGTTACCTAATCTGCAATACGAACATTCGCCAACGTGTGGATGCGGCATTACACAAAGGCGATATGCTCACGACGAGCGATATGTCTGACGAATCGTCTCTGCATTCTCTCTGATTGCGCTTTGTGCACCTCGTATTGCGGCGACCAAATGGGTGACGCGAATTCGAGGAGGCAGCGACATAGCTGTTGTATAGCGTCAATGGAGCCTTGACCCCATAGAACTTTTTGCTAATACGCAGCACAAATCCAAGCATTTTGTGGGCCTTTCTGTCACTTGTGCGCAAATAGTAGTCACCTAAGTGTTTACCGTCAAGGTAAACCCCTAAGTCGCGAACGCAAGTCTTTTCTGATATTATGTCACTAACAGAACCGACATAATAATAATAATTAATCTATACATAACAAGGAAACCAAAAAATATTCTACATATAAAAAAAACTGTAAGGTCGTACGATATATATTATTTTTTGCTAGACTGTACAAAATGGTATTTTGACGACATATTGAATAGTGAATCGATTTTATATGAGAATATCGAAACAATGAATCAAACAAATACTATTCAGGTCTTTAAATTAAAAAAAAACATTAAAATTTAATGAAACAATAAGGAAACCAGACAAACATCTTAATATCTTCGTTTATGATATTAAGCGGAGGCAGGCGCTTGAGATTTCGAAAGAGCGAATAAATTATTGCATTTTACGTCCACGCAGCAAGCAGCGTATGGACGTTTAGCCGATTGTGCGGGTTTCCACAGCGGTGGTATAAATGAGAACGACGCGCGCGTTCGCGTCGAGTACTCGGCGCGCGGCTCTCAAAGAACTGACGCAGTTTTGCCGAAGCGCTTTGGCTTGTCAGGAACGCGCGACGCCTTATCGTCTGCGAATGGCAACTGACAGCTCACTGACAGCTGCATTTCCAGCTTGCTTCAGTCGGCGCTGCAACATCCTAGCGGAAATTCTTTTCACACTCGTATCTCGCTCTAGGATTGTGTCCCGCGCCGCTGATATAGAAATTCCAGTGATGCTAGTTTAGACGAACCTTCCACCCGAACAGTCAGTGAAATAACCCTTTCGCTGACATATTCAAATGTCCGAAATGTCCAAATCACGTCGGGGTCACCATTTTAACGTATGTGTACGGGCCTTCTCAGGTCCATACGTGTTGAGATTTTTTATTGCACTTTAGACGATCCTTTGTTCCTGTGATACTACACTCGGTGGCGCAAGGGCGGCGCGCGGTCGGTAACACTAAAAGACGATATGTTATCTCGTTGATGATTTAATTCTGACTGGTTGAGAGAGCGAAGCGCTCAAACGTTTTAGTGTTTACGACGATGAAAATACAATAATTTGACTTGTAAAGTATATGCAGTGGCAATATTACTGAGGCGGCAAGTTTGAATTATCTGGTGGCGTAAACGAAATATTACCATAATGTGACGTAATCTCTACACTAGTTTTAATTACGATTATCCGCCATTGTAGGTAAAATATACAGGTTGAATACCTTAATGTTCTGGAACTAACCGAAAAAAATAATATTAATATTGCTAAAATTCATTATTCCACCTAAATATAAGTACTTTAATTGTTATGTATGCATGCAGCAAATCTTTCATCGTACATACATAAAGGAGCACTAGCATTTTTTGACCCGTTTATGTTACCTCATAAAATTCCGCGTATTTTAAATTACGGGCTGCCATATAATCTTCAAAATTGAAAATACGGCGATGAATTATTCTTTCCCTGGTGTCTTCAATTGTTTTCTTTCACTGTACTAACAAAACTATAAATATATATGTTAATAAATTAGCGATTACAACAGTGGAAAGCCTAAAACGCTACGCGCCGTGAAGCGCATGACCGAGCTCCCACAGACACAGAGCGCGCGGCTTATCATGTTTGGCTCGTGACTCGGCGAGTCGCGCGTCGCCTTTTGTTTGTTTGTCCGTTCTGATGGTCGTTTGTTTGTTTGTTGCAGGTAAGGGCGCTTTGTTGATCGGGGCGCGCGCGCCGGCGAGCGTGGCGACAGATGCGCGCGGCGATATGCTCGCGTTCGCGCTCGCCCTCACGCTGCTTGCGGCCGCGCTACCCGCACGGACCGGAGGTAAAGTCGTTCACTTATTCCAGCAGCCGTTCTTACCATTTTCTAGTAATACATCAATTTAATTACTATAAACACCTGCTTATAAAATTTGTTTTTTTTAGATACTACTTGGTAGCTTTTTTAGTGGGAAGAAGACCTAATTATTACCTACCCACTTTTAGTGAGTTTTTTTTTCACTTTCCATGCAAAGATTGAGTTTTTTTATATATTTTGTAACAATTAAATGTATATTTCGAATAGTTTTATTTATTGGACGATATTTATATAATAATATTTAAAAAAATATTGAATACAAGAAATATTATTTATTTTTATTTATTTATTTAAAATAAACACGAGATATACACATAACTGTTACATTACAAATGATCCGTTCTTGGACCAATAGCAAAAATGGAAGCACACTGCAGCATTTTGATTACTGTCAACGACGCCTAACTAGGCCGAGGTCGGTACTAAAGTAGGCCTACCAGAAAAATGTTTTACCTGTTCATACGTTTGGATTTATTTTAAAGACAAAACAAAATAATTTTAGTTAGGATATATAGGTATTTAAGAAATAATTAAGTAACTTTAGTAATGTAGATCTTATCTTAACATTATCCTACAAAAGTGTTATAAAAATAATATTTAAATGTAGTAAAAATTAAAATTAAAATCATCGAAGCGCAATCATAGGATCGCAGTGCCCTGTCCCTATCGTAAGTTGATTTCGTCCGGGTTCATCTCGGAATGATTGTATTCCCTCTGATATTCGCTAATCTGATTTTGAGTTTTCATCGTCGACATCAGCGTTGGTCGGACTGCGGTATAACTAACGTTGATACAGAGGAAAGGAGCTACAAAATGACTCACAATGCGTCGATCGTCTTTCCAGACTATCGTACAGGAGCAGCATTTGTGTGAATTATATATGAGAGAAAACCCTTTGAAACCAATGGACACGCTTAAGGGCCAGAAAATACGGCGACCTCTTATAATCGGTACATAGGGACTTTAAGGAGTACGAAACTAAAGAGAGGAATCTGATTTCGGGAGAAAATCACACTCGTAATCTATTTGCCGACACTTCGATTTTTTACCTTATATGATATATTTATAACAGAAATTTTCGAGATAGGAAATAATTTTAAAACTCGTAGCTTTCACCACCCATTTGCTGAGGAGATGATTATTCTTATTAAATCTCCGAATATGCCACAATTGTCTAAACACTTATTGATCACATCATAAGTTCTGGTCACATCATAGGTACGATTTTTCGTCATCCATATTAACCTGTTAACCGGGGAATTCCCTTTTAAATTACGCAACATACAACGGGCGCGCACTTTTTCGTATAGACCTATTATTAAGTCACGCCCGCGTGAAGTAATTTATCATTATATATTTTTTTATCAATGCGGAGAACTAATTAAAAGACAATGAAACATAAATATGTTTTCTCGTCAACAATCCACAGAATTTAAATCCGGCACGATGTTTTTTCATAGTTAGCGGTTTCACGTGCGTCTATAGTCTACACATTCTCCGGAAATAATACCAACGCAATGCGCGCCTGGGCTTTCGTGTCAATCTAAATTCTAAATCTATTTCTAAATTCTAAATTCCTAAATTCAGGTCAATACACGTACCAATGACTCGCATATTCGTTAAGCAAAAAAACAAGTCCCTCGCGCTTAACGCAATTCAGATATTTATTATTCAAAGATCATTAGATCTGCGACTTACAAGGTCGCTAGTTGACTGGAATGGGAAAAGTCTAAACAAGGAATGCCCAGTTTGTTTACTCTTTCAAATGTTTGATTGGTATTCGATATTCGAGGAATTTCCGATGCAAAATCATTGCAATCGTTTGTAATTTGTGGTTACAGATTTTCTTCGTTAAAATAGGATTACACGTAAGTTTTTACGTGTACAGTCTTTAGGCTTAGTGGGGATTCTGCTATATTTATTTCAAATTTACCCAGAATATCCATTCTAAAAATTAAACAATAGTATTGAGCAAAACTAATGAAGAATGGCTTCATGATAAATGTCTAAAGTCTTTTTGTTGAAAAAACTATTATATTCGCTGTAAAATAAGATGAAACTTTTAAACTCCCATAGAAAATGGGAGTTTAAAATTTGGCCACAGTATAGAAGATTTTGAAATAGGCGTCTAAAAATTAACAATTCTTTAGAAGCGTATGTATATTATTGTTTTTTGATTATTTGGTTTCTGTAAGTCTAAAATATCTAAAGCGTTCCGACATTTTGGCCCTAATATTTAATATATTTCATTTCAACATTTCATAGAAACAAACTACTCAAAAACAAGTATGTATGCTTCTCAGTTGCATCCTATTCGTTGTTTCCAATGAATTCATGTTGAAATACCTTCTATACTCTGACCAAATTTGAATTATCCCTTTTACTCTGTGAATTTGGAAGTTTCACCTTGGTTTACTACGAATTTTATAGTTTAATATAATAGGAATATAATAGAAACAACTATTGTTACTTTAATGCGCTTGAATAGCGTCAGCAGGATAGAGATTGAATAGCGGTTCTTGGAATTTCAGTTGGCTTGGGCCTGTTCACCGGGGCGGGGCAGTTTATAACTTTTGTGCGCGAAGTTTGATCGAAACAATGTTGCGCGGTGTAAATTTCATCAAAATTACTACCCGTATATATTATTAAATACAGCTGTATCTCCTCAAATGATAAATAATTCAGTAAAAAATGTTCAGAGAATTGTTTAAACTTGCATCAACAAACGAAGGGTGGGCCGACATCAAAACATCAGGAGAAAATGGTTCATCAGAATCCTTATTTCTCTACAGGTAAGCATTCAAGATTACTAGATTTTGCGAAAACGTAATTACAGCGCATTATTCGTTGGCATTTACAACTGTACTCGTATGTAATTTAGTTATTGTAGAATTTAAAAACACTGAAAAATCCCAGAGAAAAACTTTTCAAAAATGCTGCTATTGGAGTGTGACTAAACCACAATAAAACCACTGACGTCACAGGCGTACCTATAGTTGTCATATATTATAGGGTTTTATGTAGCTGTTTTGTATTTCGATCTAGCCTAACTTTTTCTTGGTATTTTTCATATAACATGGAATGAAAAAATTAAAAGAATCATACACAAAATTCGGTGTTTTGTTGAGTACTTTTGAAGTTTGGGGAAATCCCGAGAAATGCGGAAGTAGTACATTTTTGATTAGCATCGATTGATTTGATTTTGATCAACATTCCCAGATTTCTATAATTATATATTAACTAAATAGTTGCCACTTGTGCCAGCAATTAAGCCATTGTATCTAATGCAACTCTTTTTAAATATTAAGTTATGCAGAATATTGCCGAAAATATATTATATCAAAGACGACCCTAGCGGGAGCAGAGAATCATGGCTCGATGATTCGACTATTTTTATATCATGTTCAGTGGGTTTTATTACTTGCATTTCATTTCATTGTATGATTAATAATTTTATAAAAGAATACATATAAACAAGTAAATATACTAAAAAGAATAATAAACACGACTGCCTTTACAAAAAGTCAACTATTTTATATATAATTATTTTTATTACGGTTTTTTATGAAATGTTTTTGGTTTGTGTATTTATCCATATTGATACATGTATATTTCAGAAATGTACTTAATCATACATTTCATTTGAAACTAAACACGATATATTTATGTTAATTTATTGACATTTGGATATTTGGACATCTAGACAACTACTTGGAATGTTTAGGTATTTCATGGCACTTGGGATGACGTAACAATGCTAACAATAGCACACACTTTTAAATCGGTTAAAGAGTTTAACAGTTATGGTGAAATAAACAAACGGAAAACATACATTCCCTGAATACATAACACTTTTTTTTGTCGGGCAGTCGTGTAAAAAGGTTGATTTCAGGGCCACCTACCTGTTGGAGCCTTAAGAGCAATATTAAATGAGTAAAATGTTATATTGGCAATACATTAAATCTTATTGTTCTTGTAGTGCCGTCTCCTAACGGAGGTTGGCAATCATCCTGCTGATTTTCGTCTTGGAGACCGCCACAAGGAACAATGCGCCACTGCTTAGCTCGAACTACTGGCGTAGATTTTGCAGCCATGATGTCATTGGCCGCCCGGGCCTCCTCTTGCCTTCCTCTCCTCTTGATATATTAATTATCATACTATTATTGCTTTTAACTTTTAATAGACCACTTTCGCAATTAATTTTCTTGATAGATTGGTGATAGGCTTTTTCCCTGTCAACATTTATGTTGTTGTATTTAATCAAGGGATACGACAGAAGTGCTGGCCGATGTGGTAGAGCCCAGAAAAGCGTTTCTCTTGCTTTCCTACGCCGAAAACACGCCGAGATTAATAGATGGTCATTAATAATATTCTCATCAAATTACCTGACGCATACAAGGGCGCGCGGAAACAAACTCTCCCTCTCAATTGTAAAGCAATAAGGAGATTGGCCGTTTCAAACACATGTAGGCTATGAGGAGTCGGCGAGCAAAACGATCTAAATCGGTTTCGGACCCAAAAATATTTTTTTTTATTCAGTACGCCTTGGGCCGGTCTATCGATTGGTAAAACTATTTACTATCAAAACGACCTAGAAACCTTAGAAAAATAAGGTAGAAATCACCAATTTAGTTCAAAACGATCTATCGTTAGTTGAATTTCTTTTTAAATGATCTAAAGCTACTAAATTATAGCCCATAAAAATGTTATCTTTCAAAACGGTCTAAATATATTTCTTTTGGTGCCTTTTTTGTGTTTTTGTTGTGGTATACCTAATTTACATAATAATATGACAACATTCACATTTGAGCAAAGCTTCGGTAAAATGAGCTACCGTGCAAATTAGTATGATGTAAATGGTGAAAAAATGACATCTGGTACGGTTGCGGCACTCAACGCCGGCTCTAAAAAGACATATTCATATATTTCCTAAATAATATTCATTATTTTGAGATATTTTTACATATTCATTATTAAGGATGTAATAGATTAAGATTAACGATGTAAATGAAAAGAAAAAAAATGCCTAAATGTTTTACTTTCCTGTTTTTATAACACCAGTAGCAATCAAAACGGTATAATTTATGAATACAGTTGCGATCAAAACAATCCAACTATTCCAGTTTCAATCAAAACGGTCTAAACGAAAATTTGATTTTTTATTATGTCCCAATCTTGCTATGAAAAATTATTTGCGAATGCTAGATCTTATATAAATCAGCCAAGGTAACAACTTAAAAACAAAATATACAAGTAAACAAATGGAAGTATGCTATTTAGTTTTTTGCCTCTCCTGTAAAACTGAGTTAAAAGATCGTTTTGTTCGCCGACTCCTCCTATAATATCGGGTCAAATCCACCAGTATCTGCTTTTATTCTGTTGAATAAAATATAGTATTTTTATGGACTGCGAAAGTCTTACTTAGTATAATGCATCTTGTCCACGGCACGTTTTTATCAACGTATGCGTGTTAGCCACAGCGTAGAAGAAAACGTGACCTCTTGTCACTGAACGGTTTTTTTTGCCGTATGACGCGTTAGCTACACATATTTTGTAAACAACTTCAAGGTGACGCAATAATTTTCCGCCGCGGAAAAGTTCGATGCCATAGACAAGCTTTCATACACTACCATATATAACACTGATACAAATTTAGCCATAATATATAAACACGACTCGCCGAAGGGAAAATAGGGTGCATACGGCGGCGCGTGTTTCCGCAGTGTTCGTGGACAAGATTCCATAGTGATCCATACCCCAATGACGATACGGTGAATTAACCGTGGATTTTTACGGCGAAAAAAACGTGTGTGGACAATTGAACTAATATTAAACTAGTGGCATTTTCTGAGATATTGCAACAAGGGAAACTATGAAGATGTATCGTTATATGGCAATTTTATCTAATATTAGAGAAATAATACAGTAGTCCTGCTTCTATCGAGAATCATCAAAATACAGAAAAGCGTCATAACAATAATATGTATATTTACATGCAACCAAAGGATAAGAATTGCTGTTTATTTATACGTATTTATATTGTCAAACAACCACAATAGTCTTTGACTTCATAGAAGAAGACTCATTTTATATTATATTTGAAACGTGCCTATCAAATTGCTGCCTCCCTGTTTATTCTAGGCAAGATTATTAAACACCCAGTATATTATCGAGGCATTTCATCGAACTGTAAAATGTAAAAGTAAAACGTTACTTATTTTGGTGGATATTTGGCTGGTTACGATGGTATACTAGTGTGAGTATTTGGCGATGACACAAATTCACATGCCCACACCTAATTAACGACAAACTAACATATATTACAATAAAGTAACCTACTTTGCTATCAGCTGAGACCAGCAACGTTACATTGAAGTCCGTAATACAGTAGGAGGACTTTCTCAGAATTCTTATATCGCATTCCAAAGGCATGATAAAAAATCTCGCGACGAAGATATTCTAATCGATTACGGGTAGTCCGCTTAAACCACGAAGATCAGTAAATGATGTAAGTTCTATTGGAAATGGCCGAATTAGCAATTCTAGTTCTATCGGAAATGCTACAATATAACGAAAGTAACATAGGAATCGATAAAGAAAACAGCACTTGGAAAACGTTTTTATTAAATATATTACACAGAAAGGAGACATGCAAAATAGCAAGCCAGAACCGTCAAAAATGCTTGCTAAAATGCTGACAGTAAACCGGGATACTACTATGACACTATTTAGTAAATTACATGGAAAAACAAAATAATGCGATCTAGGACCGGGCACATCAGTAAGTAACCTTTAACTAGGGAGGAAACATAAATTAGAGATATATACAACGATAAGTGACGTGCGCTCAACGGCAACGCAACACCTACGCATTCGGCGATTGGCGTTGTTGGCTCAGTCTACACTGAGCCAACAACGCCGGTCGTCCGCCTTTGTAAGCTGAGCTAGTGGTCGCTTTTTGTTTGAATGCGTGAGGGATGCCGAATAACTAGGAGCAGTGATAGAAATACGGTTACCGAGTGCAGCAAAGCATTCTTTGTATTTTGTATTTTTCATTTTAATATTATGAGCATATGAATAAATCTTTGCCATACATAGAGTTTTCCTTGGTACGGGTTATGGCCTAGTTAGGCAGATTCTGCAACTAATACAATTGTAAATTTATGTTTTTGAATGAATAAAATTATTATTATTATTATTATTATTATTATTCCAGCCGGAAACAAACTAAGCGAAACAAATAGACGATAGGCTGCGATAGCTTACATTCAAAGTAAGATTGATGCTGTGCTACAAAACGTCCTATCTATATTTTTCTTTGCAAACACCCCTGTGCTGCGTGCTGGGCGCTATGGCATGGCCGCTCGGAGGCTGATTTACTGCGATGTAAATATCTCAAGATGTGTGGTTTGATTGTGAACAACGACGCCTACTGATTTATGTACTCCAATAAATATTATCTCTGCCGTAAACTCGCAGCCTGCGACTACTTCCGCTGTTAATCTCCTCTGAATACATGACAGCTATGCCCCGATATTTGTTTCTTCGCATTGTTATACTTATACCTTTGTATAAGTATAATAATGCGAAGAAACAATGAAGGAATTATAAATAACCTTAACGCTAAAGATAGACTCTAAGAATAATTTACGTTGATTCGATCGGGTTCAAGAAGAAAGTAGCGCATATCGAGATCCCTTAGTACAAGAATACCAAACAGTCGATTATAACAAACTATGATCCTTTCCCTTTCTGACATTCTCCCTTTTAGGGTATTTTAAATACCCCCAAACTCACCTTTAGATATCTTATTTTAACGTTTATTTTTTCTAATTATTCTTTGTCGATTTGTTGTAAACTAAAACTGTATAAAATTATTCGAAACGTCAAAAAAAAAACGTTCTGAATTTCTGTTTTTTTTCATCGAATATTTGTTTTCCATGTGACGGGAAATTTACGTCGATTTATGAAACTTCAAATCCATGATTAGATTTACAGCTTTAAAATAATGTAATTGCACTATGGCAGTATTGTAATTGTGTAACAATAACAAGTAAATGCGCAAATTGTGTTACCGTAATAGGTAAATGCGCAAATTGTATAACCATGACATGTAATGCGCAAATTGTATAACCATAACAAGTAAATGCGCAAATTGTATAACCATAACAAGTAAATGCGCAAATTGTATAACCATATCAAGTAATTACGCAAATTGTATAACTATAACAACTAAATGCAGCTAGGGAATTTTTTTTACCACAATTCATACAATGTGCTAATTTTATTTGATTCGCAAAGGACAATGAGTAATTTCGTACCATCTTGCGAAGTTTTTCGTAAGATTTTCATACATATACCAAACTAAAGCTTATTTCAAATGTATGTTGGTTTTTGTTTTACGATTGGTTTTTTTTAATTTGTTGTGTGGGGCTTTTCTAGGGTCAATATGAGCCTTGTAACACTGCGACAATTGCTGATCTATTGTGTTCGCCACCTACTATAGTTCTGCGCTAAGCCTCGTGTCATTTAAGAACCGCAACAGGCTTTTGGCGCCAGATTGTTTTACCTACTCAGCTTGTAGGTAATGACCACCCAAGTGGGTGTATCTTTTACGCATCAGCAGGCCACACTCGCAGATGAGGTGCAGGGGAGTTTCCTCTGCCCTTTGGCAGAACCTGCACATTTTCATGTCCCGGAGCTTGAGGTTGTACATGTGTTTGTTCAGGCCATAATGCCCCATATGCACACTCACGAGTATGCGTAGATTGTTGATATTTAGCGATAAGGCCTCACGGGCAGTCTTACGGTCGTACATTTTAATTACTGCTTTGGAATGATTCAACCCTGACGTGTTGTTCGAGTGGTTGACGGATTGTTCTAAACATATATTTTTGAGCATTAGGTTTGCAAGGCTTTTTCGTACGCTACAGCGAGGTGCAGGGCAGTATAACGTTCCCTTTGCTCCGGTCTTAGCAAGTTCATCGGCTTTTTCATTTCCTTAGATTGAATTGGATTTTACTTTAACTCTTGATTCAAATAACGACTTGTAATAAACCCTAATTACATAATAAACCCCATTTAACTAGATTAAAATTTTAGCTTATTTCAGAAACTCATCCTTATGTAAAAAAATATAGATGTGTTTAAATCCAAACGACATGGATTTGTAACGGACCTTAATTCCATTACATGCGATCAACAAATGCATCGATTTCCAGTAAAACCCACAGACACAATTCAGCTATTATTTTGACTCGTGCAACTATGAATTAGCACGATGAATCAATACTTCTACTCGGAATATTTTGGATTGCATCATTTCACGGCCTATATAAACCGGCGAAAAAGCAACCAAATTATCATTCCTCGAGTGGTCATGTCTCCAGATAGCGACGGCACACTTCGGTGTCCCGGCTTCTCGGTCACATATCATTCCCCGAGTGATCACCTTCCCTCAAGGTTGCGACGGCATATTCGACACTCTCTCTCATGAGTTAGGTCAACGAATCCGGCTCCTTGGTTTCCTTTCCTCATTCTCCCTGAGTCTCGAAGCATCAGTCTGTAATCCCACAGACTCGAGCCGTCCCAGTACAAAATACTAGGAGCACACATACAATCCTCATCCGTATATCCTCGTAACCGCAGTCGCGCATCTATGCACTCGCGTCAACGTAAACTATTCGGCAAACGTTATAACTGGCAATATTCAAACCTTCGATCAATAAATTCCTTCTACTCCACATCAAAACCGCCTTTCAATACGGAGATAACTCGTAAGTTGACACCACCACCTCATCTCGAACAACCTGGAGTCTTCTGAGGGGTGGTCCCTCACAGATTAATGTCTTATACCTACTTTGATATTATTACTTTTTTACACGAGCATAATTAATTGCTATAAGTATTATCTGGGTACATTTTTCATACGAAAATGCCCATTGTCCTTTAGTATAGACGTTTGATAGGCACCTAATATTAATCGAAACCACAAGGAACCACCAAAATCTGAAAGGCCACCTGAGTTAGTCGTAAGAGCTCGCCTTATAATATTAAAACTTGGAAATTTCATAAAAATGTATTAAAATTACAACCATCCTCTAAAAAGAAAGATCCCGAGGAAGAAGAAGAATAATTATATACATACACACACTATTATAATATCCACAGATTATAGCTCTGACATTGGACTAGATATGAAAATCACATCATTCGCATATTAGATTAGAGAGTAAGCAGCGTAGCTGAAGCCCATATATTATAAGACAATGGAAGGGAACCCGGAATATAGTTTGCAGTATTAGCGTGTTCGCGTTTGTAATGCAAATGATCGCCTGTGGCTGTTGTGGAGTCGCGTTTAACAGAAGCTTACGGCAACACAAGTAAAGCGGTGTGGCTTGATTTCAGTGGGATGTCTGGTTTTAAGTAATTGGAAATGGGATGGTTTTGATTATAGCACATATTGAGGGTTGCTGCACCAATAGGTTTATAAGATATCTGACACTGTGCGGAGAGCCAAGTGCGATCCCACGTGCGGAGATTTCTTTAAAAATATATTCTTTTAATTTTCATTTAGTTTTTAATTTAAGTGTAAAGTGTAAATTTTGACAAATGTTCTATGATGATATTTCAATTGATGAAGAAGAAGAAATATGTATTACTACATCTGCCATCGGTATCTGAGCATGCGAAGTCCGAAAAACGCAGTGTCATTTTTTAATCTCATTTTTACAAAACACCTGATAATTGAGGTATTCAACATAATCTTGAAAGTCATCTTCATTTGAATAAAAACGCCACCTATTTCAAGATGTATTCGTTTTTATCGCCACAAATATATTCGCGATCATAGATAAAGCCTAAACGTGCCCAAATGCGAGATTATAGATAATGCGGTTCAAAAGATCCTATCAAAAGGGTCCTAAATGTCATGTCGTGGTGAATATAAGACCTTTCCAAAAGACGGCTTACCGGACACGCGTATTTATCCCTACATAAAGGGACGTACTAGGTTGAGTGTATTTTTATCAAATTTTATGTTTTGTTTCGTAGTTGTAGTTTGTTTTGTGTTGTAGGATTTTTGCAGTAATATTTTTTTATTTTTTTCTATACATGGAATATATTGAGTAAAATATACGTTATTTTCATGACAAATATATTTTCGCTAACCTATTTCTAGTCTCCAAAATAATTTTGCCTGGAAATGTTTTAAATATATATTATTTTCTCAGTTGTAAATGAACGACTTTCCATGTAATTACATGTATATCTAATTAAGTTCCCATTATGCATTTTTTTTAAACAATAAAAATATAAAATAAATTCAGAAATATTCAATCAATCGTAGGGGCGGGTACAAAAGGTCCGAAATACTTTAAAAGCATAATAGAATTAGCCTTTACTTATTATTTCACTACTGCCCAAAAAAAAACTATGTTATGTGTTTATGATTCATGTACGTATGTTTTCCGTTTCTTTATTCCACCATAACTACTAAACGCTTGAACCGATTTAGAAGTGTATGGTTTGTTAAAATTGCTATGTCATTCCGAGTGTCATAGGATAAAGCTCTCAATGTCAAATAGCAAGTGCTCAAATTATGTCAAATAAACAATTACCTAAATGTCTGTGTTAATAAATTAGGATAAATATATCACATTTAAAATCAATTGAAAAGTCTGATGGAGTTCATTTCGGAAATAGGTATGTATCTGTCAGGATAGATACATAAACCACAAATACCTATTTCATAAAAAACTTTTTAATACTTGAGCACCGAGGGCAACCGACTAAAGAGCGGTTGCGGTGCAGCGGCGCGCTATCGTTTCAAGATACCTGCCGCAGGACATGGGCGAAATTTATTCTTTTTCAAAACATGCTATTCAGCGCGAACAATTGTTTTTAATAATTCTAAATACAACCGTTAATTTTTTTGTAAGTCATTTTTTTATTTATAGTTCTTGGTTTTCAAATCAATTCATCCTGCGGATTGTTTGTCTGAAATAATATGTTTTTTTTCGCAATAAATGAAAATCAGATTTGCTTAGGAATAACGCTGAAAAGCGTAAATTGACCACGAATACGAAAGTAGGCGCATGAAAGCTATACATGGCAATGTCGTCACTCGCGTTGCAATTTCGCAAAATCGCTTCATTAAATTTCACAAAATGAATTCGCCCGTAAACAAAACATTTTTCAATTTCACGAGCAAATAACAGCGACTTTCGGTTTATCAGGCGCGAATAATTGAAACGGCAATTGCGACTGGCATAGGCTTATCAGTTACGCGCCAACAGCGCCGCATCGCACGGAAAATATTGAATGAACACGATAAAAGAGTTTTTGTTCATTGTAGAGCTGATCGGCTACGCCGCGGCAAACGGCTTCGCCATACCGCTTCACTCGATGAACTCGCGGCCGCCCGCTGCTTTGATGCCCCAAAAATAGCGTTTCCATAACGAAACTGGAATATAATCCATATATTCAGGCCGTAGGTATAATATCATGACTATGTGTCATGGGAATAGTATCTAGCTAAAGTTAGAACTTGGAAAGAATAAATATGAATACGGAAAATTAAATATGTGGGAAATTCAAATCCTCAGGATTTACCCGGTGTTAGCAACTGGAGTGTTAATTCGTATATTTTGTTTTTGCAATCTGTCATTATTAACAACTGTGTAACAACGTATTCAATTGTCAATTTTTTTCATGTGTTATTTAAAATGTGATTAAAAAGGCCCATCACAATGGTGAACCCAGGAGAACCGGCCAAATCCTGTCCCAAGCGAAAGTTGACTCTGGTGAGTGTCTGGTGGACCAGCCCCGGTTTCATCCAGATCTGTATCGTCAACAAGTGCAAACCATGATGGAAAAGCTAACCGTTAAACAACCGATATTGGTCAATTGCTCTAGCGGTAGCCCACTGCTGGTTCACGACAAAGCTAGATAGACCACACACTGCACAAAAAGATGGTCGCTAAATTAGAGGAGCTGCGATTGGAACGTCTCCGACATCTACCATACTCCCCAGACCTTGCTCTAACATATTGCTATTTTTTTCCGGAATTTGGACAATTTTTCGCAAGGGAAAAAAGTCAATTGCGATGAGGCAGACCAAACCGCCTACAAAGATTTTATTAATTCTCGCTCCCACAATTTTTTTAGCAAAAAAACAATGAACTACCTATAAAATGGCGAAAGTATATAGATATCAATGGTACTCCATTATTTTGATTGATTAAATATTTTTTTCGGTTTGCTTTTTTTATATAAAACGCCAACGTCATATTATGTTATTTTCCTGCATTAGGCGTGTATTTCCTTTCACACAATGACCCCCTCTCGCCTCTCCTCTTAGTCGACCAGGTGGGTAAACTTTTGACATATTTCCTAGTTTCTAACGCTGTCTAACTCCAACGGACGCGTATTTAATTAATTCCCAGGAATTTATCCAAAGTAGAAATAGCAGAAGTATCCGCCAATGGGCCGAGAGTATGGAGTACTTTAGAGGCAGTAGGAGGGAGTACATAGTCTGAGAGATAGAGAGGTATTGTAAATCTTCAAAAGACGATACTAGTTTTGTAATACATAGTCTAGTTTTGTAATACATTACTAATACATAGTCTGAGAGATAGAGAGGTATTGTAAATCTTCAAAAGACGATACTAGTTTTGTTAACAGCATAAGTATTAACGTAATAGTTAAAGGAAAAATATTAACTACCATGCTAAGGATAATGAAATGTGTTGATAACAGTGTGCCAGCCGTCGCCATTATAAAACTACAGTTTTCGTAGCTATCACGATTTTTATGGGAAACAAAGGTTTTTCATTACGTTTTATTAGACTGTGACAAAGGGTGCATTTGTATGGAAATATCGATTTTTAAACAATTCAGTTTAACAACTCGATTCGTATGGAATACAAGCCGCGTGATATCATGTTTCACCGCGTCCTCAATCATGTCGTATCACGTCACGTGACGTGATGTCCCGATGTCGTCTCGTTGCTGTACTCGTAACTTTTTTCGTGAATATGGATTGCGACATCTGTTATCAACTGTAACTCAAATCTATCCTACGTATTAAAAACATTGAAAAAAAAATATCGCCAAGAATGTGAAAGGCTAATTATTCTTCTATATATTAAGAGTTTTCTAATAAGGGCGTGTCAATATTGACAGTCTGTGACGGCCATGTTATTTTAGCGGCGTCTGACAAATCTATTGTTTATTATTCAGTTACTAATGCCAAATTACCATGGCAAGTTATACGATTAAGCAGCACGTTAAAACTTTATTATCGAAATGAGTGATCGTTTGTGCATGGTTATCTCTTGCAGAGGTGATGTGAATTGGCCACTAAGGTCGTGCGATTTGACCCTGCTAGATATTTTCTTGTGGGGTTTTCTTAAGTCGCAGGTCCATGCCAATAAGCCGCAATAGAATGATGCCCTTACGGCTCTTGTCCACTGCACGTATTTTAACGAATGGCGTGTTAACCGAGCCGTAGAAGAAAATATGACATCTTGTCCACTGCACGCTTTTTTCGCTGTACGATGCGTTAGGTATATAGATTTTGTAAACAATTTCAAGGTGACGTAATAATTTTTCGCCTTGAAAAAGTTCGGTTCCATGGAATAGCTCTCATACATTGCCATATAACACTGATACAAATTTCGCCATAAATAAACAAGTCTCGCCGAGAGGGAAATACGGTGCATACTGCGGCGGCGCCGTGCCGTTTTTACGAAGTGTCCGTAGACGAGGTTCCATAGTGATTCATACCCCACTGACGACACGGCGAATTTTTACGGCCTGGAAATTTACGGCGAAAAAAACGTGTGTGGACAAGCGGGCTCAAAGTCAACATAACCCAGCCCATCCCTCAAATTCAGCCGGGCCTAAGCGGCAGAGTCATTGAAAATTGGACCTCTTGTATCCGTGCGACCGTGCGGTAATTGATCCACCTAATATCCCATACATAATGTCATACATGGGCCTTTTAACCCGGTGAGGATGTGGTACAAATAGGGTACGTTAAGAATGTGGACGGTCATCATGACTCTGTATTTCATTTAAGTATTTATTGGTATGTAATAAAAAACGAAGGGAATGAAACTTACGAATTCTTTACTGATTTTTATTTTTTTGAATACCATTATGCGTAGACAAGCTTTATTATTTTGAACATATAAAAAGTCTAAATAATAATCAACTTAAGCAGGACTCTCCGTTACATATAAAAAAAACCAACAAAAACAAGCTATTTAATAAAAGTAATATTTTTTCAAGGCACTGTATAAGTAATGAATCATTTCTCATCACAAAATTACCATTCAGTCTTTTAAAATATTAATTATCTCTGGCCGTAGCACACAGTTGAGAGAACGGAACAATGTGTCCTTGACAAATGTACGAATGACACCTTTCGCAAAACATTAATATATATTCATCATAAACATACATATTTAGCATTGCAGAGAACACTGTCAGAGGCCATTTTAAAAAGAAATGCCGTGAAAAATGGCACAAAATTTCTACTTCGTGGTTGTAGAAGGGTCATAAATATACTTTTTGCGTTCGCGCTCTTCTATCTCCATCCGCAGGCGGTGGCCGACTGAGTAGTAGCTCGCAGAGGGAAGAAAAATTCAACAGCTCCAGCTACTGAGAAGTTCGCCAGCGAACGACCGCTGGACAAAATACTGCACAGAAAACAAAATGAGCAGGGTCAAATTGATCCCTCCACATCCGTGCCGGCTGAAATTAAAAAAAGAATTTCGGTAATACGTCACCTACAGCTTATTTTCTTGCACAGACTGTAAACATCGACCCGCCCTTATTGGAAAACCCTATGTATACCGAAGTACAGACAATAATTTTAGACCTTAAAGTGCTGAGAGCCCCTTATTCCCGTTTTCTATTAGTGGCGGGTAGTGTAAAGTTTGCCAAAGTTAACTTGAGTTAACCGCTCGCCAATTTACGGCGGTGGCTCCAACAGTCTACGTCTGTAATCCCAAACGATCGTTTTCTCGGAAAACCTCGATTACGGCGAACAGTAAGCGGTTTTCACTTAGCGCTAATAGACATAACAATGTCGATAGGCAACGATTTCGCTATATCGGAACCTGTATGCTAGTAGATTTGCCGGTCTATAACCCCAAATCTCTGTTAAAATTTCACCTTATGAAGTAACAAATTAAACTATGTAATCGTATTATAGTAAATATATAATCTAACAAACTCTATGAATAATGTAATATTTTCTTACAAATAGAAAACTCCAGTTACTTATCAAACGGTTTAAAAGCTAGCAATAGCATAGAAAAAAAATATAAAAAAAACGATGTAAAAAAAATGTAGTCTGCAGTTATATGGCTAGTGTTTAAATAATAACATAAGAAGGGTTATAACTATCCTAGCCTTTGTCCACATCGCTAAATTTTTAATATTTTTTTTGGCTTTAGACGGGAAGCGTTAAGGTATCCTTCCAGTCCAACTGAGTTACAAATATATAATGTATAAATACAGCGTTAGTGATAAGGCGGCCCTTTCTAATTAGGTATGACGTTATAATTAACAAATTCGAGGTTACTTTATATTATAGGCGATTTTCATGCGAACTATTGAAAAGGATTTTATAACGATATTATAGGCGGGTGTAATCTTGGTAACAAAAACGAATGAGAAGATAGTATCTAAGAATTCTTTTAAGAGGAAAGCTACAGTTTAACCAAGAATGATACTCTGTGCTCACGGTGCCATTATCAAGGATGTGCGACAAGTATGATAAGGTTTTCACTGATATTGATTTGTTCTTGGATATATAGTGGTCCAGCGCTACGTCAAGCACCGCCTTCAATGCGAGCCCTCTCCACTTTGCCGGTAGTGCTCACTTTCATCTTCTCCTTCGTTTTCTTTGTCTTCTTTATTATTTCTTATGAATATTATATTAAAGGCGTTAACCACTACAGCATGTAGGGCTACAGTTTATTTTACTAGCAATCACTACTGTTTTTTTCATAAGACCGAATCTAATACTAGTCAGCTCACGGAAAATCAATATCTTAAGAAAAATATAAGTATACCTACGAGTAGATACAGGCGTTTTGGATCAGTTTGGTATGCGATGAGCCAATGGCTATGTGTTTAATTGGTTTATCCTGCACGATTTATAATAATGTTTGACGAATATAATTGCCTTACTGCTGTAAATATTGTAAGTAATCAGTAAATGAAAATAAATCAATAAAATAAAGATGTTCATATTCTCGTACAGGAATATGTCCATATTCTCAGTTAGAGAATTTGAGGCAATGGTTTGGAACAAGCGGTTTGTTCCGGGAAGAATCGTCCAATCTCCGTAAGCAAAAGTCATCTGAAGAAGAATAATCTAAATTGATTGCATAGCGAGTGCCATGATATAGTATGTACATTTACCGAGAAGCGATCCATCTGAGGGCGCTTATAATAATATGTCAACCCGACTAGGGAATACTGGAAGCTTACAAGCGCTGGGCGGTCGTCCGGCTTATAAATTATGGTCGGCTTTTAATAAAGGCCCTCACTTTCAATCGCCCCGATATCCATCACCGGCCCGTGTCAAAAAGTCACCGGAAGCCACAAAGCTAATGAGCGCATTAGTGACACTTTCACGTGTAGCGCCACGGGGGACGTGATGAGCAGACAGTGTTGCCCATCTTAGGTACATATTAAGACATTTAAATGTTAAACTATAATAAAATACTATTTTTCAAAAACTAAATAAACGCGCATTTGTAAGAGTACTGAACTAAAAAGCATAAAAATAAAAGCAAAATATAATTTACCTCTTTGTTATGACTGTTTACCTCGTAAGCGACTTGGTGTATGTAAGTCATGTTAAAATTAACTATACTATTTGAGTATAAAAGTGTGGAGCGCTTTTTATAAAATCTAAATCAAAAATCAAAATCAAAATCTTCTTTATTCATATAGACACAGTTAAATATTATTTTTAATTTATGTTCTCACGATGCGTCCAAGCCTTTCTCCCAAGCGGTTTTGTAATTTATATAATCATATATTGTATAGTATGATTTTTTATACAATTTTGCTTTGATGGTGGCTTTAAACTTATTTACAGATAGTTCTCTAATATAAAAGAATTGCTTATTTTGTGGAGACGAGTAGCATGTACAACAAAGTTATGCTTATTTCTAGTATTAACATTATGAGTGTCGCTTTCTTTTAAAATTTGTCAATATTCTTGTGGACATACAACAGATTTTCGTATATATATATATATATATATATATATATATATATATATATATATATATATATATATATATATATATATATATATATATATATATATATATACATATATATATATATATATATATATATATATATATATATATATATATATATATATATATATATATATATATATATATATATATATATATATATATATATATATATATATATATATATATATATATATATATATATATATATATATATATATATATATATATATATATATATATATATATATATATATATATATATATATATATATATATATATATATATATATATATATATATATACAATTATACAACAAGAAGGCAATAAGCTCGCCTTTTCTTAAGAATAAAGAGTTTTATTATTATTATTATTATTATTATCTCTTTGAATTTTTCTCTAAGGGGAACCTATTATAGCATTTGTTTAGGTACATAATGGGCTCGATTGCGTTTCTTCGTGAACTAAAATCGGAAATTATTCCGTGTGAACAAGACAGGGCAATACGCTAGAGCGGAGTGTGAGATGACCGGTTGTCACTTTTTCGCATTAAAACTGCCCGCCAAGGTCAAATCTTACAACGCACGAAATTTGCTCGAATTTATTCGGACGAGTATAAGTTCGGCAGGTAGTATTTATCGACGATTGTTCGTTTCATATTCCGCTCTAACGTATTGCTATGTCTCGTTCGTTTGGACTAATTTTAGTTTTAGTTCACAAAGAAATGCAATCGGGCCCAATATTTCATAACAATGCTTTTTAGAAACGTTTCACAGAGATGCATTATGATGATTTGGTTTGAAGAAAAAGCGCCCCACACTTTTACACTCAAATAATATAGATAATTACAAACATGACTTACATTAAGTTCCTTACGAAGAGTGGGGGGGGGGGCGTAAACAGCGTTGACAGAGTGGTTATTTATTTTTTGCGTTTTAGTATAGTACTTACAAAAGTGTTTTTTTTTTTCATTTTGAAACCATTATTTTTTTTTTTTTTAGTTTTATCACAAATCGCGATAAAATAATTTATCAAATTGTTTCTAAAATCGGCATTGCTATTTTGTTATTTTTAGCTAGAGATAAGGCATTAGTTTCAGGGTTATCCTATCTAAAGATTGTCTTATGTAAATGTAATTGCAAAAAAAAACGGTAATATATGTTGGTGGGGAAGCAATCTATCTGAGGGCGCTCATATTTGACAAAATGATCACACGAGGGGGGGGGGGGGGGGGATTATAAGCAGAAAATTTTCTGTTAGATAATAATGATTAAATAAGTGTATATTTCTTCCTAAATTCTTTTCAAAATGACTACTCAGAAACATAAATTTTACATAAAAAATAAGTAAAGGTTTTTCACCCCTATTTACAAGCTGTCTATTCTCAACCTTTATAGCCCTTTTTTAGTATTCGTTTAATACCCGCAATCAAGATTCCACTTAAGATACCGTTGACAGATGATAGCATAAGTGCTTGGCTTTTATCCTCTTTAACAACGTCTGCGAAAAACACGGCCATCTCTAAAAATGACATCCATTGTCACGCGGCGACGATCTGGTAAATTATGATTATACTTAGATAGTGTTACGTATTACGTGAAAAGGAGATGCGAAATGACAGAAAGATTTAAAAGTGCTTTATAGATAGCTCAATAAAATATTTTTCCATAATATTAGGCAATTTAAACAGTATTGAAAATATACCATTAAAAGACAAATATTCGTTGATTTTTAAAATGTGAAATTTTATTTTTGTAACTATTTAAATATGTATATTTCGAAACATTTTATAATATCTATCTTATAAATAAACTATCTTATAAATAATGACACAAAAAATGTTTGTGGGTTAGACACAAAATTAGAGTAATTCGTTTATTTACCCACATACATGAACAAATAAATCTATAAGGACATAATTTATAACATATTATTATAAAATGATTGGTGGCGTAAATTGTCACGTAAGTATTATAGGAGTGTCATCCAATTTTCAACGCCGCCACTTTCGGCTATTGTGAAATGCCGTCGCCTGCACGCTGGCTGGCAACGCTAAAAGCGGCAGCTATTGTAAATCGGTGACGGTCTGGCAAATTGTGCGCGGGGATCATTCAACAGTTTGACAGCTCGTGCTGGGGGCATGAGAGGGGGGGGGGGGGGGGTAGGGGTGGGAGTAGGGAGTGAAGGAGGCATACAACGTAATCAGGCGAAAATATTCAGGAGATGAGCGTTTTACGTTCAACGACCCACAGATCCTTAAGGCAGCGGGTTCAATGAACTGCCCTGTCGGGCTTTTTATCTTACCCCCGGATCTACAGGCAAGTGCTTGAGCCTTTCTTAACCAAGCATTGCTCAAGCACTGGCTTATACTTAAGCATCGATCGTATTTTATAGTCTATCGACTTCCCCAAGCAATGCTCAAACAGTCGTCTTTCCGTTTTATCTGGAACATACGTCGAATATACCGGACACAAAATGAAGAAACTCTTTTGTAAAATACTTTAAAAAAAATGAATATTTGTTTATATTTCAAGTAAAAAAGCTTGAGCTATATTTTAATTCCCTTTATTCTGTTGTTAGTGTGCTTCCTTTCTGTCTGTTGTTAGTGTCAGTAGGATATGCTTGAGCCACTCCTTAAGCATTGCTGACTCGACGATATAATGAAAATAGGTACTCGAGCAAGCATTACTTAAGAACGACTCGACGCTTTAGCAACGACTATAGATTCGGGTCTGCGTACGCCCACTTATTATGTTATTATCATGTGGCGGAAGCTCAAAGGGTGAATGTAAACAAAATTATTCTGAATCGGAATTCAATCAGCTCATCATATAATATATCAAGCGATCGGGCGGCCTACTAACAAGGTATTATTATTAAAACAAACATTAAAAAATATGTATAAAAAAAATCAAATGGAGAATTGATTCCAACTGCGAATCTGGCAGAATAAGTATGTATAATGGTCCTTATTTGCGTTCTCTTTTGCGTGCTTTGTTTGTGTTACTTTTAATTCTTTATTATTCCTAAACTATATCACTTATAAGACATGATTGTTTTTATGGATACGCTGATTTATGAAGTAGTGAAACTTTCCATTCTTAGTATTTGTGTTTTTGCTTTCGGACTCGTTTACACGTAATCGCAAATTGAAAATAGCTCAAAACACTTGGTTTTCGAACTTTTACCAATTAAAATTATGTACATATATTGTAAGAGAAGTACCATAAACTTCCATCTTGGGAGCTATAGGTACAGAGTAAAACGTATTAATTGGACGTCAGTAGGAATGACCTTCAGTTTTATAATAAATACCTACTAAGTTTATCAATTTATAAATTATTAGTTTATGAAAAATAATCAAATGTAAACAGCTTAGGTAATTTTAGTTAAAGGTATATAAGACACTAGCGGTGCGGAACAGTTTTTAACAAATATACTTCTGTTTTTTTTTTTATTTAAATAACAGAAAGGCTTTTCTACCTGCTATGGCATTATCGATTGAGCCATTTTTTAATATTTTCGATTTTTTAACTAAATTGATAATTTTGTTCAATACCCTTAAATTCAGTTATTTCTTACTCGATAAAGAAGGTAAAGTCCTCTTAGGGTAACAGTTAGTATTTGAAATAACAAATATACCATTGAACCCTATACCTATTGAAACCTCACTGAAACGTTTCACCTGTGTTTCAAAATATATTGTGTAGTATTATCAAATTGATATAAGAAATAAGCTTAGTTTACTCATGATATTGTTATACTGCTTTGTCGCCTTCATCCATTTGTACGGAGCTTAATTATAGACGCTCACAGAAATTATATGTAAAAAGAAAGTAGTGCAAATATGGCGGTTTAAGAAAAACTCGACGTTTGTGAAAAGTTTATTTTAGTAGGAGTGGCCAAATCAGTCTTCTAGTAATATAGAAGTGTGTTTCTGTCCCTCTAAAACATATACTCAATAGCATGAGAGAGTTGACCGTCAAATCAAGGCAATTAGAGAGGACGAGGTATAAAAACATGCTAAAGATAGAAAATTGACCTACTTGAATCGCCCAAACCTAGCACTTGAACCAAAGATACTTGTTGTTTGTTTATAAAAAACTTTAAATAACCCTAAAGACGATTGGACAACTTTACAGATTTTTTTCTATGCAAACGAGCGATGTGATAACGTAGTGTTCCCAATTTGCACCAATCGATTATTGCTGCGGCGCACAGTGTGTTCAATTGTACACACTATTCCCACTGGAAAATAGGCGCAAACCGACACAGTGAGCGCATTCACAGAGCGAACACGCAATGGCTAAGTCAATTTGCTAGCTTTTGTGTGCGCCGCTCGACCGGCTCCCTTTATGAGTGTGCCAGGAACCGTTAATGTCGTTGCAGCGGCGACACCGCAATGCTGGCTACCGCAGATGAACCGTAACTTAATTAATGTGGTTGTAACAGTCAAGTGATTGTTAGTAAAAGGGCGAGCGAGCGAGTGATGACGTCAATAGGTTTTCTTTTTTTCTTTTGACGTTTTACTGGTTTATGTGACTTTTTCGCCGCGATTGTAAGAGTTGGCAACCATTCCATCGATTAGGGACTGCTGATCGGCTAGTAATTTGGAAGAGTACTTCTGTAGTAATTACGTAAGTAGGTCCCTCCCTCATTCCATCTCTAGTATTATCTCCCTCTGTAATAGTAGTAATTACGTGGCTGTCATTTTTGTGTTTTTTATTTATTTTAAAAGGTCATAAGGATTATGACTGAATTAAGCAAGCTGCCATCAATATAAGTCAGACATAAGGAAGCTGCCATCAACATTTTTTTGTTATTTAATTTTTTTAGGTAATGTACAAAAAAACTGGAAATGCAGATTGTTGTACAAATAGGATGTTTACAAAGAAACATTCATTCTGGGTATGCGAAAAAAATTGCGCCATCTATATAATTATGCTAGCTTACCCAAAGAAGGCGAAATCGCACATGAAACTTAACCTAGAAGGTCTGTTTTTGCTGAGTTTAACAAATGGTTATTGATTCCCGAATGTATATATATATATATATATATATATATATATATATATATATATATATATATATATATATATATATATATATATATATATATATATATATATATATATATATATATATATATATATATATATATATATATATATATATATATATATATATATATATATAAATATATATATATATATATATATATATATATATATATATATATATATATATATATATATATATATATAATTTTTAAATGAAAACTTTTATAACAATATTAAAACAGTATAATATTGTTATATTTGATAAGGTTTGTAAAGAAATCCGTTTATAGGATGATGTTTTTATTTAAAATAAAATTAGTAAAAGCTACCTAAAAAGTAGCGAAGGAAATCCCAGCTTGTATCGGGAAATGCTTATGTTTACTTGTATCGGGAAATGCTTATGAGATATACTTACGGATGTGCACGACTTTCGACGGTGCAATGTACGTTTAAAGGTCCTTTTGCAGTCGACTAACGATCACTATTCATCCATATATCTCATAAATAGGGCTTATCCTTATGCAACACAAAATGCCTTCAATTGAGACGAATTAAGCGAAAAAATAAAAAATTAAACTATTGATCACTTCGGCAAAGCCGTTTTCCAAATGAAAGTGACATTACGAAATAATTCAAATTTCGAATGCTACCAACATTTAAAATATGATACAATTGGCTGAGTTTGTTATCCACGAGCCATTAAATCGAAATAAAAATAAAAAAACCTCCATATGCTCAATGAAATGAAAGAAGAAACTTTAATCTTAATTTCTGGCAGAGGAGTTTATAAAAAAGATTGTATAATGTTATCAAAATAGGGTAAACCTATATAAAATTGTATAATATTAAAAAATTGTAAAGAAATATTGTAGAAAACAGTATAATATTGTTATATTTGATAAGGTTTGTAAAGAAATCCGTTTATAGGATGATGTTTTTATTTAAAATAAAATTAGTAAAAGCTACTTAAAAAGTAGCGAAGGAAATCCCAGCTTGTATCGGGAAATGCTTATGTTTGAATGAGATATACTTACGGATGTGCACGACTTTCGACGGTGCAATGTAAGTTTAAAGGTCCTTTTGCAGTCGACTAACGATCACTATTCATCCATATATCTCATAAATAGGGCTTATCCTTATGCAACACAAAATGCCTTCAATTGAGACGAATTAAGCGAAACAATAAAAAAATTAACTATTGATCACTTCGGCAAAGCCGTTTTCCAAATGAAAGTGACATTACGAAACAATTCAAATTTCGAATGCTACCAACATTTAAAATATGATACAATCGCGTGTCTTCAAGGGTACCTGCTGGAAAAAGAAAAACAATTATTGCCAAATTTACCTCAAGATTACTCTGTGACAAATTTCTAAAATCTGTAAAATTATACAACAAGGCGGCAAGAACTAAAGAAGAAAAGTTAAATTCCGAAGTAATTCAGCTATTCGGGAAAACACCTATATTCGTATCCGAACACTTGACGCCCAAAATGAAATTCCTGTATGCTGAGGCCAGGAAATTCGCACGTGAAAATAACTACAAATATTCTTGGACATCTTTTGGCAAGATTTATCTACGGAAAGACGACAATCAGAAAATCATACATATTTCAAACACCCGTATGCTAAATGAATTATTATTGTGATGGGCAGTAGCCTGTTCTGATGAGTTCGCCATATCCATTTTTACAGTAATTTTTACACAAGTTCCTTCCAACCATTTTCTATTACGATTTTGTTACGCGAAATATCCGCTTATTATATTTACTCTAATCAAATTACTTTACCTTATAGATAATTTTACTACACCTTATATATGTATTTTTACTTACAAAGATTGTATGTCTTTTTCACACCATGAACACCCGATATATGACCATATATATGGCAACATCATTTATATTAATTCATATTATTCCATCCAGATTTTTAATTCCATCCAGATTTTTATTTTTACATACAAAGATTGTATGTCTTTTTCACACCATAAACACCCGATATATGACCATATATATGGCAACATCATTTATATTAATTCATATTATTCCATCCAGATTTTTAAAAATATGAATAAATATTCTAAAGTACTGTTATTCATGATATTATATTACTATTATATTTTATGTATTACGAATTATCTTATTTTCAATAAATTATCTTATTTACGAAATGGAAACATATTTAATTTTAATATTATTTCTGTGACACTTATTTTTACTACTTTCGGCTATATATTAATATTAAATATTCTATTTAAATTGTATTATATTACAACTATTTTTATATCCCAAATTTTAAAGATATTTTTATTTTACTGTCTCTTGGTCCCTAAAATACCAAGGTTTTCCCTTAAAAGTACGAGTGTGTGCAATTTTATTTGCTTAGTTTCCTATGTGTTTTCTCAGGATCGCCATGAATATTACTCCATCTACCCAGTTAAACATTTACAATTATTTGGCATAAAGCAATTGAATTACTTTTATCATTGTCATATAAAATACATTATGATCATTTTATCATTTAACTTTTACCATTATTTCCCGATTATCTTTTTATTTGACTATTATATAATTTTTAATTTGACTATCACGATCATTTTATTAACTCTGCAATTACTTTTATTTGATTATCGACTATTTTTATTTTTTCCTAAAATGTTGTCTTTTCAACGATTATTATTTAAGTATTTTATGAAATCGATTATCAAACGGTCATTGCTAACATTACCAAGACCACTTTCAAGTTTCCACACTGCTATAATTAATCTAAACGTCCTAAATGCCGCATATTTTATAATCAAAAAGAGGAAAAATTATGGACTTAAAGGATATTGAAGAAATTAATGACAATTACAGTCCCGTTTCTGAATATATTGACAATCCATCCTGTTGCAAAGCCTTCCTGGATCAAATGCAAATTAAGGTATTCTGTATAAATATTAGGAGCATCCGTAAAAATTTAGATCAACTATTATTGCTACTAGAAGATTTACGTGTTTCTTTTGATGTTATATGTTTAACGGAAGCCTGGTTAAGTGACGATTATTCACCTGCACAACTTTCTGGCTTTAATATGTACCATACAAAACTTAATAAACGACAAAACGATGGTGTGGTATTATACGTTAATAATATATTAAAACATAAAACTGTTGAAATTAAATTGGAAAGTAGTAACTGTATAAGTGTAATAATCAATGATGATATTAACATAATTTCAATTTACAGATCGCCGTCTGCTACGGATATCACGCCTTTTATAGATTCTCTGTCACATACCCTCCACGAACATAAAAAATATAAGAATATTTTTATAGTAGGAGATATGAACATTGATATAAGAAAAAGCGACAACCAAAAAGTAAACGATTATCTCACAATGTTGGCAGAATCTAATATAAAAGTGATTAATAGTCAACCAACACGAATCACAATGTCTTGTAGTAGTTGTTTGGACCATCTGCTAGTGAAAAGTAAATTGCAACATATCTCCGCTGTATACAACACGGCAATTAGTGACCACTATGCCATCATTTTTGGAATTAACTACTCTATCCACAAAAGGAAAAAAAAACATGTTATTAGGAGAAAACAAATTGACTTTGAAAAACTAACACATTTTATCTGCAATGAATCATGGGACCTGGTATTAAAGGAAGACGACGTGGATAAGGCAACCGAAAACTGAATATCAATATTTAAAGGGTATATCGAAAAGTGTACCACAGTGACCCAAAAACCCATCCCACATAAAAAGCAACGTCTCAAGGAATGGATTACCGATGGATTGGTTCGATGTATTCGTAATAGGGATAAAATTCACAAAGCTGTACTAAAAAATTCCGAGGATGATGAATTAAAAGAGTATTATATTAAATATAAAAACCTATGTCAATTGATAATAAAAAATACGAAAACAAACTTTTATAGAAAAAAAATAGAAGATGTCAAACACGATTCAAAAAAAATATGGAACACAGTCAAAGACATTGCTTTCAATAATACAAAATATAAAACAATCTCAGAGTTAAATATAATGGGAAAGATAACCACAGTTGAGCAAGACCCTGAAAAAGTCGTGAATCATATTAATGAATATTTTAATAGCATAGGCTATGTCTTAGCAAATAAAAATCTCCAAAAAAATAACATTCGGGAAGAGGAACTAGCGGATAGGATCGATGCCAATGGCAGTATGTCCTCGTCATTCTACTTGAGACCAACAACACAGACGGAAATTATCAAAATAATATCGACACTAAAAAATAACAACTCAAGCGGTCCTGATGATATCAAAGCAGATATTATAAAAACCTATAGAAATAACCTAGCCATTCCACTTGAATACATAATAAACCAAAGCTTTAAGACGGGGATCTTTCCAAATCATTTTAAGCATGCCAATATAGTACCAATATATAAACAAGATGATGACACAGATATTGCAAACTATAGGCCTATCTCACTGCTTAACAATCTGAGCAAAATAATTGAAAAAGTGGTAAAGGAAAGACTAACAAGCCACTTAGATAAAATGGATCTTCTATCTAAAAATCAATTCGGCTTTCGGAATGGTGTCGGTACGGGCGAGGCTATCCTTGAGGTTACTAAAAGCATAACGAATGCATTGGATTCGAAAAAGAAATGCATTGCGGTATTTTTAGATCTAGCGAAGGCTTTTGATACTATATCCCATAAAATACTTTGTAAAAGATTAAAGGGTTATGGAATCAATGGCCTCGCATTGAATTGGTTTTCGGATTATTTAAAAAACAGAACACATACTGTTAACCTCAACGGTGTTCGAAGTGTATCCCTGCCACTAACATTTGGCGTTCCTCAAGGTAGCGTGCTCGGACCAATACTGTTCACTATGTACATAAATCCGCTTTGCGAGCTTGGTTTTGGTAGATCAATAGCGTATGCTGATGACACGGTGTTAGTAATTTCCGGTTCTAATTGGGAAAAGGTATATAATCGTACTAACATCGCGATGGCTTCAATCAAAACCTGGCTAGACCTAAACCTACTTACATTAAATGTTGGCAAAACAAAATACATCCCATTTAGCATCGATGTAAGAGGCCAGCCGGATGATCACCATCATCTTATCATTCACGACTGCAAGAGAGATGCCACGTGTCGTTGTCAGCCAATCGGACCAGTCAGAGAGATAAAATATCTCGGAATAATTATAGATAGACACCTACGGTGGGAATTACATACCGAGTGTCTAGTGAAAAGACTAAGGAAACTGATTTATATATTTATTCAATTGCGAGATATTCTCGGCCTGCCCTATTTAAAAATTATATATTACTCTATATGCCAATCTATAATGACATACGGTATACTTGGATGGGGAGCTTGCGGAAAAACCCTCCTCCAGAAAGTGAACGTTGTCCAAAAGGCAATAATTAGAATCATGTTAAGGAAGCCTAGGCGTTATCCTTCTGACGACCTGTATGTTGAGGCACAATTGCTTGATTTGAGGCAGTTGTATTGCCTCAAAGCAATAATTCATCTTAAAAACAACAATGAAGACGAATATTGTGTTTCTCCGGAAAACAGGGAGAGATCAGGTCGTTATAAGGGAAACTTTGAAGTGCCGAAACGTCTAACGTCTTTTGGACAACGTCATTACAGCTTTCTTGCTCCAAGAATGGTTAATATCATGAGTAAAGAGAACATATTGGAAATTAGCAGCAAACAACAAAAATATCACCTTACATCATGGTTAATAAACCTTGGTAGGAGAGAGACCGAGAAAACATTCATCACAATTTTAAAATAAATAAATATATTTATTTTCTATTTATTTTATACAGGTATTTTTATTAATTCTTATATATTATTAGTTATTATTATAAATGATTATTTATTATTGCTATTATATATTATTATTATTATTATTTAGTATTACTTGTCTATAGTTCTAATATTATTTTGGTGTAGTGAGAATTTCATTTTAACTTGATTTGATTAAAAAAAAATATATTTTTGGTTTGGAATTTAACTTGATTTGATTCAATTTTTTATTTTTAGTATGTATTTTTTAATCATTTGTATTGGTGTTCTCCTTAGAACAGGCTCTGCCTAGTTAGGAGCAACACAATCAATGTTAAGTGCTAACGGTGTAATTTTTTTTGTGGAGCAATAAATAAATAAAAATAAATAAATAAAATTGACTGAGTTTGTTATCCACGAGCCATTAAATCGAAATAAAAATAAAAAAACCTCCATATGCTCAATGAAATGAAAGAAGAAACTTCAATCTTAATTTCTGGCAGAGGAGTTTATAAAAAAGATTGTATAATGTTATCAAAATAGGGTAAACCTATATAAAATTGTATAATATTAAAAAATTGTAAAGAAATATTGTAGAAAACAGTATAATATTGTTATATTTGATAAGGTTTGTAAAGAAATCCGTTTATAGGATGATGTTTTTATTTAAAATAAAATTAGTAAAAGCTACTTAAAAATTAGCGAAGGAAATCCCAGCTTGTATCGGGAAATGCTTATGTTTAAATGAGATATACTTACGGATGTGCACGACTTTCGACGGTGCAATGTAAGTTTAAAGGTCCTTTTGCAGTCGACTAACGATCACTATTCATCCATATATCTCATAAATAGGGCTTATCCTTATGCAACACAAAATGCCTTCAATTGAGACGAATTAAGCGAAAAAATAAAAAATTAAACTATCTATCACTTCGGCAAAGCCGTTTTCCAAATGAAAGTGACATTACGAAATAATTCAAATTTCGAATGCTACCAACATTTAAAATATGATACAATTGGCTGAGTTTGTTATCCACGAGCCATTAAATCGAAATAAAAATAAAAAAACCTCCATATGCTCAATGAAATGAGTTTAAAGGTCCTTTTACATATATATATATATATATATATATATATATATATATATATATATATATATATATATATATATATATATATATATATATATATATATATATATATATATATATATATATATATATATATATATATATATATATATATATATATATATATATATATATATATATATATATATATATATATATATATATATATATATATATATATATATATATATATATATAACCTTTATTTTAAAACATTCCACGCTCGATAGTTTGATATAAATTCCGAATGTCGTTAGATATTCAATATTTCACATACATATCCGGTATTTCAATTTCAGCAAAATGCTCTTCGCAGTTTCATATGTGGCGGGCGAGACATTCCCAATCCAACAATGGCGGCATGGAATCGGATTTAGGTGTCACGGTGGGTCGCAATCATGGACCAGGCCGGCCCCGCACCCTGACTACAAATTCACGACGAAGCACTGTTTGCACAGGGGCGACAGGGTGTTAGGTTAGGGGGAGTGAAAGAGGGAGATGGGAGGTAGAAGTAAGAGAGACCTGGGAGATCTAGCCTCCACTTGCAGCTGTCAATGAGCGACTTAATAAAACCGCACCATTGCGCACTGGTGGAGACAGCGATATTTCAATTGGGCACCCTGAATGCATACAAAAACGTATTTTATACTTGGTGTTCGCGTTATACATTTCGCTCACGTTCGTGTTATACATTTATTATAATATATTGAAATATATTGAGTCATCTTTAATGAAATAGATTGAGTACCTATCTGAAATTTGGATATTTATTACAAATGCTTTCCTTAGTAACAATGGCCTTAACTAAAAAGTTGTAGGTGACTTTAAGTTAGCATATTTGTGTAAAATAATCTTTCGCAAAAGATTATATCCATAAAGATCAGTTATTAAATATGTTTTAAAAAACAATTTTGAAATTTTTATGTTTAGTTTCATGTATATGTAGAATTACCTTGAAGTACCTTGAATCACCTTGAAGCACAATGAAACACCATGAAGCACCTTGTAGCACTTTGAATCACCTAGAAGCACCTTGAAGTACCTTGAAGCACATTGAAGCACCTTGAAGCACCTTGAAGCATCTTGGAGCACCTTGAAGCATCTTGAAGCACGTTGACGTACCTTTAAGTACCTTGCATTACCTTGAAGTTCCTTGAAGTACCTTAAATTACCTTGAAGTACCTTAAATTACCTTGAAGTACCTTGAAGTGCCTTGAAGAGCCTTGAAGCGCCTTGAAGCGTCTTGAGGCGCCTTGGAGCGCCTTGGAGCGCCTTTGGGCGCCTTGGAGCGCATTGGAGCGCCTTGGGGTGCGTTGGGGTTCCTTGGGGTAGCTTGGGGTGGCTTGGGGTGCCTTGGGGTGCCTTGGGGGTGCCATGGGGTACCTTGGGATGCCTTGGAGTGCCTTGAACTATCTTGAAGTACCTTGACGTACATTAAAGTACCTTGAAATACCTTGAAGTACCTAGAAGTATCTTGGTACCTTGAAGTATCATCAAGTACCTTGAAGTACCTAGAAGTACCTCGAAGTACCTTGCACTAAAAACATATACTTAGTAATATATAAAATATGTCTATTATACTATTTATTGAATTCTATGAAAGATGTAATAGCAACGGTAGTTAATATAGAGTCGGTTATATTCCGAGGACCTAATGATGTTCTTGATTCTGGGTTGTAAGAAAAGCAATATGATTTAAATGTTTGGTTGGTCGAAATATTATGCAAAAGTTAAACAACATCATAAATAGTATCGAGGAATACAATAATTAAAACATCATCTAATGACATACTTGTAATAGTTGACGATCATATTACAAAAAAATGGAGACAGAGTAAATTATATGCCGACTTTGCCGCCGAAGTTTCCGTAGCAATTAGGTTTACAATTAATTTCGCTAAAATTTTATGACTAAATTTAACGACTCTGGTAACAATACGGCGAGCTTTTGATGGTTTCAGCATCTCATAAATGAAAAGTAATTCTCTCACTTCGTTCGCATAGTTTGTTGAGAATAAACCGTTTAAGAAAATAAATTAGCATAATAACTACTGGTGGTTTTAAAACTCAGTCTTAACAGAATGAAATGCAATAGCAAGACTTATGTTAAATATTTTGAATGACGGATATTGTGAGTGATAAATCTTTGGAGATTTATATGTACTTGGAATAATTTCGGGGTAAATGCCCTGCAATGGATTTCTTTGAAATTAAGAATAATCACCTTTTTTTAATTTTACATTCTGATATACTCATCGTTAAGGCCATCGAATGAGCAAGATCAAGGAAAACCAACTACAACTTCTTTCCATTAGTGCCCGAAATTAGTTCCTACTGTATGTACCGTATAGTGTCGACTGCTCTCGAAACGACCATCGGCTATTCGATTCCGGGTGAACAGCCGGGCAAAGGATGCCGTGGTCAGCGATAGATTCGGTAGACACTGTTTTACCGCTACGTAAGGGAGAGCGGACCTCGAACTCTTAACCAGTCCGAAGACCGGAATAATCTGGTCGTCCCGTCGGGTAACATACCTGGCTATCTAGCGTTAAGGCGTTGGCCTCTTACTGGCATATGGCGGAGCTTGACGGTGGACTATTTTGTCCTGTCTTCTGCGCTCACCTCACGGGAGACAGAACGATCAAATTTCGTTAAAACTTTTTGAGGTGACGGGTTCGCCCGTCGTAGTCGATAGCTCTAGTTGTTTGTGCGGTATGGTAGCGAACGGTTTCGTACAGCTTGAGCCATAAAGATCCTTTGTGTACTCGGATCGGTCAAATTCACGATTCATCTCCTATTCAAGTTGCCTCCTCGTATAGCCGGGTCTAATGTCTCACGGCTAATAGATCGGTTTCCCCCTAGGGGATTATTTCATAGCGCTACTGGACAGTTTGCGCACCATTTGGTGATGATATTCGGTATCTGCGCTCTGACTAATTGCTGAAGAAGTCTGGAGACTATGGATATACACTGTCTCCTAAGCAGCGGGGGTGGATGTTGACCTATCGTTAACCACTCTAGAAATAACCAAATGGCTACCTGATCCTGAATTCAGAGCCTGGAAAAATATGTCATTGGTCCGCGATAGATTCAAGCCTAATCACCGCTGAATATACGGGAGATAGAGGTCACGCAAGCAACTTCGAACCCGTAACCAATCGGGAGGTTGGAGCCGGAGGTATCCTGATGGTTAATTCCAGGGGGAAATATCTTTCCTAAGCTGGTAGTCAGGGCGCGAGGCTGCCACTGGTTACTTTTCACGGTGCCTCGCCTTAAGGCATTGCCCTCTGTCGGGCATGTGGGCTTAGCTAGACGGTAGATTTGTACTGTCTCTAAGTCATCTACGCTCACCTCGCGGGAGATGACAACCCCAGTTATATGTACCATATGTCATTAGATATCAGACCAATAAAGACAAGGCCTAATAATAATTCCGGAGCTTTACATGTATATTCAGATTTCACTAAAGCGTTTGACGACGTTAATGATGAATTCTTACGTTTGAAACTTCTTAGTAGCGGTATTCATTGTAAGTTACCTGATATCTTAAGTCACTTATATCAAATAGGGCACAGCTTGTCCACGTGAAAGAATTTAGATAAAGGCTGCCTTATTTCAGTCAGCTCAGAAGGGATCAAGTTTCGAACCACTCATATCTCTACTATGCATTAATAATCTCTCTAAAATCTATGGCATCGACACCTAAGTATGCAGAAGATCTAAAGGTATTTACAATAGACGATTGCAATATCTCATTAATGATGAAGAGTTGTGCTTGAGGAATTTCTTAGCCAGTCGTAAAGTGGTCCATAATGTAATGATAATCTCAACTGGAACGACTCCACCTGCTTTAAAATAATATCCTCGTGTTGCAACAGGAAAAGTACTGTCAGCCATAATTTTCACTCCTAACGATATATTTTACTCTTTATTTGGGATGCCTTTTAATACCTGTACGGGCCTCGTATCTACCCTTTCGGGTACATACGAGTTATTAATTTTATTGCACTTAGGATGATCCTTTGTTCCCCACGATACTACACGCGGCGGCGGGCGGCGCCGTGTCGTCGTTAGTAAAAGACGGTGTGCTCTCTAGTTGAAGATTTTACTACGACTGTTTGAATTGTTTGTTACCTAGCGGGGTAAAAGAGAAATATTACAATAATGTGACGTCGTCTCTACACCTTCAAAATGGGATACAAAAACTATTTCTTCCGTTTCTTGATAAGTTTGCCAGTAAATATTTTATACCAAGACCACGCCATTGTTTGATTTCTTTTTTTGAAACATTATGTATGCTGAAAGCAAGAGGATGCAATCTGAACTATTATCTCACGGTTCAATGCGATTATTCATATCGTACTATAATCAGAACATTCATAAAATGATCCTTATGATACACATCCACCGCCTGTATCTCGCCCTAAAATACAAATAACTGCAGCCAATAAATCGCCCTTCCAGTCGCAGCTAGTTGTTAGTAGCTTTATGTGCGAATGGTATGAGAGTGTTTATACTGATTCAGGTTAGAACCTCAATATATCCCTCTTCCTTTCACTGCGTATCCACTTAATACTGCATCTCTCACACGAAGATACGTCCAGACGGCGCCGCGGCGCCGCGATCATTCTCATGTTTTTTCTTTGGTGCTTCCCTGCCGGACGGGCGTCTGCCATCATTAAAAAACATCGTAGATGAACTCTTTCAAATATTAGGAGCCTACGAACATTGTACCAGTATTTGCTCTTAGATATGTTGCTTTAAATAGAAATAGACGGCAATCCTTTCTAGCTAATAATAATAGTAAAAAAACTTAAATTTAAGTACAAAAAATGTAGTATATATTAGGTGCGGGTAATATTATCAATATTCTAACAGTTCTCTAAATCTTATTATTTCTCTTAGACATACTAGAAGCCCTTTATTTTATCTACTTCTTTTAGGTTGCTTTTACTTATATTTTAATTTTGATAATAACGAGTTATGAGATATGTAATTATTTAATATCATATTAACAACCACGCTATGTGCCTTTTTAAAAATTTTATTTGTATTTATCAAGATTTTATTGATTATAATTTCAGCGGTTTATACCTCAAAGCTTAAAAAACTCCGTCTGTATCCGCTTGCGTTCGAGTAAAGAGCGAGATGTTTCGTTCAGTCATCCATCACCGCGTAAAAAAGAAAAATGCATCTACATCTTTATCTGAATTCAGAATAACGAGCACTGCCGTTCATCCCCTTTAGAGGAGGAGCCGGAGAGGATAGTTTTTCCGTTTATGCTAAATAGTCTATTAAATGGCGTACTGCATCGGTTTTCAGACGGAAGAGATGCGAATTACATTAGTCTTCTTTCCTCAGACGACGTGCTGTGCTATTTTGCAAAGCAATATTTTACTCTTTATGCAGATAGCACTGAGAAGGTTCGACATTTTAACGAGTCTAGAATTTTTGTAGTGAAATATTAAAATATGCTTAAGGCCCAGTGACAGGCAAGCATCTTTATTGCGAAATTGATATAGTATCCTTACAAATAATTACGTTGTAAGTTAAGTATAAGAGCCAAGTAATTCATACCGTAATATTCTCTAGCTAGCGACAAATCCATGGCCGAAATTCGTTATAAATGCTCGATAAAGTTTTTCTGTGATGATCACTATAAAAACAATTTCTTTTTTGTGGACTGCAAGTAGGTCGTACAAAATGGAGAGCTATACAAGGTACCTATAAGGCAGGCGTACAATATTTATTTTACTATAATTCAATATATTTTCACTTCGCAAGTTAAAAAGGAAAACAAAATGTATTACGGTTTAGACATATTAACAAAAATAATAATTAAATCTATAATGATAATAATAATTAGAACTATAATATAGATATGACATATAAAATCTTTCACAAATCTCAGCCAGGGTTGAAGAATACTAAACAAATTGGTAAATTTTAACTTTTAACTAATTGTTTTCTGCAATCAATCAGTCGCCTTATTGTTTTTTTATGCCGAAAATGTGGCCATATTTTACTGAAAAACTAATGTATTTGAAAGATTTCCATTCTCTTTCGATGATCAGTGAAATGAAAATATCGAAAACAAAAATCGATATTGACTATAGGGATACTGGCTGTAGGCCGGTTGTTACGAGGCTCTGCTATTCGTTGTCTGAAGATGTCCAGTCCGGACGACGTTTCCGTGCGGATTGTGTGCCGCCAACAATTACAATCTTGCATTAATTATAACACCGAGGGTAATATTGGCATATGCACATAAGTCTTCACCACTTGGGTCACGCATATATTCACTAATATAGGCGTGACCATATATCACGTTCCCGTATATTACGAATATACTCAACCAGGATACACCTTCAACATAGACATCATAGGAAGATTGCACGCTTCGGAAGAGATTTAATAGGTGGCGCACTAAAAAGAAGAAGAAGAATGGCAATTCTCCACTTAACACTTCCATTTAACGATACCCCTTACGTCTAAGATTAGCGCGGAGCAGGCGAGGAAAGAGCCGTTGGCGCGATTGCTCGCTTTAGTACTGAAAAGTGCATGCAAGTCTGCTGCCTCCAAATGAACCTGTCTAAATTTGCGGCAAAGGCGCGCCAAAGAGACGTCGACTTTGCCTTTGGTATTCGGAGCACGCGCTCAGGGCCGCCAAGCCACCGGCCGACCTCATTCCGCGAAGCCTACATAGCTGGAGTTTAGAGTTACGTAAATAAGACGTCGATAGGGCCTAGTTCTATTGCAGTATTAAAAAAATAATCACCTGTTCATTGATACCATAGAATGTAATGAGTTGCCTTCGAAATTGGTAGGATATAATATCGCAACAAGAACCATCTTACTTCAATATTGAACTGGATTCCTACTGTTGTAATCGACGTACTTCATTGCGAGTCTAGTTCACTCCTCAATCTTAACTAGGTCAACTGGGAAGTTTTGAAAGCGACGGTGTAATCGACGGCGACAGAATATCTAGACTTTGTTACAGTTGTATCAATTTCATATTTCTTTTATATAATAGTATTCCTTTATGCAAACATCAATTAGTTCTATTTTCCCCAGTCAAAACAAACTGTAACTACTTAGAATTACCACGTTCCCAGAGTTAAAATTATATTTTAACCCCGTGTATGGGAAATTAGTATCATGTTTCATTACTAAACAATTCACAATTTTATTTGTTGCATGGATATACTTTTAAAAAAATAAAAAAATAATGCTTTAATTAAGAGAAAGTAGTATAAAGTAGAATGTAGATGTCTTAAAAAGTAGATGTCTAGTGAAAGTAGATGTCTTAAAAACTACCCAACTATTAGGTTAATGCCCGTACTAGGGTAGATTCTTTTCTTTTACAATAAGATGCGCACGTAATTTTATACTGCAATTGAAAACTATGGTAATATTTTACATGTTTATATAATATCATGCATATATTACGCATATATTGGGCAAGCGCGTAGTAGACATTAATAAGGTTTCTTAACGGTAGAAGGGCCTTAAAAGCAAAAATCAGCTTCCTGATTATACCCACAGTAATAAGTACGTGAGGATTCCACTTTAGGTTATTGTCAAAGGTTATGACTAGGTATTTCACTTGATATTTGTTGTTAAATGAGTGTTCTGAAATGATTTGCATTTATGACTCTTGATTCCTGTGTGTGTAAAGTCCTTTTTGTCAGTGATCAATAAGTTCATATTGTTTTATTGCTATTTAGTGTTAGAAGATTGTTCTTTAGCCAGAGATTTATATTTGCGAGACCCTTTTCAGCGTTTTTATATACAATTGGACATGTGTTATTCCGGAAGATTAATGCAGTATCATCTGCATACAAGACTGCTTTCCCTCCAACTAATGCCACATTTTTTAGATCGTTAATATAGATTATAAATAAAATTAGGCGTAGGACACTGCATTGAGGTCCCCATATTTGATAATCCTGTCATCGCTAACAATCCCGTTAAGCTTTGTAACTTGCGTTCTTTCACAAAGGCAGTCTGTAAACCATTTCAGGGCAATACCACAGACCCCACATTTTTGTAATATTCTTAGTAATATAGCATGCGATACCATGTCCAACGCTTTACTAAGGTCTAGAAAAACTACAAAACATTTATCACCCTCATCAAGAGTTACTCGTCAAGAGTTACCTCATCAAGAGTTACATCAAGAGTTACTATATTATGGGTCAGAAAAGCAATAATGTCTTGGGTGGATTACCTGACCGGAAACCATATTGAGTGGAAGCTAATAAGTTGTGCTTGTTTAAGAGCCGTATTACAAAATAGCGTAGGTATTCTTTTAAAATGAGTTGAAAAAATGAACGCATTTTTTTTTGGATGTAACCATGAAAGATAGGATAAATAAATAAATAAATAAATAAATAACTATTCAACCCTGGGAGAAAAACCGCGGCACTGAGCGCTCTTCTCTTGCGCAAGCAAATATATACACAATTTCTAATTGTTTTTTGCAGTGTTTTCTCCTTTCTAATGACTATAATTTATATTATGTCGTATTGCTAAAAGAGTGAACTTTAATATAGTATAAGTATTATATAAGAATCTTATTTTATTTCTGAGAAAATTAGAATGATACAGGAAGATTTTTTTTTAATTTTGTGTAATTGTAAGTAATGTATACCTTGGATATGTGGTCAGAAAACGAAAAAATAAAGCCGTAGTGTACATCAAGAATACATGACGGACATAAAAAAAAATAGTATACGGTTTTCGTTGTAGTGATATTACTGTATTAAGGAGCTCAAAATTTGCCTTCCGAGCGTTTTACGAATAACGACTTTCGGAAAATGGGCTGAATAAGTAAATAATATTCGTTACATCTAAAATTAAAGGCCGCTATGGTCAACATCAAGAAATGGTCCAGGTAATTCAGTAATTAAAGTTTGTAGAAATCTCTTTATTTCTTGGATTTAGAACGCCAAAAATCCACTTTTCTTGCCTTTCTGGAAAAAATATGTGAACGGGCTCTTAAGAAGCTCATTAAACGGGATTTGATCGTAAGTGCGAGTATTTTATTATAGGGTGAGTATTTAATTAATGGCATCCTTGATGTGGGTGAATCAGTACGACCAAGAAAGCAAATTTCGCGACTTTGAGTGCGCTGCTCTATCTAGAAACAGGTAAAATATCACAAATAAACCTTATACGCGATATTTTACCTACCGCTAGATGGCGCAACACGCACAACTTTTTTATACTATTTTTCAAAACAAATGTATTTTTTTTTCAAAAACATTTGTTTTGAAACATTTGTCTTTTTTGAGTTTGTCTCAAAATTTTTGATTAAAAGTTGCTTATTTGCTCATACTGTTTTACCCACTTCAAGAATGTCAATAATTTAAAATCATTCTGTATAGCGCTTATCCTGTATAACACTAATGTAAGCATGCACTAAACCTGGTAAATGTCACAGTTGTAAATGTCACGTACACGCAGTCAGTCTCGGCTAGGCATCAAGAACACTCTAATAATGGTTTTATTCTAGTTCGGTGATAAATTTCGTGCTCGTTGTGTTTGCAATACGTACTTCAATAAGTTGTTACAATTCTTTTCTTTACAACTAGATTTACCTGAAATGGAATCAAATCAATAATTTAGCGACAACACAAATATCCTCAGGATGTCTCTCCCATCAACGTGGCGAAACTGATAGGGATAGACCACGTCTTTAACCAACCCAAGTTCAAATAAAAGTGGAATATTAAAATGTTTTGTATTATCATCAATATGTCATTTTCAACCGTCAAACGGACTCAGTTCCTGAACTGAAAAGAGTAGGGTTTGTAATTGCGCCGTAATTTGTATGCCGCCTCGTTCCGGTTTAAAACGGCAACAAAATATAAAACAGTCAATTAACCACATTTGCTTGATACTCCCCCGCTGGTGCCTAATGAAAATATATGCATTTTGGCTACATGGTTTTTTTTAATGTATTTAAGCAGTTACTTGGAAAGCGACGAACCATTACTACAGAGTCTTTGCTAAAATTTACGGATACGTAAATGGTAGATGTAAAAACTAGTTTTAGGGTGGACTGGCATATATTGCATGTCAATGCTAACGTTCCTTCGTTAACGTGTCCGGGCCAGGCTAGGACACGTCTCTCCAAAAATATGCGGCCTGGATGGCCTTATGGTTTGCCTATTGTAAGTCCTGGTGTGTAGTGCTGGTTGACATTTGCAAGCAGGATCGTACGTTGTATTCATCCTGCAGCATTCCATATTGGGTTCTCTGTGTAGCCCCAGCGAACGAGATTGGTTCAGCATCTTGGCACACCCATTCTCAGTCTGTTCAGACTGCGCCAGGTGGTACATGAGATATGACATCCCGGTGTTATCTCTTTCTTTACGTCCTCACCAAGTGAATCCCTCCATTGAGTGATGCGGTTTTATGATTGACTGCCATGGAACGGCTATGTTCGGCTTATGAACGACTTTTGCGATTTGTGGCGATTGTGGTGTGGTTTTTATCCATCAATTCTACAAGATGTCCATTTAATATCTTGTCAATACTAAAAGCCGCCTGTTGTATATTATAATTTATGTATACAATGGCCTCTATTGCGTTTCTTCTTAATCTAAAATCGGAAATTAGTCCGTGTGAACGAGACAGGGCAATACGCTAGAGCGGAGTATGAGATGACCGGTTGTCACTTTTTCGCAATAAATCTGACCGCCAAGGTCAAATCTTACACCGCACGAAATATGCTCGAATTTATTCGGACAGTTTGGCAGGTAGTAGTATAAGTAGTATAAGTGGCAGGAGTATAAGTTTGGCAGGTAGTATTTATCGACGATCGTTCGTTTCATGTTCCACTCTAACGTATTGCTTTGTCCCGTTCGCTTGGACTAATTTTAGTTTTAGTTCACAAAGAAACGCAATCGGGCCCAATAAATAATTTCTTATTCCTTCATTCATGCATTATGATATGAAAAGTGATTGCTATTTGATATACTACATATTTCCATCATTATCCTCGTGGTATCACCTTATTACGATAGTTTAGCGGTGTCGACTACAATGGGCAAACCCCTCACCCCAGGCTGGTATAAAGATATGTAATCGTTCTTTTAGCCATCGGATGAACGTAGAAGACTTAGATAATGACAATCCACTGTATAGCTCGGCCAACTAGCCCGCGAGAGACCAATACTTACCGCCTGGCACCGGATAGTTAACCCAGCGGGCAAACCAAGCACCCTCCCTACCAGTTATGGCCAAATTTCTCCGGCCTCCCGACTGGTTACAGTTTCGAAGTCACTTGCGCGGTCCTCTCCCATGTGTAGCGGTAATTCGGTGTATACTAAATCTATCGTGGACCACGGCATGCTTTGCCCGGCTGTTCACCCGGTATCGGATAGCCGAATGGTCGTTTCAAGAGCGGCTGCCCCAAAGTAAACAACCGCCATCGCCCTATAGGAAACAAAGCCGTTTTCAGACTCCCCCGACTATCAGACGGAATGCATAGTCGATTGACTAACGCCGTACGGTGCGCAAACCGTCCAGGAGTTTCCGAAGGTTGATTCCTAGGGGAAACTGGCCCACAGGCCAGAGTTCGACCCGGACTCGCATTTCTGAATGGAGGCTGACGGATGGGTGTTGACTCGTGAGTTTAGCCGATCCTACACTCATGGATCTTAGTGGCCTAAGTGCAACAGGGCCCATTAGCTTTCATCTTATTACGACAACGACGTTTAAACAATTCTGTAATATTGTTTCAGATTCGTAATTACATTTATATAACTGGATTTGTATCGGATGGATCTCGGATTTAGTCGGAGATAAAGCGATTCCACGAAAACATAATATTGTAAACAGATGGAATTTTCTCATTCGTTTTATATGGAGGTTTCTCTGGAATTGAAAGAATGGCGTAATTTAATGTACAGCGTAAATACAGGAAAATACTGTGGGCGTCCTATTTCAATACTGTTTCTAGCTAGTTTTTTTAAAATAATTTTATTACAACTATAATAAGTAAATCTTTTGTTATAGAGTAAACGAGTATCTAGGATTCTTTCATCGGTTATAGTCCTCTTGAGCCTCCTGAGTTCTCTTGAGTTTACTACTTTTGATTTCACTTTTTTAAGTTCGCTTAAACTCCTGAGATCACAGATCCATCTCGCTTATCTTGGTATCTCTAATGTATCGATCTTTGATGAGGTTATGGAGAGTTTTTTCTATCCATGCGACTTGTGACGGTATATAATTGCCAATACACGTACTGTTGTGTAAAATATATACCTAGAACTGTTCAGTGAAACAAAAAAATCTATTTAACCAAATTTTCTAATAAACTTTAAAATACAACCCGTTTGAATGGAAATACTTGCGCCAATGGATAAAGGAGACATGTGCCGGTGGATAAAGGAGACAAGTGCCTAGGAGTTTTTCTTGACCTTGCAAAGACTTTTGACTCCGTTCCTCATAATATATTATTATGCAAACTGAGCAGTGTAGGAATTAAATATACAAGTCTTAAATGGTTTGATGGTTACCTATCCAACAGGGTACAAAGTGTCACCATCCAGGGCCTCCAGAGTAAAAGCCAGCATCTTACGTATGGTGTGCCACAGGGTAGCGTTTTGGGACCCATTTTATTCCTCGTCTACATAAATGACCTATGTCAGTTACCAGTAGGTAAAATCATCACATATGCCTATGACACTGTTATACTATTCAAGGGTTCAAACTGGGATTACACATTTGAGAAAGCAAACGAGGGCATGGAAATTGTTAAAAATTGGCTAGGAAACTTTATGTTGACGCTTAATGTTGGCAAAACCAAATACATTTAGTATAACAACCAGAGGTCAACCCACTACTAATAAAACTATTATAATACACGAATGCGATAGCATAGAGTCTTGTAACTGTCAGCTTCTACAAAGAGAAATATCTTGGAAATATCTAGGTATCACTCTAGATTGCTTTCTCCGTTGGGATTCTCATATACATAACGTGGCTACGAAGGTGCGAATCCTTGGATATGTTTTCAAAGAACTGAGGAATATTCTGGATTCCAAAACACTAAAAACTGTTTATTATGCTTTATGTGAATCGCTTATTACTTACGGCATAATTGGATGGGGTGGATGTAATAAAACCCTGCTAGAGCCATTGCAAGTTGCGCAGAAATTAATATTAAAAATTATTCTACGTAGACCATATCGCCATCCCACTAATGAACTTTATAAGGAAGCTAAAGTTCTTGATTGTAGGCAACTTTTTCTAAAAACTTCCCTCTTAAGGCTATTTTTGGACAATAACTCAAATTTAGGAATAATTCAGAACCGGCGACCAACGAGACAAGTTTTAGAAAATAGCTTAATAATACCCAGAAGGAAAACATCATTTGGTCAAAGACATTACTCTTTCATTGCGCCGAGATTTTACAATCTGATCAATATGGAAATAAAAATGAATTTGACATTTAGGGAATTCAAAAATAAATTAAAGAAATGGTTATCGAATCATGGCAGACTGATGTCAGATGAACCATACATCAAATGTTAGAAATAATAGTATAATAAAACTTAGGTGCACAAATTATTAACATATTTTTAAACTTATATGTTAAGTATTTTTTAACATTGAACTAACTACCAAAAATTATTTGACTTTGACAATGAATTATACTTTTAGACTAGGTATTTTTATATTAAATCCTATATTACTTAACATAATATTAAATATTAATGACTGTTTCTTTCTTTTCTCACATATAACTTTATTTATATTATTTAATCGAATTTTATATTATATTTATTGCCGATTTAATAATGGAATTGCATTTTATTTAATATATTTTTAAATATTTTTTTATTATTATTATTTTTTATTTTATTCTGAAGACCACATTTTAGGGCAATTTAGTGTCATTAGCTTTTTACTAAAACTTGTACATTTGTAAGCAACGAAGCAATCAAGCAAGCTTGATTGTAATATTGGAGTCCTGTCCACCCTAGAACGGGCTAGTCCCAGTTGGGTGACAGAAACAAATAAGCAAAAGGTTTTGCCATTCGGTTCCTGTTATTTTTGTAAGCTAATCAATGTTTTATAGTAATTAATTCTTAAATAAATAAAATAAATAAATAAATAAAATAAATGAATGATCCAGTATCATGTTTTATTTCTTGAATGGACTAAAGAGGCTTATAATAAATGGTAGTTAAAGTTTGGGAAACAAGAAAAAACACACCGGTGCATATAGAAACAGGGCTTGATCGAAGACATTCTGTTATTGTTGAAAAATCGATGTAACGGATGACGGATTATCTTGGTGCAATAATCAATATTGTTTTCCCACAAATCGTTCATTTCTGACAAAAGTGTCCTCTTAGCTACCTCACGTCCAACAAAAAAATATTTACTACCCTTCTGCAGCACAGGTAAAAAGTTAGAGAAGAAAACACCCCAATAATCAATGAAAATAATCTACACGACTTTAATTTTTAGGCACGCTATCGAATCGCCATTACGACGTTTGTATCTGTTTTGCATGTCATAAATTCTAATTTGTTTAACATAGTATGATGCGTTTAAGGAATGAAAGGTTTGAATTTCCACTGAAATACGTATTCAGTAGCCTGTTGATATTGCAAAGCACACTTGATATCGACTAACCTAACCAACAGCTGTAACCAAACTGGTTGAAGACGTCGCCAAAACTGTATATACAGACATTGTTACCAATATATGTGGATGAATTCTTTTGCGTAGCTTGTGCCGCCTTATAGGTACATATTACTATTGTATGCCTTACTAATACCAACAAATGTAAGGTGACAGCCCTATTTATATTAGACTATAGCAAGGCATTGTATTTTTATATCACTCTCTTCAGCTAACAAAACCTCCAAATCGGTTTTTCCAACTGGTCCTGCTCATGGGTTGCTAGTTACCCGTCTGAGCGTTACCAAAAAGTAGTAATAAAGGATTCTTTTGGCCATGTGTGCTTCTTTTCTTTTCGTTCGGTCATAACTGATATACCGCAAAGCTATATGCTATATGATATGCTAACTTATTTTTAACACTATTTTTACATATGGTATTGTTTATTAGATACATTTATGTAGTATATAATAATTTCTATACCAATATCTTTCTGATTACTATAAAAATTACGTAAGAAAAACAAATTCTGAGGTCTGCGTTTAAAATGACAACACCGAAGTATATCAAATCAAATTTCTTTATTTCTTTATTTATCTATAATATTACATGTATTTTGAAAATTCAAAGCCATCCTAATTAGGCCTCGCCTGTACTAAGGTAGGCTTAATATAAAAAAAAGTTATAGTGGTTTTCGTAACTAGCTGTAATACATCTTTGTATATTATTATGTTACATTTGAGAAGTAAAAAATAGAATAAGAAAGCGTAATAATATTAAATTTAGGTATATACATATAAATATATACATACATATATAAATAAATATATATTTTATAGATAAATATAAAATAATACTAAATATATATACATATATCTCACAAATCGTGCACTATTTTAATATATTTATGTTATTAATGTCTCCGTTTCTTGTCGACCCATAGTCAAAAGTGACTTAGTTATGTTTTTCTTTACGCCGTGACTATTCCTAGATTTCAGTCCTGCAGGAAAAACACTATTCATTTTGTTGAACAGTCGAGGAGCAATGTAAGAAAAGTGTTTTTGTGCAAAACTTGTTCTCTTTTTTAGGATTAAGTGCTGTCTGGTTGTTGTTACTCGTGTTCCTTTATGAAGTGTTGAATATAGATGATAATTGTCATGATTATAATAGTAGAGTAGGACTACCTTAGCGTATATTTGACGAACGTCAAGGACTTTAGATTCATTGTACAAGCTCTCAGAAGAATACCAGAAGGGTTTTTTGTGTATTACTCTTAATAGCGACTTTTGGGCTTTAATTAGAGGATCAAGTGCTTGCAGCGAGTATGAAAACACGAAGTATGAAACGAAACGAAGTATGAAAACACAGATTTTCCAGTGTAGGATTTATTTTGATTTTTTTCTTATAATAAGTCATTATAAGTGAGTGTACTAGAAGTTTCAAGAATATGTTCCAAAAAAGGGTGTCTGGAACTCAGGAGATTATATTATAGGTTATTTATTTATTTAGGAATTAATTACTATAAAACATTGATTTTGCTTACAAAAATAACAGAAACCGAATGGCAAAACCTTACGCTTTTTTCATTATGTCACCCGACTGGGACTGGCCAGTTCTAGGGTGGGCAGGAATCTAATAATACAATAAATTATATAAAAGTTTTAGTAAAATGCTCATAAAACTTAATTGCCTTAAAATGTGGTACTCAAATAAATGCAATTCAATTTTAAAATCGACATTAAATGGAACATAACACCCTGTTTAGTAGAGTGTGACAAAAAGAATAGACTTAAAACTAAAATAATTAGATAAATAAAGTTATACGAAAGAAAATAAAGAAAATGTCTTAACCATAAGAAAATATGAAATTAATGATATGGCTGCCTATTACTTTTTTAACTTCGTCTATATTTGTAGGCGTTAGGAACCAGGAACTTGGAACAGGTGACGCATCAAATTTATTTAGGTCAGTAATTACAGAACGATTTCTTCCATAGAACTTTTCTGCTAGTTTGGAGCCAACATTACAAAAGTGTTTATTTTTACAATGTAGTAACTTTTCACGATTATCTTTCACTATAGATTGTCAATTTTAATACTACTCTTTAGTAAAATACTTAATTGTCAATTTAGTTCCTAATTTGCTTTTTATAGTATTTCTGCTTGGTCAATTAATTATTTTTATAGAATAAATTTCGATAGGGAGAGTATTTCTGCCTCAGCATTGCATTGTCCGGTGTTTTTCTCAAGGTTGTGTGCATTTTATTACGATTGTGAATACAAAAGAGGGGTCCATCAGTAATCCACGGCCTGTTTTTTTTATATTTTTATGTTTTTTAGTCACAGTTTTCGAGATTGTAGGTATATAGTAATCAAGATGGAAAAAATAAGTTATATCATTAATAGCATATTATATAATTCCTGAACATATTCATAATCCGTGAATATAATATAATGTATTTGATAAATAAATATAGAACTATTTATGTATTATATCTTTAGATGGGTACTGAAAACGAGGTCCTTTGATATAAATACACACCTTTTTGTAAAGTTGGACGTTTGATTTACTTGTCTGAATTCAACTTTTTTAAACAGTTTATATTTTTGTATATATTATTTGTTTTTTGCTTTATTTTACTGCAAATAAACATTTTTACCATTGGAAAATAAACATGGACTTTTAAATAAACACATCCCGTTATTTATTTTACTACATCTGTGGACGTAGCATGTACCGTTCTTCGTTGGACTCTGCATATCTATCGAAATTTTATATTTGTGTATATTTTGTTATTTGCTTTAATTTACAGCAAATAAATATTTTAATATTGGACAGTATGCGTGGACTATTAAATAAACAAATCACGGTATTTATTTTACAATATCTGTGGCGATTGTATACGTAGTATATACCGTTCTTAGTTGGACTCTGCATATCTCTGGAAATAATTTAGTGGGACGACCACGAATCTCGAGACAAATAAAAATGAAGGAAATTCCGATTATAATTAGGCGCATCCCTTCATAAGCTATTCAGAGCTGTTTCGTATTCTCGCGTGGGAATATTGCGCGTTTAGTTTCCAGAATTCCGGCATGGCATGACCGTCAGTTCTGCCTGGCCTCTGTGGAATGCAATCGCCGCGCCGCGCCCGGCGGCAGACATCTGGCGATATGCAAGGGACGTGACCTCGCCCATAATGATAACGAGCGACGGCCGCTAAGCGCCTCTCTCTTTTCCTTTTCCTAATTGTACGTGCAATGCAATACAGTAATTACAGTTTGCAAATTTACAAATGTCAGTGGCGGTTTCGTGCAGCTTGGGCCACAAGATTCAATTTGTTCTGGGATCGGCTCAACTCACGATTCAGCTCCTATTCAGAAGCCTCCCCATGTGGAAGGCTGCCCCATGTAAGACTCTCTGTTTCAGGCGTCAAAAGCTGGTGGACCGGTTTCTCCCGGCGGGATTGCATCCTGGCGCCACTGGACGGTTTGCGCACCCGTCGGCAAAGCCAATCGGTTGTGCATTCTGACTAATTGCTGAAGGGGTCTGGAGACTATGGAAATATACTGTCTCCTAAGCAGCGGGGTGGATGTTGATCTGTTTTCATGCCACTCTTGAAATGACCATGGGCTACTCGATCCCGTGTGGTACTACGGGCAAAAAACGCCCAGGTCCGCGTTAAATTCTAACTGATTTACCGCTGTAATACAACAGGTAGAGGTCGCGTAAGTGACTTCGGACCCGTAACCAGTCGGGAGGACGGAGGTATCCTGAAGGTTAATTCCAGATAGATATATCCTACCAAAACTGGTAGTTAGGGGAAAAGGCTGCCCGCTAGGTACCTTTCCCGGTGCCTCGCCGTAAGGCGGCGGTCTCTAACGGGCTGCTGGAGAGCTAGACAGTAGATTTGTCTTGACTCAAGTCTTCTACGCTCATCCCACGGCTAAAATAATGATTATATATCGTTATACTAGCCTGGGGTGACGGGTTCACCCGTTGTAGTCGACACCGCCCTACTGGCGGTTTCGAACTGGCATTTTGTGGAATTCCAATGTGCAGGATAATTTTAAGATTTCGCTACCAGATTTTGCGAATATTCTTTATGACATAAGTCACGATTAAACGGAATATTACACTTAATATAATTAATTCAATGAGTGATATCGCTTAGTCATACCTCCAAGAACACACCTTTCCGGCGTGTAACCATACACACATATAAATGAAATTGTCATATTTTTTTTCGTTAAGTTAGTAAGTGGTGTTCGATTTAAGTAACGCTAACGATTGCGTTGATTATCTCTATAGTGGCATCTACAATTGTTTCGATAGCTGCATTCCAAGCAAAAAACGGACTGCATTGACCAATAGGTATATTTATCCTAAATGGTTTAATGGCGACATTATCCGTGACATTCAATCGAAGTCGTATCATCACAAGTGCTGGAAGCGGACCGGTTCTCAGTTTCACAGGGAGCTTTTCGAAACTTTACGGTGTAGAGTTAAGCATAAAATAAAAGACTGTTTCAATTTGTATATGCACAATATTGAGACGTCTATCCGAGAAGATAGTTCACGCTTTTGGGAATATGTTCGTAGTCAGCGAACAGCTGGTGGGGTACCCCTGAATGTGGTCTATAATGAGGCTACATATTCGGGTGCTGCAGCCGCTGATGTTTTTGCAAATTACTTCTCATCATTGTTTCTACCGAACATACCGGCCTTAGACGCTGTCGCCGCTGAAGCGACTATTATGTCGAGTGGCGCAAATTCTTCATGCGTCAACGTCCACAGTATCACTAAAGATGATATTCGGTTTGCAATACGCAAGCTGAAATCAGTCCGCACTATTGGACCTGATGGAGTTCCTCCTTATGTTATTAAAGCATGTTGTGAGTCTTTTATACAACCCCTGATGTATATATTTAACAGATCGTTGGAATCTGCAGTATACCCCTATAAGTGGAAGATATCTAGAGTAGCTCCAATACCAAAAAGTGGCGATAAGGTGCAGGTTGATAATTACAGGCCGATTGCAGTGTTATCAGCCTTTCCTAAGCTTTTCGAGACGATTCTCCACCGAGAAATTTATACCCAACTATGCGGTACACTATCGGATGCCCAACACGGGTTCCGTCCTAATCGTTCCACAACTACCAACCTATCCGTTTTTACAGATTATGTTACTGGTGAGTTGGATAGCACCTCAAGGGGACAAGTGGATGTCGTGTATTTGGATTTCAAGAAGGCCTTTGACAGAGTCGACAACGATGCGTTACTCCGAGAACTGGCTGCTGCTGGATGCTCAAGTAAACTGTTGAAATTTTTCGCAGATTACATGGGGGGGCGCCAGCAATTCGTTAAATTTGTCAATTTTGAATCCAAACTATATAACACTCAATCGGGGGTTAGCCAAGGATCAAACTTGGGGCCTTTGTTATTCAACTTATTTGTTAATAATCTGAGTAAAGTAGTCACATCTGCACATTGTCTAATGTTTGCTGATGACGTCAAATTGTTTTTATCAACTGGAAGTGCTGAGGCCTGCGAGCTCTTCCAGCGTGATATTGATGCAGTTTATGCATGGAGCCAAGCTCGTAACCTTCACTTCAATATTAACAAATGTGCAGTGATGACATACACAAGATCGCCTGCTCATCTGATGTTGATTACTCCATCGCTGGATATGTGCTTCCCAGAGTTACTGAAGTCAAGGACTTGGGAGTTTTTTTCGACCCCAAGTTAAACTTCAAGGAACATATTAGACAACTATCTACAACTTCTTTCAAGCTTCTAGGGTTTGTAATACGGAAATCCAAACACTTCAATAATATTCGGGTTATGCGCACGTTGTACAACTCGATTGTTAGAAGTCGCATGGAAACGAATGCACCTATTTGAATCCACATGAAGATACTTATATCCTCATGCTGGAAAAGGTACAGAAGTGTTTTTTGAGATTTCTGTACTTCAAACAGTACGGATATTATCCATTTTTGTATCCGACTGCATTTATCACAGGCATGGTTGGCTATAATTCTCTCTGTCTCAGAAGAGAAATGCTGACCATGTCCTATGTTTTCAATCTAATTCGTGGTAAAACTGATAACCCTAGCTTACTAGCAAAGGTGGATCTATTCATACCAAATAATTATCTCCGTACTCGATCGCACCATCTTTTCGCGGAGCCGTTCTCGCGCACTAACCTTACGAGGTGGAACTTGTTGGCGCGTGCTTTGCGGCGCTTAAATGAAATTCACTCGATGGCACCAGATTTCGATATTTTTACCGCCAACCCTCACTTCTTTAAATTGCAAGCTATTAATTATTTATTTTTACATGATAGCTAGTATTATACGTATCATTCTATTTGTATAGTTATGGTAATATCTTTATTAATTTTACTTTTCAATGCATTGGTTTTACTGTTATGTTGATTAGTAATAACTGAATAAACAAAAAAAAATAATAAAAAAAAAAAAAAAAAATAATAAATTTATAAATATGGCAAATAAATAAATGACAAACTGCCACATCCTTAGTCTTTTTCTGAATCCAGCATTACGAGGATCTACCACAATCTGGAATAGCAACTGAGTTATCCGTGGAGAATAACAGAATAAATGTCGTTTTTGTTCAGTTCCTCTATTTCTATTCTAATCCAATGGACGGTCTGTGAAAAAATATTTCTAAAAATACTCTAATGGTGTAGACCAGTGTATTTGTACACACAAAGATCTCGACCCTGGAATATTAAATGTAGTTCGTATTTTTAATATGTTGTTAGAACCTATATCAATCGTACGACCTAGCTTTAAAAGAACTATTCGAGCTGCGGAATATTCATCAGTGCGGAGCATTTACTCTACTTGGAAATACAAAAGAACATTTTTCCTGCAGGATGCATACGTTTGAAGATATAGACCGGGAGCCGAAATGAGGGCTAAAATTTCGCTGTTTTTTTAGCATTGCGCAACTTTTAAAGCTACAAACTTAATCTCTAACTATTGACACAAGTTGTAAAAACATACAACTAAATAGAACTACGATAGGATCTTAGCAAATTCGGATGTATAATTTGACTACTAATTGTGAATTTGTGAGTTCATTCCTACGGTTTGAAATGAAACTGGGTACGGACTACAAGTTCCACTTGTAAAACATACGAAATTAACTGAAAAAAGTCTGGGAAAGAGAAAAAGAAGAAAAGGGGGAAAGTAACGCGCGTGAGAATAAACGAAATGTTAGCGGAAATAAAAACGCAATTATTAAATGAGCGAGGGTCGGCCTTTTCCCCCCGCTCTAGTACCTATGTATGCCTACGTCCCACTTTCCTGCTACGGGTGGGTGGAGCCACGAGAGCCAGGCTGCGGTGAGTACCTACGATGCTGGCTTAATAAGATTTTTGTATGCGGCCTGCGGAGCACCTCCCGGCGACTAATGAGATCTGTCATCGCCGCGTCCGCCGCTTTTCCGCTTAGAGGATTTGCGTCGAGACTACTATGAGTCTCAAATAAACTTTAAAAAAATGAACATTTAGAATTATCTAAGAAATATTGGGTCCTCACATAATATGAAGTTGCTGTTCTATAAAGGAAATTTAATGCCGGAAACTTTATATGAAAAATATATATTTTATTAATAGAAATATTGACCTCTATTATCTATGCAGATTTGTCATTTTAATGGGAGTTGCCTTATTTCACTGCTGTAAAACTCTCGTGGACAGGAACCAATTAATTCATTGAAGGCGTTTTTCATCGACTCTTTTTGTGTATTATGTATGTACATATATGTACGAGTATATCTGCGGCGATGACGCTAAATCAAAACAAGATCAACGTTTATGTGATAGTGGATATATTGACCAGAGATAATAATATTGATAAACTAGCGACCTGCCCCGGCTTCGCACGGGTGCAATTTATTAATGAATAAAATGAGGAGTGCGCTTAGTAAGGAAATATGTAGTACATTTATTTTATAACGTTTATTTATTTATTTATAAGTTTTTAATTATGTCACAAATGAGAAATACGAATAATGTCAAAATTGGTTAGTCGTAATTTTATCGTGAAACATACTCGTAGATCGAAATTTGTCTACGGCTTATAGATTCAAATTTGGATAATTTTATCTGTCAACGTCAAAATGTTATTTTTACTGCCAGTTATTAATGTTTTTATATAGAAATGGTTTTGGTGGTGGGACCAATGGTGTCAGTCTCATTTTAACCACTTCGCAATACAAAGTTCGTGGCGGTACTTCAAGGCATTGTAATATTGGCACAAATGGTCCGATTCTCCAATTTGCACACATCCATAATCACTGTATTGTATCGCCAGATCATAATAGAATGCCTCTATGGATGTGTTTTGTCTAAAATTCAATCGTCTTCGCACTGCAACATTACGTATCCGTGCCGCTTCATTCAATTCTTGGCGATGCTCATCGCTTTCAGTTGCTCCTGTCTCTGTCGTTTTGTCGTCTTGCTCGAGGTCACCTTGCTGATAATGGAGCGTCTGCGCAAGGGCATAACTGTAAAAAATGTTTGCAAACCCTGGAGAAACATTTACGAATTACACAAATTCAGTTAATTCAGTTGATTTACCTTCAGAATCACGAAAACGATATGAAAAAATCGTAAAATTCGGCTGTCAAATGTCAGTTTTCACGCCGTGCCGCCATCTTGATTTTCGAATTTTTCGTATTTTTATTCTTGTCAAACAACGCCATCTATGATCAAGCTCGGTACTAAAATAATTTTTGGTTTTTCTCATTTTTCTCACTTTTCCGAGAGATTTTCCAATTTTTTTTATATCCTATAGCAACACCGAAATGATTACGAACAAAACAAAAGAAGAATCGTTCAAATCGGGCCAGGCGCTCTTGAGTTATTAGGTAACATACATAAAACCCGACTCATTTTTATTATATAGATGGAAATTATTAGCAATTTTGGGCTTTAACAGAGGATCGCTGGTAATATTAATATAATAATGTTGATTTTTTTCCCTTGTAAAAAGTTATCTTAATTCTGAAAAAAAATTGGTTGTCTGTAAAGTAACCGACTTTACTGACGATAGTTGAACGTGACAACGTCATAAGAAAATACTGATGGAATGGTTGCATTTGAAGCAGTTTCATTTAAGATTCTGATATTGTTTATTACAAACACCAAAAATTTATGCTTTTATACTCACCGATTTGACTACAACATGTAAATGTATTATTGTATAGCGGTATAATTTTATAATTGTTTATTGTTTAAAGTTTATTGTTTTTTTTAAATTTGAAAGTGTGAAATTTCAAACTGTTAAATAACGGTTTGAAAAGCGTTTGAGGACGCTGCGCCATCTAGCGGTAGGTAATACGTCGTAAATAAACAATATGAGCGACATTTTACCAACCGCTAAAAAGCGCATCGTAATGATAGCTTTTCATACTTTTTTTTTTATAAATAAAAGTTGCTTACTTTGTTGCACTTCGTTGTACCTACAAGAAAATTGTCCGTTCAGTAATAACATTCCGTATATCAAGAATACATATAAAATTATGTCAAGAATTTAAATCAATCTAGTGATTTTTATTCGTACTATTTTAGACTGAGGTTAGTAAATAATTCTTGTCGCAACCAGTAGATGGCAGCATTTATATTGAATAATAAATATAATAAATGGAACGCCTCACAGCGAGGTAACGCCGCATGAGTCATGTTTTTTCGTGCGTGCAGCAGGCTCCATCGATTTATAAGACGTTGTTACGTCAAAAAATAAACTCTATTGGAACAAGGTTTGGCAAGTACGGTGGGTGACTAAGAGTCTCCAGCGGCAACTTATGCAACTTTGCGACTGTTTTCAGTGAAATCTGTGGTTATGCGTTGTCATGTAGAAGCAGTGGCGATGAGCGATTGACCAGGCTCGGTTATTTAATCACGAGCTTCTCCATCAATGTTTGCAGTTCTTAACAGTACACATTTACTGTAACTGTATAGTCAGGCTGCAAGAAGCTGTAATAGAAAACACCGGTACAGGATCTCATATTTGAATACAATGCACATTTTCAATATTACCATGGTTGCGCAAACGAAAATATGATCAAAAACAAAGGACGGAAAGATAAATAAATAGCTGAGTCTTAAAATCGAATAACATGGCGTTAAATTAAAATTTATTTGAATTTGAAATTTCAACTCAAACTCAAGTTATCCAAGTTCAAAATGGTCAGTGTGACAAAACAGCAAATACATAGGTAAGGACCTATATGTGGTATTTACAAGTTTTAGTGGGAGAATGGTAACAACATAGGATAAACTGTATATTAATACTGTTATTAATAATCTTTTAAGAGATTTCAGTAAATATTAGGAAAGAATTCGTTTAGAGGATGATGCTTTGATACAGAAATAAAAATAAAATATCTACTCTCACGGCAGCGAAGGACTTTACGTATTGGATTAGGAAAAGCTCGGCGTACCGTTTTTCTTAATTGGTTGTAAACCATTTCGCATGGTATATACGCGTCTTAATTCTAGTATGTTGTTAAAACGTTGTTAAAGGGTGCAGCGAGGCATGTTGTGGCTAAAAACTGCCATAAACACGTTGTTAAATACACCAGGGTGGACTTTATTCGGTCGTTTGCGCTTTATTTAAGCGTGCAAAAGTAGCCGGGAATAGGAAGGGGCGAAGGCGGCTGAGGAAAAAGTAGCAAATAATAGCGGGTCAGTTTATTATAAATGATTAATGTTATCCATTAAAAACATCTGTGTCATTTGCTATTTTAGCATGTTTTCTGTAAGGCTGGATCACAATTATCTTTTACTTTTCGGTACAAAAAAGAAAAGTAAGGCATTCATTTATAAATAAGAGGGAAAAAAAATATACATGTTTTTAACCGATTTCAAAAAAGCAGAATGCATTTTTCTCAATTCGGTTGCATTTTTAAAAAAAATATTTGTTACCTCAGAACTCCGTCATTTATAAACCGATTTGAAAAATTCTTGTTTTATTTGAAGGGAAATACTTTCAGATTGGTCCCATTATTATCAAAATACTGTTCTGATAATGGAATCCATGAGGAATTGAGGGAATTATTATATAAAATTGAAAATTTTCATTTTGGTTTAGTTCCGATGGCAATGTAATATTTTTGGTAATAATGACCTGATTCTACACCCAGGGTTTGCTCCCGACGAGGGAACTCCTCAACGGTCAACAGCACAGACACGAACTTTTGTATACGCATTCAGTTTAATAGCCCTATCTAAGTTTCACCATGACATTGCTGCTGCACCCAGGGTTGGCTGCGGACGAGGAGACTCCTTAACGGTCAACAGCACGGACCCGACATTTTGTATATGCATTAAATAATCATTCCGACACCCCGTTCTAAGTTGCACCAATGCAGGATTCGGCACCCAGGGTTGGCTTCTAACGAGGCTTCTATTCTTTATTTCACCATGTCATGGCTTTTTAAAAATAATTGAGTCAGTATTTTTTTTGTAAAATTTTTTTCTTATTATTGTCGCGTAAACTCTTTTTCAACAACAGTATTTGTCTCCTATATTCTGACCACCAATCGCTTCAATGAGCCTATTTTCTTACTAATCCGTACTCTTTATTCCCTAACGCCCCCTCCTCCCACCCCCACTCCGATTCCCCTTAATTTACTTACGAGACAATGGAATAACTTACCAGACTCCCAAATCACCCTATGATTACTGAGGCTATTTTAGTGTCCTTCGAGTGGTATAACTTTCACCCGTGCTGTTCTTTGATTAATTGACTGAATTTGCAATGCCTTGCATGCTTTACTTTATCTTGCTTAAATTGTCTTAGCGATGGAATTAATTTGAATGGTTGAAGTTAAAGTTGCTACGAACTGTATACATAGACATACTTTGTCTACTTTAGCATGTTAATTTATTACACCTGGGATAATGCTATACTATCTTGAGATGAATTAATATATAATTAATTATCTTTTTATTGATAGTAATGAGCTAAAGAGTATTTTGAAGTTATGAAGTGATAAATACTTTGCAAAAATAGGCAAAATCCATATATAACCCTACCAAATTTTGAGGGCATCTTTATGTAGAGTAAATTTTTGACTTTTTGCCATATCGTTTAGTCAAAAAACCAAAATTATGATGGCATGAGAGCTGTCATTACATTTTATTTATTTTGTGCAAGATTTCTTATGATATTTTTATTCAAGTGTGATAAAGCTATTTAACTTTGAAGAATAAATGGTGCTTTGTTTAATTATATATTGTTTTATGAACGATATTTCTGTACATAGGGTTATATAAAATATTCAGTATAAAGGTTTAAATAAAATATAATGTAACTGTAGTACAGGATGATTAGTTTATCTTAAACTGGTCGAATTAGTTAGTGTATATCCGAGGAGAAAATTTACAATTTAAAAATATGAAATTACCTATAAACATTTAGCTTTAATTCTTTGCTTTGGCTGAATAACAGTTGGAAGTGTTGCGTTTTTTTTCGGTAATGTTGAGAATTATCTCTTGAGAAACTTATCACACAAAGTCGGTTTTTTCACCCCCAGAAATTCACGGAAATTAGCCAAAGACGTCATCTCATTCAATTTAAAAATCGGATTGCCGTAAACTTCGCAGTTAAATATTAGGATTTCGAACGAGCGACACAACGCAATGAAGATTCAGTTCGAACAAACGTGCGAAAATTCAAATATTTGATCCCCCGTACATTTGTATTACGGAATTAAAATGTTATTTGTGCAGCTTGTATATACGATATCCAAAAAAAATGCAATGTAATTTCGGTCCAACAGAGCATCTGTGTACCAAATTTCAAGTCTCACAGTCCAATATTTTTCAGGATATATGACTAGTGCGCCCCCTGTTGGTACGATGTCAACCACAACCATTTCAACTCTTGCTATTTATTTATTTATTTATTTATTTATTTCATTAGCAAATCAACTTAACAGTTTATACCAATCCGTTGATATGTAATATACACATAAATATAAATAATAATACAATTCTTACAAATACATACACAACATGTTTGAATAAGCATTAAATACAAATACAGCTATGACCATATGATGCCTGCATTCCAGATTTCAGCTTTATCTCATTAAGAGTTTGAGCTTTATCATAGAGGAATACTTGCACGCAGATACACAGGCGGCACACAGACACACAAACACACACACACACACACATACAGACAAACCGACATACTTCAGTCCTGAATTGGTCTTCATCGTCTCGGGTTGGGGGGACGGGGGGGTTGTGGAACATTTGAACTTGAACTTGAACTTCCAAGGCTACAACTATCGGTAAAACGAGAAAACATCCTATTATCTGTTTCAATCGACACAGATTTCAAGTTCAAGCACGCCGTCTATACTGGTAAATTATCGTTTGACATATTCTATCTATGTTTTATCGGTATTATAGCAATATTGAAACGATTTATTGATTTTCGCCCTGTTAGTATATTGGGTCCTTACCTATGTAATTGATGTTTTCTTGCAATTGCCATTTCGAACTTGGTTAAGTTTGGGTTGAGTTGTATTTTCAAATTCAAATAAATTTTAATTTAAGGCCATGTTATTCTTTTTTAAGAATCGGTTATTTATTTGTCTTTCCGTCATTTGTTTTTGCTCAAATATTTTTGTTTATGCAACCATGGTAATGTTGAAAATTGTAATTATTTTCAAATGTGAGATATTGTGCCGGTGTTTTCTATTACAGCTTATTGCAGTCCGGCTATACAGTTACCGTAATTGTGTACTGTTAAGAGCTGCAAACAATGATGGACAGCCTCGTGATAAAATAACCGAGCCTGGTCTATCGCTCATCGCCACTGCTTCTGCATGACAACGTATAACCACCGATTTCACTGCAAACGGTCGCGAAGTTGCAGGAGTTGGTCTGGAGACTCTTGGTCACCACCGTACTTGCCAGGCCTTGCTCTAATAAAGTTTGTTTTTTTTCAGAATTTAGATAACTTTTTACAAAGGAAAAAAAACAACTTTGAAGATTGGATGAAAACGCCTTCAAAGCATTCATTAGCTACTGTATAGGAGAGTTTTACAATAGAGGAATTAAGCAACTCCCATTAAAATAACACGTCTGCATAGATAATATAGGTCAATATTTCTAATATATTTATCTAATATATATTTTTCATACAAAGTTTTTGGCCCTATTTTTTTTTTACAGAACAAAACTTTATAGATGAGGACCCAATATTTAATGTTCGTAGAATGTTATAATTATGTCAAATTCGAGGGCACCGCTTCTGGGGCAGCAGCACGCAAGTAGAGAGTTCTGTCAGTGAATGACTTTGCTGAATGTATGGCGACTGATCTTGAATATCTGCAGAGGTAAAGCGGTCGCTTTATATAGGGCAGTGCGACGCCTAGGTAGGAAGGTAAAATGACGCAGTATGCGTCATGAAGCGGGTAACCATATTTAATAATATTATATGGATTTCTTTGTTCAGTTCTCATTCGATGCTTAGGTCACCTCTTGGAGTGGTGTGGTAAGCTAGGGCGATTCCTGGAGCGATTTGTCATGCTTGTAGTGTAGAATTCGTGGTGATATTTCTAAGTATAATCGTCGACCGTTTTTAATTTTAATCCAAGATTTACCTCGTCGCCCTGGGCGATTCATGACTCATGCTGATATTGACTACATGGGCCTTTATCAATGTTCTAATAAAAAAAAATACTCCCATTAATTACAATAGAGTCTCTTAAATTAATGGTAAATCCTGTCTATGTACTTGCAATATTTTCAGGCGCCAAAAGTACTGCCTCGAAATTCCTACTTCAAATGAACGACTGTAATAAAGGGGGCGTGCTTGTGTTACGTATGTCACGAGATAGAGTAAATTGACACTTATTGTATCACGGGGTATATCACATTTGAATGCGTGTATGTGTGAGTTAGTCGACCCCCATACAGACGGGACGTGACTAGATAACGAAAACGCCGCCGCTATCGCATTGACAACGCAAAATTGGACGAGTAGGCGACGTCTGCTGTTTTTGCGGGAGTTGGATACAGACAGCCTTTATTATTGAAACCAGCAGACTAATCTTTAAAGTAGAGAGGATCAGATTAATAATAAAAAAATATATGCAGTTGTTGACTCGATATTAACTCTTAGAAAAAAAAAACATTCATAAGTAAATACATAGTGCCGCTATCCTTATCGTCCACACAGAGGTCAATATACTTTTTATTAAATATTCTGAAGATAAAAAACAACCCTTATTGTAATTTATTTTTTATTATCAAAAAACGACGTATGATGATGGTTTCACATTAAAGATAGATAAACGAAAATTATATTCAATTGAATATATCAACAAAAACCGTAGAGATACCCGTCCGAGACTGACTAAATAATTATTTAGTCATTTCCCTGTTTCTGACGTACGGTAAACATCTGCTAAACCGATAATTCTATGTATATTATCATAAACCATAATGAATTTCGCCAGTAAATTGTACATAAAATAACCACAGGATCAATTATAAATAGAAATCACAAGGTCTTTGAATTTAATAGCACTAATGCTCAGAGAAGTTTTACATATCTAGTACCTTCACTTTTTTATAAAGTTAAAGATATTATCGTCATTAATGCACAAGGCAATACAATACATAAGGACAGATTAACTTAATAGTTGGGCACACAGGGTCATGGCCGTGCCCAGGGGGGGGGGGGGTCTGAGGGGTCCGGACCCCCCCCCGAAATGAAATGGATTTACACTAGATAGAATCGACTTTCCAAAATGAAATAGATTTACACTAGATAAAATCGATTTTTGGGTGCAAAAATACATTAGGGGTATTCCGCTAAGCTATGTTATTGGGTTAAAATCGAGGAAGAAATAACAGCAGTACGATATTTCAGTGACAGTAGAAATCTATACGATAACAGACCCTTGATGTCGGACCGACAAATCCCGCGCAGTCAAGTGTCAACTAGTAGAGTTGGACACTGGCATTCATCTCAGCGTCGTGCTTCGTCATATCATCAAAAGCTCTGTTAGCGGACAGCGCTTAGAACGTTTCCGAGCAATTTTAGGGCGTTCACTGGTATGTTAAAGTGTTAGTTTCATATCCATCCGTTCCACTCATATCGAAAAGAGCGTAGAGCTGTCAAAAGACTCAAGACTCAAATGTTTGTCTCCATCGCTTGAGTCAATTATTGGACGATTGGCATGGCCAGCGCCCTGCTATTAGACGGTGTAACAAACGTTTGACGTACGTGATACGTCTAATGTTTGAACAGTTACCTAAAACAATTTAAAAAACTGATAATGACGACGATGTTGTTCCTGTTGCCGCGGCAGTAGTCAGTCAGTCATGTTGTTTTGCTGCAAATTACTTCAAAATAAAGCTAAAAGCCTAATAGGAAGTGGTTGATGGTGTGTATAAATAAAAATAGGACTATAATAAAAAAAATCTGTAGGTTTTTAGGTTTGAAAACGAAAATGTTAGTTAGTAGTTAGTACCTACAGTATTTTCAGTGGCGGGATTCTCCCGTCATAATGTAAGGGTAATAAAATTGAATTTGAATTAGCCGGTCTTTTTTTTTGGACCCCCCCCCCCCCGAAAAAAAAATCTGGGCACGGCCTTGCACAGGGTAGAAAAGAGACAGAGAGGCTTATTGTTTATAGTACAACCTATCACACCTCTTGGTTATTGTCATGCGTACTGAGTATTATTACTGTTATTATTGTTGTTTGTGCCTTTTAAAATGTTTTTTTAAAATTTTATTTACTATCGATATTATATTTCGTTTGAATTTTGAATGATTATTTTTATTTTTATAAATATTTCTTTAGAATTCGATTATTTAAATACATATTGTGTATCTCATTGAATTTTAGAAACGTAATTATATTATCGAAGTCCTAATAATTTTTAGTTGGGATGAAGTATGTTTTAAAAATAAATGTTTCATTTTATCATTAGGCAGCATTCGAATAAATTTATATAAGCCTACTAAGTGCGGAAGTGTCGTGCGATCAGTTAGGTTAGATATTGTTATTTTATATCTGTGTGTGATTTTTGAAACCATATTTTTTATAACTGTATTTGATTTTCGATTTGATTGGATTTAATTTTCCTAAAAATCTAATTTCATTTCCGGACACCCCTTTTCGGCAGATTAATTCAACAGGATTTTCTATTTGCTTACAAATTAAAAATGCAGATAAATATGTAAATATGTCAGATAATATTATTACTTTATGGATGGAGCAAGCAATTCTATATACTAGAACCAAAAACCCAAGAAAAATACATACGCTTGTTTGTTAGATCGGATACGATATGTTGTTACCATTTTTCGTTGTGGGTGTCTGTTATTGTCGGTTGATTCTATAAATGACCAATTCCTCATATTACGTGTATATTTTTCTAGCACACATCAACTAGTTTCGTTGTATATATCCACAGGAAGTTAATGGGCCCTTGCTGGGTTGGCCACGAAGACCAATTCTGTTCAGGGTTGGTCACACTCACGGGTCAACACCCATCCGACGGCCTCCACGCATGAAGTGCGAGCCTGGGTAGGACTCTGGCCTTGGTCAGTTTCCCCTGGGAATCAAACTTCTGGCGCTCCTGGACGGTCTGCGCACCGTGCGGCGTAAGCCAATCGACTGTGCACTCTGACTAACATCTTGAGGTGTCGACTACAACGGGCGAGCCCGTCACCACAGGACATTTTAACGATTAGTCGTTCTATCGACCTGCAGTGAGCGTAGAAGACTTTGGACAAAAACAATCCAACGTCTAGCTACGCCACAACCCGTAAGAGTCCAACGCCTTACCGCGAGTTAGCCAGGAATAAACCCAGCGGCTCGAGATACTCGCGCCCTTACTTCCAATTATGACCAGATTTCCCCGGTCTCTCGGTCTCCGGTCACTCTGACTAACATATTGAGATGTCAACCACAACGGGCGAACCCGTCACCGCAGGACGTTTTAACGATTCATCGTTCTATCGACCGTGCAGTGAGCGTAGAAGACTTTGGACATAACAAATCCGACGTCTAGCTACGCCACAACCCGTTAGAAGCCAACGCCTTACCGCGAGTAGCCAGGTATGTTACCTGGCGGGCGGCACTCGCGCCCTAACTACCAATTGTGACCAGATTTCTCCGGTCTCTCAATTGGTTCCGAGTTCGAGGTCGCTTGCGCGGTCCTCTCCCTTATGAAGCGGTGAAACGGAGTAAACCGAATCTATCGCGGACCAAGGCGTCCTTTGCCCGACTGTTCACCCAGGATCGGATGGCCAATGGTCAATTCAAGAGCAGTCGCCATAAGGAACACAACCACCCCCGCTCACGATGACCCTGAACACATGGGTCATCGTGGCCACCTCATCATGGGCCCGTTAGCTCCCGACTAACAGTCGGGGGAGTCTGGGAACTGTATTGTTTCCTATAAAGCGGGGGTGGTTGCGGACCTTACGGCGACTGCTCTTGAAACGACCATCGGCCATCCGATCCTGGAAGAATAGCCGGGCAAAGGACGCTGTGGTCCGCGATAGATTCGGTATACACCGTTTCACCGCTTCGCAAGGGAGAGAACCGCGCAAGCGACCTCGAACTCGGAACCAATCGAGAGACCGGAGTAATCTGGTCATAACTGGAAGTAAGGGCGCGAGTGTCGGCCCGCCAGGTAACATACTTGGCTATCTCGCGGTTAAGGCATTGGCCCCTTACGGGCTTGTGACGTAGCTAGATGGTGGACTGTTTTTGTCCCAAGTCTTCTACGTTCACTCCAGGGAGATAGAACGACTAATTGTTAAAACTTCCTGAGGTAACGGGCTCGCCCGTTGTAGTCGACAACCCAAGTTGTATATATCCACACTCACTGTATATGTATTTTTCCAATTACACCGCGTAAATTGAACCACGTAGGGAGAAAACCACCTAGGGAACCATGTAGGAAGATACAACTTTTTGGATAAAGCAAGCAATTCTCTATATGCTAGTATCAAAAACCCAGAAAAAATATTTCATACGCTTGTTTGTAAGACAGGGTACTATATATTGTCTCCATTTTTCGTTGTGGGTGTCTGTTATTGTCAGTTGATTCTATAAATGACTAATGCCTCATAACGTGTACATTTTTCTAGCACACATCAACTAGTTTCGTTGTATATATCCACACTCACTGTATATCTATTTTTCCAATCACACCGCGCAAATTGAACCACGTAGGGAGAAAAACGCCTTACGCATTTTGACGGAGCAGGAAAAGCGCCCCCGAGAAGCAGAGCAGCGGGGCGCGGTGAGCTCGAAAAGTGCCCGGCGTCGATTCCCAAGTTGAGAAATAAAAAGTAATTCGGCCGGCTTTGTGTTGCCCCCTACCCCCTCCCCCCCCCCTCCCCCCTCACCTGCACCCCATGCCCCTTTCAACCTTTAAATCCCTTCCCCGAGTCAATTCGCCCAATTTTCACGTATGTAGATATCAGGAGAGCTTATTTACCCGCCTTTTTGTGTGGATCCACGGCAGATGTTTCAAAATACGAATAAATGTTTATAACATGGTAAAGTTTGATATCGCCTGATACAACAGATTCAAGAATAACGATGGCAATTGAAAATAATACTATTGAGGTATTAGGCGGGTAAGGAAATGATTGTTCTAAATAAAATAAGAAAATTAACGCAGAACTTACATGACATACATTATTACATATTACATAACGCATACATACATTATTACATAACACAGAATTTACATTACATACACTTATATACGAATATTTGATTTTTAAAAAAAATAAAAACGAAATGATTGCTAAAACAATAAATGAAACTTAAATTAAAATCTAAATGCACTTAAAGTAAAAAATAATTCGCAGTTAAAGCTCGCATGTCGCTCGCTGGGCTGTGTGGTAGAGTGGGGGCAAATATATTCTTGCCCTTTCCTTCCCGCACACCTTGACTCCTCATACACGTCGCGCTGCTGCTACATTTTCCTTCTTATCTTTCTCGCACTTCTCGACCATCTCTGATAGTTTTCGAGGCGACGAGACGGTCTCTCCATAGCTATAGTGAGATAAATAACTAGGAAAGGCTCAAAGTACAAAAAGGCGCATCCTGAATATAAATATAATCGACATATAACGTTAGGCAAGCTAATCATATTTATTTATTTATTTATTTAATGTTAATGCACAAAGAAACAATACTAGCTAATTTGAAATACGTAGTTTGTTTCGAAATAGTAAATCACGGGTTTCGCAATAGCTTCCGAGTCAGCGCAGCACATGACGCGTCTATACTACTCGCTCGCACGGATACCCGTTGAAGTGTAGTTTATTCGCATATACCGCTCGCACCTTCCCTCGTATGTCATATGCACTGGCCTCCCTAATAGACTAGCAATGCAATTTGAGTTGAGTGTTGATTTCCTTTCATGACACTTGTGACGCGCGCTTTTGTTGATTACGATTAATGTAAGTGTAAAATACCATGCTCAACACGCAATCTGTTTTAGGTGTGTTAGGACATTTACGGGACGCCTTATTGTTTATGATGCCTGCCCTAATAGAGTATACTAAACTGGAATTCCATTTACATCTCGTGAACCCCCATTTTTTTGAAAAAGCAATCATTGAAAAAGCACTTCCTTTCACAATAAATATTAATCATAAATTCTAACCTTTCCGTTATCCCCTCCTTTTCCTTACCTTATTTTGGCAGTTTATTTATTTACTTATTTATTTATTTATTTATTTGTTAATATATCAAAATATGTATGTATATACATATACATACATATAATATGTCAAACTCATTTTTTAAAAATATATTTACATTTTACTTTAGATAAACACACAATATATATTATATGCTATAATTTCAAATTTAATTTTAGTCTATAATTTGTTGCCTACTCTTCTTTTCACACCAGCATGTTGGTTGACTGGAAGATATTGCTGTAGTGTAGCAATAAGTCCGCCATTGTACCTTATTTTATTGTGCAATAAAAAGATTTTCATTTCATTTCATTCATTTCATTTTTTCTCGCTGACATGGACCCCCTGAAACTTGAAAGCGACCCCTGGGGGTCCAAATATACCACTTTGGAAATCACTGATCTGTATGCACAATTGTCGTAAGTATTATATCAATATTATTCGGAAGAAAAAAAACAGGGAAAAAGTAACCATAATTTTTTTTATATTATTAAATATCAAAAATATTTTTTAGAGAAATAATAATAATAAATATTTTGAAATAATAAATATTTATCATCCATTATAGTAAATAATGCAGAAATTTTATTATTTCGTAAAATAAATCATTTACACACAGATACAAAATAAAAATAAGAATTACGTTTTCTTACTTCACCCACTCTAATTTGTTGAAGTTTCTTTTCCTTATGCAGGTATCAAATTTCTGTCAGCCATTTGTTTATTTTAAATTTAAACTTATCAATCACTGTATTTTTTCCCAATTATGTATGGTATACATTTTTGGAAGAAAACTGGGATTTGTTTCACAAACATCTGTTTTATTCATCTTAGTCATTCCGTATTATACGACCGCAATGGATAATAATATAATAAATGTTTTTGACGCAAATTCACATGAGGCTCATGTGACATCAAATGTCAATACTTGTAGGGTAGTCCTAGCAGAAGGAACAGGCCTGAGAATGATTTGTCTTAACATCAGAAGTCTACAAAAAAAATTCGATCAGTTTCTCGTAATGCTACAAGATTTACAAATTGATTTCGATATTATAATTCTAACGGAAGCTTGGATTGGGAAGCACTTTGTTCCAATTGGGATATCGGGCTATAGTTCATACTATACCAAATTGAATAAACTACAAAATGATGGAGTTGTCATCTATGCGAGTGAACAAGTAACAGAAATAACCGTCAATGAGGTGAGTATATTTGGGGCAAACTGCTTACAGGTTTTATTAGACAAGACAATCTGTATTGTAGCTATCTATAGAAGTCCTTCTGTTCACAATATCAGCAAATTTTTAACGAGTCTGAACGATTTGCTAAAAACAATCTCCAACATAAATAACTTAATATTAACAGGAGATATGAACATATCTATAAATGAAAAAATGCACCCCCAGGCAAATGAATATCTAGAGCTTCTTACACTTTATGGATTGGTTTGTCTAGTTGAGACCCCTACGCGTGAAGTTAAAAACTCTAAATCATGCTTAGACCATATAATGTGCCGATCCCGTTATCCAACCTTATCAATAGTTTATGAAACATCAATTACAGATCATAATGTTATTTTATTTAAAATGAATTATAATTTTAACCACATGAAAAAAACAAAAAACCAAATAATGAAACAGACATTTAACTATGATAAAATTCGAGAAGAAGTCACTGGTATTGATTGGACGGCTATCTATGATCAAGTCGACGTGAATAGTGCAGCTCAATTATTTATAAATCTACTTCAAAGCGTGGTTAATTCGAACTGTTCCATTAAACCGGTTGCTATAAAACATAAAAATAAAACATACAAACCTTGGATGACGGATGGACTATTATTCTGTATACATAGAAGAGACAAACTCCACTTAGCATCACGGCGTAGACCTGATAACCTAGGTTTAAAAGATAAGGCTAAACAGTATCGAAACATATGTAATAAAATAATCCACAACACTAAAGTCAGATATTACAAAAATGAATTACGGAAAGCAAATGGTGATCCAAAAAATACATGGAAAGTTATAAACGATATTTCAAACAGAACAAAAGCTAAACAATCTATATATCAGTTAAACACCGGAAAGGAAATCATAAATACAGATACTTCTCCGCGGATACTCGCCGATTATGTTAACAAACATTTTGCCGGTGTAGGGCAGAATTTAGCCAAACACATACAAAGTAGATGTGATTCAACAGGGTTTGTTTCTTCTCAGACTACCCCTACGGTGTCGTTTTATTTAACTCCTACAACATCGGAAGAAATTTCCCAAATGATAGACTCGTTAAAAAATGTCTCCTCTTCAGGTATTGACAATCTCAATTCAAAAGTTTTCAAAAACTCAAAAAATGAACTAAGTGGTCCCATAGCACACATAGTCAATCATAGTTTCAAGCAGGGCATATTTCCTGAAGCACTTAAATGCGCTAAAGTAGTTCCTATATTTAAAAGTGGTGACAGAAGGGATATAAATAATTATAGACCAATTTCTCTTTTAAGCACCTTATCCAAAATTATAGAGAAAGTCGCAAAAAAACGTCTTCTGAAATATTTAAAAGAAAACAATCTTTTATCTAATAACCAGTTTGGGTTTAGAGAAGGAATAGGCACAACTGATGCAATCGCAGAAGTGACACGTATTATTAATTGCAATGTGGATGAGGATAAAAAGTGCATAGCTGTTTTCTTGGATCTCGCAAAGGCATTCGATACGGTCTCGCACGATAAGCTCGTTCGGAGGTTGGGGGAAGTTGGAATCCAGCATGTCACACTCAACTGGTTTAAGACCTATTTGCAAAATAGAAAACAAATTATCACCATTAATAATGTAACCAGCAAACCGGAAGACCTGCCATTTGGCGTTCCTCAGGGTAGTGTTCTCGGGCCTATTTTATTTCTCATTTACATAAATAAATTATGCGATCTGGTGGGGAAAACCATTTCTTTTGCTGATGACACAGTCATTATCTTTGATGGGCATACCTGGAGAGACACTTTCTGTGCAGCCAATGCTGGTATTAATCAAGTACGTGAATGGTTAGATGAATCCCTTCTTAGCCTAAATATAAAAAAAACGAAATATATAACTTTTAGTAATAATAATAAAGGACAACCATCACCATATCATACCGTAACTATTCACTCATGTAAAAATACACAGCAATGTAAATGCCCTTTCCTGGAAAGGACAGAACACGTAAAATATCTCGGAATAATAATTGATAATATGCTGCGTTGGCAAAAGCACATTGAGATGTTGACAAGCAAGGTTCGAAAACTTTCCTACGTATTCCGCGAAGTGAGAAATATTTTAGACCCGGGAACACTAAAAAATACGTATTATGCATTATGCCAAAGCATTCTTTGTTATGGCATAATCGGGTGGGGTGGTTGTGCATCAACTATCCTCCAGCCTCTTGAAGTAGCGCATAAGTGTATACTAAAAATTATCGAGCGTAAACCGTATCGATATCCTACGAACCAGTTATATAAAGATAGTAATATTTTGGACCCAAGACTGTTGTACATTAAGATAGCCTTGATACACGCAAAATTCAAAATGCCACTTATTAACGCACGAGTGAGACTCACCAGAGCTGCTAAGAATGACGATATGATAGTGCCAAGAACCCGTACGACTTTCGGACAGAGACATTTCAACTTCATAGCACCGAGAATGTACAACTACCTGCCTGATGTCGTTAAACGCATTGAAACCAAAAACAAATTTAAAAAATCGGTTTCTAGGTGGCTTATTAAAGAAGGCAGGGAAAACATCAATGGAATGTTGAATATTGTATATTAATTTTTTGTATATTAATTTTTCACATTATTCTTCAATTTTAGACATATATTTTTACTTTCACACATATTTTTACTTTTACTATACACTTTAATAATTATTGTCAAAGTAATAGAATTTCTACAAATTTTAATTGTTTTAATTTTATTTTATTTTATTTTTTTTTATATAACAATTATTTAGTAATTTGATTAGATACATTTAAGCAATATTTTATAAAGTCTGCCTTAGAACAGGCCCTGGCCTAGTTAGGCGACTTTTATTCATTACTATATCTCCTCGAGAATCAGTTTTTTGCTAACGTCACATATATATATACAACATGATATGGTAAACTGTACAAACGAACTTGTGTAATACTATAAATAAATAAATAAATAAATAAATTTGTAAATCCTGGAACTCCTCAGAAATACCAACGATTAGGGTTGATTTTTTTTCCAATAACCCTTAATACGAGCTACTGTGTTTTTAAAGTGGATCCAACGCTTGCTTGGACCAGGCAACCCAAACAATTATGCTATAGATCTATAGAGTTTGGCATAATGATTTATACATCATTTTCATGGTTACAAACGACAAAATGTTCCTTTATCCCAAAAAAGCGTAGTCCAATGTTCGAGTTCTTGCCGTTAGGTGGACTTTGTAACTTTGTTAGGTGACTTGGCTTTCCCTGTTCATACTCTAGTCGATCGTGATACTTCAAAACGTTGATATTACAGGATTACTCTATTGAATGAATGAATGAATGAAAATATCTTTATTTTACAATAAAAATAAGGTACATTGGCAGACTTATTGCTACACTACAACAATACCTTCCAGTCAACCAACATGCTGGTGTGAAAAGAAGAGTAGGCAACAAAATTATATCTATTGATCGGCAACGTTAACTATCAGAAGTCAAGCAGACATTTTGTCCAAAATAAAGTATTATTAGTAATATTTCCCGTATACTACCGAGCTATGAAAAAAAACGGAAATATTAAAGTTTATTTTCCACTTTTTACCGGGACGTAAGATATGGTTCGATAAGGGTTTGATAAAAGAATAATAATACTGTCTTTCTGTAATATTACTAGCTAATAATAATACTGGCGGCTGTCTACAAATCAAGGATTGCCCTCGCGATCAAGTTACCCGCGGATGGCGCGGGAAAACTGGCGCAGAGGTGAGAAGCGAAAGAATGTAATCTCATATTTACGTAGATATTATTTCCCCTGGGTAATTTGTGCGCACGTGCTACTTTCAAACTAATCAAAAGTCCAACGGTGAGCCGCAGCAATTATGCCACATCCTTTTGATCACGTCCCATCTGATTAGGTGGGATTATGCTTGCAATTTCATGCGGAAATAGTTCAGGTAGCACAGTGAACGTGATCCTGTTATAATTTAAGCATGGCTGTTTTACAGGCTGTTTTATCACCTGAAATCGCCAGTGCAGTATAGTACCATCCGACGGGTGCTGAACGTCGGACTGAAGAATGTATCGGAAGCACATTCTTCATTCGACAGAGATACACATTTTCGTTACCTTTCAAACCGCCGAAAAAATTGCGAAGCGAAACTGACGAAATCGCGTATGAGGTTTCGAATAAAAATTACAAAATCGCACGATACAAATCAACACGGCTGGGGCGAAGTTAAGAATTGACGTCTTTTGGATACGAAAATGAAGTTATAAAATCTGCTGCCAGTTATACTTCGCTAAATCAGCGCGGAAGCAAAGTCAATAGAGAACGCTAAAGTTATAAATTCCCCCTGCAGTACTCTCACTTTCTAGAGTTGTATACGTCTGAATATCTTGTAATAAAACGATTTAATCGAAGAACATAAAACGCATCAGTTTTAATCACCGTCTAATTACAGCCGGCCATACCCTAAGAAAGCAACGACCAACTTCCAGAGTAAAGTTTCAGACGAGTACGTGTTTGAACACGTCGCGTCTCAATCCCTCTCCCGCCCCCCCCCCCCCCTTTAACCCAACCTCCGGTGCCTAGCCTCGGGTCCTCGCACGCCCTACGTAATTTGTTTTCTTTTACGTGACAGCCAACCCTGCGGAGCAACGGCGATTCTCCTATCGGTCAGGCTCATTGAAAACTCGCTAACTTTCTCCGAGCCTCTCTCTCTCTCTCTCTCTCTCTCTGTCCTTTGGAGCTCTCTCGTGATCATTGAGGAGGAAGCTAAAGTGGGTTAAGTGATAAACCTTTCCTTTCGGTGATCGTTTTAACTTCACCGGCAGCCACAAAGTAAAACGTGAAAAAGCCTTATTTTTCTTTTTAATTTTTAATTTTATTCGTAGGATTTTATTCGTTTAATTTTATTCGTAATCCTGTAGGATTTATACTTTAATCAACCATATTTAGTTAATTTTATTTTCCTGCAACGCTATAGCGTATCTCTTATCCTGGGTTACCAGGACACACTTATTCTCATTTCAACAGCCATTTTGATCCGGGTAGTTCAGCCGACAAATATGTTAAAAGGCAAATACGACAAATATGAGGGATACACACACACACACACACAGACACACACAGACTCACAGACAGCTTTCAGTCTGGAAATGGTCCTAACATCTCATGGGGGGGGGGGGGGGGGGTAATTATTAATACTCGTAATAATAATTATTGAAGCGCTGTATGTTTCCCGAAGAACAAATTAGAAAAAATATAAATTCCTGGAAATCTCAAACCATTACCGCATTTATGAACACTCCCATAGCTAACATTCATATATAAAATCCCATGAAATTAAATTCATCCGCACCCTCGCCGATTGTCTCGAAAAAATATACAATTTCGCCGTCTCATGTAATGGTTATTATTCATTTATGTGCGAATTTTTACACTCCATTCTGGATGCCTAAACTTTTCTCGCGCGTCGTGATATAATCTGAAAGTAATCTGAGGCGAGGCAACTTCGCCTCCGCCGAAAGTTCGTGCGGCGCGCGCGCGCGAGGGACGTTATAGAATATTCCCAATTATGTTTCCGGCTGAGCTGAAAACGAAACAGAATACTTTTTCAACTTGTACCTCCAATTTTCCACCGGGGATAATCTCGGGGGCGTTTTCAAATTTCGCCTTTGCGAGACTTAGCGCTATGAAAGATGAGGTCGATGCTTTTCAGCGTATAACAACCATTTTGATTCAGGTACTTCAGCCGACAAATATGTTAAAAGTTTCTTTAGGTATGTACATATACATATAGGTATGTACATTAGTGTTCTCGATTGCCACTATTGTGAGGTATACCTTATATCATTATTTTTTATATTATTAAAATATTATTATACAGAATTTTGCAATAGGTGCGGGGTCGATTTTGAGAGTATGTGAAATACAACAAGTTGTATGTAAGGTATTAAGGAAATTCTTTTTTTAAAGTCCCATGTATCCGCCGCGGCTACGCACGGTGGCACGAATCCGATAGGTCCAATTTTCAATGACTTTGCCGCATAGATCCGGCTGAATTTGAGCGATGACCTGAGTTATGCTGACTTTGAGAGCATCGGCCGATTGCGGCCTATTGAATTAGACATGCGACTTCAAAAAACCACACAAAGAAAAAGTCTAGCGGGATCAAATCCCCCGATCTTGTTGGCCAATTCACGGCACCTACAAAAGAGATAACTTTGCTCTAACGAACATTCATTTCGATAGTAAAGTTTTAACGTGCATCCAATCGTGTAACTTGTTTTGTTTGTTTGTTTTTACTCTTTATTGTGAAATCACAAAGGGCGGGTTTATTGTCATATGACAATCTCTTATAACCAACCGTACTATGCCGTGTTTATATTTATGTTTGTGTGTAACGTAGGTAGGTGTGTGTCTTGTTATTGCATTCGATCGACAGAATTGAAAATGCAATTCCGTTTATTTTATCGCAACTTGCCATGTTGATTCGGCAAAATCAATAAACAAATACTTTAATAATAAATTAGGATTGAATCGAAACTCAAGAATTAGTTCAAAATTTATCATATGTATTTCAAATTATTAAATGTATTTCTAAAATGAATCTAACGAAAACTGTTATTAAAAATAAAGAAGTGTTGTTAGAATTAAAAACAAAATTATCAATAGTTAAAAAAGTCTTCGTCAGATATATACAAAATAGGTTTCCAAATTAATATATAGGTATATTACATCATATTCTTATATCGGATATTCATCATACCGATACTAATTAGAGCCTAATCATAAGTATGTATCATACAACTTGATTTTGTAGTCTCCCTCGTATTGTATGGATAAAAGCCAAACGCGATATAACTGTATATATTGATATATGAAAACGTAAATATCATATGGCATTAATACAATAATTGATATTTGCGGAAGGCAGCTTCAATATATCGCTTTGTATTTCCAAACGGAAGCAACGTGAGGCTTTATGATTCAGCGAAATTTACTGATGGAAACGTAGCGCTCGGGAACAAATCTATATTAATCGCTGCGCCGCTTCCGGTGCGAGAAAATGACCACTGCTAATGCTTCGGAATCAACGATCCAGAATATATTTTACTTTCCTGACGACCTATCGGAAAGGAAAGTATTGTGATCGCGCTAAAAAAAAATTTTGAGATGAAGATGGGAATATATATTTTGAGACTCCCTGAGACGATTGAGACTATTTCCAGACCGATCTCTGTCTGTATGTATGTCTGTATGTCTGTATGTCTGTATGTATGTATTCTTCCACGATTGCGCCCAGACGCTTAATCGGATTGAGCTGAAATTTGGTATATAAGCTTCTGTTAACCGTCGGAGGAACCCATTAGTTTTTGGAGTCCCTACGCCCTACGGTTGTGGTACCTCCCATACAAATTTGGGGTTCCCGGCGAAAAAATTGTTTCCGCGATAGCGCCCAGACGCTTAATCTGTCTAAGTTAAAATTTGGCATAGAAGCTTCTGTTAACCATCGAAAGAACCTATTAGTTTTTGGGGTACTTACGACCAACGTTTGGGGTACCTGCCATACAAATTTGGGGTACTAGAGTAAAAAATGTCGCTGTTTTTTCGCACCTCCCCGGATACTAGTCAGGAAAGTCTTGGGGTGACACAACCGATTTTTTTAAATTGGATTCCGGATGGAAAGAAAATTATGTAAATTCCACTGTCGCATTGAAGTGACATTAATATCTGTCTGGTGCAGAAATCGTGACATTTATACTGACACAACTTTTGATATCCAATGTAGGATATATTTAAGAATATATTCATAATTGTTTGATTTGTAAATATGATTTGATACGGTAGTAATTCTCCTTCTCAATAATTCTGAAGTTATAATATTTTTTTTATATTTTAAAATAAATATGCATTGGGTACCATCGAGTCAATTTTGGTCTAGAATCATTTTGCGGCATATTATAGGCCACAACAGCTTAAACCTTGAAAGAAAAAGTGATTAAATCGACAACCAGTACTTGTAAAATATTCCAGGACCAAACATTCAAAAGAGCTAATAAATTAGGACTAGAACAAAGAGCCTTCATTCTACTAAAACTGTGAGTATGCAGGAACTACATTAATGCTTAAAGTATTTGAGCACCCACTTTTGATGTACTAATTACATAAAAAACATATTTATAATAACTGGTCTTTAAATCTACCGATGTGCATGTATATATCACTCATAAATCAATCCTTGTTTAGGCGCCTATTACCAAGTACGTTATAATCCCTATAATAAAGGTATCGGACGTTATATTAAGGACATTATATAAGAAATCGTTTTTTTCTCAAAGACACTTGACTATAAAAAGGCAGGACTAAGGAATAGACTGTAAGGAGGGACAAACCTTTGCTGAGGTTTCAGTGCTCATGGGCTGCGAAGTCCTCACTCCATCGAATACAATATAATCTAAAAGGCACACTGGGTGATAAAACCTACGTTGTCAATGGCCATAATAATATGCTTGTGCTACACATTTACATCGTCATACAATGTGGTCACAAGCTTAAGCATCCTTGGGAACATAGAAATCAGAAAACTCATTATAATAGTATTCAACTTACTGACATAATTGAGCTGGATAGCCCGTTATCGCTACTCCTGCACCAGGAACTCGTACGACCTTTTTACCTGAGAATCCTAAAAATTCCTCTCAAAAACTATTAAATTATGCCATACTAAAATAAAAGAATATAATTTTCCCACTTCCATTTACTGTGACGTTCGGCAAAGGCTTAACATAACAATAAATATCAACTGCTTTTCGTTAGTCGTCACCATTTTACATATGCTTCTCATTACGTAAACTTTTGAATATAACGCAATTTAAGTTTTATTAAAATTTAAGCTCATTACTAATTAACACTTTTTTTCTGTATATCCCTTGCGGTAACGGCCCACTTTAATATTTAACTACAATTATCCTATAGGCGGCCGGCTTTTATAACATTCAGGCATTCACCCATCCAAGTACTGACCACGCCTGACGCTGATTAACTGCGGTGATCTGACGGAGACCTGTGTTTCAACGCGACTACGAACCTTATAATTAACCACCACACCCTGATGCAACACTGATTTTGCTTAGTGAACTGTCTAGGGAGCGCCTGCGAGATTTCTTTCATCCAACTCACCTCTTCTAGGAGGCTCCTGGATGAAAGCTGAACCATGACTTGGGCCGGTCACGAGATAAGCTGACCTTGCAACCGTAGCTGCATGGAACCATTACACCTAAGTAATACGAAATAGTATTTTTTCTATATGAGAAAATAAAATCAAATGAACCGCAAGCGACCGACAAAATATTGCTAAGATTTTAGAGACACGCGCTCCAAATATTTGGCCCATGCGATCGTTTGCGTCACCCCTGGGGATTATTTATTTGCGCTGCGGTGGTATTTTTCGTTTTCGTTGAACGCTGCAAGTTAGCTTTCCATTTCCTGTCGGGACTCCGGACCGCAGAAATGTTTCCTAATCGAGATTTACAAAATGCCCGGGTCGCACGGGTATTGCGTCAATATTTTACAACACCGCTCTTTATGGAAGTTTGGAATTATTTTCGGGAGTGTGTTTTCCTATTATGATTTTGAAATAAGTTTTCTAATATTGTTTTCTTGTTTTGTTTCAGGTGAGTGAATTTTGAAATATGCTGATGACATTGTAAGAATATTCAGTTGATGAAATAAGAATATCAATGGCTTGAAGGTATATTCACACCCATTCCGGTAACGTAAAACATTCGAATTGCTTTATTCCATTCTTCATGCTGTCCAAATCAGCATACAAATAACAAGTTTAAAAGATTTTAACGATTCTTTTCAAGCATTAAATAACAGAGTATTACTAAGTAGTAATAGTAGTAGTAGTAGATTGAGTGGGGGGCTTGTTTCCAGCCCTTGATGTCACCTAGATCTGTAAGGTCTTTTGTAACTACCCACTGTGTGATTAGGTCAGTGGTCAGCTAGTAGCCCGGTACTTCTTACCAGTCCAAGTAGGTCACTGACCTTCAAGTTGGGCAGATCGCTGGGTTCGAGAAAGGCTCGTCCCAGTAAACTGTATATTTTGGCGGCGAGCCCTGGACAGCGACCAACAATGTATATGCTGTCTTCAGGTTCCTCGCCACAGCCCGATGTTCCTGCTCCAAGCAGTCCCTGATGATTTTCTTATCTGTAGCGAAGGGGACCCCTACATCTGGCTCCACTGGGCATTCCAGTGAGCCCAGTTTTGCCAGTCTGTCGGCCTCTTCGTTTCCGGGTATACCTTGGTGACCCGGTATCCATGTTAGGGTGACTTTGTTGGATTTTCCCAATTTGTTGAGCTCCTGCATGCAGTCCCAGACCACAGAAGATTCTGTGGTGGCTTTAGCCAGAGCGTCCAGTGCTGCTCTGCTATCAGAGCAGATGAGGATTTGTCTGTTTTTCACCTCAAGTCGACTTTGTAGTTTTATGCATTCCAATATGGCAAATACCTCGGCTTGGAAAACCGTGGCGTATTGTCCAAGGGGATTTGTTCCTGAGCCGTCGGTGAACCAGGCGTCTGCGTTGTGGCTTTGAAGCCACTGCGGATTTTTCCATTCTTCCCTGGTGGGGATTAGGATTTTATAGGATTTCTCTACCGATTTTTTTTCCGTAGTCGATCCTGGGTCAGAGTCAATGGGCTTTTGTGGAGGAGGTTTAGCTCAGGATGATTGTGCCCTCCTCGCTTCCACTCGCCCAAACACTTCAGTCTGTATGCTGTAAGTCTGGCGGAGTGGATGATGAGCTTGTCTAGAGGCGGGCAGCAGAGTGCCACCTCTAATCCCGCTGTTGGGGTGGTCTTCATGACGCCAGTTGCAGCCCTCAGGTAGTTACCTTGAAGGCTTTTAAGCATTTTTAGTGTCTCAAGCTTTTTCACCCTGGACCACCAGACTATTGCAGCGTAGCTTAGTCTAGGCAGCAGTACTGCCCTGTAGAGCCATAAGGCGACCCTGGGTTTGAACCCCCAGGTTTTTCCCATGACTCTTTTGCACGTCCACAAAGAGGCATAGAAGGTTGTTCTCTTGCGCTCGAGGTGGTGCTTCCAATTGAGCTTTGGGTCTAGATAGACTCCAAGGTATTTGATTACTGTAGCGTATTCTATCTCCTTATCCCAGAGCTTGAGACACTCAACGGGTTCGGGTTTGTATTTTCTGGTGAAAATCATGGCCTTAGTCTTGCTTGGATTAGCGGACAGACCTCTGGCCTGGCACCAGTTTTGGGTGGTCTTAAGTGCTTTGTCCATGAGCTCCTTAAGTATTGATAGGAAGTTTCCTCTTACTACTATGGCCACGTCATCAGCGTAGCCGTAGACAAAGAAGCCTAGGTTTTGTAGATCTGTTAGGAGTTCGTCTACAACGATGCTCCACAAGAGGGGGGAGATGACTCCACCCTGTGGACAGCCCTTGGCAGGGATTCCCGTGATGGAGGTGTCGCCTTGATAGACGGTCAGATTCCTATTTGATAGCATACTCAATGTCCAGTCAATGATGATGGTCGTAAAAGATTATGGTATGTTAATAAACCCGTTCATTGTAGAACTTCACAGTAAAGATTATATACAAAGAAACAAATGTACTTTTCTGTTCAATATTTGTAGTTTAACACTTTTTACCTTTTTTATACCCCTAGATTACCGCAAACCGTAAAGCGAATTCGCAAAGTATCCCAGGCGGCTGCTGTCGAGTATGCGAGTAGCATTATTTCGCATTCCACTTCGTGACTTGCGCAGAGTTTGCATTTGGCGGTTTGCCGTTCTGTGGTCAGTTTGATGTTGGGGCGTTTGTGGATCCGGCCGGTTGTGTTTGAAGGTATATCGCGGCGCGCAGCCCCTCCATGTTGTGGTCACAGCCTATGTATTGGCGGTGATTTTGAACAGGAATATGCTGATCATTTTAATATTACATTTCGCATGGGTGAAGTTTAGCTGCTGGGAAGCTTTACATACGTAATATGAAAAGCCGGATAATACAGACGGAAATTTTAGCCTTTCATCCGGGAAAATAAGCTTCCAATTGCTCGGTATATTTACAATTTTTAAATAAGCTACAATGAGATCGCATAAATGTCATGAATTCGCCGAGTATCTAATAATGCAGAGATTTTAGCACAAAGACAAGTTGACCTATATAATTGTGGAAAAAACGTAAATTTACATAAATACATCGACAATGCCATTTTAATACAAATGGCAGATTTCTCTCATAAGCTTTTCAAACTGCAAAAATGTTTTGTATGTAATTTATTCCTAGTTAGTCGTGTAATTACAGAGATAAAGTGGCCACAAGCACAGATCCACACAGACGCATGCATACATACACACAAACAGATACACTCACACACACGGTAAGATATTATCCATGAAACTCTTTTTACATTCCCAGGACCTCGAAACGTTGGGATCCGGTGCAAACTCCAATTCTAAATTTTGCTCGAAAACAAGACTTTCCATGTGTCCATATATATTGTGGAAAGTGAGGTAGGAAACTACAATGCCGTCGCTAACTGAGGAAAAGAATATCACAAATATATGATCTTAAAAATTGTCATTTTGATCCTAGAATACTAGCAGTTGTGTCTCTCTCATAGTGACAGATTTAACCGCCCTATCTATACGAACGTACGTGATATGTCCGCTTTATTATCGCCCGAACGCAACAAGCCGTATTCAGTACGTTCAAGTACAAAAAAGCCGAAACCCTCAAAGCGTACGCTATACGTCAAATTGTTCCTACGATTCTAAATACAAAAAGAGGGTTTTAAATGGATATATTGTGTGAAAAGGTTTTCTGTTATATCTAGTATTGTTATTAAGAAATGTAATGAAAATACCCAACATTTTTTTACTTATTTTTTTTAATAATAACCTAAAGGTAGGGCAACGTACGGTTAAAACAATGTAACAATGCACTGTTCATTTTGAAATTCTTAATTGATATTTCTTAAATGAGCTATTTATGTATATCATCGCGAAACTCAGCTAGGAAGGAAGACATTCAATTTATTACTCTTACCATTTGCATTAAAATTTACATTTGAGTTCATTTTGAAGTAGTCAACGATCCAATATACCGTATATAGTGGATGTAAGCGGTTACCGTATGAAACAGTTTCCCAATATTCGCTGCTAGTAATAGGTATAGTAACAGTCTGTTTCTGTTGATACTCGCACGAAACTAAAAGAGTCGATACAAACGCGAGGTTTTCTCCAACTTCTGAGCCGCATTCGAATGTCAAAACCAGCAGAACTTTGTCCGCGTTAACATCCGTTCTGCATTTCCATTTAACTTTTACCGGCATTTTCAGCTTGAACTCATACAGCATATTTTATTCCGGGAGGACTTCGTGATTTTTGACATATCTTCCTATGAAAATTAAAGATATACATTGATAAAATTATAAACTTAATCGAGTAGCAGGTTATTGATTGATATTAAACACATTCACACAGATTGAAATTAAACACAATAATAATTATGTCAACCCACCCAGCCAATACTACGTATTTCCAATAGTAAGATACATAATTGCGTAATAATTATCTCCTATTCAGTAAATTCCACGAATATTCGGCATTTCGTTCGCTAATTATTCGTAACGGCAGCAATTTAGCGCAAACATAGTTCGATCGGGATGTAAATTCTGGGGGTGTTAATTTAGATTTAGGTTATGCCGATTAATTCATTGGCTTTCAAATTAATTATGTAAGTAAATAATTAGTTAGATGCACTATAAATTAATAAAAAAAATGCAATTTATTAGAGTAATGCATTAAATGTACTACTAATAGATAGGCTTGATGGTTAATATACATGTAATCTTAGAAAGAATAGCGAAGATTTTTTTCTAATTTGAGCTCTGTAATTTTTAGTAAATCGAGAAATACACGCTTTTTTGTGGAACATGACAGATCGATGTACCATTCCCCCTTTTCTTTGAGACCTGGAACAAAAAGCAACGTCAAATGAAAAGTTCTAGTGTATACTTCATTTCATACTAAAAGCTTTGGAAGTATACGCTAGAACCTTTCGTTTGACATGTCACATCCCTGCTTATGGGTTGGCCCAAAATGACTATGGTCCTTTGGTACTTCCATTAGCAAAAATAACCAAGATTCTCCCTGTATGGGCTTTTGAGTACTGATGTGAGTTATAATGGGTTTCTGTAAACCGGCTTTTATTTGAAATTTGAAATAATGTTAGATGTCAAATGTGGAACGATGACGGATCGAATTCGGTTCGAATCATTGCGCAACATTTTGGCCCGCCGCGCTGTGCTGAATTTAACCCCTCAAATGTGAGGCGTCCCTTAAGGGATGCCTTGGCAAAATGTATACAAAATGTATATAAATTTATATAAATGTAAATATAAATGTAAATGTGCGCCGCTTTATAGTAATCCGCTCTATATTAATGCTATAGCTCTATAGTAAACCCCGCTCTATGTAAATGTAAATGTAAATGTAAATATAAATTTATATACATTTTGCCGTAGGCAACCCGAGCTAATCGCCATTCATTTGAGGGGTTAATATTTCTCATAGTTTAATTTCCAATTTCGTTTTAATTATTGATACTGAATTAAAATTTGATTTTTCAAAAAAAAAAAATAGATTTATTATATATTTTTTTATTGATGTTGAATTTCATTAAAACCACTGCTTTTAAATTCCTTATCACTTATATGAGTTAGAATATTATATTAACACTTTTATTTAATAATTGCATAAATTTGTTTTTTTTTATAATTTTGATAGTTACTAAGTGGTTTATGTTATAAATTCTACACCCGACCAGTTGGGAGTCGACAATTTCTAAGAGTGAACCTACCACCCTAGGACGTTATAACGACCTGCGTCTTTATTTCGTCCCGGAATTATTTTAGAGACTTAATGGGCGAACACCATCCATAAATCAAACCTCCTCCACATGCCCGTAAGAGGTCAACTATAAAGCGCGAGGTACTAGAAAGGGACCTCAGTAGGGCGGCCTCATGCTCTGATCACCAGATTTCCCCGAATTACTTGATCTTCCAGCCTGGCTACGTATTTGAATTCGCTTGCGCGGTCTTTGCATAATGTGACAGTTAATTCGTATTAGAAATTATCGCAGACCCAATGCGAACTTTGCCCATCCTTATCACTAGTTATCGAGTAGCTAACAGATATAAGGGTAATTGACGTCAGGTAGATACCTACCCCGCTTCTTAGTAAGCGTACGTTTCCAGATTCCCCGGCGATTCTCCGGTTGAGCGTAACGCTACAGCCCGGCGGAACCGGCCAGGGCCGCCCGAGGTGTTCCTCAGCGCACAACACATCCCAAGTGATAACGACTGCAGGATACTGCAGAATTCACTTCGGCTGTTGAGGGTCTCTTCGGGGAGGATGCTGGATGGGAGTTGAGCCGGAGTTGGACCGAGCGTCTCAATAAAATATATATTATTCTTTTCCAAGCTAGTCATTGCGGTTCTGTCCCAAACACCCAATGAGGTTATTTTGAATAGTATAAACTAAGAGTTGGTTTAATCCATAAATTTGATGCTGTTGGTTAAACTCAGAATGTTAAAACAGGTGGTCATTCTCATTTAAAAATATTACGGCGGTTAATAAAAGTGTAAATTACCCCTCTCACCAACTCCATTTCTCAACGTTCTAACAATTACCACTATGAAAGCCAGCCATGGGATTTAATCTCACGACGGCAAGTTTTCAACCCACGAAAATTTGTTTGTAGGAGGTGTTAGTGCAACATACTAATGTATAACGGTGGCTTATTCAATGAAAGTGACTTTTTACTTTCGGAGAGCGGCCGCCAGTAAATTGTCACAACAAGAAAACCACCGATTGGTGGTATTAGCATTCCAGCGGCTGAATATTTCACAAAGCATTATGCAACGAATTTTGGCTGCAGACCTGCAAGATTCAACTGATACAACAAATAAATTAAGCAGACTGTATTTTGTTACTAAATTAAGCAGACATTTATTAATAAAACAAATAAATAAAAATGATAGCTGTTTTTAGACACCCCTTACCTTCTTAAGTTATGATAAGAGCCATTACCTGCACTCGCGCTTAAAGCTTAAATAACGCTAAAACGCAAAGAGACTGAAGAAGGTAAGTTAGGATGAATGGCTTGGATGGCCGCAGCATGGCAGTGAGAGAGGGTGCCGAATACACGGCGAGAATCCCGCAGAGTGGAGTTATAGCCAAAATCCCCGCAGAGAGATTTTAATTTAAGATGCAGATGGTGTGTTAAATCCTGAAATGTTTTATGCAAAGAACTTAACGCTAGCGGTCGCGGGCCTCCGTCTGAGATCAGGGCCGAATTCGATGATAAAATCTGTTTTATTCCTTATATTCATTTTCGTTAGTTTCTATACGTGTCTGAGATAAAATATAGGTTCGCGAAAGTAAATATGTGACGAAATTTTTATCTTTATAAGAAGTGAAAATAGTGGTCAAAAAGAAAAATCAAATTAAGGTAGAACATCACGTATTTTATAGGTCCCATAAGTTTCTAATATATTGATGTTTACTGATATTATATTGACGTTTACTAAAAAATGCATAAAAAAATAGCTCACGCACGGAAGCTTGCGCGACAAAAAATCGTAATTTAAGAAAAAGTATGACAAATTTATTTTTAAAATTCTAAAATAATGGCTTTCAATAGACACAGCTATATAAAATTGCGTCTATCTAACCGTATAGCAATTTTGTGCAATGTATAACAATATAAAACTGGGACGATATGTACAGTAATAATGATTTATTGAATCGTTTTTTTACGTTTGTTCGACAGCTACGCTTTAAAAAAACAGGAAAATCACTGCGAAAAAATCACAAAAAATACTCAATAAGGTCATCCGGTTCAATGTCATTCCTTACAAGACGCCATCTTCTAAGAAATCATTAATGAGATGTAATTTGAAAGATCTTTATTTCGCATTTATTGTGCATTGTGGTAATAATATGTTAAAACCATTAGGATAACCAAAATATTTTCAGGTTTGCGTTAGATGCACTTTAGAAAGAACCACATCATAATAGCTATTCGCTTGCTACATAAAATTGACTTTGGAATATAGTTTACCCCTTTGAATATATTCAACAGTGAAGTTGATTAGGTACGTATGCCACGAACACCAAAGCTATAATAATCAGCTTCCAAATAAAATTTTCGATGTGGTTTACCGAATCAAAAGATTTTGATAGGTCATATAAAAATGACTAGCTTAGGAAATGAGTCATGAGTCTTTCCAATACGGCCCTGTACATGTACTGGTTGGGCTGCACGGGCGGGGTTTTATTGTTTCTGTTGGCCGAGATTGGCAGCTCGTTACTGGCCGCTTTTTTCCCGCTGCTTCACGGTCTCCATTATATTATAGCATCCGTCCTATTCTGCGCCCGGCTACCCGCCCACGTCTGCCATGAAAAAATATTAAATGGTCATAGTCCTTGTAGGTGATACAATGGACGTGGAAATGAGTTGCTAAGTTACTGCGCGTATAATCCGTTTTTTGTGCCGTAATTTTTCAATGCAGTTCTTTTACGTTTGACGCTGGCATTTTGCTCTCTCTATTTCTTGCTGGCTTTGTCTTGTAGAAATAGTGCGACATAGTTATAAGTTTAATGTAAATCAGTATAGAGAATAAGTTTTTGGCTAGTACTGGAACTACGATAATTTGATGGATTGAGTGAGGTATATTCTACATTCTAAAAGCAACGACCAGTAAAAGTGTCTCCATTAAGACCATTATACGGTATGAGTTTCAATTAACTAGCATCCTTCAAGGGGGTGAATCTTTACGAGCTCATAAACAAGTTTTGAAAAAATACAAAAAAAGTGTTTTTTTTTAATTTTAATATTTCTTTATTTCAACATTTCGGGGTATTTCTTTCATTTAAAGGTAACATTTCTTTATTTCAACAGGTAGGGTTTTTTCTTATAAGCAATTTTACCGACATTTTACCTATCGCTATATGGCGGACTTTTACGCATCGTGCTCAGCGCTTTTTGTACAATTTGAAAAAAAAATATTTATTTTGTTTTATTTTCAGAAATTTCTCTAAAAACTTGTTTACTTGCTTGTATTGATTCACCGCCTTTAAGGATACCATTTAATTACTACTAAGTATTTAAAACAAGTGCCAAAACTAGGTACAATATACTACTAGTTTAATTAAATGGCATCCTTAAAGGCGGTGAATCAATACAAGCAAGTAAACAAGTTTTTAGAGAAATTTCTGAAAATAAAACAAAATAAATATTTTTTTTTCATTGTCCTGGCGGGAGTCAATGGACTTATCTATTAGGTATTTTCTTTTAATTTAACATATTATTCTCACACAATGTTAATAAAAATATGTTATATGAATCGTGTGTTTAAATGTGAAATTATTAAAAAAATACATTATTAGAGATTCTCATCAATATAAGTAATGCACTCACAGAGATATTTGTTGAGGCCGCGGCCGATTTAGACACTAGTCTAGACGATTGAAGTATATTAAAGTTGTAATAATTAATTGTGAATACGCTTAAAAAATCTAAAAGGCTAAGAGAAATTATATTAATTGCATAGGTAAAAAGTAATACAACGAAGATTACAGCAATTAAGTCGGCAACTCCATTGCTGGCGCTTACGGTTAATACACGCCCACAAACGTAGTTGAATTCTTTTATGTTTGCAACTTCACCGTTCGAGAGAGCGATATAACTTGGGCGATACATCTGCCACTTTGCGTCCTTGTTTTCGGAGCTTGGCGTATCCCCCAAGATCGGTTACCCAAGGAGACGCGCGCCAGCGTCGCAAAAAGTGCATCGCTCGAAGGACCAACTTGCCGTAAGATGTCCGGGTGGGTTGTTTATGGCGATACTTCCGGGCCACTATGGCCTTAAACGGCAAAGAGTCAACAGTTTTCCCCATTGCAAACCGCTCGCAGACCATTTTTATTCCTAACTGCTTCCTTGCGAATAGCTACTGTGAAGTTAATTGCCGATTCGGGATTGTTTATAAGAAATGTTGGCAGTATGTTGTGAAGAATCGTTACTGTGATGTATCAACAGTAACAACAAACTAATACTTCGTCGTAGGTACTGCAATATATCGTCGAATAAATTTTGGGACGAAATATGTATGTATCAATAATGAATAATACGTATATTACATTACATTAAGATATACCATGTAATTAAATGAACATATTTATATATTACTCTACAGTATCAGTGAATTAACTTCCATAGAACATTGATTTTGCTTACAAAAATTACAGCAACCGAATAACATAAACACACCTTAATGCTTATTCGATTCTGTCATTCAACTGGGACTAATCCGTTCGAGGGTGGACAGGGTTCTAATTTTACAATATTATTTTTTAACGTTGTAGTAAACTGCTCGCTATAAACACCTAATCAAATTATATCGAAAATTCGGTTATGTTATATTAGGTTATCCAATCTTTTAAGCTCATATCATCCTAATAAGTAAATAAACATTAATTTAAAATAAGTGAAATCATGCTTACCATAAAGTATCTAAATAGTAGATATTAATTAGCTATTGCATAGTTAGTACACATCTGTAACTTTGTCAAATAATAATCCTACAAAAAAAATCACAACAACTCAACATAAATTGTCAATTTAGGCAGATATTAACTTGGTGAAATTAAGAACAAATGGCAAGAGAAAACAAAAAAAAAACAGTAGTAAATACACTTGCATTAGGTTAATGAAATATTATTGTACCGTAGGATAATGCTTATTTTATTTTTAAGGAAAGTAAAACATTGATAATACCACCTATATTTTATAGAGATTTATTAAACAATATAACAAAAATAACAATATCAAACTATCAGTTGATATTGTCAAACAAATTAATCAAACTAAAGCAACATAATTAGGTAATTACATATAACATAGTTAACCCTATAACCGCGAGCGATTTTCCTATCGATTTGGTCTATATTCTACGACACAGGTCTACACGGCCTCGAGTCCCAGGGCTAACTACCCGTTAGCCCTGCGACTTGAGATCGTGGAAAATGCGACTCTCGATGTTACAGAGTAACAGAAAAGATTCAGCGGGAAATATCGGAGATACAGATATTTACATCTTGATAATAGCGTATAAAATCGCATGGAAAGAAGTGAACGCCCAGAGAGCGTCTCCTGCGGTTTTAGGGTTAATGAATATGGTAAGAGCAGCGAAGTCAAAATCAATTTCTGTAATAAACTCAAAAGCCGTTGCTCTCTGTGACAGGCGTTGCAAACATTTTAAGATCGTCTTCATTGAAGTCTGGAGATCTTTTTAATTCTGTGGTTTCCAAGATCGTACGGGAGATGGAAATGTTTGTATATAATATCATGTAATAACAATCGCGATAGTCTTTGATTTCATCTTATTATATTGTTTTAGTACCTCATACTATGACTGTGATTTCCAATTGGAAATATTATTTTTTGTATATAATAAGCACTGGTAGATATGTTTGCAGGCCAGGGTCAATATCAGAGAGTTTATAAATAGTGGTGCGCAGTGTGTACCGTTTATGCCAGTTTTAAGGTCACACTCATATACTTCTTGTATTTGATTATGCAAAACTAATACTCAGTTGCACTCTGATATATTATCTCATACTAATATACCGTAGGTCAACTTTGAGTACATGTGATACACACCCCCAGCAGCCTATTCGAGACTGATACAAAGCTACACAAATATTTATCTAAACTTACTCTTTTTTGTGTTTTCTCCGAAAAAGTCAAGTCAATTTTATAACTTTATTTGCAGCATATCATATGCAAGATGATGATAATGATTAAATTGTATTATAATTAGACATATTACTCCACGTATTTCACAGTATGTACTTTTTGGAATTAATAAAATATGACTATGTCTATGACTGACTCTATACCTATGCAATTGCGCCAGTGGGTGGAATATGGCGGTTATGGATAAAATAACGCTGTGAATGCAAGGACCAGCCGATGATGTCATAAGTCAGGCCCGTTTAATAGTTTGAAATTGAAATACTAAAGTTTATGTTATAGCCGGACTGTGAAGTTGTCATTTCAATGGTACCATTTGATATAATTGAGAGGCTACGATTAATATAAGAAGTTAGGTTATTATTGACTCCATAATGCTTCGACGTTTCATCGACGATAACTAATAACTCTATCTAGATTTGCGCACACCACCAGCTTATCTTCTCACATCAGAAGCGCCTCGTCGCTATTAACCTTCAAGGAAACGTTAATGTAAAATTCTCAGTTCTTTGCCCAATCTTTGACCTATCTGGAATTCATTTTGATTTAGGACTTTTTTTTATCTCTCCTTTTTTGCTGCCATACTTAAATCCCTATCTTATTTCGCAGTGCCTTACATGTAAGAGATCTTATTACATATATGCAATAACGATTCGTTCATTCATTGATTTGAAGCAACTAGATTGTTTTTTGATAGCCAACACATCATTTCGATTAAAAAAAACTATCAAACAATATTATTGCGACTGAGTCAGAAGAAAAATCTTTCACAGCTTGTCTTCAACTGAATTATGATATCGTGAGCATTGGTTGAAGAATCAAAGCGAATACACTTGTCGTATAAATAGATGGAGAATTTTATTGACGCTAGCTAGACTTAAGTACCTCACGCTATCTGGCAGAGGCACTGGCATCTCCTTTGCTTTTAATCCACTAACGTGTGATCGTAAATTTGCAGCCTTCGTGCCCCGACCGGACACTATCGTCGTCCCGCTCCAACACCCGCCGCATCGCCTTCGCGCGAAAGAATAATAGAGGTTTTACACTTATTCTTATCTCAAGACTTACTCTATCAGTTTATCTGCATTAAGAATAAAGATACACAAGTTAGATTTAAACAATTAAAAAATATTTAACTTGTGCTGAAAACTTAATCTCTAAAACTGTATATTTTTTTATAATATTTAAATGAATAATTATATCATTTCTCCTAAAATAAATGCAGACAGGTTTAGCTCTACTTAAAAATTTGGTCACAAGCAGATACATTGTTTTACAGTAGAGCAGCATTTTCTCGACAATATTTTTCACTCAGCTTTCTTTTTACAAGCTTTTATTTACCTTGCAATGTTTGTCAGTATGTTTGTTTAGGTCAAATCTTTCAAGCAGAATTAGAGCCATTTTCTCTTATCCTGCAAAGTTGAAATTTTACATGTTGGTTCAATTCCGATGACAATGCATTTTTATGGTGAGCATAATCTGATTCTGCAGCAGGAATGGCTCCCGACGAAGGGACTCCTCAACGGTAAAAAGTACAAACAGGTTTTTTTTGTATACGCATTCAATTATGATAGCTCGGTATAAGTTTGATCATGACATAGCTGCTGAGCGCAGGATTGGCCCCTGACAAAGAAACTCCTCAACGGTCATAATGACAGTCACGAAATTTTGTAAACGCATTTAATTATGATAGCCCGTTATAAGTTACACTATGACAGGGCTACTGCACCCAGGGTTGGCTCGGGACAGAGCATTTTAATAAAAGCTTGTTTCAAAAAATGTGTTTTTTTTTATTAACTGATTTTCTACACCATATAATGATCATATATCAGATCATTTCAAAGCTTGAACTACCAGACCGGTTATATCATCAGGGAAACACAACAACAATAAGAGATAATCATTTCGCTACGGCTGCTTATATTGATAACATTCGAAATAACCACGATGATGTTCAATAGGAAAAGGCCTCGCTTTTTTTCAACATTAGCTTTGTTGTGTTCTTTTTTTGAAAATACGCGATATGATGGGGTCCATCCGATAGACGCTGATTAATTGGCTTCCTTTTGTATCCGCGCGCGCCCTGGCGGCTGCGCCGCCCTAGAAGCTTTTCCGCCCTGGCGAGTCCCCGCTGGACGCGGATCACCCGCCCTCCGACATTCATAGCGTAATTTAAATGTAGGTATCTGAAATATTAGACCAGACACCGCCGCCGGGTTTCCCGGAGATATTGTTTTCAAATTGAATAAGAGGGTTGAGAAGTTTTTTTTGCCTTTATAATGGTTGATGCCTTGCGTTATAATTTTCAGTTTAATATTATCGCCTGGTTGTTTTCCAATATTATTTTTAATAAGAGAGAAAAGGGAAAGTAAATAAGTTAGTTCATTGTTTAGTCTGTTTTTGGATTCATATAATAACTGCGTTGTTAACGTGTAAATATTATTATACAAACATCATAGCATGGTCTAGACATGCTGAAATTCGGGTGCTCCAATAAAATTTAAGGTGTTCCATTTGGATGTTCCATCAATATTATTATACAAACTGCATAGCATGATCTAGACATACTGATATTCAGGCATTTCATCAAAATTTTAGGGGTTTCCAGTCAGATTTTCAATCAATATTATTATATAAACTGCATAGCATGGTCTAGACATGCTGACATTCCGTTGCTGACAAGGTGTTCTGTCAAAACTTTAGAATGTTCCATTCGGACGTTCTATCAATATTATTATACAAACTGCATAGCATGGCATAGCCTTGCTGATATTCGGGTATTATATCAAAACTTTAGGTTGTTCCAATCGGACGTTCCATCAGTATTATTTTACAAACAACATAGCATGGTCTAGACATGTTGACATTCGGGTGTTCTATCAAAATTTTTCCATACAGTCGCACCATCAATATCATTACACAAACAGCATAGCACGGTCTAGACATGTTCACATGCAGGTGTTCCATTAAAATTTTACGATGGTCCATTCGGATATCATCCAGTCGTTCATCTATAGTTCTATTTGGATGTCGTTTCATTTGGATTCATCAATATTAATATACAAACTGCATATCATGGCCTAGCCATGCTGATATTCGGGTATACCATATTGAAGAACGGTTAGGTGTAAACACTTGGTTGAGGTGTCTAAAGAAAGCTCTCGGTCTGTAGATATGTTATCGGGGGGTGGAACAGTATGGGGAGGGAGTCAAAGGTGGGTGGGGAGGGAAATATTTGGGAGAAAACGGGGTGAGAGAAAGGGAGGATTGGGGGGAGTGGAAGAGAGGGTAGGAAGAGCGGTTGGGGGAGAATGGGGAGAGTGAGAGAAGGAGGGCTGGAAGAAGGTATGGGGGGAGGTGGGGGAGGGGATCAGAGGGGGCTGGAGAGGGGGAAGGGGTTTAGGGGGTTTGGCGTGCGAGGGGATGGTCTACTTGCCGGGAAACTCAAGGGGTGGCATTACCGATTCTTTTACTCAGTATAGTTAAAAACAAATTTTAAAGATTTCAATCATTTCACCGCCATCTAGCTTATAGCTGCTAAAGTAAGCTGAATTGGCGCGAAACTTTTTGATTACTTTCTGTCATACGTCATATTACGTACGCGTCGCTCTGCGATTGTTGCTGTCCGTTTCTCTAAGAACTTGGTGACATTCCTGATCGTAGATAAAATGAGCAAGACCGCAAAGTAATCGAATTAATCTAAAGAAATATTATTTGTACATAAATAAGAAGAGTGTTTCCGTTTATTTTTGAAAGGGTATCCATCCAGGGTTTTAGCTAGTAATTAATTAAATTCGGAACCATACAGGGAATTAAATTCGGAACCACAAAATGTAATACTAGGTGATTTAGAACGTGTAGTGTTCTGAGAATGAAGTGTAGTGATCTGTGAGTGTTCTGTGAATATAGACCTCACAACAAACTGGTTTCCCAATGCGTCGCCACTCAGACTAGTTTAACAGTACCTACCCGAAAAATAAACACGGTACAAGAATTTCCTAATATGGAAATTGCTTTACATTAAGTCTCCCGCACATTTCGCGTTAAATGGCGCGTATTTTATGTGATACGAGGCCTAAGGAACGACAGCGTCATGCTTAAACTTTAATAGCAGTATTTTCATGTAGTTACGCGTTCACTAAATTGTGCGAGATGAGAAAATCGAGCTTAGCTCGGTTGTGTCGCGCGCTTAGGTAAGCTCTTGCTTGGAAGCGAGTGAACGGTATACGAGTGAGAGAGACATGTGGTAATACTTTTTTTACAACATATTATTAACCTTGCAATGTATGTTAGCATGTATGTTTGTTTAGGTCAAATCTTGCAAGCTGAATTAGAACCTTCACAGGATTGCGTACGCGATTGGCTGACGCAACCTGTTGCGCAAACCGCCCAGTCCTGACCGAAGTATTTCCCCGATCCCAACTGTCTACGACTGCAGGTTACAGCCGCAAGCAGATTTCACACTGGACCTTCCAGATTAGGTCCCTCTTCGAGGCTACCGAACGGGAGCTGAACCATGAGTTGGGCCGACCTAAGGAAACACAACCAGAGTTGTCAACTACAACAGGCGAACCCGTCACCTCAGGAAGTTTTAACGATTAGTCGTTCAATCTCTCTGAAGTGAGCGCAGAAGACTTGGATAAAACAGTCCACCGTCAAGCTCCGCCACATGCCCGTGAGAGGCCAACGCCTTACTTCCAATTGCGACCAGATTACTCCAGTCTCTCGATTGGTTACGAGTTTGAGGTCGCTTGCGCGGTCCTCTCCCATTAGAAGCGGTGAAACGGTGTGTACCGAATCTATCGCGGACCACGACATCCTTTGCTCGGCTGTTCACCCAGAATCGGTTAGCCGATGGTCGTTTCAAGAGCAGTCGCCGTAAGGTCCGCAACCACTCCCGCTCTATAGGAAACAGTACTGCTTCCAGACTCCCCCGACTATTAGTTATAGTAGGGAGCTAATGGGCCCATGCTGGGTTGGCCACGAAGACCTATTCTGTTCAGGGTCGGTCAAACTAATGGGTCAACACCCATCCGACGGCCTCCACGCACGGGGTGCGAACCTGGGTAGGACTCTGGCCTTGGTCAGTTTCCCCTGGGAATCAACCTATGGCGCTCCTGGACGGTCTGCGCACCGTGCGGCGCAACCCAATCGATTGTGCACTCTGACTAACAGTCGGGGGAGTCTGGAAGCTGTACGGTTTCCTATAGAGCGGGGGTGGTTGCGTACCTTACGGCGACTGCTCTTGAAATGACCATCGGCCATCCGATCCTGGGTGAAAGCCGGGCAAAGGACGCCGTCGTCCGCGATAGATTCGGTATACACCGTTTCACCGCTTCGTAAGGGAGAGGACCGCGCAAGCGACCTCGAACTCGGAACCAATCGAGAGACCGGAGAAATCTGGTCACAATTGGTAGTTAGGGCGCGAGTGTCGCCCGGCAGGTAACATTACTGGCTATCTTGCGGTAAGGCGTTGGTCTCTAACGGGTTGTGGCGTAGCTAGATGGTGGACTGTTTTGTCCCAAGTCTTCTACGCTCACTCCATCGTTAAAACTTCCTGTGGTGACGAACTCGCCCGCTGTAGTCGACAACCCAAGTTGTTAGTTATAGTGCATAATCGATTGGCTTACGCCGCACGGTGCGCAGACCGTCCAGGAGCGCCAGAAGGTTGATTCCTAGGGGAAACTAGCCCTAAGGCCAAAGTCCTGCCCGGGCTCGCAATTCATGTGTGGAGGCCGCCGGATGGGTGTTGACCCGTGAGTGTGACCAACCCTGAACAGAATGGGTCTTCGTGGCCAACTCAGCAAGGCCCATTAGCTCCCACTTTAGGAAACACAGGCAGGCTATCAGGACCAAGCTAAACGGAACCATTAGGAACCTAAATCTAACCTTTACACATCCTGTGCAAAAATATGTTACAGCCTGCTTATGCCGCAGTCATTCCCTGTTGAACAAGTATTTTTTTTATTTTATTGATGCGATATTATTAGTAGCCTCTTTCAATAATATTATCTACGATGAAATTCCCAGCTGAGACAAAATCCAGCATAATACACATATCTACGTCAGTCGCACGGAGGCAGATAACCCAGGCGAAAAGCGAACTGGTGATTTATAGCGACTTGGGCTACTAGGCCTGTAAATATTTCCCCAGAGCCGATCCGGATGCGCTACTTACGTAGCCTACACTGATGTAATATTATTGTACAATAGAATACAATACAATACAAATTACAAATTACAAATTACAAATTATTTATTGAGTTCAAATTATGAGTAGATTCAATATACAAAATTCTTAACCTAACTAGTCTGCCGCCTGTTCCAAGGAAGACAATTTATTTTAATTATGCTAAGAAATCTATAATATTATATTTATATAAATAAACAAAATCATATTTAATGTAACAGAAATATGTACGCCAATCGTATGTGAAGCAAGTGCTATTGTTATTTCATAAATTCAAACACCTACAACCTATGGACCCACAAGTAAAAATTACTAGAAGTGCTATGGCGGGGCAGTTTTTGGTACCGCGTATGAGAACTTCATTCGCACAAAGATACTTTAAATACTTAGCTCTAAGGCTCTATAATAATATAGAAATTATGATACAAAATTTAGTTAACATGGTAGTATTTAAAAAAGCAATAAAAAAGTGCTTGATTGTTAAAGGACCACTCTATGACAAAACGGAATTTAACAGAATTTTTGATTAGGTAAAATTAATAAATAAAAAGCAAATACTTAGATTTTTTTATTTATAAATATAATATACGTATGGTTTAAGAGTAGAGGTATTTCAATTTAATTTATTTGTGTAATTTTTTTGTATATTAGTATTTTATATAAGTATGTATATTTATTTTAAATATGTATTTATTGTATTTATGTATTACTATATATTTGTGTTGGGTTTAATAATAATTTCTTACTACTATTTTTTTTAATGTATGTTGGTATAACTCTTTGTGTCTGTATATTTGTATTATGCAAGAATGAATGTTTTGAACTTTATTCCAATAATATTTATATAACCGTGCGTCATACCTGTCAGCTCGCAATATGCTAAGTTAAATATCAGCATCCCTAGATACGGGCGTTCTTGCTCAGTTAGGTATGCGATGAGCCAACGGCTATGGGTTCAATTTGTTTTTCCTGCACGTTTTATTATACTGTATACTGAATATCATAGCCATTCGTCTGTAAATCATGTTGTTTAAAATAAATAAAATCTTAACTACCTAATTAAAAATTCGAAAAAAAATGTTATGAAAATTGTCAATAACCTATTATTTTACTTTAAAACATTATAAAAATTAATAAAATTTTATATATGTATTAATAAGTAATAATATGTATTAAGAATATACAAAATAAAGTCACAAAAATAAAAATAAAATTATATTTAGAAATCATCAATTTATACTACTACATAATATACTATTATGCTTTTATTATAAAGATTCAATTATCTAATAAGGTGTTCAATATCTGCATTTGTACAATATCTGCATATCTGCATTTATACAATATGCAATATCTGCATCTGTACAATACAATTTAGTATTGCTCCAGTAAGTAGGCTTTCCTAAACTTGGATGCGTCATTGCGTCTAACATGCTAAGTAATGTAATTTATTAAGGAATATTAATTATCGTGATAGTTGTGATTATATGAATTAATTTTAATAATAGATAATCGGTCTCAGAAACATTAATAAGTATAAAATAGACTAATAATGAAAATTGCCCATCTATTAAAGAGCACAATATCTGTAGCCATAATTATCAATGTGATAGTTACGAAAATATATACTCGTCTGCTAAAAATATCAAAACTTAAATTAATGAACAAATCCAGCAATATAGCCGTCGTCGTTAAAAGTAAGAATTACGATTTGTGGCAAAAGGTAATTATCAGGAAATTTCCTTTATTGAATTTACATATATTGTGATACTCTTGAAATATGAATTCAGCATCATCCAAATCTCTTGTCATATACTGGGTTATTGACTAACATAAGCCATTAAATAATATTATTTTTAATTGATTCTATCCAAGACTTCTGATATCCATTGGAACCTTATAAAGCCTGTAATAACACAGGCTTTGGTGAAGGTAACTGCAGCGCACCTTGCTAAGCTGGTGCCGATTAAGATGTAGGTCTAATTTATTTCTGGTATTGTGTTGATGGAAATCGTTATTCGCCGGGACCTCCGATATATGCTCACGAGCGAACATAATATTTTGGTGGATATAGCAGGAGTACATCGTCATGATTCCCGACTCGAAGAAAAACGGCTTAATTTAACATAATTACTTTTAAAACTATTTTTAAAATTATAACGTTGTTTTCAACTTACGAACTGTAGAGATCCATCGTACATGTCCGAATACGGAATATTAACGTAAATGGTCAATGGATATTAACGCTTGCAGCGTTCTATAAATCGAAGCACGTTCCTCGATACAAAGACCGGTCTTCTAATCCCTCTGCTCTCAATTTGATTTTAATTTGAACCGCTTGCCCTTTGGCCATTCGACCACAAACCGTACGGCGGTGAAGTTCTACATATGTAACAACGATTTCTGATCTGTGCAATAATACATATGCTATACGGCATACGACGTAGTGAATATTTTTACGCAGTTATTAACGAGTTAGTTGACTTATGCATGCGAGTTGGTTTTCTAAAGCGTTATTGAATGTATTATTATATTTATTTATTTGGTAATTCACAATCATCTACAGTAAATGGACATATACAATTACAATCTCATAAATGTCATAGACAAAAATCCAGTAGCAGAAAACTAATGACATGTTATGCCCAAAATAGTATCACTGTTACCAGTGATACTATTTTGAAGAAGAAGTATAAATATATACAAGAGGATACGGCGACAATAGTACAATCACAGGAATCCTTGCGGTTGCGACACATTTGCACATTTGCGGGTGAAAACATAAAGATCTTAAAAAATAGTGTTTCTCGAGGTTTATTACCAAATTAAATTGCCCCAAACTAGATCTAAAGCATTACTAATTTATTTATCAAATCGATTCGCAAAGTTAACAACATCGCGAGTGCATGAGTTAAGGCGATAATATTAAGGCAATATTAGTCATTTGTATTAGGCAAATTATGGGTCAGATTTAAATAGCTCATATGCTTCGTATACAACGTCGATATGTGGACACAATAATGACACCCTTATGTTTGACACCCATATCATATAACGATATACAGAAAGGGGCATTTGTCGAGTCGCTGACAATATAGTCTACTTTATAGTAGAGTTACCGCAACACTGTGGCTTCAAATTGGGACAACAAGGGGGATTGAAAAGAGGGAGCAGGTGTGAAACCCTGCATTTGCTTTTATTTAACCTTTATTTGGCAATAATATGCATTATTGATTTGGATGTCAATGAATTAAAGCGCAAGGAAAGGAAATAATTGAAAAATGTATATACTTATTTTCAAAATATAAGTACATTTTTTTGTGTGATTTTATTATGAATTATAATTAACAAAATTTTTTCGCGCGATAAATATGTATGTACCGATTTTTTAGGCAATTGAGGGAGGGAAGTCTATTTATCTTAATTCAAAAAAAACTATTAAGGAATACATATCATCGTCCAGAAGTACTGTATACTAAATGAGATTGTATTATTTTTATTGCGCTTTATGTCTTGCCTTAATAAAATAAAATAGAAAAACAAAATATCTCCGGTTAGCCGAGCGTTGATCGTAGCTATACAGGGTTTGCAAAATGCGCGGTTTGGGCCGCTTCGGCGCCTGGGCGCAAATTCGCGTCTGTCAGCGAAATACTAGGCGTAAATTAACGGGGCGTCGATCGCGATGGTGAACCGTTGAGATCGTTAGAGTGGGGTCCTAACTCTCCCTCTGTGCCCTATATACCATAGGTCAATCTATTTTATAGTCATAGCTGGCTGAGTTAAGGACGCTGTGGGATGCTCCTTGTGTATGTGGGTTTTAGAAATTACAAGGTTGGAAAAAATATGACGCAGAATGATATTATGAGACGTTACTTTTAGGAAATATATTACACTTACCTACATGTAATATGCTCTCTAAAAATGTAATTACATATTTCAACATGTTCAGGATTTACGAAATAAAATTATTAGTAACTAATTTTGTACGATGTATGTTGGTAGATAGTTGGTAGAACTTCCGATCTTACATCTTATTTAATTATTTATTTGTTTCTTAAGAAAACATTTTCTTAAGAAGCATTCCTAAGAAGCATTGCTTTAAACAATTTTATATGTGTGATCGAAACAAAAAGAAATATAAAGCCGCTTACTTGTTTCCTAGGTTTTACAAAAAAGGCTTAGCAATGTTAATTGAATTTAATTTATTTAAGCTATCTAAATGTACAGGATTAGGAGGAGTAGGGATTGAAGGGTAACGGTCTGTATTTTATACATACATATATACATACATATACACATACACATTCATATACTTATACGCAACGTTGCATGGGATAAGTGCGTCTCTAAGTCATATGTTTTAATTCAAATTTAAGGGTCCAGACGTCTTAATGCGTTGCATACGTTGCGTAAGAGGGTTTATGATACGGCAATCCAAGCACTTCAATAACATTCGGGTTATGCGCACGTTGTACAACTCGATTGTTAGAAGTCACATGGAAACGAATGCAGCTATTTGGTATCCGAATGAAGATACCTATACCCTCATGCTGGAAAAGGTACAGAAGTGTTTTTTGAGATTTTTGTACTTCTGTATTTGCATTTTCGTATCCGACTGCATTTATCACAGGCATGGTTGGCTATAATTCTCTCTATCTCAGAAGAGAAACGTTGACCATGTCCTTTGTTTTGAATATTATTCGTGATAAAACTGATAACCCTAGCTAACTAGCCAGGGTTATGAAGGTGGATCTTTTCGTACCAAATAATTCTCTTCGTGCTAGATCGCACCATCTTTTCGCGAAGCCGTTCTCGCTCACTAACCTTACGAGGTGGAACTTATTGCCGCATGCTTTGCGGCGTTTAAATGAAATATACTCGATTGCACCAGATTTTGATATTTTTACCATCAACCCTCACTCGTTTAAATTGCAGACTATTCATTATTTATTCTTATATGATAGATAGTATTATAAATGTCATTCTATTTGTATAATTACGTTGATGTCTTTATTAATTTTAATTTTCAATGCCTTGGTTTTACTGTAATGTTGATTAGTAATAAGCGAATAAACAAATAAATAAATAAATACATGAAAAGTGTGGCGCTGGCGTTAGGGGTCTGACACACTGGGCCTACGTACGCAACGTACGTAATGCAAGGTGACATCACACTTATCCCACGCAACGTTGCGTAGGATAAGTGTGTCTGCTTTTATTCAAATACAAGGGCCAGATGTCATAATGCGTGCGTACGTTGCGTACGTCGAACCAGTGTGCCGGACCCCTTATTGTTTCATTCGATTATTTATACAGAGTGTGTCAGTGTTATGTAGTGGTAACTCATTTCAATAGCGCCGCTCGCCCGCCCAAAATAACGCCACCGCCTTGACGAATAAATAGAACAGTCGCGTAACGCAGTTAGAGCGCGGGGTGATTATATGTAGTTTCGAAATATTGCGTGGAATAAGTGTGTCTCTAAATCATCTGTTTTAATGCAAATCCAAGGGTCCAGATGTCGTAATGCGTTGCGTGCGTGAAACACAAGTGTGGCGCTGGCCTTTTTGCTTCATTCGCTTATTTGTACAGTGTGTCAGTGTTATGTAGCGGTAGCGAGTTTCAGTGGCGACGCACGGCCACCCAAAATAAGACCGCCGACCTGACTTATAAATAGAGCAGTCCGCGTAACGCAGCCAAAGCGGAAAAAGTGTGTTTCTAAGGCACCTGTTTTAATGCAAATTCAAGGGTTCAGACGTCATAATGCGTTGCGCATTTTGCGTGCTTGAGACACAAGTATGGCGCTGGTCTTATTGTTTCATTTGCTTATTTATACAGAGTGTGTCAGTGTTATGTAGCGGTAGCGAGTTTCAGTGGCGCCACCCGCCCGCCCAAAATAACGCCACCTCCCTGACGTATAAATAGAGCAGTTAGCGTAACGCAGTTAGAGCGCGGGGCGACTATAGTTTCGGCGAAGATGAAACGCCGACATGTCATTGTTAGCTGGAGTCGGCGCGGCGCCAGCCATTTGTCGGCTCGATCTGCACTCTCGTTAATTAAACCATTTCATCCGCGACAAATTATTGCGATTCCGGTAACGAATGTACACAACATCCTTTAATTTCTACACGCCCTGGGCGTTAAATCGCTAATGAAAATGGGACGACGCGATCGGAGGCGGGTTATACAGCCTTGCTCGTCGGCACTTAATGACGGAAACTGTAACTAATTGTAAATTACCAACTACGAGGTGTGGCAAAGCAGCCCGGGTTACTATTTTATTAATGTTTAATGGGGTGATCCTACTCCGATTAATATATATTCGTTAATAAAACAATAATTGGTTATTGGCATATGTAGGTTTTAAACCTTATTTTACTTGTAAAAAAAAATTTATGAGAATTTGAGATTGTAACCGTTTCTTTACTAACTAAAATTGAAAATTAGTTCAAGCAAACGTAACAGATCAATACGTTAGAGAGTATATGAAATGAACGATCGTCGATTTAGCCGCACCAACACTACCTGACGAACGTACAGCAGTCTGAAAAAGTTTTATGAAATCAAATCATATTTATTTCCAAAAAAAACCGTTTAGGGTGTAGAAAATACATACAATATAGAAAATACAGGCATAAACAATTAAAATGTAACAATAAAAAAAAACACTAATTTAAAACTTACTCAAATTGTACGAACATTTATATAACAAATATTGCCTTGTTCGTTTTCTAAATTTAACATAATTGTTGATATCTTCAAGTTTTTTGGCAGCTTCTTATAGAAAATGACGCTTATATGTATACATATATCGTTGCGCGTTGGAGCTATGAACTGAAAGCCTGCGATAAATGGATATAAAGTGATTTGTTCCTTGTATCATGCGTGTGTATATGCGATTACCTTAAACATGTTTGATTTTTATTATAGAATTCACATATACCTACATACACTCATGTACAAAAATGTCATATATCGTGGAAAGCCACAGCTGTTGATTTCACATTCCGCTCTAACGTATTGCCCTGTCTCGTTAATATTTTAGTTTACGAAGAAACGCAATCGAGCCTGGTGACTGTTTAAAGAAGGTCAAACTGAAGCTTGTTACTCCACACTCAAAATCTTTACCGAAAGTCGCAGAAATCTTTACCGAAAGTCGCTTACTTTATCAATACTGATACTGAGCTTTTAACGGTGCCTGTCCAGTTGGGTAAATTTTATAATAAAGTGGTCACTATACCACATTAGCAGTCTTCATGTTCTCTCATTCCTTGGATTTGCTAAGCAGTAATTACGAAAGATGAAAAAAAACAATAGCTGATTCTAATCCTGAAGGAGACTAATATAATGTTCCTATCATTTTCCTATCTTAATAGTTAATTTTCTAGTATTTAGAAGTGCAAACGGTCCGGTGGCGTAGTGGTTAGGTCGCCTGATCTTACATTGTAAGGTCCCGGGTTCGATTCCCCGCTGGGTCACCATTTTCCGTTGGGATCAAATTAAGGGAATTGCATTTTCAACTCTGTCGATGAAATGCAATAACAATACACACACTTACACACATGTTACATGCACACATACATATAAACATTTCATAGTAGGGTTGGTTGTAAGAGATTGTCGTATGTCAATAAACCCGCCCATTGTGAAATTTCACAATAAAGAGTAGAAAACAAAACAAATATTTTCTAGTATTTAGAAGGGTATATTTTATGGTGTATGTTTTAGTGAGTGTTCTAGACATAAACCATATTCCTATGTATTATATATCCATATTTTTAAGGCTTCAAATCATTGATCGAGGCAATATGCGTGCCTTATCGCTTCTTTATAATACCCTCCATAAATCCCCGGCTTTGCCGTGACTAAGAAAGATATTTTCCGTGTAACCTCTACACATCCTTCTTAGATAACAGTAACTCTTCTTGACAGAGTACGCAATATATTTTTCATGTTATCGGAGGTGGGTTTGCGTAACTTTTCTTGGTAATTTTGCCTTATTTAGTCAGCCCACTTACAAGAGCTCTATATATATGTACTAAAAAAAAACACTTTTTGTAACTGCAGTCGTGTTCTTATTCCTTTTAATATATTTACTTGTTTTCAATTTTGAAATTAAAATACCCAAAGCATATCAGATGACTTAGTAAAGAGTTGTGGGCTGGTGGATGTTCTTAGATACCGCGCCGTCCCAGTATTATAATAACTCTCAAATAAGTATGAGTACAACATTGGATCAATTCAATATAATACGTGCAGCGCCAAACAATAAAACAAATTAAAAGTTCGATTGTTGTAACTCTAATTAGTGCAGGTAAGCCAGCAGTTGCAGTAAGCTAAAACTCATTAAGCCATTTTCAATTAAACTAGCAATAAACGCTGCGCGCCATTTCGCTCTCAAACGTATCTAAGTAAATTATAGCAGTCGCATTTCACATTACATCCAATGCAGATTCAGCACTGCATTTATTTTACGGCATATTCAACCATTTGTTCATAATCGAAGCTAGGGATAGGTATTATCAAACTTTGATTGCAAAAACCAATAAAATAATATGTACTGGTTGTCTCAAACAACATGCATCTAAATATCGCCCTGTCGCGGTGAAACTTAGAACGGGCTATCATAATTGAATGCGTATACAAAATTTCGTTTCTGTGCTGTCGACCATTGAGGAGTTCCCTCGTTGGAAGCTAACCCTGGGTGCATCAGCCCTGTTGCGGTGACAATTAGAACGGGCTATTATAATTAAATGCGTAACAAAATTTCGTTTTTGTGCTGTTAACCGTTAAGGGGTCTCCTCGTTAGAAGTCAACAGACTATCATCATTGAATGCTTATACAAAATTGTGTGTCTGTGCTGTTGACCGTGGAAGAGTAGCTTCGTCTGGAGCCGATCCTGGTAGAGGAATCAGGTCATGCTCACCATCAAAATGTATTGTCATCGGAACTGAATCAATGTGTAAAATTTTAACTTCATAGAATAAGAGGAAGTGGTTCTAATTCTCCTTACAATATTCGACCTAAACAAACATACATACTGGGCCCGATTGCGTTTCTTTGTGAACAAAAAGTAAAATTAGTCCAAGCGAACGAGACAGAGAAATACGTCAGAGCGGAATATGAAACGAACGATCGTCGATAATTACTACCTGCCGAACTTATGCTCGTCCGAATAAATTCGAGCATATTTCGTGCGGTGTAAGATTTGACCTTGGCGGGCAGTTTTATTGCGAAAAAGTGACAACCGGTCATCTCTCACTTCGCTCTAGCGTATTGCCCTGTCTCGTTCACACGGACTAATTTCCGATTTTAGTTCACGAAGAAACGCAATCGAGCCCACTAACTAACATACATACATTGCAAGGTAAATAAAAACTTGTAAAAAATGGAGACGGTTGGGTTTGTAAATAAATACATTTATAAAATTGTGGTAGGCCTTGCTGCCAAAACTTCAGAACTGTAATTGAGCGTATCATACCTGTTCTGAATGTATTCTTTCATTCATTCGATCATGGTGTTCTCATCGTTTTATTACCTCTCCTGAAAAGGTCTCTCCGGTCAAGAGATTTACCGTAGAAATTCCTAACCGCGTTGAATTGTCGGAGTCCAGATAATTGTCGACAGTCTCACATTATATGGACTCCGACAATACAACGCGGTTAGGAATTTCTACGGTAGATCTCTTGACCTAATACTTAGTAACACTGATATTTCGGTTAAGAATTCTAACTTTCCGCTAGTAAAAGAGGACATATACCACCCATCTTTGGAAATTGTCTATCCTAATGTCATCCTTCCTAACCTACCCGCACAGCATCGTATAAAGTCATTATTCAGGAAAGCCGACTACGCTAGTATCAATAACCTTCTATCTTCAATCGACTGGCCGCACTATCTTGACGGTGCTGACCTAGAAACATTAGTAGCAAAATTTTATGATATCTTGTACACCGCGATCGAACAGTTTATGCCGCAAACCGACGTCCGTAACTCGATATTCCCAAAGTGGTACTCGGTCCATCTAATTAAAGTAATTAAGGAAAAGCGTAAAGCTCATACGAGGTGGAAAAAATATGGCAATCCTCTTGATTATGACGAATTCATGTTACTGAGGGCTCGTCAAAAACGATTACAATCTGAATGTTTCAAATATTATACTCAGGAATGCGAGTCTACAATTCGCAGTAATCCAAAGTTTTTATGGACTTATATAAAGTCACTTCGGAAAGACAGCAATATACCTAGGGAAATGATTAATAATGAAGAAACGTTCAGCGATGGCACACATATATGTGAAGGTTTCAGTGTCTACTTTAAATCAGTGTTCATAGAATCGGCAGCCGATTCGAACACATGTCACGCAACGCCTAAAAGTGGCTCGCACAATTAGTTGAATATCGGAGGCATCGAAATCAGCGAAGATATTATTCTTAGATACTTAAAGAAAATTGATATAAATAAGGGTTCGGGCAGTAACTCCATCCCTCCTATATTTATCTACAATTGTGCTCAGTCCCTCTCTGTTCCACTGGCCATTCTTTTCGACAGATCACTTAAGGCGGGCATTTTTCCGACGAGATGGAAAGAAGCGTGTGTCGTTCCAATTCACAAGGCCGGCCCAAAGATTGTAGTATCTAATTACAGACCGATATCTATTCTTCCGGTTATTAGCAAGTTATTTGAGAAGGTGGTATACGATTCCCTGCTGCCCTCGTTTAGGACAATTCTCCCTGAGAATCAGCATGGTTTCTTACCAGGACGCTCGGTTACATCAAATCTATGCCAATTTCTTGACTTTGTCACGGTCAACATGGATAAGAGACATCAAGTAGATGTAATTTACACCGATTTCTCGAAGGCGTTTGACCGCGTCGACCACGGTATTCTAATTGGAAAATTAGAATCTGTGGGCATACACGGCGACCTACTGCGATGGCTCTCATCGTACTTGAGGAACAGGCGACAGGCTGTTGTACTGGGTGGTTTTCGGTCGAATTATGAAAACATTCCATCTGGCGTACCCCAGGGCTCTCATCTTGGTCCGCTGCTGTTCAATGTGTATATACACGATATTCAGGATTGTTTCCAACACTCACACTGCATTATGTACGCTGACGATCTTAAAGTTTATTCTGTGGTCAAAGATATTTCACAGTGTCATCGATTACAGGAGGACCTTGCTCGCATGTCAGACTATTGGTCTCTCAATAAATTAAGTTTAAATGCGGCGAAATGCAGCGAGTTATCCTTTACTCGTAACCGATCAAAGTATGATTTTGACTACAGGATAGACGGAGAGATTATAGTAGAGAAGAGTGTAGTGCGGGATTTGGGATAATGCTAAACAACAAAAATAATGCTGGATACACACATTGAACACATGGTGGGTAAAGCTTACAGAGCTCTCGGTTTCGTATTGAGAGCATGCAAACCATTCTCCGACATTAATGTGCTCTTCACTCTTTATAACGCATACGTTCCCAGTATAGTGGAGTTTGCGTCACCTATATGGTCACCGCAGTACAATGTACACATTGACCGTATAGAGCGTATTCAGAAAACCTTCGTAAGGCACTTGTGTCATCGAACCCTCGCTGAATATACCTCATATTCTGACGGCTTGGCAAGGTTCGAAATGCTGAGTCTTCAGTGACTGATAGTGACGTAAAGTGACTGATAGCGACGACTTCAGTGACTGATAGCGACGTAAAGTGACTGATATGACGTTCTTCCATAATATACTTTCGCATCATATCGACAGCCCACAAATTCTAAGCAGAATAGCCTTAAATGTCCCATCGCGCCGAACTCGTCACCCAAGGGTATTCAATGTACCCAGACTCCATACAAATCACGCAAGGAATTCAACTCTGCATCGAATTATGGAAGCCTACGATGAATCGTTTCAGGAACTAGACATATTCTCAATGAGCAAAAACGAGTTTATCAGAGCGGTAATAGACCAGACCTTAAAAGCTTGAACAGATACATACCTGTGCAGAATCACACACTCTCATATATACACAACTATGACACATACACGTAGATGTACTTTTCACACACCCATTAAACACACATCACAATCATACACATAAACACACTCATCCTACTCTATGATACACACTCAGAAATCGAGAGAACATGATAATATAACATAATATATAAATATTATTACACAACATCACGCACATTAACTGTATATTACCAGGAGACTATTTTGGCCGTAATATTGTTATTATTATTTATTAACTTAAGACCCGAGCGCTGTTTTTCTCTTTTGTTGGAATAAAAATTAAAAAAATAAAATAAAAAGGATCGCTGACTTTCCCTAGTACGTTGTGTCCCTATTACGTTCCCTAGTACGTTTGTTAAGTCGGCATATTCAATCCCGTGATATTGGTTTTCCCACGAAGCCAGCTCCTGATGGCCCTTTTCGTATTAAAGGTATCCTTGTATGTGGTTATTATACCTTTGACGCTTACTCAAGAGTTGCTAAAAACTTTCTAATTCCTACGACATCACAACCTTGTTAGTTTTCGAGTTAAAAGATAATCAATCTTCGCAGCTTACGCTAATGAAAACAAAAAGCCACTCTCAATAACAAAGCAATAAACGAAGTGCGCCGTTTAGCTAGAAAAGTAATTTCACTAAGCAATTACTCCTGCAAATACTTATTTCACATTATGTCCAATGTAGATCCCGAGATAAACGCTCTGAATTTGTTTTTATGGCGAATAGAGCCATTTAAACGCTTACGTTTCATAGTTGATGCTGAGGGAGGCTATTATTATCGATTGTCTGGGTTGATTGCAGTGGACGGGCGTGGCCATTGCATGCGATACATAAAAGTTTTGATGGGTTTTCACGCCTCGTGATATACCTAGTGGTAGTTACGCCTATCATCTATTACATTAAAATAGTTCGTGACTACATATGCTATAAGACAACGACAAAAATGTCTAAAAACTTAAATACCTTTTCCGGCAGTAAGACTGTCATGTCAGAAGTCTTGATAGTAATAGCGATTGCCCTATCATGAAAAAAAATCGGTTGTGTCACCCCAAGACTTTCCTTTCAAGTAGCCAGGAAATTCATTTATCTGCATATTAATATCATAAATCCTACCGAATCACGTCATGGTGAAACTTAGAATGGGCTATTATAATTGAATGCGTATACAAAAATTCGTGACTGTGCTGTTGACCGTTGAGGAGTCCCCTCGTAGGAAGCCAACCCTGGACTCAGCAGCTATGTCATGATGAAACTTATGACGGGCTATCATAATGCGTATACAAAATTTCTTGTCTGTATTGCTGACAGTTGAGGAGTCCCCTCGTCGGGAGCCGATTCTGGGTGCAGAATCAGGTCATGCTTATTATAAAAATGCATTGTAAAATTTAAATTTTATAGGATAAGAGAAAGTGGTTCTAATTCTGCTTGCAATATTTGACCTAAACAAACATACTGACAAACATGCAAGATAAATAAAAGCTTGTAAAAAGATAAGATAAAAGATGAATGGTACAAAATTATAAGTATCAGTGTAACGTGGTTCCTGAGGTTTATTTTTTTAATGGACAGAAGAAACGCCGGATTCGTGATGACTCCATAACTCTATCGTTTCGCATTCCACATTTGAATTTTATTTTAAAGCTATAGAAAATGACGTCATTTAGTATACTAAATTGTATATATTCATTCATAAATCGAGTGCCTGGTATTGCGAGGTTGCATGTTTGATGTCAGTTTCATTATTTTACATTTTGTTTTACATTTTGTGACCATTTTACGTTAGTGTATATTTTATGTTTGTTTCGCTTTCGAATCGAGCAGGGTTTCATATTCTATCTATTCCCAGGAAATTACAGTATATTTGTAACGTTGCGGTTATGGAAATATACAAATACTGTATTAAAGTCTGCTATTAAATTCTGCAGCGAACTCGCGACTTCGATGCGGAGTCATTGATTGAGTTTTCATCGACTCAAGGTAGACTCTGAGATACACATAAACACAAACATATAGTAGAATAGGGGGTTATTTTTGAGGAAATAACGTGATATTTCTATTTATTTGCCCTTCTTTCTAAAGAACCTTGTCGAACCCGTGTCGAGAGAAAGGCTTATGGGATGAATAATGGAGTTTTGATGTAGTACAAGCGGTAAGACTTCTGACAATAAACACTTGGGCTTAAACAATAATTTGAACACACAAACACATAATAACATATTTCTTGACCTTGTTGTGGTTGTCATGCTGTGTATATACGCATATACGAGGCTCACCTGATTTTTTTATTAATATAGAAACAAATTCCTTTCATTCAAACGCAGTTTCCAGTGTTTGTTCCAGTATTTTTTTCCATTGATGTTCTAGTCTCTTTAATTATTTCATACTACGGCATTCAGTAAAAAGTTATAATACGTATGATGATGCTTGATGCGAATTGCTTGTTTTTTAATATCGCTGCTGTAAAAGCCAACAGAGAAACGATTATACAGCCCCTTGCCATATTATAAGACACACCGTGCATTTTAGTGAAAATTTACGCTTTTCAATAGATATTGACTTTTGAACAGTGTGCACTCTCAGGTTTGTTAATTTTAATCAATATGTTGTAAACATAATTACTACTACTTTATCATTCAATATCAGTTCCAAATTATCGAAAAAATACTTTATTCTTAAATTATATATTGCTTTTATTAGGCCCTTAGAAAGCCAGCCTTGGGAATGAAACTCACGACGGTACGTATTGAACACTCGAAAATATATCTGTAGGAGGTGTTAGTGCACGCATAATAATGTATAATGGTGGCTTATTGAATGGAAGGCGACTTTTTTCGCATGTAATCACCTATTTGTATAAATACAGAAATCGGCCGCCCGCAAGTTTTTGCAACGGAAAAACCAGCGATCGGTGGTATTAGCATTCCAGCGTTTAATGTGAAAGAAAATTTTGTATGTTTGTTATTTCATGCGGTAAGATCCGTTTCTTGTAAATAAAGTTGCTAAATGTTATTATTATTTTTTACATGTACGATAAGACAATTCTTTAATTAACGATAAACACGAAATCAACATTATTTTTTTAATTGTACGAACTTATAATTATTGGCCTTAGGGTTGCGTGATATGCTTTATTATTAAGTATAAAACGTTGTGTTTTCTGAAAAAAAAAACAAAATATATATTTTCGGATATCGAAAACTGTAAATCAGTACTGAAATGTACAGTAGATCTAATAATATGCCAAAGGACTGTACAGTCAAGATTATTTGAAAGCTTATGAATGGCAGTGTCATTTAAAAGGTTTCAAACGATACTGACCTTGAAGGATCAAGCATCTTATTTGTGCCCTGATTTAGGCAGCCTCAAGAATCGGAGAAGAATCAAATTACAGAATAGCAGGTATCTATGTCGTCTGAGCAAAATAATTAGGTATCATCAGCAATTCGAACGGCAATTCATTGATAGTGGCCATGGTAATAGCCGAACTGTGAATAGCTGTGTTGACTTGATGGAACAAATGTTTCTTCTTCTTCAAATGCGACCGTTTTTTCGCATTTTTTACCATATATCAAGTAATTTTATATAGTGTGATCCTTCTCCCGTTATTGTTTTACCAATTTCAGGTAAGTAGGTAAATGAAAACAATTTCTCGGTTCTCCCAAAAAATAGTCACCATTTCCTTTCCCGGCCTGTGCGTTCGCTTTCATCGTGGCCAGTTCACCCTTTACAGCTCACCGTTTCGACTACATATTGCTTTAACTCAGGAGTGGAATGATAGATCCGAGCTTCTACTTCAGTTATGAATCGATGAGAAAAATCTAACTCTTTCCGTTTAATACACCTCTAAGAGATCATTAGGAACATTTATTCGAATGAGTGTTTGATCAAAAGTGAATAAGAGGGTCACCCAACGCGCCGATAGATCATATGTGCCCAACTATTCATTCGATGCGCCCACAGTCTTGCTATCTCTAGAATTAATTTGACGGTCATCTAGTATTATTTAGTAAACGGTTTCTATGTTCTATATTGTGTTAACAATTAGTAGCTATCCAGAGTTATCAAACAAGCTGGTACATTGAGAAAAATATTAGATTTGTTTTTACAACACCAATTTGTTATTACGGTTTTATACAGAATAACGATGTTTCAATCAGAAGTTTGTTGAATTACAAGGAATTTGGTTAAAATTCAATTATTTGATTATATGTATCAACATTTCCATACGCTTGATACGGAAATAACAGTATACTGTGGTTTCAACAAGATTCATGTGTCCGACTATAACTGTACGTATACTACTACACGCTGTCATGTTAAAAGTAAGGTCCCAAGGTTGCGACATAATGAAATAACTTTATGTTTTAACATTAAGGCACGGTAACTACCGTTACACTGACACCGTTACGCTTTATGTTAATTCATACGTATGGATCACAGTCCTAGGATCATTTATGTAATCCTTGTTGAAACATGCGTATATCCGTGTATTTACATCATTATATTTTTCTCAGTGTTAGATCAAATTTAAATTCTGTGTTAATTGCGATTGTGTTAATTGTGTTCTGTGTTATCGATTAGTAGCCATCCAGAATTATCAACTAAGCTGGTATGACCAAATTTGAATTCATTTATCTGTTATTAATTATATAACATTTTGAGTATTTCCCAAAATGTTATATAAATATATAAAGGATCTAAATACGACCATTAAAGATATACTATTAGGGACGTAGGACCTCCATATTCTAGTTACCTAAATCTTCGAAAATTAGGTATAATTTCGGTATATCAGAATTTCGGTATATCTACGTATTCTGAAGCGGCAAAGGCAAATTGCTAGTAAACGTAGCATTGAGTATCGTCATTGAGTATAATCCGGAATTAAGCGTCTGTCTGATTGCTTCAGAACCCGATACACTATTCATTGGAAAGCGGTCGCTTTAATTAACTCCAGGAATCCACTAAATCACTAAATGAAGGTAATTATAATTCTGCAGATGAATCCTACCTAAAGTTAAATTACTCCTAATATCATTGCATTCAATAATATTACCTAATTAATATAAACGTAGCATTAGACATGTGTACATATACCAGCAGGTATTTAACTACAATTAAAAATAAAGTCAAATAACCTGATTTATACAGGATGAGTCTTTAGCGGTATCCTTGAAGAAGGGTGAATCAGTGCGAGTAAAGAAGCAACATTGAGCGTTGGTGGTTGCTTACCTTACGGCGACTGCTCTTGAAACCACCATCGGCTACCCGATCCCAGGCAAAGGACGCCGTGGTCCGCGATAGAATCGGTTTACACCGTTTCACCGCTTCGTAAGGGAGATAACCGCGCAAGCGACCTCGAACTCGTAACCAGTCGAGTGACCGGAGTAATCTGGTCGCAACTGGAAGTAAAGGCCTGAGTGTACGCCCGCTGGGCAACATGCCTGGTTATCTCGCGGATAAGGAATTGGCCTCTTACGGGCTTGTAGCGTAGCTTGACGGTGGACTGTTTTGTCCTAATTCTTCTGCGTTCTTTTCACGGGAGATAGAACGACCAATCGTTAAAACTTCCTGAGGTGACGGGTTCGGCCGTGGCGCTCTTTGCTCCTCAATATCACACGGAATCGAGTGGCCAACGGATCTTTTCATGCCGCCTCCACACGTTGGCGAATGTTTGTGTTACAGATTAGGTAACGTATAAGATGCGGATTTTCAAAGAAAAAAAATACAGCCAGCTAACAGCTCTGAGCTGTCAAAATCGCGTCAAAAATAGAAGAGGTGCGAAGAGTGCACAGTACTGCGCAGGCGCGACTCGAGCTGACAACCACAGCTCATATTTTGTGGCACGGTGAAGTTGGCATATCTGCCATAAGAGTTTTCCATATATGTTTCCTAATAGTTGTTTACACCCATTTGGACACGAATATTCGCCAACGTATAGAATCGGAGGGGCCATCAGATAGAAGATAAACAGTGCGGTGTACCGTTCGACCATCGCATAGTATATCAGACAGTAGCCTCTTTTAGAATAAAATTGAAAATGAAGCGAGCTACATCTCGAGTCCAAGGGCTCGAATATGGCCGCTACATGTCTACTACTCTGCCATCGCAGAACTTCAAACGTTTTGAGAAATCCTCCATCCTTCGCACGCGCGTAACGCTAACCAAAGGCGTTCGTCAAGACGTATCCCTCTGCTCACTTCCATCGCACCCTATCCCCGCAATCCCCTGTCGCTTGATAGTGCGTCTACTGTTCTCTCGCTATACTGTAACCATAGTGTGTCTGCTCCTATGACTGCCCTGAAATACGGCCTCGCGTCTCAACTCGCACCTGACTTTTGTACAACCGCAGACACGTAAAAAAACGAATATAATCGTACTAAGTTCCACTCGGTACTCTACAGACGCATTTCGTCTGACGCAAAGTTATGACGCGGTATAGGAAGCTGACATTTATTTTAAAGCTCCTGGAATACTGTTAATCGAACCCAACGTACACAAACTCACGTAATTTAGCATTTACCATCGACTGAACTTCACTCCTTCTATGCGTCGTAACGCGAATGTTTTGCCCCGATCTCTTAGTCTATTAGCTTTATGTGTTGCATCAATCGTATATTGCCGCTCAATGACTACAGCCGATATCGACTGGGATATTGCAGCGTTTTGTTAATGTAATTCGAAACCAATCATCGCCGCAGTAAACTGGGGGATATATCTAGTCGAATTTCAGCTAGCCAAAGCCGAACGATGCAGTGCAGCAGTGGTGCGCTTCGATTCCGCGACTGATTGTGAGATATTAAAGGGACGTATCGTGTGATTGCTACAGGAAGCAAACTCATAATTTGCATCATTGGCGTAAGCCCGTATGTGATCTAATAATATGGTAAAGGACTATACCTCTTCTGTCACAAATATGGTCACTGCCATGGTAATATTGACCTGGAAGTATATTTCTTTCTAAAGGGAGCTATTTCCGGAACCAAAAATGTTTCTGGTTTTTTATATAAAAAAATATTTTACCCAAAAATATGACTTTTAACATTCTGCAAAAATGGAGCGAACTGATGAAGCATCATACTATCATAGAAGCCTAAAACTTGACATGTCTAACTCCTCTGAGAATAGCCAAAGTGTAAAAATTAATAAAATCATCGATTTCTAAACGCCCGTCTAAGTGACTAGGATAAGAGCCGGATAGTTGCCCCAGTTTTTCGAAAACCACTATTGTGAAAAATATGTACTTACTAATAATAATACAACCCGACATACATCAAAACATAGGTCTTTGATCTTTCATAGTAGCCTATATTTATAAACATATATAATGTCGTCGTTGAGTAAATCCTGTTTTATTTGACCTCTCAAAAACGGGATAGTCGCCTACTCTAGCGGATAGTATCCTAACGTTAAAAATGCTATTTGAACCTAAAATATTTTCTTCATTTTCACTGTCAAAACTGTAAATTTGTATTCTTCTCTTCCTTTAAGCTCTTCCTTTTGTGGTCGTTTAAATTTTTTTGCGGTTGCCCTTTCTTCTTCACAATGCTTTTCGTGCTACCAGCTGGTTTGTTTCTGTCTTTAAATTTTCTTTTCGCTGTCCTAATTTTAGTATCTGTTATTTTGTTGGTTTTATTTATTTTTATTCTTTATTCTTTTTCGGAAAAATTCTATCTTAGACTTTAAGTAAATGACTATCCTTTTTATACGGATACTTGCTTTATTTATTTGTGATAAAAATAAATTAAATTTTACAATAAAACGTAATAAACAGTGTAATTTAAACTCTAATGCATCCAAAGAAACAAAATATTGACTGAATATCAGTAATATCAGTAATAAAAATATTCAATAGAAATTACTTACCAATATAATTTCAACGTCCGTCAAAGTTTCGCAGCGGAAGATTTTTTTACTCACCGGGACAAAACGCATGCGCCTACTACGATGGATTACATGACACTGAGGCCTGCGGGAGCGTTAGCGTAATAATAATTATAGTAAAGCTCAAACGTCACTAACATCCCTAACATAGTGTATTCAGATCCGAGAGCGAGAGCGCTCTATCCCTGCTTTTAATTGCTTGTCCCCCCCTCATCTCACGTTCGCTTTCTTTGTGCTTCTGTCGAAGGCAAATCTGTATGAGAAATCCAACACAAATGTATGGATTTAAGTTTGTACGTATAGGCTCTTAGTATGATTATGCTAAGCATTTATGCCATTTTAAATTGCTGCGGGCGCAACTGGCTAGGCTCAGGTCGGTAAATGTCAGTGCGCCGCGGCGTCGGGCTTTTATTATCCAAGTTGAGTATTAAATTAGTGATAAATTTGAAGTACGTGAATCTATACGAGCAAATAGGGAACTAATAATTTTAAAAAACCACAAAAAAAATATTTTTTGAAAATCCGAAAGTTTTTATATTTTGAAAAATAGGATAAAAAGAGTTGAGCGTGTCGCTCAATCTAGCGAAAGGTAAAATATCGCGAATATTTTATTCTGGCGATATTTTACCTATTGCTATATTTCGCAGCGTGCTCAACGCTTGTAAAACTTGTTATCAGTACAGTTTTTGAAATTTCGCAAATAACAAAAATAGCGTGTGTTTTTTCCAAAAATATATATCAAAAGTTGCTTATTTGCTCGTACTGATTCACCCACTTTAAGGATGTCACTAATTAAAAACTGACCCTTTATAATTATAACTGTTATAATATGATAATATCTATCAGAGACAGTGTTCTTATAGAAAATAGTTAAGAGGCCGTGTACGAAATCGATGTGGGCCGTGATACTTCTATAATCAATGGTATAATATAACTATAGGTAGGTAGGATTTTCGGTGCCAAAGAGATAATTCCACCCTTTGGAAACGCTCGGCGGGGACTAGCTGACTTGAGGCGTGAATCGTATCATAGGCGAGTATCATAAGGCGAGAATTAGATTGTTTTAAAAGACTTTATTGCCAATTTTAATTAATGTTTTGTATTTTTTTTTCAGGAAATGGATTGATATTGAACTAAAGTTTATTTCTGTTGTTTTTATTTTATGAACGAGAGTTCTAAAAGGCCAAAATCAAAAGCAATTCTTCGCCCATTTTCTAAAAAAAATGACAAAGTTAAATATTTTTTTTGTCAACAATTTTATATGAAAGTAGTAAAAAGTGATTCACTTATTATATAGAGTACTTTCACAACAATATATTGTAATTTTTTCATACCGTTTAGATGTCAAAACGATTCGTAAATATGTTATATTCTAAACCTCTTACAGCAAAAATTCACAAACAGTCGCCGGTTTAAGGTCAATTAATCAAAATTCTATAATAATTTTCAAAAAAGTAGCTCACTCATTAGACAATAATATAAATGATCTTTTATGTTGTGCAATAAAACTTATAGAAATACAGTATTTTAACCTTAAATTAACGTCTGCAAAAGTACGTAAATTCACGAAATGCGCAAAATTTCGTGTACGGCCTCTTAACGCAAGAGCTCCCAAATGATAAATAGAGCTATATATTTAACAATCGTCTGCATACCTACCCACCGATCCTAGGCACTCCACTGAACCTATACACTTTGAATGTCACTATAATATTATATTGTAAAACGTGAGATATTGAAATTTAACTTTAAAGCTTAAAGAAGATGACAAAAGTAACCATTATTAAAATCTACTAGAATTTAATGAGGACTTTAATGATCCATGGGGATATTTTTTGGTGGCTATGGTTGCGCATTTGGATGGCTGTAAATCTTAAAGATATAATCAGAACTTTTGGGTCAGTCAGCCACAATCCTGGTTACGGCCAGGACGTTTCACCACTACAAACCTTTCAGTGTTCACTGAATACGTAGCAAAACAATTTGACTCCCAGAGCGGTTGTCAGGTCGACGTAGCCTATTTTGACTTTCGAAAAGCATTCGACCGGGTCGATAATGACATATTGCTCAGGGAACTGGCAACAGTGGGGTGTCCCCTCGGGTTAAGGAGTCCCCTCGTCGTAGGCTAACCCTGGGTGCAGCAGCCATGTTATGGTGAAATTTAGAACGGGATCATAACTGAATGTGCATACAAAATTTCGTGTATGTGCTGTTGACTGTTATTCTTAACAGTCCCCTTGACGGGATAGGCTTCCGCCCTGTGTGTAGAATCAGGTCACGCTTACCATAAAAAAGCATTGTCATCGGAACTGAAATAACATGTAAATTTTCAACATCATATGATAATATTTTAGGAGTTCCTTCAATTCCTCATGGACCCCATCATCAGAACAGAATTTTGATAAAAATGGGACCAATCTGTAAGTATATCCTTTCGAATGAAAAAGAAGTTTCCAAACCGGTTTATTAATGGCAGAGTTCTAAGGTAAGAAACATAAAAAATATGCAAACGAATTGAAAACCTCCTCCCTTTTTTGAAGTCCGCTAATAACATATAGTAATTTTGATACCCGCGTGCAGTTGCCTAATTACGATTTTTGCATAACCTCACAATTAAAGGCAATTTTTATCGGTGAATCGTCGCTGCTTCCGGTGAACGGCTAAGTGATTAATCTCGCAAGGAACCTTCCCAGACTCGGTCGACAATGACACTGTTTGGTGTTTTCATGCGTATGAAATGTAATTAATCGATTGAGAGAGTTCTTGCTCAACCGACTGAGCGCTCTCTCGTCGGAATACCTCCCACACCCGCCATTGATGAATTAATGAATTTCCATTGAACTGACAAATTTCCTTCCCTTTGGTGAAAGCTTTGCATTGCTTTGGAGCCCGTCTACTCCGGTATGCGGTAGTCTGGTTTTCGTACAACTTTGTATGTTATACGATATCCTATACGATATCGAATTTTAGTTTTTCTTTTCTTTTTCTACATATGGCCATTTTCTACATACAATTTCCAGTTGAAATTAAATTATTTGCAAATTAGCATTATCTAGGTAGCTATGACGTATGCTTGTGAGACATGGACACTGACTGCTGGGATAATCCACGAGCTTAAGGTGGTGCAGCGTAACATGGAGCGAGTCCGAAACGAGCTCACGAGTCCGAAACGATCGAGTCCGAAACGAGCTCATCAGACAGCGCACGAAAGTGGTCGACGTGGGTCAAGGAGTGACCGAGCTGAAATGGGCTTGGGCCGGCCACGTGGCTCGACGACACGACGAACGGTGGAGCAAGCGCGTTTTGGAGTGGAGACCCCAACTCTAGGCAGGCAGAAGAAGTGTGGGCAGACCATGGTCCGATGACATTAAGGAGACAGCTGGACCAGTCTGGATGAGGGAAACGGACAACGGATCCGAATGGAGAGTGATTGGAGAGGCGTATGCCCAACGGTGGGCGAATGCGCGCTGATGAAGAAGAATAAGAGATTATCTAGGTATATATTTCAAACTCATAATCTGCTGGTTTATCGAACTATCTCTTTGGTCAAATATTTTACCTTTTTCTTTTTCCTTTGTTTGAAATTAATTTTATAGTTTTTCTATATCAAAACTCTCTAGAAGTCACATATCGCCGATTTTATGTATAAGTATTATCAGATGGCCTTTGCCTTCTTCGAAAATGAAGTGTCTGCTAATGGACATTCGCCACCATGACAGCGTTTTTTTTAAATTGCTGCCTTATTAAAGGAGTTCTAGTTTCCGGTGCCACTGCGTCGTATTCTAGAGTCAGAGAGACATACCTACTTAAAAACGCAACGCACCTGCCAATTGACGTCACACCTATGTAAAAGTCGAATTTTGTAGAACATTTGTTAATATATGTTTAAGAAAAACGCAGTCGTATGCGACTTGTCTGACTCGGGAATAAGGTCCATCTTGGGTTGTCGACCACAACGGGCGAGCCCGTCACCACAGGGAGTTTTAACGATTAGTCGTTCTATCTCCCTGGAGTGAGCGTAGAAGACTTTGGACTAAAGACAATCCGCCGTCTAGCTTCGCCACAACCTGTAAGAGATCAACGCCTTACCGCGAGATAGCCAGGAATGCTACCTGGCGGGCGACACTCGCGCCCTTACTACCGATTGTGACCAGATTTCTCCGGTCTCTCGATTGGTTCCGAGCTCGAGGTCGCTTGCGCGGTCCTCTCCCTTACGAAGCGGTGAAACGGTGAATACCGAATCTATCGCGGACCATGGCGTCCTTTGCCCGCCTCTAACTCGGGATCGGATGGCCAATGGTCATTTCAAGAGCAGTCGCCGTAAGGTACGCAACCACCCCCGCTCTATAGGAAACAATACAGCTTCCAGACTCCCCCGACTGTTAGTCGGAGTCCGTGATCCGAAGCTATTTTTCAGACAGGTCCGTTATTATTAAGTATGGGCCCTCGTCAGCAAGCAAGGTTCCTTCTATGGGGTGTCCGCAAGGGTCGGTGTTGGGTCCCTGTCTGTGGAATATTCTTTTTGACGATATGCTCGGGCTGCCATACCCGGAGGGCTGCACCGTCAGCGCATACGCTGACGACGTCCTCCTCCTGGTGGGCGGCAAGAGTCGTGCCGAGGTTGAGAGAAGGGCGGCCTGTTCGATTGACCTGATTCTCGATTGGGGAAAGCGCAACAGGCTTTCTTTCTCTCCAGCCAAGTCGCAAGCCTTATTGTTGAAGGGGCGTCTCCAGCGTAAACCACTTATCCGGGTTGGAGGACGTCCTGTGGCTTTTCCGCAGTCCGTTCGCTACCTGGGGGTCTCGTTGTCGGCGTCCCTATCGCATCTTTTACACTCGAAAACCGTGGCTACGAAATCGCGAGATGTTTTCCTCGCCATTCGTCGCTCCAGCAGGGCCGAGTGGGGCATCCGCTCCCCGGCCATCAGACTGCTCTACAAGGGTGTTTTTGTCCCGCAGGTGGCTTATGCCGCGCGTGCTTGGGCGTGGCCATCCATATCGGAGGTCATGCGCGTTGTCCTGCTGCGTGGCCAGCGTCTCCCGCTTGTGGCGATTACTGGAGCGTACCGGACGACCTCTACTCTCGCTCTTCCCGTCCTCGCTGGAGTTTTGCCGATCGATCTGGAGGTTCTGGAGCGGGCAGCCGTGTCATGGATTCGACGGGGGGTGCCGGTAGACTACTTTAGTCTGTCGGTGGACCCGGCGTCCTCCACGTTGGTGGGCTGGTCCCGTCGTATTCGGGCGGAGAGTCTGCGCGTCTGGCAGGAGCGGTGGGACGGCGGCGGCACGGGCCGCCTTACCCATAGTTTCTTTCCGTCGGTGTCCGAGCGGATGAAAAACGAGGATTTTCTGCGGCTTGACCACCATATCACTCAGCTCATTGGGGGTCACGGTGAGTTCAAAGCCAAGTTATTTGACCTTGGACTCAACGACGATCCCTGGTGCTCGTGTGGCACTGGTCGCCAGACGGCCGAACACATCGTTTGGACATGCCCCAAGCTCGACGCCGCACGGGCGGAAATGTTGTTTGTGGTTGGTTCGTGCGTCGGCAGTCTGCCGGTTTGGTATGCGGACTTGGTAAGTTGTAGGGTTTGCTTTGCTGCGTTTCGCGAGTTTGTGGATCACTGGGTGTCCCTCTGGGAGGATCTGAGGCAGAGGGGCTATCCTCCTCCGGGGGAGGCCCCCCCCTCTTAGCGGTGCGAGCCGTGGGCTGCTTCATCATCCGAAGTCGCCCGTACTGTATCGTCCCTAATCGCCCCTGTGGGTGCGTGCCCTTTCACAGGATCCCGGTCGTCGACGTCTCCGACGGCGCCCCTGCCGTTTGCTGCCCGTTTTTATTTATTTTATTTTTTTTCGACACGCCGCATGGAGCATGCCTTCCACCGCCTCATCATTGAAATAAAAAATAATATATTATACTAAATAAATAATAAAATATGTTACCGCTTAGTCGCCTAGTTTAGTTTAGTAATTAAGTAATAATTGTAAACATTTTGAAGTATAAATAAACGGTTTACGGGGTGCCGGCGGGGGCTGAAGCCCGGAGAATCCTTCCTAAGGTCTCCGTTCGCTCACCCCACACGCGCTACCCTTCCGGCACGCGTGAGGTTGTCGTTGCATGACATCCTGGGCAGATAAAACGACCCACGTCGTTAGAACTGCCCGGGTGGTGGGCGGGGTTTTCAACCCTCGCCTGTCGCCGCGTAAATATTAAATAAATGTTAGTCGGAGTGCACAATCGATTGGCTTGCGCCGCACGGTGCGCAGACCGTCCAGGAGCGCCAGAGGTTTTATTCCCAGGGGAAACTGACCAGGGCCAGAGTCCTACCCAGGTTCGCACCCCGTGCTTGGAGGCCGTCGGATGGGTGTTGACCCGTGAGTGTGACCGACCCTGAACACATGGGTCTTCGTGGCCAACCCATCATGGGCCCGTTAGCTCCCCGGAATAAGGTCCACTGTTTAAATTCTCAAAGGTACTTTTTATTGAAAAAATATTGTAATGCATTCAAAATATTGTATTGGCTGTTCCTTTTTCGGTTTATTTATTTACCGCTTTAGTACTTACACGGTACTATGCAGTTATTTTTACTGGTAATAGTGTATAAAGATATAGGTTATAGTTTGTCATATTTTCTAAATATTTTATCTATATAAATAATTGAAAAAGCTATTGTTTAAATAAAACGAGATAAATAATGTGCTATACAAAAAAAGCCTAATATTTTATAATGTCAATACTCTTTTTTCAGTCACGTATCGCAGCTTGGCTGCTATACGTATATGTGGCAAAATGTTACAACACACTTCGCAAGTAGGTACGAAATGCCTCATTGTAATTGTAATGATACTTCAATTCATAACATTTTATGCAGTCCTCTTTTATAATTGTTTGTAGTTTGAGTTGCACCGTTGTAACATTCTAATAAAAACAATTCGCCTATTTAGCAATACAAAATAGCAATAATTTTCCATTCTAGAGCCGAGAATTAAAGAATAAAATTTTAGCAGTAATGGATAAAAAAGATCCTTTTTGTATTATTAATTTATTTTGGGTTCATCATCTTGTTACATAAGTTGATTACTTTTTTATAGGTCTGTTGATAAATTTATAATAAATAATATTTAATTTTCTATAATGAATATTACCAAAAAAAAAACTATTTGTAGCGTCCGTAGCCCCGTTGACACCGGTCTCCTCGTTGTTACCGAAGTTAAGCAGCGGCGGGCGCGGTCAATACTGCGATGGGTGACCGCCTGAGTGTTTAACTGCGTGATGCTACAAATGCCCACCTAGAAGATGGTACCAATAGGCAATAAGGTGGGTTCCATGAATAGACATATGCCTTGTGGGTAATAAATAATAATAAAAAAGAGACTAAAGTGCTTTCTCATTAGCTAAGCAGCGGCTTTCTATGTATAATAGTAAGCGCACAGTGCTTGTTGAATTCCTTAACTGGTTCGAACTAGTTTATTTCTATGTATCAATATCATTCATTTTTAATAAAAATGTAACCGGGATTCCACCTTTCTTTAGAGGCGCGAATTGAAACCTACCCTGACGTCACTCCTTCTCTTCAATATAATCATTCCGATGTCAGAGAGGTGTAAAAGCCGAGAGACGCGGCGGTTTCCTCCCCATTGTGATACGTTTCTATTCGAATTGCCCCGCTTTGAGCGCTAGCTCACTTTTAAGTATTCAGTTGAACCTTGTAAAATTTTATATCGCATTGTCATGCTCCGATCGGCGCCGTCTGGAGGCGTGAAAATGTCCCCTGGCAAGGTAAAAATCTGCACAGACTGCGGAGCCACAGACGCCTTTTATTTTGGGGAGCCGGGCGAGCGGCAGGTGCGCGGAATGTATCAACATGTATATAACCAAGTCGGGCGAATTCACGGTAGGAAATTGTACAATGGCTACGCTTGGCCGATTTATTACAATAAAGCGAGCATCATATTATGGTAGTACCAGTAGGTGTTGATTAAATAAAAAATAATATTTAACTTTGCTAATAAAGGTATAATAGCCACGATACTTGCCAATATTGGAAACGAATAATATACTTCAAGAAGAAGGACAAATTTGACTGATTCTGAATCTTATTTTTACAAAATTATTTATTTAACCTACACGATTGCAATACAATATCCCCAGGTCAAGATGGATCCTAACTTGGGTCACACTTTTGTAATCTAACATTAAGTGTGATGTGCTTATAATATGCAATAATAAATTATTAGTTTAAAAAAAACACTAAAAAGACGCTTTTATAAATGCACGTAAAAACCAAATCATCAGACCTTGAAACCTAATCGTGGTGAAAGTTCATTCCAAGACTTTTCTATCAAGTCCAAACACAGATATGATACGATGTTCCATCATGAAGTTCCAGTTCATATCTTCCGACTCCATCATCAGATCAGTTCGACAGTACCATATTATTGTATTGTCATCAGAACTACATAAAGCTACCAATTTTAATGACGCTACGATCCTTGGAAGATGGTTAAATTAGTTACTTTAGATTCCATTACATAGTTACATACAGGTCGACCTAATAAAAGCGTGTTAAAAACGTGTTCTGCTGCACGATTCCCAAACTTTACCTCCATCTAAGTAGCATACGTAATAGTGACCCGCCGTGCCGACAGATTCGTAATATTCAGTTAAGTTGCCGCTGTCTTGCAATATCGTTATATTTATTCGCAAATCCGACGGTTGCTCGTATGCCCATTGTTGCCGGTCTGATATTACATGGCTCGCGTGCTCGTAACGCGGCACGAATCCACTTGATGGTCATTTTTGCGAGAAGCAACATCTGCTGAAATTCCGAAAACACACAACAAATTAAGCTTCACGTACTACTAATGTTTCTTACAATCATACCATGTGTTGCACACGAAGGTGATTACGTCAACTGTTTTATGAAATATTGTAACACGGAGATTAAATACTTCAATTTTATTTATTTATTTTCCAAAACATATTTAATCCTATAAATAATTCCAAATCGTTAATTATTATTCTAGACTGTTTATTATTCTATACTATAGCTATTATTCTACGATAGACTATTATTATTATTATAATTATTCCACTATAATATTATTATTATTATCATTATTAATCTACTATAGACTATATACTGCTATTCAAGACTATAACGAATGGATTTAACCAGAGGTTGCTTGATCGGGTTGCAACCGAATGCCATCCTCTACCAGTAATAATTGAATATCGTGCTATTGTAGACGCTTTTTGTTTGAGAGTATCATTGGGTTGATGATCTAAAGTGACTTTAAACGAGTTTATATTGTTTACATAACATAACATAACAATAAATTAGCCCTTAAACTGAGAACTTCTGTAAAAAGAAACGATATCAAGCAAATTAACCTATAAAACTCTTGATGACTCACGGCCATAAAACAATGGTTTTATGGCCCTAATATTGTTGCAATTATTGTTGCGATATTAATATAGTTGTAAAATGAATTCTAATTTAGAAATACGATTAATTAATTAATCCTTTGAGGACCCTAAGCTTTGCGGTAAGTATCGAATTTTTTGATACGTAAAACTGTAGTTAAAGGGCGATGTAAGTAAATATATGTCAAGTTTTGTGAAAATTGTTTTAATAGATTTTGCATAAATTGATTTGATATAAGTGCCCCTGTGGTCCATAAAGAGACAAAGTTACAACTTTTTCGAAAACTTTATTATTTTATTATTTAACTCAGAAATCACACGTCCTAAGAGTGATACAATAAAAAAAATCAAATTGAAAAAGTTGCCATAAATATTTTATTTATTTTTATAAAATCACCAGAAGCGCTCTGGTGATTTTATAAAAATAAATAAAATATTTATGGCAACTTTTTCAATTTGATTTTTGGTCATTTGCGAGTTCGAATTTTGAATTAAAACTGACATAATGTGAAAAAAAACCGTCTCGCAATAATTTAGTTTTTAACACGAATAAAACGATAAAAGTGTGAAAGAAGTCATATTGAGTGTTTATATATTCGCAATCAAGTGATATTACATTAATTTGAAGGAATAAGTGAATTTCGTAAATAGTGCACTTAAATCTGATGTGGCGATATATTCATTTCGCTACCGCTTCGCAGACTTTAATTTAAAAATCGGTGTAATTACGCGCTAATCACGCAGGAAAGGCTTACTGCTAATAGTGCAAGTCACAGGCATTCTTCTGGAATAGAAATCTCGGAAATCGATCCAAAAACGGGTGAGTTACCAGATATAATAGATATAATATGGCTAAATCAAAGAGCGATGAAAGCCACTTCCAAAAATTAAACAAGCGGTTGGATGACATCACTGGCATGTTACAGACACTTACATCTGAAGTTGTCTCGCTTACAAGGAATAATAGGGAGAGTTTCCAAAATGTTAATAAAAAAATCGAACAGCTGGATCGAAATATGAGAAGGATGAATGTAATTATATTTGGCCTCGAATCAACCTCTGATAGAGAAAGGTACGAAGACTTACTCTCTCTTGTTTGTGACTTGATAAGAAATGGGCTCGGATTAACAATAGACATGCACCAAATTGCTTTTGTTACCAGAATCGGGCCCCGCGCAACAAATTCGCCTGTATTAGTACAGCTCTCTAATTACAGCATTAAGCTGTCTATTTTGCAAAATTCAAGGAAAGTACAGGGGCAAAACATTCGCTTCTCCGAGGATTATACGATACAGCAGAGAGAGATCAGACGTACCTTGATATCAGATATGATTGCTGCGAGACTCCAGGGACATACGGCTCAACTGAAAGGTGTGAAGCTATTTATAAACAACAAGCTATGGAACAGCGAGAGGCTGGAAGGTGTATCCGCTGAATCTGAATCTGAGCTGCCTACCACCAACAGCATTCACCCGAAAAATGCGGTCAACTTCTACTCTCAGACTGCAATGACAAAGGAGAAGATCCACCACCACGAAGCCCCTGTGGCTAATCCTGGGCCGATAGCAACGAGTCGCGCCACTGTCACCGCGCGCGTTCCTCCTGCGTCCAATCAAACGCTGACCGCGCCTAGCGGTGCCAAATTCCATAACCTCCGCCAAAGGAAGCTGACGCGTACGCAGTTTCTGCGCCATACTTCCCATGCTGAAGGCTTGCGGAAACCACTGGTGAACAAAAAGAACGACACCGGATCGGGCTATTCTCGCGATGTTACTGCCGCAGACGCCGGGGATGTTACGCCTTCCTTCCCTTCTACAAGAACGCCCACAACAGCCAAGGGAAGAATTGCCGCGAATCCACTCAACACCTCGACCGACTCAAAGGATGCGGACACCATGGATGGCTGCAGTTCCGACACCAATCTATCTTAGATATTCCTACTTACAACTGAAGTGTACGACAAAGACTATCTAATTTGGCTACAAACGAAGCTGTTAATAAATATACATTCAATATTGCAAGCATAAATATTCGTTCGATTAGTAAAAAGTTGGATGAGATCATAAATATGTTGTCTATGTACAGTATTCATATTCTTGCTGTACAAGAGATTTGGCTAGCAGATGTCGATGAATCGCTCTGTCGTGTGCCTGGTTATGTTTTTGTACAATCGCCTCGAATGAATAGTAAGAGAAAACGCGGCGGTGGCGTTGGGTTTTTTATTCAGAATAATTTCATGTTTAATATAATAGACTTTGAATACGATATTAGATTAGAGCAAATATGGATTCAGTTTACTTTTAAAAAACAAACATTTATCATAGGTTTAATATATCGTACTAGTGACTATGGCTGGGCAGGCTGCGCTCAATTGCTTGAAGATCGGTTGTCTTATGTGTCGCCCATCTGTGACATACTTATTGTTTTGGCAGATTTTAATGTAGATTTGCTGGCCCCTCTCTCTCGGGAAGCTACTATACTACATGGATGTATCGATGCTTTTGGCTTACATCAAATAATATCGCATCCTACACGTGTAACCGACGCTCATAAGTCATTGCTTGATGTGGTTATAACTAACGGGAAAGCCGATTGCATTCGAGCTTCGGTCCTACCCATGCCACATCTAACCGATCACTCACTAGTTTTGGCTTCTCTGAATTTCCATAAACCCACTAAGGCCATACGCACAATCGAGTATAGGCCGATTGATCGGATTAAACAAGACATTTTCATAAACCATCTGTCTAAAATCGATTGGTCATCTTGTTTAAAAACACATTCCCCTGAAGACAATCTCAACACTCTTAGCAACCTAATTATGTCTGCTTTTGATTTGTTTGCCCCGATACGAAATCATACGATACGTGAAAGAAATACACCGTGGATAAGTGACGAAATCAAGGAGCTCATGTTCCGTCGCGATAAACTTGCTAAGAAAGCTCGTATTAGTGCACTAACACTACAGGAAACTTTATAATCATTTAAGAAATTATATTAATAGTTTGTGTAAGCGGGCGAAGAGTGAATATTTTTCTCATCATGTTAATACTAATTTAAAAAATAGCAAAATGTTATGGAAAGAAATCAATCACCTGACAAATGCAAACTCTTTTGATAGCGCCTAGCCACCAAACTTTGATGCAGAGTCGTTAAATGTATATTTCTCTGACAACTCAAAAATTTTAAAAGCGGACGTAGATTCTATTCAGTATTACAATATGTATCCTAATTTACGCAACATCAATATCTTGCAGTTTAATAAGGTGTCTTACAGGGAAGTCACGAAATATATAAATGAAATTAGCTCAAATGCGATTGGGAATGATGGCATTTCTATCAAAATGTTAAAAATCTGTTTGCCATATATAATTGAGTACATTACCGCTATAATAAACAAGTGCATCGAAACCTGTCAAGTGCCACGTCAGTGGAAAATTTCACTGATTCGCCCGATTCCAAAAAAAACACCTGTTTCTAGTTTTAAAGATCTCCGCCCTATCAGTATTCTTCCTTGCTTTTCAAAAATCCTGGAGAAGGCTATTTATTCACAAATGATTCCTTTTATCGCGAAAAATAATCTGCTTCCTGATTACCAGTCTAGCTTTCGCCGCAATCATAGCACCTCTACTGCGCTGGCGCACGTCACAAATTTATGTCTATCCAACATGGATAAAGGCAAAGCAACTGCCCTCATACTTTTAGATTACAGCAAGGCTTTTGATTCTCTGGATCACTCTCTTCTGGTGGCAAAACTTTTACATCTAGGCTTTTCTGAGTCAGCATGCGAATTGATACGTAGTTATCTGTCAGAGCGTTTTCGAAAAGTAATTTTGAAAGATGTATCTGGCCGTCAATCGATTTCCTCTCTTCGTGAAGTTAAAACAGGCGTACCACAGGGATCGATACTGGGCCCGGTCTTATTTGCACTATATACTTCTGACATAGCTGCAAATTTTGAAAACTGTCGCTATCATCTATGTATGCCGACGACACTCAATTAATGCATTCCATAGACACGAATTGTCCATTTTCAGCAGTCAGCCTAATCAATGCCGATCTTGAAAAGTTATCCGCTTGGTCCAATAAACATGGCTTACAAATCAACCCTTCGAAGTCATGTTTTATGATTATTGGGTCGAAACAGGGCAGGACTAAAATTGCTAACTATGGCTCTCTTCCTATAATGGTGGACAATTTGCCAATACCACTGGTCACTACGGCTAAAAATCTGGGTATTCTTTTTGATGGAAAATTACGGTTTGAGGAACATGTCAGCAAAAGCGTTGGGTGGGGTTTCTCACGTCTAAAGGCCTTATACAGAATTCGGGAGTACCTCAGCGTCAGACTCAGAATACTACTTGTAAATGCCCTTATATTGTCTATAATGGACTATGGCGACTGTGTGTACGGCCCTTGTCTATATAGGAAGACTGAGCGGAGACTTCAGAGACTGCAAAATGCCTGCGCAAGATTTTGCTTTAGGATTCCTTTACGTCATCATGTGTCACCATTCCTTGCGAAAGCTTCCATGTTGAATATGAGTAAAAGAAGGCAGCTCCATCTTGCGACCCTTGTACTCAAGGTAGTACGCAATAAACAGCCGCGATATCTTTACTCGATTATGACGTGGTCCCGTAACCGGCATGTCCATTCAACACGGGTACGTGAACAACTTGCTATAATACCCAAGCACAAAACTACACATTTCCAGTGCAGCTTTTCGTATTATTCTGCGGTTGTATGGAATCGGTTGGGAATGGCTTTGCGATCGAAATCAATTGCAGTATTTAAGGACCACTTTAAAAGTTTAATATTAAAGGAAGATATTTAGATGTCATAATTTGATTTTATTTTAAAATAACTATTGCTAATTGGATTATTACAATTGTCTTCGTTTATTTATTAATTTGTAACCTGATTATTTAAGGTTAAATATTTTGATTTTGATTATTTTTGATTTATTATAATATGTAGATTATTAAATTTATGTAATTACGTTATTTTCTTTTAATATCATTTGATGTTAAATATCTTGATTTTGATTATTTCGATTTGTGTATTTATTTGATTATGATTATTTGGATTTTTCGTTTTAAGATTTATTTGATTTGGTTATTTTATTTTAAAAATCATATACCTATGTATCAATAATTAATAGGTGTGTCCTGAAAACCAGGATAAGAGATATCCTGAGGATACCCCTAATTTGCAGCGTTTGTAGCTTTATTTCATAGTCTTTGTCTATTTATAGATTTAATTTTTAATCTGTAGGTTCTTGTTTTTTTGTATATGTTGTTTATAACAGCTGCAAATAAATAAATAAAATAAAATAAAATAAAATAAATTCAAAAAATACGGTATATTTTTAAACAATATTTTTTTCCACTATTAAGATTCTGATGTCTCAATAAATTGGAAAAAAATATAATACCTATATAAATTATTCGTATTCGATAACTTATAAAATGACTTTTGAATTATGGGACATGTATGTCTCATGGTATTTAAACTCGTTTATCCTTATATCAAGGAAAATCAATTACGTTCGTCAGATTTTATGCCTACCTTAGTGGTTAAGAAAATGCACAAATTAGTACATCTTGTTTTCTATGTATAGAAAAAATAGAGATGTGATCGAATCAATTCTTCGGAGGGCCAGATACTATTTGGTGTAATAGTTTTTATTCTAACAAATGTTTTTCTTCCTTGTTTCAGGTAAGTGTTCCTGAGGAGTTGCTGATAATATAGTAAGAACGTTTATAACTATCTTTACCTATATTATGTACTTATATAAACTTTTTTTTTGTACGTGGCTGCACTGAAAGATTTCGGAAAGAATAAGGAAAAATCAAAATGAATGGCCAAAAATGAATATAAATATGGTTTCATAACTATTCTTAGTAAGCGTTAATATTCTTGTTGATACCCATAAACCAATTTCCATAGCATTTATTTCGCTCCTCCGTGGTGACCTCGGAAACATGTTTTTCATATACTTCGACATCCTCCCATGGCGATGAAAATCGTTGACCGCGAAATTGGTTCTTCATTAAAAAAAAAAGTAGTCACAAGATGTCAAATCAGGACTGTATGGAGGATGGCTCATGAGTTGAACGTTTTTGCCCTCAAAAAATATATTTTCTGTCTGGCCATATTTTCTGTTTGGTTACGGTTTTTTTTTGCGGAGTTTGTCAGTAACCTCCAACAAGAAAATGGTCGTATACCAATCAGCATTCAGGGTACGGTGATTCTTCAAAGCAACATTAGCCAGGTGTATAGTTTTTTATATAAAAAAGTGCGATCATCCGATTTGCGGCACTTTCCACGTTTGAAAATATGCCGTTTGGCTTCTTAAAAGAGCCAAACGGTATATTTTTGCTTTGTTTCGGGGCATTACATGTAAATCCATGTACCCACAGCTGTTACTATGTTCCACAGCAAATTTGAAATCGCCCGTTCGCTGAATACGGTTAGCATAGCATTTCACCAAGTGACTCGTCCACTTTTTTGAGCCTCAGTAAAATTTTGTGGGGTCCACCGCGAGCACAACATTTTCATATCCAAATATTTTTGTAGGATTGATTGCACCTGAGTTATGCCTATGTCTAAACATGCCCGAATCCATGACAGGTCACGTGTCAGCCTGTTTTGATCATAAGGTCCAGAGCATTGATGTTTTTGTTGTTGACAGCAATGGGCTGGTGAACTCTACGGAATTCTTCACTGAGATTGAGATGACCGCGTTTGAATTATGCAAACCAGCTATAAGTTAACGTCTTGCTTGGTTCTTTATCGCCAAAAGCAATTTGAAGCCAATCGAACTTCTAAGTTAAATCCATCGTAATACAGACATGCAATTTTAAAAATTAAGTCGCAATGCCATGACGCCACAATGCCATGATGCCAATGACGCCACAAATAGCAGTTATATGAAACACACTGTAGAATACTACAGTAAAATATTGTAGTTTCTAATATTGTTATTATTATTTTTATTGATTGTCCAAGTCTAAGTGGCCAGTTCAGGAAACTTTCAGTGTAACCTATGTATCTGGGAACAACCTATGTATCTGGGAACAAAACCCCTTTTAATGATACTAGTAGATCACGGTATACCCTTATCAGGCGCGTGTGAATCGGTATTTTCTGGTGTTGCTCCAATAATCGCCCACCGGGGCTACGCATACGGCCTTTAAACTTATACCCAGTAAGGATTTCAATCAGTCTTCCCAAGTTCTCGTAAGATTCTCCTCACTCCACCTCGAAAAGATGGTTTCAACAGGGTTACTATCACCAACATATATTATATACCTCCAAGATAATATATATAAAATATACCTTCAAGATAATATAAACTATACCTTCAATATAAAATATACCTTCAAGATAATATAAACAATTTAATTTATTTTAGGATCACTACAATAAAAGACGTTTAAATTAATATAAGTTCCATTTGAATTAACATATTGGCGTTTTATAACATAAGCCTCACAAAACCTTTAATCATGATATATTTCTCATAAACATCTCTGAAGGATTGTTTTTAACGTTACTGTTAAGAAACATAATAATTTTAATGAAAAATTTACAATTTAAAAATAAAACAATACATGGGTAGGTACCGAAATTGGTTTAATGGCCTAATGTGATTCAAGGAATGTAGTGAATACTTCAGCGATGCTGAAGGAAGACTGGATGAAATTTCAACTATGATATCTTCCTATATTTTAGTCAGTGCGACCTCGGTAAAAACGTGAAATAATGCGTCTATTATAATTTAGGGTACTCTATTTCAAGATTTAAATTACTAACGTGTTGATTGCTGTGAAGTATCATTATATCATTACGGGGTTAGTTTCATAGCAAATCTTGAATATTCAGACAGAACGTGAAACAGAATAGCACCACCAGCAACCATAAAAACTGCTTCTGTGTTGTTCTGTAAATGAGGATCATGATCCTCATTTACAGAAGCACACAGAAGTATTATGCGGGTCACTAACGATATAATAATATGTACATCGGTATGTGAATTACAAACTTCATATTTCGTTTCCAATAAAGAGGGCTAAAACACAATATACCTACGTAATAAAAATATGTATGGGCATTATCACATTTAAAATCATTTTCACGTGTCAACTTTTTTCGCCCCCAGACGAAACGTAATGGGATTTGTCGACCGTGTGTATGAACGAAGCGTGTTCTCTCTCCCTCACACTCACTCACAGATAAGTTAATATTATTCCCTTCGGGTGAAAGATGCTCGTTTGCAGACATGTATTATAATTTATTTCCCTTGACGTGACATGAGTAAATTGTGACTATTTTAAATACCAATTAAATTCATAAATTCATATACGGGACTAATTACTCTCTTACTTAGAAAAAAATAATTAGGACTAATTTAAATAATCGCTTGTTTCACAACAAGACTTTCCCAGCAAGCAGACACCCCCCCTTTCACGGCCCCAGGCGCCAAACCCCTAAACCCCTCATTTAACCCTCACCCTTAACCCCCCTCCTCGCCCCCGCCAACTCCACCCCCCCCCACACCCCCTCTCCCACCTGATAGTGATTGTGTCATGACTATGTATTATTGTGTATTACCATTGTATTAAAATGGTATTTATCCAAAATCTATGTAGTATTTTCTTAAAAAATATAAATGTAAATAAACATAATTATATTATATTAAATTAATATCTTGAAATAATTGTTTAACCGCTATTGCTGGCACAATTTTTATTATAAATTTAAATATTAATAAATTATTATATAACTTTTTTAATTTAAAAAATTGATTATTACAAAATTATTATTTTTCAAATAAGGTAATATTTTTTATAAATATATGTAAATTATATTTTTAATATTTTTTAATTAAAATAAAAATATAATAATATATATTTGATTTAAATAAAATTTCATGAAAATGTTGAAAATTATTAGTTTTTATTAACCTAAAATTTAAAAATATAAATTTTGAAACAAATAAAAGTATATTTGTAGAAGAAATAAAAAGAAATCATAAATTGTATTTATAAAATAAAAATAAAATTTTAGATTTAAATAATATTTATAATTTTACATTTAAATAGATTTTAACAATAATAAATAATACCATAATCGTAAATAAAAGAACAAAATTTATAAATTTATTAAAATAAAAAAAATAATAGTAATGTTTTTTATTCACAAAAAAATATAAATATTAAATTTATTAAAAATCCAAAAAATGTAGGTAATCCTAATTGTTAAAAAATGTAGGTAATCCTAATGATAATACATTTAATTCGTAAATAAAAGAACAAAATTTATAAATTTATTAAAATAAAAAAAAGTAATAGTAATGTTTTTTATTCACAAAAAAATATAAATATTAAATTTATTAAAAATCCAAAAAATGTAGGTAATCCTAATTGTTAAAAAATGTAGGTAATCCTAATGATAATACATTTAATTAAAAAAAATAAATAAAATTGTTTATTTTATATAATAGGTATAATTGATTAATATTATTATTAAAAAAAAAAATTAGGATTTAAAAATATAATCCAAGATTCAAAATATATTTTTTTGCGGTGCTTGCATACGAGATATTCCAAATAAAATGATTCACAACGTGATTTCAGTCCAACGAGGAATCTGTGTACCGAATTTCAAGTCTCTAACTGCAATATTTCGAGATTGAAGTAAGACTAGCGCGCTCTCTGGTGGACCGATTAAAACTACAATTTCCACTCTTGCCATGACCGAATGATGCTTGAATGCAAAATTTCAGCTTAATCGGATGAAGCGTTTGGGCGCTATCGACACATGAGTAACAAACGGCAAAGAGGCAAAGCTTCTATAGAGCGTACATAATTTTTACCCACTTTGTTAGGGTTGGTAAAGGAGAATAAAATTAAATAAACTAAACGTTTATAAACTTTTTATTTTACACAATTTTAAAAAGTCTCCTTTAGTTAAACTATCTAAATCATATATTTTTTTAATTTTTTAACTTCTCCAAGTTCCAGTGGCAGTTTCCTTTTTCGTGGAGAGTCCGCTGAAATGTGAAGTACTGTCTTCTCGGACCTATTTTCACAAGTTTGCTTATCAGGATCCGTCTGAATGCGACGAGATGTTTGATCTTCCAAAATAACTATTTTATTTAAAGGGTTTTTTGAACTTAAGGATATCACAGTAGGAGTGATAAATTGAATGTTCTGATTTCCGTGTACATACATCCTCACATGGGCTCGTACTCGAACATGCACCGTAATTTATCTGCAAGTTGAGTATTGGAAACACATTGCCAAATAAATATTTTACAGTTCTGTTTTTAGAAAACTAAATACAATATTTTATCATCAAAATATTTTGTAAGGAGATCTTCTCGCCCGAGAGCTTTTAACCACTCCTGTTGTCTAAAATAATAAAAGAAACATGAACCTATGTATTAATTTGTAAACATAATTATTCAATCACTATAATAGGTAGGTAGGTTTACATACGTATTTCATATAATAAAAAAATTAAACCATTTACGTAAAATAAAAAATAATAAAACCATTTACGTAAAATATCAAAACGAGATAAATAGTTAGGTACCTATTCTATACAATTTCCTGAAAAAAAACTCATTATTTATACCATTTACGATATACCAAAACGAATTTTGCACCACCGGGTTGAGTTATTTTTCGATGCTGATGGAATTATTGCAGTAGAGGAACCTTTCTCAAAAATCTAAAAAATAAAGAAATACTACTAGATTCGATCACTGTAATGGTAAATGTGAAAGAGAAAAGCTTCGGACGAGTAAAATTTCGAGACAAAAAAAACTAATTACCAAACAAAAAAGAAAGTTTTTTAAACTCAGTTTTTAAGATTGTGTTACAAAAATTAATCTAACCTACCGTCAAATTGTGGTTTATGTAATTTTAAAAACAAACAACCTACCGAAATGTATGGGTTTGACTCTTCTTTGAATGCTTATATATCCCTTATTTATTTAAAGCGCGGTCAATATAGTCGGGTGATATTAAAAAATTAACAATGTAAAACAGGTTCCTATAATGCATTATTATTTTAAGGTAGGTTACATATATCTTCCACCACATAAAAAATAATAAATTATAATCAATAAAGGTACTGTACTTACCTAATGAAGGCTTTGTGGTAATTGAAAAATGATATGTTTCTAGTCATTCTCGTATTGTATCATAACACACACTACAGTAAACCATATTTATTTATTTTATTTTTATTTTCTTTTATTCAGGAAAATAACAGTGTATAAAAGTAAGTAGCCAAACAAGATAGATATAAAAATTACACCAGAAACAATTTTCCACTAAATGTTAACATCAAGATTATCTAAATGATAAGAGACAGAAGTTGTTTCTGTTAAAACCCTAATTGAATCAAACGTATGACGAAAATAAACAACACGCGGGATGTGTACGTACGCCGGGCGCCCTGAGCTTTGTGTACTGGCGAAGTCGATATAAACCGGTTTCTCCACGTACGTACGAAGCCGCCAGTGGACACGCACACACGCGTCTCAAGCTTGTAGTAGTGTACCTATCAAAGCGCGATTGTATGAAGCTTTGTCTCTGTTCCGTTTATTTAAGGGCTCTCTAGACCATCAAGCATGCTTGTCAAGCATCGCGTCACACGGTAATGGATCGTAAACCGCAGGAAATATGAAAATTATATTTTTAAATATTTACCAAAAATGCCTAATTGTTAGCAATACCAGGGAGTCACGTCATTCATCAATCAATTACGTCTAATTAACGTACCTCCCTGGTATAAAACTACAAAATTAGGCATTTATGGTAAATATAAATAAAAAAAATATTTGCATATTTCCTACGGTTTATGATCCCCTCGCAGGCAGCGACGCGAAGCTTGACAAGTAATCTATCGACGAGGAATACACACAGACACACAGAAGTGCGTTCACAATACTTTTCTCTGCTGGGAAAGTATAAACATTGAAATTGAATATTTGTATTTATTTCGTCCCATTTATTTAGTTATTTTTTATATCAATATAATAATAGTATGTGTCAAAATTTCATTAAGTCTTTTTACGTCGGCCACATATTATTCAAATTTATATTAAAATTAAACAATTTATAAAGCATTTACTAATACTAGTAGATATTCTCACATCAACAGTACTCGTCTGTGTTTCATGTAACCACGCTATTATGCCTTCGCGCCTAGCCGGAACTTCACTCAGCACAAAGCGTAACACACGATCAGTTATTATCGGCTTACACTGGACAAATGCATATTGTAATATCCATAATATTATGGAGAATAAACGCGGCTCCGATAGCAGCAGAATACTCAAATGCACAAAGAGAGGCAACTGGAGTAATCGACCCAACTATTGACAACCGCCATTTTGATTTAGTAGTAAAATTGCGATTCTATGCCACCATACTAATAAACAAAAATATGTAAACTCATCGACCATAATGAACCACGTTTTTTTCCTTTAATGAAATTAATACTGGGTTTGCGACTGCAAACGTTTTTACCTACAATTCATTATATATCCAATCGTTTTATCAACAAATGCAATCTCTTAATATCTCAAATAACTAATGCAATGGCTCGATGGTAATGGTTACCTGCGGGAACGAATACAGCGTGTCTAAAACCACCGATGTTATAACTTATATGGTAAATCTTATCGCTGGTATCCCATAATGTAAAGCACTTCCTACATTACTTTTTTTAATTTCCAATACGGGAATAATCTCTTGTTACTATTTTCTGTGGTTATGATTTCATCTCTGTACAGCACGAAATGAACTAGAATCTGAACCACACTGAAGTTGTTGTCCACGAAAACTCTCTTCTATACCTCGGGTTAAAATCGACAATAATGTCATCGAGTATTGCACACGGCGATGGCCGCTAAGAATATATTAAGAAGATGGTTCTACGTAGTAGAAAGTTTGAAAGCGCCTTCTCTATTGAAGTTCTGATCTTCTAACTTTACCTTCCACTTTTTGGAATTCGGACTCAGATGAGACGCATGGCTGTACCGCTTCCAGAGCAGAGACGCAGAAGCACTGCGGTTGAAGGGAATAACGCTCTGTGGATGCGCTATATATCAGTTGAAAGAAGCGGTTTTTTAATGGCTGTGGAGGACGAAAAATTGGTATAATTGGTAGGGAAAATTACTTCATCAATTTAGTTCGTGTAACGTTATGCTTTTGCCACATAACTGACTGTCTGACTGTCAAAATAATGCGTAAATGAATTTCTCACAGAAAATCCCTCACTATTTGCCCCAGATCTAGCGGCAGTTATAATATTAACTAGGTCTAATTTATAGTAAGGATTATTTTAAGCTTCTAAGTATTAGTTGCATTGAGTTGAGATGCGACTCAAGCATCTATCGTTCGACAAGAGACTGTATGCAATCGAAGCACTTTCAGAATAAACAGGCACGGGTAAGGTGCGTGAAATAGGCATTGCGTCTCACACAGCATAGGAAACGTGCCTTTAGCAAGACAACGGTTGACGACGAAGGAGAGGCGATGGGCTCTTAGTAAATTAAATCCAAGTAAAGGCTCATCTTGGATGGTGAATATGGCTTCCCAATACCGGCTACAATTGGGATGCGGAATAAAGAGCGAGATTGTCATTTTCATGCTTGATGTGTCCGGTTGCACGACGCGGCAAAAAGCGGTATAGATTGCAAAGGAAAACCAATATTATATTTTCCTTGCTGTGAATGTAACTGTCTAGATACGGTTTTCTTTCTAAAAGGGATATCTAAAAGACCATTACTGCCATTCCATCCGAGTCTATCTGCTTAAAATCAACATGTATGCCCATAACGACTTCTTAAAATATTTTGAAAATACATAGCATCGTATCTACCCATTTAATCTAATACATATTATTTACCGTTAATTGTTTTGTTGTAAACTGTTATCATATAGTCTATGTTTTTGTAAATTGGTAAGTTTAAAACTATATATTGTATATCATCTCTTGTCTAAATTGAGTAACTAATTTAAGATTAATTACTGTCATTCCTACACAATTGTATGGTTGTATTGGAAATAAATACCTTTTACTTTTACTTTACTTTATTCTCATTAGAGAATGGCAGTAATGTGCGAAGAAGAACATGAGATCCAGCAAAGTGCGAAGAAGCTCCATTTTGTTTCTGTTGATCTTCTTCTTTTTTCTTCGGTACCATTCGGTATCGAACAAAGTGTCCGGTATGAAATCGGAGACTAGTGCGGTTGTTTGACATTATAAATAGGATAAAAAACGAATTTAGATCGGGTGCTATAAAATTCACGCGGTAAATTCGTTATTTGGTTTATTTATAACAGTTTCCCGTGTTCCTACTGGGCCGATTCATGGCTATTACTGCCATTAGACAGTAAAAGCCGTCTACATTCGGAATCAAACACGGCATGTTGTGTTTATATATGGTTTCGCCGCAACTTGATCTAGATAAAGAATGCACATTTCGGCTCTTCTCGGTAATGCACGGTCCTCGTCGGGTGACCGCCCTCGGCCCACTACCCACCGCGTCGCATCGCCCGCGAACGCTATTACTTCATTTTTGTATATAATATCGTTATTTTTGCTCGGCTTCTGAGGGTAGTAAAGTGATGATAATTAAGTAATTTACAACTTTTCTCAAGAATTGGCTATCAAATGCAAAGTGCGGTTGTTTGACATTATAAATAGGATAAAAAACGAATTTACGTCGGGTGCTATAAAATTCACGCGGTAAATTCGTTATTTGGTTTATTTATAACAGTTTCCCGTGTTCCACACTGGACCGTTTCATGGCTATTACTGCCATTAGACAGTAAAAGCCGTCTACATTCGGAATCAAACACGGCATGTTGTGTTTGATACCGAAAGGCACTGAAGAAAAAAAAGATCAACAGAAACAAAATGGAGCTTCTTCGCACTTTGCTGGATCTCATGTACAAAATGTACATACAGAGTGCGATCAGCTGTGTTATCTATCGGATTACGATATAGCGCGGTTATTACCATAATGTGGAGAGCGCGCGCGGTTAGGATGGCGACAAAGTATGCACAAAGAGGCCACTGTTTGGGAAGCGATCTCAAGTGGCCTATTGTAGAGTGCGGACATTGGAGGACGTACTTGTAAAGGATATGCAATTAACTTCAGTGATTGCCCACTTCGTGATGTAAATTGGTTTCTGCAGGCCGGGTCGACGATAGACGATAGCAAGCGAGCCGCCTGTTAATCGCCCATCCAAATGTCCCACCCTCGCCATATCAACTCGTCCGCAGGAGCCTCAACAGCGACAGGAAATTTCGACCTTCATTTTGATATACTGTTATTGCGGCCATTTCAATTACGTCCTCGGCCTGATATAACAATGATTATGTTCGCGTTTTCAGCGACACGATCTGTGGTCTTGATTAAGAAGATCAGCGATAAGAATGGGCGGAACAGAAACGCCTGTAGTAATAACATGCTGTTTCCATTATAGCCCGCTACTTTTGAGATGAATAATATTAGTAAATATAAGTAATTTAGACACAGAGTACTATAGAGACATTATAAATAGCATATACACGATTTTACCGTGTGAGAATTGTAGTACACGACGTTTCAGCGACGTGGAAACCGCCGTTGTCCAATGTAGACTGACGTGCTGTCAATCATCATCTAGGGGTAGTCGGAAAACTGGTGCTATTACTTCGCAGACTACAGCGGTGGTAGAGCGGCGCGTTCGGCATGTACTGTGGCGATATTATCGATAAAGTAAGTAGTAGCATTTTGTAGATCTATACTAATAATAAGGCTGAAGTGTTTGTTTGAACTCGCTGGTGGTGAATGGTTTCGTGCAGCTTGGGCCACAAGATCCATTTTGTTCTCGGATCTGCTGAACACGACTCAGCTGCTATTCAGAAGCCTCCTCGAGTGGAAGGTTACCCTTGGTAAGACTCCAGTGTCTCAGGCCTCAGAGCTGGTGGACCGGTTTCTCCCGGCGGGATTGCATACCGGCATCACTGGACGGTTTGCGCACCGGTCGGCGAAGCCAATCAGTTGTGCATTCTGACTAATTGCTGAAGGGGTCTGGAGACTATGGTAATACACTGTTTCGTAAGCAGCGGAGACGGATATTTCACCTGATGTCATGCCACTCTTGAAATGACCTTGGGCCACTCGATCCTGTGTGGCACTACGTGCAAAGAACGCCCAGGTCCGCGATAAATTCAAACTGAATTACCGCTGCAATACAACAAGTAGAAGTTGTGTAAGCGACTTCGGACCCGTAAACAGTCGGGAGGACAGAGGTATCCTGAAGGTTAATTCCAGACTCAGATATCCTGCCAAAACTGGTAGTTAGGGGGTGAGGCTGCCGGCTGCGTACCTTTCCCGGTGGTCTCTAACGGGTTGCTGGTGAACTAGACAGTAGATTGTCTTGTCCCCAAGTTTTCTACGCTCATCCCACGGCTGAAAAAACGATATATATCGTTATACCAGCCTGGGGTGGCGGGTTCACCCATCGTAGTCGACACCGCCATCTTGTTTGAACTCGCTAAGCTCTCGAACTACCAGTTGGATTTGTTTTTTTTTGCATTTGATAGCCAATTCTTGAGAAAAGTTGTAAATTACTTAACATCACTTTACAACCCTCAGAAGCCGAGCAAAAATAACGATATTATATACAAAAATGAAGTAATAGCGTTCGCGGGCGATGCGACGCGGTGGGTAGTGGGCCGAGGGCGGTCACCCGACGAGGACCGTGCAATACCGAGAAGAGCCGAAATGTGCATTCTTTATCTAGATCAAGTCGAGGTGAAAACCTATATATACTAATACCACACGAAAATATGACTAAAAATATTTTCTATGCCACGAACTCTAAATTCTTTATAAATAGGTAATTCGATTTATTTTCAATTAAACGGCAGGTGAAAATGCGGGGCACAGCTAGTTTCAGATAAATTAGACGCGGGAACTTAAATCGACATAGGCGTCATGTACGACACGGACGGCACTGCGGTCAGCATTGCCCTCGTAACGTTGATTTAAATTTGTTTATTTAAAACGTCGATTTAAAACGCTGCGTCTAAAAACATCGGTTGCGTGACTTCACCGGCCAGTCCTGGTGTTCTATAACCCATATATTTAACCTATTGAATGCCGAGGCTTTGCATCAGACTGTATATGGGAGCCACCATAAAAATGGTCTATTATGCAATATATCGTATTTTGCGCCAAAACAATGTGAGGTTTAGTTATTGTTATTGTTATGTCATAGCGTATAGTTCGGTACAAAATTTTGTAACTATTTTCAGGGGTTTTGTATTGTTGAAGATGCTATTTTTTGTTTTTTTTTTCGTAGAAGATAAGTTTTTCTGTTTATTTTTTTTTGCTTTATGAGGTTTATTATTGTGTTAGAAGTGGAGATTTTCAAGTTGTTCGAGAACAAAAAAATAAATAAATTATAATTCAATTTTCTGAAAATTGCTGTGATAAATGTGTCATTTTATACACTACTCAAAAATAAAGTTACTATTTTTATATTCCTTTTTTTATTTATTGAGCCAACCAATAATAATATCTCATATTCTGCAGTCTGGCTATTAACCCTTCGAACGCCAACAGTGCCTATAGGTATTTTGCGTCGTTTGACAGATCCGCGCGTAAGCATTTCGGCCGGTCCCCTTTTATATTAATTTAAAAATGTATAATATACATGACTAACAAGATTTGTTACTAGGTAAAAAAAGAGAATTCATGAAATAATGATATTGTTAGTATTTATTCACAAAATCGACTAAAAAGTTGCGGCGCAGTTTTTGCGCGTGAAGGCTGACTTCCGAGCGGTTAAGAGTAGACATGTGTTCGACACTTACCACTATGTCAGACGAATTATTGTCCTTTTGGTACAGTTCAAGAAATTGGATTAATTTTGTCATTAATTCTTGTTACTTATTCATATTTTTTGCGTTAAAAATTAACAAAACGTTTAAGATTAATGTTAAAAATTAACAAACGTTAAGTTTTCAGTGTCTTAAATATACTTCTAGGTACATTTCGAGGATATGTTTTATTTGACAGTACGTATAGTTTAACCACAAATTATTGGTACCTACTTGTCTAGTCTTACTATTCTCACATTGCTGTATTGCAATATAAATATGTTTTCCTAAAAAACCTAGGGTCTACACTTTCTGGTCAACTAGAGCTGTCAACTACAAAGGGCGAACCCGTCACCTCAGGAAGTTTTAACAAAATTTATCGTTCTGTCTCCCGTGAGGTGAGCGCAGAAGACTTAGGACAAAACAGTCCACCTTTAACCCCTCAAGCCCCGATTGACTCATTTTTATTATGGGTACAGTGGTTTGGCAGTAATTAATGTTTTTGGTGAGACATTGTCATAATTAATTTTTTTTACTAATTTTTACTGAATTTTTTTGGGACATCAACTTGTCAATCGGCTGAGGGACCGAGGCCTGAAGGGTTAAGCTCCGCCACATGCCCGTAAAAAGCTAACACCTTATTCGCGAGATATCCAGGTATGTTTACCCAGCGGGCCGACACTCGCGCCCTTACTTCCAGTTGCGACCAGATTACTCTGATCCCCCGACTGGTTATGAGTTCGAGGTCGCTTACACGGTCCTCTCCCTTACGTAGTGGTCAGCAACTATCTCCGCTCTATAGGAGATAGTACTGTTTCCAGACTCCCCGACTGTTAGTCAGAATGCACAATCGATTGGCTTACGCCGCACGGAGCGTAAGCCGTTCAGGTGCGCCAGAAGGTTAACTCCTGGGGAAAACTAGCCCTAAGGCCAGAGTCCTACTCGGGCTCAATATTGCGTAGTTGGCTTTCAATATGTTAACTAATAAATATTTAATTAAAGCGACTTCTGGGATGAGAAAAATACCTGTGGCACCCGGACCGACCTCCTAGCAGTTACAGTAAAAGGAGAGACTCGCATTTTGCGCATTGTGCCAAATAGCGAAAACGGTAAACGAGAGCGGGAGCAGGGCGAGACGGCGCGCGGCGTTGGGGAATCTTTTGTCGGAGTGCAAAGCGGGCAAAATGTGCTGACTCGCCGAGATGGAAGTTGGCGAAGGAAGGTGTCTGCTGGCAGCCGCTAGTTACGCTCGTTAGTGCGGCCCCCGAACGCCGCCCTAATAAGCTGACAGACACAAACGCCGGATAAATACCGAAGAGAGAGCTCGACCAGCCTTATTAAAGACGTTTCGTTTGTGGCTCTTTTTACTCTGACGTGGCGAGGAAATTGATTGCTATCACGTGAAAATCTTATCCGTAAAATATATTCCGAAGATATTCGTGACGAAAGCAATCTCAGATCTCCTGAATTTCTAACTGCGATGCCATAGCGATATCTGCCTATCAATTTTTTTTTAATGTGATTGTACTAACAACTTGCGGTGTCAACTACAACGGTCGAGCCCGTCACCACAGGACGTTTTAACGATTTTCTCGTTCTATCGCCCTGCAGTGAACGTAGAAGACTTTGGACAGAACAAATCCAACATCCAGCTACGTCACAACCCGTAAGAAGCCAACGCCTTACCGCGAGATAGCCAGTGTTACCTGGCGGGCCGACCCTCGCGCCCTTGCTTCCAATTGTGACCAGATTTCTCCGGTCTCTCGATTGGTTCCGAGTTCGAGGTCGCTTGCGCGGTCCTCTCCCTTACGAAGCGGTGAAACGGTGTGAACCGAATCTATCGCGGACCAAGGCGTCCTTTGCCCGACTCTGAACCGGGATCGGATGGCCAATGGTCATTTCAAGAGCAGTCGCCGTAAGGTAGACAACCACCCCCGCTCTATAGGAAACAATACAGTTCCCAGACTCCCCCGATTGTTAGTCGGAGAGAACAGTCGATTGGCTTGCGCCGCTCGGTGCGCAGACCGTCCAGAAGCGCCAGAGGTTTGATTCCCAGGGGAGACTGGTTGACCCAGTGTCCTACCCAGGCTCGCACCCCATGCGTGGAGGCCATCGGATGGGTGTTGACCCGTGAGTGTGACCAACCCTGAACACATGGGTCATCGTGGCCACCTCATCATGGGCCCATTAGCTCCCTGATTGTACTAACAATGATATTGGGTCCTTACCTATGAAGTTGCTGTTCTATCCAAAATTTTGCTATGGAAAAAATATATTTTTTAATAGGAATAATGACCCGTAGAATCTATACAGATTTTTCATTGTAATAGGAGTTGCTTAATTCCTCTGTTGTATAACTCTCGTGGACACGAACCAATGACTAATTTGAAGGCGTTTTTCACCGAGTCATTAAAGTTGTTTTTTTTTCTTTCAAAAAAGTTATCTAAATTCTGAAAAAAAAAAACTTTATTAGAGCAAGGTCTGGCAAGTACGATGGGTGACCAAGATTCTCCAGCCGCAACTCCTTCAACTTGCGACTGTTTGCAGTGAAATCTGTGACTATACCTTGTCATGCAGAAGCAGTGGCGATGAGCGATTGACCAGGATGGACCAGGCTCGGTTATTTAATCATGAGCTTCTCCATCGTTGTTTGCACTTTTTAACAGTACACATTTACGGTAACTATATAGCCAAACTGCATGAAGCTGTAATAGAAAACACCGGCACAGGATCACATATTTAAAAATAATGCAAATTTTCAAATTTACCATGGTTGCACAAACGAAAATATTTGAGCAAAAACAAACGACGGAAAGACAAATAAACAGTTGATGCTAAAAAAAGAATAACTTGGACCTGAATTAAAATTTATTTAAATTTGTAATTCCAACTAACACCCAAATTATCCAAGGTCTAAGTTGCGAGTGTGAAAAAACAGCAATTACATAGGTAAAGACGCAATATTATAATTAATTGTGAAACCTTAAAATTCTAAGCCTATCTTCAACACATTTTTTTATGGTGATAGCGGTGTTTACTTCCTCAGAAAATATGACATACGTCGACAAACTAGGAAAATTATTCAACGAATACATCCATTTAAGGCAAATAAACCGTATATTATCTAATTTAATTGCGTATTTTAAATCCCCTTACATAACAACACGTAGACACATATGAGGACCTGAGAAGGACATGATGTTACAATAGTGGTTTCTTAACCTGTTCATTGCCAAAGTGAAAGATTTGTATGTCGTGTGGTGGCCTATTTATCCCGCATTGAAACTCGTTAGCGACGACCACGTGATATCGCGTGATCCGTCGTTTCGTGAGGGGCCACAACACGCGATATCGCGTGAACGGCAATTTTTGAATTTCAATTTCAATTTATTTCCAAAAAATCTTAACAGATTGTAGAAACATAATATCTAGGTACATTAAAATTACAGTCAATAGACTAATAAGTCCGTTTTTACAATATCCAAATTTATCACCACGTACATACAGTTCAACGTACTTCATTATTGCTTTTAGGACATGTCTATATGCAACATTTTAAGTACTGGCGATACTCAAAATCATTTTCAAGATGTACTTACTAATACCACAAATTAAAATAATCAATAAAAATAATCAAGAAATATAGAATCAGAAAAAGTCAGAATAACTCAAAAATGCTACCTAAAATTGTCAAAAAAAATGGGCACAAAATTTAAAAAATCATTTAAATTAACAAACTCCTCGATCGAATAAAAAGCTTTGTCTAACAAGAATTCTTGAAGTAATTTTTTGAATAAGCTTTCTACTTCAATAATAATTGTTTTTAAACTTTCCGGTAGTTTGTTAAAGTAATATGGCCCGGAGTATTTTGTGTCTTGCCTTGCTGTATTTAGTTTAGTACATGGTATAAAAAAAATATATATATCTCGTATTTTTAATATGTGTATCTGAAAATCTTTTATAATGTGTTTATATATATCCTTCTAGCCGTATTCGGCCATAGCGATTGCATTCTAGATTCTTTTTTTTTTTTTTTTTTTTTTTATTGTTGGGGGTTTTGCTGGTGAGCCCTCAGGTGACTGATGTAGCCGATCTTGGCTTTGAATGTGCGTGCACATTTGGCGCAAGTCAAGACACCATTGACGTAATTATACTTTATGGCCGCCGGTGGTCGGGCCTTTAGTTCGTCGCGCTTGGCATCTAAGTCGAGCAGCCTCTTCTTTTCAAAATCATCTATATTGCCCTGCACTAGCAGTCTCCATCCTGGGCGATCTTTCGCTTTACTCTCCCACTGAGAGGGTTCAATGTTGCACCTTTTCATTTCAATAAAATATAATGTGTTTATTTATTCTTAAAAAAACTCAGTCAGCAACTTAAAGAGATAGAGTGGGGTTTAGGTGAGGATTCATAGCCTTTTAAAAATGGGTCGACACGACTCCTTCCTTTTCGCCTTTGCAATTATTCGTACTGTTCTCTTTTGGAGTATAAATATGGGTTTCCTATGACAAGCATAACAATTTCCCCAGATTGTAATGCCATAACTTATGATAGCGTCAATATAGCTGAAATAAACATTTCTTGCTTGCAATCCATCCAACGACCTTCTTACAATACTCAAAGCATAACATGCCCGACTTAACCTACTTTCGAGGTTTTCGCAGTGGAAGTTCCATTTTAAAAGTTCGTCGACATGAACACCTAAAAATCTAGTACAAGGAGTTTGAGGAATGGCAGTGTTATTTATTGAAAGTATTGTTGGCGAACCTTTATTCCGATTTCGTTGATGTGTAAAATGAATGAAGTTACTTTTAGATACATTTAGTTAGAGATTGTTGCTCTCAAACCAACTATTATGTTTACATAGATTAATTTTAACGTTAATCAATAATTCTTCAATATCTTTACCGGCAACAATTAAACTAGTATCGTCGACAAACATCGTTACATTTATGTCATTGAAATACATTGGTAAAACATTTACATATACTCAAAATAGAATAGGGCCCAAAATTGAACCCTGCCCAAAATTAAACAATACATAAGTGATAACACTCACCTTGTCTAGTATCGGGATGATTGTGGCATTGGTCACGTTTGATTAAGGACTACAACCACGTACCCATCTTTGTAAGATCCTCTCCATTGTAAATATTCCAATTCTGGATAAATTATATTAGCGTTGGCGTAAGTGAGAAGTTTCCAACGTTGAGCCGATTCTTGCTCAGTTTAATAAATAAGGCAACCTCTGAGGCAGGCCGTCTCTTGGGCGCGATGCGCCACCCTACTCCACTTCACTTGACATAATATTCGATTACGTGTCGGAAATGCTCGAGGTGGAAGAAAAACCTTTGGGCTGAGTCCAAAACGATCGCGACGGCCCGTTCAAGTAACGCAAGAGTGGGCGACGCTACGCTATTTATATTCAGTAAAGGTACTATTAGCACTGGATACGTGGGTTACTAACTAGGGTGATGTAATAGTATCCTGTGGTGAAATATTTTAACAGTGAAATTTCATAAGGTGATATGATAAGCATTATTTAAAAAAGTTTTTAAGCGAATTCCTCGATAAGGAACCAATTTACAATTTGGACTCAAAAAAGTTGCTCATTGCCTTGGACATTAAGGCTTTAAACTGATTTCGAAAACTTTCAGGTGCGATTACTCATACAATGTAAGCGGTAAGTGTGTTTTATTTCGTAAATTTCGTTTGTGTAATTTTGAAATTTAATTTTGTAAAACAATTAGATAATTATTAATAAATACGAGAAAGTCGAAAAAGTGAAAAAAAAACTCGGCATTTCTAACGTGTACTTGTCTTACGGAAAAATACGGAACCCTACTTAGAAATTGTACATACTAGCGTGGTCTCTATTAGATTCTCTATCAGAGGTAATATTTCGTTTTGCTTATTTACATACAAAAATATTTAGATACTAGCGGAACCCGGCGAACTTCGTCTCGCCAAAATCTGAAACTAAGTGATTTTTTTTCAAATCGAATGGAATATATTTTAATGCAGTGCTCTATGATACACGATGTTTTTCGTTTTGTTTTCTGGCGCAAATATATAAAGAGATGACGGTTCGCGAACAGGCGACATATAATTGGCCGTGCGTGAAGCAAGAGTTTCATAAACACGTGTCAACTGGTTGTTACGGCGATGCAATACAATGTCACGGTTATCGGAGTGTTCGCCAACCATAATAATGGCGACATCATCAATCGTTGGAGCATTGAAGCGCCGAGAATGTTCCCCAGCTGGAGTTTTGTCTGCTCTAATAACGATTTGGTGGTTATCAGAGGGCATTCGCTCAAGTGCAGTTTTCAATAATGCCACCAACGCATTGTGTTCATGAAAAAATGTCTGCAACTGCTGAACAATGTGTTCCTTTGTCTTTGGATTGTAAGCACATAGTTGCTGCACTTCTTCCCGTGAATTACCCATGAAAAAGATTAGCAGAAATTTATGTTCTGCATCTGGCACCGGCAACAGCGAACCCAGCTTATGGAAAATTTGGCCTTGAATCTGCAATCACAAATTTTCTGGCGTTAAGAATGTTTCACCGAAGTGATCATTAATTGAATCATTTTAATTTTTGTTTTACATTATTATTATAAATCCAGACTCTTTTAGCTCGACTATTCTTCATCCCAAAGGTATCCTTGATTTTTGTATGCATGTATTTATCACAGGTATATAGATTTCTAAGTGTATGATTTCTAAGTGTATGATTGTGAATGTTAATCGCAACCCTAGATGAAAGCTCCGGTAAATCAAAATAACACTTTTTTCAGAAATGACGATAACCTGATTTTATAATAACTATGGGAGATATAAAAAATCTAATATTACATCCATGAAGCTAACATTTTTTTAACCTTGTTTAATAAACTCATGTTTTATATTATTTTTGAGTTACTCTGGTTTTATATCAGCAGTACGCACCTTTTTTGCCCACTAAGTGGAGTTACTTTACTCTACTTGAAAGAAAAATGAGTTTAGCCGATATGTGTATATGTATATGTATATATATTTATTTACATCTCAATTATTGTTCTTTTATTTAGTCCCTATATCTACCTTAGAACAGATCCCGGCCTAGTTAGGTGACATTGCCACTGGATTGTGCGATAGAATTCAATTTTCTGATATTGGCTTAACGTTAAAAATATTTTTGGGCATAATCCGTAACTTTTTGAGTTGTATAATGAATAAAAATAAAATAAATAAATTTGTAAATAAGTGTGCAATAATTACCTTTACTGTGGGCATAAAATTGTCGCGAACAATATGTGTTGCACCAAATGAAGTCATTTGGAAGCAATTATTGTAATATTGTATGTTCGACAGAAAATGCTTAGAATCTGGTGCATTTCCAGACAACAACGATCCTAATGGTTCTGGTGGTGGAACCAATGGTGTCAATCTCATTTTACCCCCTGCGCAACACAAACCAAGTGGTTCGTGGCGGTACTTAAAGGCACTGCAATATTGGCACAAATGGTCCATTTCTCTAATTTGCACGCATTCATAATCGCTATACATAATCGCTATATTGAAAGCCTCTCTGTATGTGTTTTGTCTCAAATTCAATCATCTTCGCACTGCAACATTACGTATACGTGTCGCTTCATTCATTTCTTGGCGATCCTCATCGTTTTCAGTTGCTCGAACCTCTCTTTGTCGTCTCGCTCGAGCGGTCACCTTGCTGAGATTGGAGCATCTGGGCAAGGGCATAACTGTGAAAAATGATTGCAAAACCTGGAAAAACATTCACGGATTACACAAATTCACTTAATTCAGTTAATTTACCTTCAGAATCACGAAAACACGAAAACGCTATGAAAAATTCGTAAAATTCAACTTAACTGTCAAATGTCAGTTTTCACGCCGTGCCGCCATCTTGATTTTCGAATTTTCGTATTTTTATTCTTATCAAACCGCGCCATCTATTGGCCGAACTCGGTACTAAAATAATTTTTGGTTTTTCTCATTTTTCTCACTTTTCCGAAAGATTTTCCAATTTTTTTATATCCTATAGCAACACCGAAATGATTACGAACAAAACAAAAAAAGAATCGTTCAAATCGGGCCAGGCGCTCGTGAGTTATTAGGTAACATACATAAAACCCGACTCATTTTTATTATATATAGATTATATTATATATAGATATAGATTAGGTCATAAACACCAATAAAATTTTTAATGATTTCTCGAAAAAAAAAATGATGTTTGACAATGGAATTTTACCAGATATATCCGCGAAATGACACGCGAAATTATTCTAGTAGCCATATATCTATGGTAATAACGAGATATTTGGTATGGATTTTAGGATGCGTTCGAATTAGAAAATAATATTACTGTGCGCTCCGGGAGCAAGCCGCCAATATTGGTCGTTACGTAGTGAACGGTGTTCTGATGTACAACTAAATTTGGTTGTTACGTAGCTGAAGGGTTAAGTAGTCTAAAATATGCTCAAGCCACTGTCTACTTTGTACGCTTGCCTTAGTACGAGCCTAGGCCTAGTTAGGCGGCGTTGATTTGAAAAAAAAAAAGTCTGCGGTGCTCTCTATTTTGCTACTATTTACATTTAGGTCTCTAGTGAATGTATCTCTAATGTACTTCAATGAAAAAACGTGCTTTTCTTTAAACAAAAAAAAATAAAAAAAACGATTTTGTTTACTCATAATGATGGGCGGTGGGTGAAAATAAATGCCTAATATCAGAAATTCCTAAATAAGCTCATATTTCACCACCTGGCGCGTTTAGGCGTGAATAGAGAGAGAGAGAGAGAAATATCGCTATTTTACAAAAGATTCAATCTGTAACTATTTCCAGAAACGTAATATCGCAGGCAATTGGCCAGAACATATTTTACTTCGGCGGCGGCTGTTAGAGCGCTGTCAAAGTAAAAGTCGACGCACTCGCGACAATTTCAGACACGATACGCGGAGAGGGCTGTAAATGAAATGGCACTGGCGGGGGAAGAAAGCAGGGGGAGGGGGGAGGATCGCAGTGAAAGGCGGGAAAAGGGGTCAATTCAAATAAAAAACGCAGAGCGAATATGGAAAAAGGAAAACGATTTCCACTAAGGCCACCGCAATAGCAAACGATATCAAAGAAATACTCAAGCCCCAAAGCCAAGCCAGCTTTATAATATTCAAATGCTGCTCCCTCACCCACCCGCACTTCTTTGACATCCACTGCGTTTGTGTTTTTATGCCCGATATTTGGAGTAGATCAAACCGAACTACCCGCTGTAATACTCTACGAGTGACTCGCACTACGAGTAACATATAAATAATCAGAGGGTATTCCCCGATCCAAATAGTAATATTATTACCACTTGATAAAATCTAGAGACGATCACAAATTCGCGCGCACAATTGAACGTAATGGCTAAAATTGATATAAAACGTTCGGAACTTAAAGGTTGGACCTTTTCCAAAATAGCATTCTCAAACGCCTGACTCGCGCTGGAAGTTTTGTATTGCGGCCAACTTTGCCATTAGTGGTGTGCTCTCAAATAAGCAGACATACTGACCTACAATAAGATGTGTCGAAATGCGGTCATGGCAATATGTGAAAAATATGGTCATGTTTACCTGTTTGGATGACGCGCTTAGGTACATCCTCTTATGACATAAACTGTATTTTCATAATATCTCATATGCAATGTTTTTAGTAAAATAATAATTCATATGTAGGATTTCGAACAAATACCAATATGTTGTCCATAATTAAATATTAACCCTTGGAGTAAATGGGTATTTTCATGGATGCATCTGTCTCTTTTGCAGGATTTTCGCCGACATCGACCTTAAAGTACTATAACTAAGAAACTACTACACCAATCATAAAAACAACAACTGCACAATGATTGCATTGAAATTTCGAATATAGAATATTGAAATATCATTTTGTAAAACAATTAGATAATTATGAATAAATATGAGAACGTCAAAGACGTGAAAAAACCGCGGAACCAGATCTGGTCGTATCATACTCAAGGGATAATTGTTTCAGAACCAGATTTGGTCGTATCATACTCAAGGGGTTAATAATAAATCTAATTAGCTGTGCATTCTCCACTGGAACGCAACAGGGGCACACAGTTTTTATTTATCTATTTATTTATTCATTTATCCATAACATACCATCATAAACAATGAATAAGATATTATATTATTAGCTATGCTTACCAAATGAGTTAAAAATCGGTTGTATCACCCAAAGATTTTCCCGTCAAACAGACAAACCCCACCCCTCGCACGCCATCCACCCCCCCCCCCAACCCCCCTTTTTCCCGCTACCCCCGTCCCGTAACAATCCTTCACAAACCCTTTCCCTCTCCCCCCAATAGTGATTGCTACATCCTAATGCTAAATCCAATATCCTAATGTTAAATAGAACCCCATAATTACTCAGCTAAAGGTAAGGGATATCTATCAGCATGAGTTATCGTATTCAGATCATCATCCAAAGCTAAGATGAACTGCTGTAGCGATGAGTTTCCTACGTGTGTATACTCGAGTACCGTCACCTTATCGCTAACCGCCAAAAGACGTCACCTCATTAATCTCCTCTGAAGGACTCGTTTAAAAGACAAATAAATCCCGAGCCAGTGCAAAAGGGAGGCGTGCCGCGGGGCGCGCCGCGACGCGACGCCATGCGATAATTATTTCTGCGGCCGCGCAAATCGAAACGACCACGCCGCACAAATTATCGCCGCCCGGGAAAACTATTAATTTCTACCGCGCGTCTATTTTTCTGTCACTTTCTTTATCTTGCGCGCCGCCCTGGTAGATGTTAATCATTTTTATCGTGCCGCGCCGCCCGACGCGCGAGATTAATGACCGAGGCGGCGGGGCCTCCGAGCGGGACCAGCGGGGACCAGAGAGGGGATCAGAGGATCAGTGAGACAGATCATCCCTAAGTCGGTCGCCGAAACTGAAGCGGAGAAATTAGTGAGTTGGGGCGTGAAGATTGAGGGTATTTTGGATAACAGCGCACCGCACCGAAGTTCGACATACAAATGCAACATTTTCTATTAGGTATATGTCTGCAAGCAACACAGTGTGTGTAAGCAACGGTGTTCTATGTATCTCAGCATTATTTACTCCCTATAAAATATTACGTAAATGATTTTTTCTCATACTAATGGCTATACGATTAAACAAAATAGATGATTAAATGTGTCGCAGCTTAACAATATGTCAATTATTTTATATACGTATGTGCATATCTTTATGGACCATTCGACACTGTTTGAATTTAAATGTATAACGGATATTTGAATTATTCCAATCAAATCAAATCAAGTGTATTGTTTTCAAAACTTTTAAATTGTTATTTAGACATAATATTTTCGATTGTACACAATACTTTCGTTAGCCGCTTAAGATTAATAATAGTTCTAAAAATCGATACTAGAGGTTATAACATTTGTATTGGATCTTTAAACTGCATAGTCAATCACTATTTTAATTTAATTTAATTTAATTTAATCAGTGTTCAATTTTAATTTTAATTTTAATACTATATTTTAAGCTATTGCATAGCTTTTATCGCGGGCCTAGGCCAGCGCGGCGACCGAATGAAGAAATTTCTTAACGAAAATTTATTATTTTAAACTGATAATTACGTCTAAACGAGTACTGCTTGCGATTCGAAAAAAATATATGTTAAACAAGAACATTTTCCTAATATTCTTAGCTTTGAATATTTTAGATTTTGTTTATATTACATAGTGTAATTAATTTGTGAAATTAGGTCTAACCGAACACAGAAACGACTACTACGCTAATACTATCTGGCGTATTATTATGAAACCTGCACCATTTTAAAGATAATTTTATTATCTATCTTTTTATCTACGATTTTTTCTAATAGTCAAAAAATAATATGCGTTTTTTTGTTTTATCGAATAAAATTCGTGCGCTCTATCGGAAGAAGTTTAAATTATTCCGAATCGATTCGGAATAATTTCAACGTTTTCCGATAGAGCGCAGTTATCTGATATCAGAAAAAAATTCTTCATACTGCATAAATAAAATAAATAAATAATTATAATTGCATAAGTTGTTAAAAAATGTTATGCAATAGCTTTACCGCGGCAGTCCCCGAGTGCCACACGGAATTTTTTTATTGATATGATTGTTAGTGAGACCCATGCATTGTAAATGAATTGTAAAATTAAATAAATAAATAAATACATCCGATAATTATTTGGCATGACAATTATAGTTAAGAAAAATATGATAATAAAGTATTAAAAAAGCCATAACAAAGGACAATAAGGGCAAATATATATGGGCGCTGAGCCGACCTCTTCAATAAAAATAACGTATTTAACATTGGAAAGATCTATTTATCTAGAATATTTATGACTACTACAATTTACCTAAATTATGAGGTAATTACCGTTTCGTAGTTTTGGAGTTCGGAATATTTTTAAATATGGCTAATTACACGAAAACCCAATGTTACTATGATGCCAAGTATATTATTTCCAATGAAGATCCATACAAGATTGTACATTATGATGTACGACCACTGAGCACACAATGTTAGACAGCTGACCTTAGCATATTACATACGTTAGTAAACAGAGCGGCAATGCAATCATGAGACACATCACAGAGTTCAAGCAACATATCCCAGTATTTCTTCTCTATATACTGCTGACAAACTTGAGCATTCTTAGGAATATACAGTTTGTACTCACACAGCGTATGTACTTTATCGATTCGAATATTCTGCGGCGGTTTTTAAATAAACAGTTATTATAATACAATGTCTGCATGTGTTAGGTGCCCTAGATGATATCAGGTAATGAGCCATATTTACAAGAGGATAATGCTCAGAAATGGCTCATTATTGAGGACAGTTGTTTTAGTAATAAATGTTATATAAAAAGAGATCATTGGTATATGATTTACAGCTATTGGAAAAGTGGTCGCCAACTACCCACTCTTTTTCTTCCAAAATCGCATCGCATCGTTTTTAGGGTCTTTATTATTGAAATTATATATTTGAGGAGTTTCGCATTGTCTATATAAGAATAGTTCAATTTCAAAATTTTAAATAGCAGGTAGATATATGTCAATTCTGTTAATCGTGTTCGCCGTCTCAGGGTGTAATAACAAACATTGCGTCTTTCCACCCCAATATGAATGGCAAAACAATCGACGGTGCTCCATGAATCCTGTAAAATCCATTCACTCAGTGACGTATTTCTCCACCCTGTACTCCGGTTACACGTTGGAATTCGCTTATGTGGCTCTCCTTACCAAAAGAGGCGATTTGTCACGGTCCCTTGGCGCCCTTTGGCTGACATGTCAATTATAAAGATAGGAACAGTAGGTAATCATATATCTCTGCTTCTTACGAAACGTATTATATATATCCAGATTTCTGCAGTAATTCGCTGGTTGCGCAGACTCTGCACAACCGCCCAGAGCCGTCCCAGGTTCCACTCTACGAGGAGGCTGCTGTATAAGAGTTCAGCCATGCGTTAGGCCATCCAACAAAACAAACCACGTTAAGGCCCAAGCTTCGTAGCTCTGTTCGGCTTAACAAGAGCTGCCAACTACAACGGGCAAACCCGTCACATCAGAAAGTTTTAATGATATTAGATAGTTAGTGAGGTGAGTGTAAAAGAGTTGGGACGAAAACAGTCCACTGTCTAGTTACGCAACTCGCCCGTAGGAAGTTAACGCCTTACTGCGAGATAACCAGGTTAACCACCCAGCGGCCCGACATCCGCGCCTATACTTCCAGTTGCAATCAGATTACTACGGTCTCCCGACTGGTTAGAGGTTCGAGGTCGCTTGCGCGGTCCTCTGCCTTACAAAGCTGCGATGCGGTGTCTACCGAATCTATCGTGGACCACGGCATCCTTTGCCCTGCTGTTCACCCGGTATGGGTAGCCGATTGGTCATTTCAAGAGCAGTTGCCGTAGGATACTTCTGCGTAGAGGCCGCCGGTTGGGTGTTGACCCGTGAGTTTGGCCAACTCTAAACACATGAGTCTTAGTCACCTAACTGCAATAGGACCCATTACCTCCCACTGAGCCTATTAGCTCTGTTCGGCCCAGATCGAAAAACCAATTTGGATTGCATTAACTTATATGTAGCTATGCTTGGAAGTGGTATTTAATGCGTTTTTTTTCGTTTTCGCCAAGAGCTATTAAAATATACCTCTGCTCATTTTTCACGTCGTTTCCTCATCTCAACACGCCTGTTTCTCCGCTAGTCCTCCATTAAAAGCCACTTTGTTAATGAAAATAAATCCTCCCTCTCGTACACTCGTATGTTTTGGTTTGGTCTTGATGTACGGGCTGTGCGGATAAGCCGGGTAAAGTATAGCCCGCTAAGCGAGCGCTCTTACACGAGGACGTGCTAGTGGAAAAATATAGTGTGTCGCCGTCGGGCGGGTTGCCGGGAGAGCGTGTTGGGCGGCCGCCGTGACGCGGTACAAGTGGCGATGTCATCCGAAGGCGGGCGGCAGGTGAAGAGAGAAATTTATGAAGTTTTCGTGCTAGGACTCGGACAGGCGATCACGCGCCTAGCCGCCTCAATTCCATACCCTACTGCACAATATTAATTTACGGCGATGCCGATTAGTGCTTATCTTAAAAAAATAACAGCTATTTTATGTTATATGTAATACACTTTGTATGATATATATCTAATACGCATTGATATTAACGCGGTGACGGGGGTGCGTATTTCTTACATTTTTAATTTTTTGAGTCCTGTAACGCACCACACAACTTTTGTTTTAGAGAAGGTTCTTAATACGCGGATTTTAGTTAGAAGCTCATCAATTCAGACCTATCACTACTAACTATGTATTTCGATGATATTATAAGGTTTATAAAGCAGATGCAGTGCGAGGTATACAAATCTTAAAAACAAGAATAAAAACCTGCTAGCTAGCAACACCGTAAATGAAACCCTCGATCTAAAATCCGACGTCTACGAAGATAAGGGTAAATGTGTGAAGACCCGACAGGGAATATGAGGGCTAACTGCGCGCGAATGGTTACCGCAGCCGGGAAACGTTGCTGCCGCGGTTTCATGGTTGCTCAGCTGAATTTCCGCAACGATTATGATTAGGGATTTTATAGCCGACTCTTCCGATTTCAAAGAGTACTCTTTCTGAGCTAATTTAAGTGGCGCTTCTTTGTGTCTATATCTTTTATATTCTCGACCCACCAACCGACTAGGAGCAAAAGTATTGTAAACGCGCAATTTTTTTTTTCGAGATGAAGACGGAAATATCTATTTTGAGCTAACACGAATAAGACTATTTCCAGATGGAAGTATGTTTGTCTGTCTGTCTATCTGTATGTGTCTGAATATCCGTATGCATTCCTCCACGATAGCACCCAAGTACTTTATTCGATTGAGCTGAAGTTTTGTGCTTGGTCATGACAAAATTTCCCCTTCTATCCCTACTCCTCCGGATTGGATAACTTAAATTAATTAAATTTATTTAAAATTTCCAATCACTTATTTTAACACCTTGAAAACAAGTTAACGGCCTCACATTGATTGTCACGATCACATATATAAAATAGTTTAGCAACGGTCTATGTTTACCTAACAAATAACGAAATAAAGGAATAAAAGGTTGTGGTTGATATTTGGGCTTAGATACTTGAAATTTGGTACTCAGATACCTTGTTTAGCAAGTGAAATCACACTGTGAAATTTCGTTTGCAATATCTCATATAAAAGCTACACTAATAATATTTAGATTGCGCTATATATTTTAATCAATTATTAACGCCATCTATTAGCTATTTGTTCAACGCTGCCCTTAGCCGACAATCAAACCGCGCCGCCAGAGGCATTTTAATGGAACCCAAACGGGCTCGTCCGCCGGCCGGGAGAGGGCGCTCATCGATTTAATTTATGAAATTAATATTTAGATTATATCGGTTTTTGGGTAATTATCGTTAAAGCCTTTGGGTGACACAACCGATTTTTTTATTATTGATGGTGCGGTTTGACGGGGTTACCCTAGTTACTTGCATCGTTTTTAGTTTTACGAATAATGATAAATATTTCTCGTAGATTTCGGTACAAATTCTACATACCACTACTAGAGTTGTCAACTACAACGGGCAAGCCCGTCACATCAGGAAGTTTTAACGATTAGTTGTTCTATCTCCCTAGAGTGAGCGCAGAAGATTTGGACAAAAACAGTCCACCGTCAAGCTCCGCCACATGCCCGTAAGAGGCCAACGCCTTAACCGCGAGATAGCCAGCAGTGTTACCCAGCGGGCTTACACTCACGCCCTTACTTCCAATTGCGTCCAGATTACTCCAGTCTCTCGATTGGTTACGAGTTCGAGGTCGCTTGCGCGGTCCTCTCCCTTACGAAGCGGTGAAAACAGTGTGTACCGAATCTATCGCGGACCACGGCATCCTTTGCCAGGCTGTTCATTCAGGATTGGGTAGCCGATGGTCGTTTCAAGAGCAGTCGGCGTAAGGTCAACAACCATCCCCGCTCTATAGGAAACAGTACAGCTTCCAGACTCCCCCGACTGTTAGTCAGAGTGCACAGTCGATTGGCTTACGCCGCACGGTGCGCCGACCGTCCAGGTGCGCCAGAAATTTGATTCCTAAGGGAAACTAGCCCTAAGGCCAGAGTCCTACCCAAGCTCGCACTTCATGCGTGGAGGCCGCCGGATGGGTGTTGACCCGTGAATGTGACCAACCCTGAACAGAATGGGTCTTCGTGGCCAACTCAGCAAGGGCTATCTTAGCTCCCTAAATCCTTAGCTCTAAATCTATCCTACTACTATTATAAATGCGAAAGTTTTTATAAATGTATGTATGGATGTTTGTTACTCTTTCACGAAAAAACTGCTGAATGGATTTTGATGAAACTTTACAATAGCTTAGATAGCTTACACATCAGAATAACACATAGGCTATAATTTTTAAAGATATAGTGTGAATTATCTAAAATATAACGATAAGTGTCAAGTATATAGGAAAAAATCTGCCATCTGCGAGCTATTCTGGCGTGCGCCGCAAAAACCGTTGGAGTTACACGTATTAAATGTATACTTATATATGTTTCTATTAGACGTATTATCACAATTTTCCATCACCGCGCGGGTGAAAGCGTGGGGCGCAGCTAGTATACCATAAACTTAATACGCGATACACGGTAACATATTCTGACGTCTTATACAATTCCTTTTGCCTCAGAAATACTCCTATAAAGGGATGACCGCCAGTACGGGTAAAGTCTTCCCATATTTACGGCTGCTTTTTGTGGCGCCCAGGCGAATAATATAGAAGGCAAAACAGAGGTCGGCCCTACTTGCCTGACTGAATGGCAAATTATATTTCCGAATGAAATATGGGATCAGGTGAGTGCTCGCGTATTTGCGCGCAAGATGGCGTCGGGCGCGGCATGGGGCTATCGACGAATCGCAAAGAGCGAGAATGGCAGGCACACACCGTTACAATAAAAACGATACCCACGTCAAGAGAGCAGCGTGCCGGAATATTTCACCAAGTGTGATTTTTGTGTGTCATTTCTGGCGAAAATTACGAATCTCTCGCGGGATTATATGCGAGGGCGCGAGCTCGGATGCGACCGATAATACCCTACTTACGCTTCGGCAACGTAACGACCAAATTTGGTTGCACATCAGAACACCGTTGACTACGTAACGACCAATATTGGCGGATTGCCCCCGGAGCGCACAGTAATATTATTTTCTAATTCGAACTCAAATCTATACCAAATCGCGCGTCATTTCGCGGATATTTCTGGTAAAATTCCATTATCAAACATCGTTTTTTTTTCTTTCTAAAAATCATCAAACTTTTTATTGGTTTTTATGAGCTAATGTCTAAATATTTTTGTATGTAAATAAGCAAAACTAAATATTACCTTTGATAGAAAATCTAATAAATATCACGATAGTATTTACAATTTCCAAATAGCGTTCCGTATTTTTCCGTAAGACAAGTACAAGTTAGAAATGCCGACTTTTTTTCACTTTGCGACTTTCTCATATTTATTCATAGTTATCTAATTGTTTTACAATATGAGATTTCAATATTCTATAATATACGAAATTTCAATGCGATCATTCTAGGGTTATTATTTTTATGATTGCTATAGTAGTTCCATAGTTATAGTAGTTTTTGTCGAGCGCGGCGATATTGCAAGAAATTCCAATAAATTGCCGCGGTCTGCCATGAAATTATGCCGCTACTCCCATCAATCAAGCATGTAATATTCATCTCGAGGAAAGACAATCTAATCGTGATTATGACTATACACGAGAACATACGAGATGAAATATTTCATGCAATTCAAATGGAATGCATGTCCATGTGGGGTCTCTTATTGTTTTCTATAATTACAGGTCGATAGATGCAGGTGTGTCTACAACCTAAATGAGCCACAGTAGTTAAAATATGTCGTTCCGACGACATACAGCCAATTACAATGTTTCAAATAGGGTAATTTTTGTGTCATTTATGGCGAAAAATTACAAATCTCTTGTGGGATTATATGCGAGGAAGCGATCATGGATACGACCGGTAATATCTTATTTATTAACACATCAATCAAACATGTAATCTTACACGCGAGGAACGACAATCTTATCGAGATTCACAAGAACGTACGAGATGAAATGTTAAATGCAAAACGAATGGTATGGGTTTGGAGTATTGTTTTCTGTAATTACAAGTCGATATATATGGTTTTTTTATAACCCAAATTAGCCATAGCAGTTAAAATATGTCGCTCCGATGACATAGAGCAAAATATACTTTCTTTCGCCTTTATGGGAACTTCCATTTTAATTATATAGGATCCTTGTAATAATTTATGAATATGTTCTTCTCCAAAATTACCAATCAATAGACTGCGTTCAGTGGACTAAGTTCCCTAAGCCACGCTGTATGGGCAACCTACCTGATTTGTCGAAGAGGCCATTTCCTAAGGCGTAATAATCCTAAGCTAATCAGGTTGTCACTGAGCTCAGGCATTGTTTCAATAGGCTTTGAATATCAGATCAATGATTTGTCAGTGATTCAAGAGCATCAAATTGCTTAATTTATCTCAAATGATGCTGTTATTCTGCATAATAATATATTATTTCCACGTATTTCTATTACTCTATGAAATTCTGTAATATGTTAGATTTGACAGAGTGTGTACACAAACCTAATCGTTTCGTTTAAAAAAAATTATATAAATCACTACCGATGACAAGTTTTTGCATTTTATTCTCGCAAAATTAGGACAGGCGCAGTACGATGAATTACAATATTTCGTTGAAATTATAATAGAAAGTGTGTATCATCCCAGACCGAAAATAAATATTTTATCATTACTACAATAAACTCGTTTTTATTTTTCATCCTTCGTCTCCTTTTTCAGCTTCTCTGTTTCACCATTCAATTTTCCAAATCTACCGTGGAGCACTTCAATGTGTCAACTACAATGGGCGAACCCGTCACCTCAGAAGGTTTTAACGATATTTGATCGTTCTGTCTCCCATGAGGTAAGCGTAGAAGACTTGGGACTAAAAAGCCACTCGCCCGTAAGAGACCAACGCCTAACCGCAAGAAGCCGGGTATGCACTCAGCGTACCGAAACTCGCGTCCTTAATTCCAGTTCGGCCAGATTTCTGCGGGCTCCCGACTGGTTATGGGTTCGATGTCGCTTACGCGGTCCTCTCCCGTACATAGCGGTGATTCGGTATATATCGAATCTATCGCGGACCAAGGCATCCTTTGCCCGGCTGTTCAACGAGTATCGGGTAGCCGATTGGTCGTTTCAAAAGCAGTTACCGAGCAATAACAACCACCCCCGCTCTATGGGAAACAAAGTTGTTTCCAGACTCCCCCCGTTGTCTCTCCGAATGCACAGTCGATTGGCTGGCGCCAAAGTACTCAAAGTACAGCAGCGCTCAAAGTACGATTCATAGTGGAACTGGCCCGCAGGCATAGAGTCCTACCCGGGATCGCACTTCTGCTTGGAGACTACCGGATAGGTGTTGACCTGTGAGTTAGGCCCACCCTAACACATGGGTCATAATGGGCCCAACTGCACCGCGCTTATAAGCTCCCATTTGGATGAACAAATATAAGTTGATTGTATGTAGCGTGAAATTTTACAAAACAAGGTATTACTTTAAATCAAAGTATAGAAATGACCGCTCCAGTCATCCGGCAGAACAGCCGCCTTACCACCAATTAACAAAGTTAGCGAATCTCATTTAGTGTGTAGGGTCGCGCCGTGCATCTTTCGCTGCATCTTTTCCGCGCAGCAGCGCAGCGACTCCCTCCGCGCGCGGAGATAGCGGAAGAGTTTGAAAGTAAGCCGGCTGTTTCCCGGTTTCCGTGTCGGCTGCCGCGATACCGTTTGATTTAGAGCCTCGCCTCATCCGACTCCACGTTAATCCCGGACCAATCTAATTAAAATTATGGCCGCGCTCCACGCCTGGCCGTATTTTACCTTTGCGGCGTATAAACGAATTAATCTGCAATTAATATGCCATTAGACCCCATACTTAAGATAATGGACGGTCGCCTTTCATTTTTAAGCGTAGTCGACAACTCTGACCCGCTTACTAATTCGCTCAATTATGTCAGCGCTAATTGGGTTAGTTACGGAGTTTAGTTGAGGGGTGTATACTCTTAGGATGAGTAGAGGTAGAGATCTGATATATTGTACTATAGTTAGGTAGTATCATATGAAAATACATCCAGGTCAAGGTATGAATTAATCGGAGACTGGCAGTGCTAGCTTATTCAATAATTACCATATTAAATGTGAATATTAAATACCAGGAGCGCTTGTTGTATTTTAGGAGTTTAATACTTAAGAATTGATTTTATTTAAAGCCTCCGGTATGAGAATTTAATTTATAGTAAAATAGAACGTTAGCAAAAAGCTTTACGTTTAATGACTGTATTTTTACTACATTAAACATTATATCAATATCAGAAAAACATTTATTTTGTTCTCGCCTTTTGATATTGGAGAAGTATTAAATTGTCTATAAAAGACTTTTGATTTGAATAAGCTAGAATTCTTAGTTTCAGAGATATCTCTACTTCTGGGTACACCTCTCATTCAAAAATTCGCAATGCCCTTTCACATATTTCACCTCATCATAATCCTGGATCCTGCATTAATCGGACCACAACAAATTGCCGAAATCTGGAAGACCTCCTGAGTTAGCTGTGTGCCATAATAGCTGAGCCTGACCGTTATATAATTTTACATTATTGTAGTAGAACTCTATGAAATCTATAGGTGTTATGAGATGATGTTGATGCAATTATACCTAACATCGATTCCGTTTAACATAGGATAAACCTGATGATTTTTCTTGGAGACAATTAAATCTAATACAATATATTACTCTTAGACTATTACCTTAGATTGAAAATGGGGCGAGGCCCTTAAGTTACATACTCGTCTTTTTTATTTATCCGCGGATGATTTGATGTAAATATAAAATAAACTCTTTTAAATTACCATTTTAATAACCTTTTAAATTAGGTAGGTATTTTTGGGGTAAGTCTATAGTAAATACGGACTTTGTTGAGTGTCAGCTGGATATTGTCGCATCGGATTTTAAATCATTTCGTAGGATACCATCCAAATCGTACGTAGTCCTACTTGTATTTATTGAGTCGGTTGAACGCTTGTTTTAAAAATAATAATTCCTCAATAGAAAAATCGAAGTGAACCGAAATCAGTACTAGTGATTATTTATAATTAAGTAGCAATAAATATTGTGTTTGATATAAACTCTTTAAATGATCTGATGGTAGAATATATACAATAAATGGGTTGTAACAGATGGGCACAAAAAATGAGTATCAGCTATAGAGCTACAAAACTACCTCCAAATACCTAACATTAAAATACGTATCTTTTTTATTAAATTCTTTGTATATTCGTCGTGATATAATACAAATTTTAGTGTAACGAGAATCGTGGCAGCGATGTTAAGAGTAGATCTACCTGGCACTTGAATAATTCTCAATGATTTCTCCAAAGCGAGAGTCGTGGAAACAATAACAATGATTACTAAGTATCTCGCTCCACGGTTGGTTTCTCACGACAACGCTGTTGCGGTACCTGATAGTTCGCGAAACTAAGCTTTCACTGGAAACTTAGAAACTTGTACATTTACGGCCATTAAGTAGGTGGAGATTGTTGGAGTGTTAAATCAGGAACAGAGAGATGATGCCAATATTTTTCTAAAATCAGCACTCTATTAAGCAAAGGATAGGTGCTATCGTCGTTCTTTAGTCATGAATACACATGATAGATTTTATAAAATGGCAGTTCTGATGTGGCTGTTGTTGTTGTTTGTTATTAGTGTTGGCTAACCAGTCGCCTGGTATCTATATTTGGTCCTTCGTATTGGGACTTTTATGCGTGTCTCCATATATTCTATTTTACCTTGCCGCCGACATCTTACCTACAGTTAAGCAAATTCCCAAATATCTTAGCCAAACCTATTACATATTTTTACTTGATCCTTCCTCTCCTTTAGGATATTAATGGGCATGCATTTATGGTGGCACTTATTCCTGAACTTGGAGTTTACTTTGCTCCGAACTCCTATTTGTGATACACATTGAGATCATAATTAGAAAGGCATACAAATCAATGATGTTTGTTCTTCGAGTAACGAAAAAGTTTACTCAAACGGATTCAGGTCTTCTGCTATACAAAAATGCCTGCTCAGTCTTTAAATATTCCTATGATTCAGAAAATTTGTTAAATAAATATATTTCACGAATGACGATCGATCCGAACGCTAGGTGGCTGATATCTTTGCCCGGCTGTTCATGTAAGTCTATTACGAACGAGTAGCGTAACTAGACAGAAGGGCGGTGTTGGCTACAATGAACGAACCCATCACCCCAGGCTGGTATAACGATATGTAATCGTTCTTTCAGCGGTAGGATGAGCGTAGAAGACTTAGAGACAAAGAAAATATACTGTCTAGCTCGCCAGCAGCCTGTTAGAGACCGACGCCTTACGACGAGGCATCGGGAAAGGTACCCAGCGGGCAGCCCAGCCTCTATATGAATAAAAGTTTATACATACATGATTTCACTATTATAAAAGATGGGTTTATTAACCCCCTTTTGCCTATAGTACATATATTCAATGACAATCGCACCTAAAGAGTAAACTCCAGTCGGGCGTCGAAGCTGACACGCACATTTGTTTTCTTAGTCCATAGCTGCAAATTTAAACTTTCCAGGCCAGGAAAAACTTCCCAAGCATTGTAGGTCTTGGTAGTGAGAGCCACAATTATGGTCGTCTACCATCGCTATCGTGCACGGTTAGAAAAAGAAAGGACGATAGAGCAATACATACGGAGCGGGCGATATCGATACTTAGGGCATTGTTAAGATTAAGAAACTCCACTTAGCCATTTTAAAAGCGTTCGATCTGTGTGCTCTCAACGAGGTACTCTGCTTTTTCTTTGTGCGCTCAGCGGGCGGGCTTGTGACGTAACAATGGAAAACATTTCATTTATGTTCGCCTGGAAAATTCCTGGTCTCCAAGACGGCATCGTCGACACAATCGTGGAGAATCGAACAAAAAGATACGAATTTATACGTTTTGATTCGGGTATTGTATTGTTATGTCTCGCTTTTCGCGTTTGGTGAGTTACTTTCTTTTAAGTAGGAGCTAAATAATTAAAATATCTCTTAGCGAATGCGTTCAATCTCAATAAAATGAATAGTAATTATGTTCAGCTAGTTTATATTGTTTAACCCTTTAATTATCTTCGCTCTTTAAAATACCGTGTGTTAATATACCGATAAATTCCATATTATCATACATTTAAAAAAAAAACCTATCATACATAACCGAAGCCACGGATTTACTCTGCACATTGTTATTATTATTTTTAAATTTCTTATTTAAAATATATTTCACAACTTTTCTAATTTCTTAGCCAACAAACTAGGCTTTAGGTATGCCTACTGATTTTAATATTCTAATATACAGTGATACTGCATTTATACATTTTAATAAAGGAATATAATATTTTTTATAGGTAATAATATGTTTTTTAATAGTAATCGATGTTATGTAATGTGATCAGGAATAATATATGTACATATCTTTTAAGGGTTTAACAAAATATACTATACAAATAATCAAAATATTACGTAAAAATAATAAAAAATAATTTATAATAATGATAAATTTAATATTATAACTAATCATAATAATATTGAATACATATTTTTAATAAATAAAATAATTTTAACTAACTGTACTAACTTCAACTTTATCATAATGTATGTATTTTATTATATAAGTAGGTAAATAGTTTTCCGTTTAAATATTTTTGTAGTAACCGTATTTTTTTTCATTTGGAAAGTTCTATTAATTTCTAATGGTAAATTCGTGTGCGCTTGTTACGGTATTATGGTAAACTGATAGCGAAATATGATAATATTTATAGTTAACATGGCATAGTAAAATTACTTTCAAAAATTTTTGTTGAATATATAAGAATTCAAAATCTTGGTAAATATAATTGAAGTGGAGGATCTACGTATTATTACGGACTCAATATATTTTTGAGCCTTGATTATGGGGTCAGGCATAATAAAAGAAGCCCTAACCCACGTAATGATTGCATAAGTAAACTGGCATTGGTCTAGCGAGAAGTAAATAATTCTTTTAAACTTCTTTAGCCTGCAGTCTGGTGTCAGATTTAAATATTTTATTTGAGCGATTTTTACAATTTCTGCACACACAAAAATATACTTTCTTACGATAGACCTAATTGTGTTTTACAGGTGCGAATCTTCAAAGTAGGTACTATTAAAATCTAAGGATAGTTTTTCAGCCATAGATTTTATTTAGTTGAATGTCATATATGTTGTTTTGGACGCGTTTAGAGTGAGAATGTTGTTGCTTAGCCATTTATATACGTAACGAAATCCGTCTTCCACATAGGGATACACCGTGCAATGCATCGTGACGTATACATATACTATCCGAAATTAATTAATTTTAGTACCAACTTTTCGACAGTAATTAAAACTCTACAATGAATTGCTTAGCTACCCGGCTAAGTGTCCGCAAGTGTCGCATCCTTTATCTACTGTTCTCTTTGTGTCTATTCTGTCATTCACTAGACGGGCCTTGTCCAAGGGCCTTGACTGCTTTCGCTGGGAAATTTCCTTTTAGCGGTGCTTCACGTGAGGCAAGCCCATTGATTCGGTTTCTGATAGTGTGGTCGCAGGGCTACGCGCCCTGCGGCATGTATCTCTTGAGATACAGGCGCTTTATGGTGATCGGCTACGAAGACGGGACTACATGGCATCTTCTGCGGCGAAAGACAGCTCTACTGCGATACCTGCGCGGCGGTCTGCTAATCTAACAGACTGCGTGGGTACTACTTCTAGCAGCCTGGTCAGCAGCGAAGCGAGCTCACTAATGTGCTTGCGCTGCCAGGTTTCGACCCTTCGGTACATAGCGTTTGAGAGGCTGTTTATATAATATATTTCGCTGCATCCTCCGAACGCACTCGACAACATCGAGGCAAGCGAATTAAACCAGACATTTTCAATTCGATTGTTTGGCATGACGCTTTAAATCTACATCAGCTCCATCTGGCAAACACTAATAAAACTTACTCGATATGAGTTTATTGCGAGTCTAACATCGAAACGCACCTACTCAATCGCTATTGTCGCGTAGTCACGACACACTCAATCTCGTATGTGTTGAGTGTTCCTAACGCAAAGTTGCGCCGCAGGCGCGGAGTCAACTATTCTCCAAAATGCTTATTGAGTATTTAGCCACAGTGGAATATTATACATTATTATGATCCGTTTTCAGGCTCGTATATCGCATAACTCAGCGATTCAGTAATTGAAATAATATATCCATGCGATAAGTGGAAGGATTACGATCCTTGGAGCGACGCCAGATTTTGTGGTTCGCCCTCTACATTTCTACATGACGGGTAGCGCATGGCTCGCATAATTAGGATAAACAAGATCACTCTGTTGCGTTGCCACAGAGTACGAGTATCACGTATAATTGTTCTTAAATATATTATAGCTTCCTAATTGATTTACATAATATCATGCCTGGTATAACAACTTGCTACGCGTTTGTTGTTGCTGTCCTAAAAGTGCCACTAGTTACAACGGTATAACTCGAATTGGCTAAATAGATAAATAAATGAAATATATTTTCGATACAAACATGAATCATTACGACTTTTGCGTCACGACAACTGGCAATTTCTAATCTTTACTTAAAATTCTTCAAATTGATACCATTTATAATTTCAGCATTCTGATACCATATATAATCAATGATCGAGCGTAGAAACGCGCAACTTATGCTGTTTAGTTGACACTACATAGAACAAGGACGTTACGCACTGATTAGATAAACTTCGCCTCATGGATCACACTTGCGGTGACGTGTTACACAGTCTATACACTCCCTATGAATTTCGTCCAATTTCATCCTAGCCCTTGGAGTAAATGGGTATTTTCATGGATGCATCTGTCTCTTTTGCAGGATTTTCGGCGACATCGACCTTAAAGTACTATAACTACGAAACTACTACACCAATCCTAAAAAGACCAACTGCACAATGATTGCATTGAAATTTCGAATATAGAATATTGAAATATCATTTTGTAAAACAATTAGATAATTATGAATAAATATGAGAACGTCAAAGAAGTGAAAAAAACGCGGAACCAGATCTGGTCGTATCATACTCAACGGATAATTGTTTCAGAACCAGATTTGGTCGTATCATACTCAACGGGCTAGATAAGATGCAAATCGAAATGCAGGATTCAACTCGAAACAGTTACTTTCTTGCAACCAGTTTTATCCTTTTCGATTCGACAATAACTTCTGGTTCTCCGTGCTCGTGATTTCACGATGCAGAGGGACTGTTTATACGAGATTTTTATTGGACAGCGACATATAAATTTTGATGCTTGTATCGGCCTGTAATCAAATAACACGCCAACGACATTCGTTTCGTAGCTTCCGCTTCCGCACGGGAGGTCGGGCCAAAAAATAAACGGGGGCCCGAAATCGTTAAGGAAACATCCGGTCTACACAAAGTCCGACAAGTCAATATTGATAATAGATTTCTCTCTCTGTTAGCCCCTCGAGAAATTTGATAAAAGTCCCTCTTTTACTAAAAGGATCTAGGGTGTTTATCAAGGCATTCTATGTCCTTAGAATATTTTATTTTGTTTTATTTTTATTACAATAAAATGTATTGAATTGACAATATTTAATATACAACATACATAATTACAAATAATAGTTTTATAAAAATCAACATATAGGCACTCTAGTGATTTAAAGTATAAATTAAGAAAAGAAAATGTATGAAAAGTTGAGAAATTTGAAATAAAATATAAAATAGAAATATATTGACGTTCAATTTCAGTTTGTATTTGTTATTTCTAAAATTATCTCTGTGTGGTTTCATTGTAATATGGTCTCTGTGTGTTTATAATGTGTAAGTAGAATAGAATAGAATGGAATAAAATAACTTTAATGTGCTATAAAAACATCTTATTGAATATTACTCTGGTTTTATAAAAAAAAAGACAATCTATGCACAAAAAACGGACTTATCGCTGAAGCGATATTTTACAGTAAGTGCTTGCAAAATTGTTTAAAATAGTCAATCTACCTATTCCCTTACGACGCTAGGTCTTGACCTAGTGTTCAAGGACTTCCAACTTGGCTGGGAAGCCAAATTGATAAAATAGTTTTCACAAACAATGTTCTTCGATTGAAAATCTCGGAAAATAAAACCTCGTAGATATATTCTAAATCAGATTAAAATGGATTTTACATGGTGATATCTGAAGCACCCGACGTTTCGGCGATGTAAGGGAGGGTTCAGACAGAGGCGACGAGGCGCGAGAGTCGGACGCGGACGTAGCGCGGACGGGACGCGCTTTCGAGGCACCCCCATGGTAACGTATGAGCCAATAACATCGATATATTAGCTAGATATGCCCTCAGATACAAATAAGTTGGCTCCACATACACTTTGCTCATAAATCATGCGACAGAGAGAGCAATAAATTGAACAGTATGCGAGATAATAGAGCGCCAATATTCTTCGCGGGAGCTCTCACACCGGAAACGGTCAGCTGTCTGCCAGCGGACTGCGACCAAACTACTACTGGCCGGCTGTTAGTAGTAGTTTTCAAAAAGTTATTTTCGAGCGTTAAAGGCCCATCTAGGGGATCATATATCGATGGCTAATACAGACAGAAGGGACGTAGCGCGATCGCTTCTTTTCGGCTCCCGCGCCACGTCGCTTGGCTGTCGGAAGCGACGCACCGAAGCGACGAATGGCGTCGGACCTCCAAAGCAAATGCATGACGATATACAATCCAATTTAATTCATTTCTTTATTGTATATAATTCAACAATTCTAATTATATATGATTCAACATTGATTTTGGTGAGTTAGTCGAAAAATAACTGCCATTATATGACTTCATTAGCATCATATGACTTAACATGTATAGAGATAGCTGTCATTGCATAAGAATTCATCTACATCTACAGAATATATCAAACTAGCACGCGCACATGTTGCGCATGTAATAATGAATTTTTTTTGATCAACCGAGTACTAAAGTATTTTCTGCTCCCGACTAGTACGGAGCGGCGCGGCGCTGCGCTTCGGCACCGCACCTCGGGCGAGGACTTAAGAAATCGCCGACTGGAGCACATTTTTTTTTTCCTCGAGAGGCATGTGAGAATTTTCTAACAGGAAAACTTTTAATGACGAACGGGCACTTGAGCGAAACGAATATTCAAACCGAGACCCGGAGATTGGAGATCGAGCAGTTTATGAAGCGAACTTTAAGTTTATTCGTTCGCCAAGTTCGCGATTGAGTCGTTATTGCGGAACTATCTGATAAAATGTATGTTATTTAATTTAGAATCGCTCCACTGGAAGATAGGGCCGCTGAAGATAGATACAAGCTAAACTATCAGTGGATATTGCTTTTACTTATATTTTAGTAGCGTGTAGAATTTAACCCTTGGAGTAAATGGGTATTTTCATGGATGCATCTGTCTCTTTTGCAGGATTTTCGGCGACATCGACCTTAAAGTACTATAACTACGAAACTACTACACCAATCATAAAAAGAACAACTGCACAATGATTGCATTGAAATTTCGAATATAGAATATTGAAATATCATTTTGTAAAACAATTAGATAATTATGAATAAATATGAGAACGTCAAAGAAGTGAAAAAAACGCGGAACCAGATCTGGTCGTATCATACTCAACGGATAATTATTTCAGAACCAGATTTGGTCGTATCATACTCAAGGGGTTAATGTCGTAATAAACAAAATTAATATCCATTAGCTTTAATATTATTTTTTATTTTATTTATTTATTTATTTATTTATTTATTTTAAGGAAAACCAACAGCCATATAAAATATTAAATAACAACTTAAATAATAAATGATAGCCAATAACAGGTTCTCACATATCATATTCGTTTAATCATATCCCTATTATATCATATTCATTCCCCAGTCTTTCCTATTAGTGAGCTAACCTAACCAGTACTAATCTCCCATTTTATCACGTTTTCAAAATACTTAAACATTTTAATCGGTGTATTTTTATCATAATCAGAAAGACAGTTCACGGATTCAATTATGTGTGTGTGTGTGTGTGTAAAAAAGGACATTTTTATACCAAGTACGTACTAAACCTAATGTAAATAATATAAATGGCAATGAAACATAAAAGTAATTGAAAATAAATAATTCAAATCTGTCCCTGATATGAATTTTGAACGAATATCCACTCAACGTAAACAGAAACATTTTTTATTTTTATTTTAATAAAACGTTTATCTTTCAAGATTATTTTTTTTTAAAAAGTTGGTATCTATCCAATAGATTTTGATTATTAGGTAACTATGCTTTTTCTAAATTATGTCTTATTCCAAATAGTTTGCTATGTCAATTTTATTAAACTAATGTAGGTATATCATGTGTTAGTATTCCTCCACGATAGCGCCCACACGCTTAACCCGGCCGAGATGAAGTTCGGTATGCAGGTCATGTATCGATGGTGAAGATAAAGTTCGGTATCATTTTGAAATCAGCACACCAGGGGTGCACTATTCATATAGGTACATTATCAATCTCGAAGTATTGGAGTTAGAGTCATGAAATTTGGTATACAGTTGCCTTATTAGGCCAAATTCGCATTGAGAAGTTTTGGTTGGAATATCTCATATACAAGCTACACTAATTATATTTAAATCTGTCCTACATTTTAATTAAATATTAAAGCCATCTGTTGGCGCTTGGCCTTTGGGCGAGAAATTAGCCGCGCCGTTCCGGACGAACCCAGCCGGGTACGTTCGCCGGCCGAGAGAAGGCGCTGATGGATTTTATTAACGAAATTAATATTCAGATGAAATAAACTCCTTGCGGAAACTTGCAGAAAACTGATATTTTCTATTTACGTTTAAAAGTAAACTAAAACCTTATCATTCGTAACACTAGCAAACAGAGCGCCACACGTGTTTTTTTTTTTTACTAATTTATCATACAAAACAATTAAAAACATGATAGCCGATCCGGAGAGTGGACCTGATTAATTGCAAATTCGTTATACTCGTATAAGCTTCTATACGAGTTAAGGTTTATCTGAAAATAATCTTTCAGAGCCAGCGGCGTTTCCCTGCTTTTATTTCTGTGTTAAATTGCATTGTGGTCAATGTTTCCGTCGTGTGTACTTCCATTGTGACCCATTATGAAAGAGGATAATAACAAAAGCCCTCTCACTCAGACGATATCCGACAGACAAGAGGTTTCTTTCCCTCTCTTGTTCCAATTTTAGGTCACGTCAGTTAGTGCGTCAAACTTGTGTGATTGATGGACGCGAGTTGGTTTCGTGTGTTTTGTTGGCGTAGTCGATTGAATCAAACTTTTTAGATATATAAGTGAGCCGATAGAAAACTGATTTATTAGCTATTGTCATAATCCGCTTACGCGGTATTTTCTTTTCTTTCAGTGCTTTAACTTAACCTTAGAAGACTAGAAAAATAGTAGTTCAGTGAACAGTTTACCTTATGTAAAATAAATACCCGGAATTTGTAAATAAAACTCAAATTTCTTCCTTAGTCATCCAAATTTATTTTTTTGTCTTTCAAGCAGGCCCTAAGCAAGCACGCCAAGGCTTCTCCCAGTCTTCAAAACACTTTAAAATCGCTAAAGAAAGTATCGCCTTCGGCTCCTTCTACGAATTTTCTTTTACGGCCTCTATCGACTCAAAACGCCTTCCCCGAAAGGGTAATTTGAGTTTCACAGGGGGCACAGGGGGCATATCTAGTGAATACGGTGCTTTTACGAACAGATTTGTTGAATTCTTCGCCAAAAATTCGCGTACCAAGATCAATGTGTGAGACGGAGCATATTTGTGGTGCAGTATCCAAGAATTGTTTTTCCACAGATCTGGCCGTTTTCGACGAATATTTTCACGCAAGCGTCTCATGATCGCTCAAATAATATTCTATATTTACTGTTTGTCCATCTGAAAGGAATTCCGAATGAACAACACCACAATAATCAAAGAAAACCCTGAGCAAGGCCCTAATTTTCCGGCGACTTTGATGCGGTTTTCAGGGTTTGGTTTATTTTTTAAGCCATATTCTGAAGATTGGCAACTTGTTTGCATATCGTACTCATAAAGCCATATTTTGTCACTGGTTATGACGTGCTTGATGAAGGTAAAGTCACTAAAAAGCTCGTGAAATCATGTCTTCAGCAACTGCTTTTCGATGTTCTTTTTGCAGAAAGCTCCTTCGGAACAAGTCATGAAGCGATGCGTCTCATGCCTAAAACATCAGTTAAAATGCTATGCACGAGCATGTAAGACTTTCTGGCTCTTAAGCCACCTCTCTATCACTCTCTGACCGTCAAAACCATTGATGGTCGGACAGCACGCGGTAAATCTTGCACTTCTTCTCGGCCCTCTTTAAATGTCTTGTACTGAGACTGCTAAACTAAAGCCGCATCTGCGATTGTCCAGGCAACAATTAAATTACGCCTAATTGGCCTTTGTTGCGGAGCGAGACCAGCTACGAATTATTAAGGCAAAGTTGCCCCGATGCGCTGGGAGGTTAATTAAAATGTATCCCGGTTTTCTCTCGACCGCGTGATCTTTCAAGCCCGAGCATAGGTTACAATGAGAGTCGCGTAAATTCGGAACAGATACTACACGAATTGAAATATATCAGATCGATGTGTTCCCAAATGTTTACATTTTATATTTTATATTTTCTACATGCCCATTTGTCGGATCCTCCATCCTCCAGTCTGTCAACAACAACGGGCGAACCCGTCACCTCAGGACGTTTTAACGAAAATGATAATTTTGTCTCCCGTGAGGTGAGCGCAGAAGACTTGGGACGAAAAATCAATTCACTGACCAGCTACGCCACCTGCCCGTTGGGGCCAACGCCTTACGGCGAGGCACAAAAGGTACACAGCGGGCAGCCTCGTCCCCTGACTACCAGTTTGGAAGGATATCTCCGTCTGTAATTAACCTAAAGGATACCTCCTACCTCCTGACTGGTTACAGGATCGAGTTCGCATGCGCGGTCCTCTCCCTTATGAAGCGGAGTTACGGTAAATCCATCGCGGACCACGGCATCCTTTGGCCAGCTTATTCACCCGGGATCAGGTGGCCGAACGGTCGTTTCAAGAGTGTTGACATACGGTACAACCACCCCCGCTCTATAGGAAACATTACTGTTCCCAGACTCCCCCGGTTGTTAGTCGGAGTGCACAATCGATTGGCTGACGCCGCTCGGTGCGCAAACCGTCCAGGAGTGCCAAAAGATTGACTCCTGGGGGAAACTGGTCCTACCCGGGATCGCACTTCATAGTCTTAGTGGCCAACTGCAACAGGGCCCAGTAGGTCCCTCTCCAGCCTGACCACAGATTTGAGTCACTTGCGCAGCCTCTACCTGACTTTAGCAATAATTGATAATTCGAATTTGTCGCGGATCCGAGGTACCCTTTACCCGTCAACGATCGGCTGGCCAACGGATCATTTCTAAGGATCAAAGGATCAGGCAAAGTTCATAGCTACCCTTCCAGGTTAGGTTCCCATTAGATAGATAAATAGATAAATAGAAATTCTTTATCGCACATTAAAAAACAACAACATGCGAACTTATTGCCTAAAGTTTAATCTTTTACAGCTAACCCTTGTGGAAGTGTAAGAATTCAAGTGCCAGAAGAGTAAAATAAACGTACACGTAACAATAATTAATCAAATAATTATTCTAATAATTAATCACACCTATTCGAAGAGTCTACCGGGTGAGAGCTCAACCGTGAGTTTAGTGATATTAAAAACACGAACAGGCTATCAGGCTAAAGCTACACAAGGATGCCAAATAGAAAGCGGTAAATTGACTGTTTTCAAAGAAGAGACGCATCTGGTGTATCGCTGTTTTGTAATCTGTGGCTCGAGCTCAGCGACGGGTGTGGCCGACAATGCGCTCTCCGCACTTGATGGTAATATATTGGGGTATCAAGCGTGCTGTTGGTGCATCGTGCCACGGCCAGTCGCGGCTATTTGTAAAGTGGACGACACATTAACATAACAAGGGACATGCGAGAAGCGACACAGCTACACGCTGTCACACGCTTGCTTGAAGCTCTAACAACATACGAATGCGACATGCCGTAATATAACGCGCATTTCCCTGTAAAAATAGAGAATTTAGATCATAGGAAAATATTACGATGTATATCTTTAACGATGAGAAATTACGTTGGAAAATGAGTCTTTTAACAATGTTTAGGTTTGAAAATTTAGAGCTTTTAAAAAAAATCGATTAGAGACATTTCCGGACGTCTTATTTTATTGCTAAAAAGATATTTAATTTCGGAATATTTACAACTTCATCAGAGGATTTATCAAGTATAGACTAATAATAAATACCGGGAATGAGACATGCCACATGAGACATGCGTGCTGCTAGTAGCAAAGTAAGACCCTGAAACAGTGTCTTAGAGCAGTGCCAACCGCCTTAGAATATTCCAAAGGGCCACGGAGAGAGCAATGCTGGACATCAGTCTCCGCGATAGAGTGCGCAATGAAGAAATAAGAAGGCGCACGGAAGTGATAGACGTCATGAAACGTATCGCCAGACTTAAGTGCGACTGGGCAGGTCACGTCGCAAGGCAGGATGACGTGAGGTGGCCAAAGAAGCTTGTCCAGTGAAGACCAAGAACCATAAAGGGAGGCGTAGGAGACCACAACTACAATGGCTGGACGACATCAGAAAAGCAGCAGGGACCAACTGGCTGAGGGCAGCAGCCGACAGACAGACATGGAAGAAGAAGAAGGAGGCCTACGTCCAGGAGTGGACCAAATCAGGCTGAGGAAGAAGATGAAGAAGAAGGAAGAGATACTGGGAAAATAAATTTAAAAATAAGTATCTGGAAATCATTATAGTAATGATCTGCAGTTTGATCGGAATTGCCTCGGGCAGCCCTGGGCTGTTGTGCACGCCAACGCAGTGCTAATTCTGTGCAATTGGCGAATAACCGTAGGTGTCTAGAAATGCATGTTTCCTAAGAAATCAGGGTAGGTATACATATATACATACATCAAAACGCTTACCATTTGTATCGAGTGAAGAGAGAGAGAGAGAGTGATCGAGTGAAGAGAGAGAGAGAGAGTGAACAGGAAAAGTTGCCGTTTATATAGCCAACATTTTGACGTTGATATGTTCAAAATGACGTCGGAATTACATTCGTGGTATTGAAAGAATCATTTGATAAAATGCTTATGGCGAAAGAATACGAATTCTCGTTAATTATGTTGTTTAATGATGTCAGACCAAATTCGTGAGAAAAAATGTTACACGTGTTATATTAAAAGTAGTCGCAAAATTATGGGTGTTGCTAACCGTTATAATCTCATATACAAGCTACACTAATAATATTCAAACTCCGATATACAATTTAAAAATATATAAACGCCCTCTATTGGCACTTAACCTGACCCCGCCCTTAGCCAAGAAACGAACCGCGCCGCCCAAGGCGGTTGCAATGAAACCCAACCAGGTTCATCCGCCGGCCAAGAAAGCGGATCTCATCGATTTTATTTATGAAATTAATATTCAGATTAATTTTCTTACTGTTTCTTTCAACTAATAGAATTACTGAACATTTCCTACAATCTCTACTCCTCCCGATCCTCCACTTTTAGATTACTTAAATTAATTAAATTAAAATAAAATTGTTATGTATATATTTAAAAGTGTTGAAAACAAGTGAACAGCCTTACATTTATTGTTACGATCACATACGTAAAATTGTTGAAAGCAACGATGAATGTTTCTGGAGAAATAATTAAATAAATAAATATTTCAGCATTTCCAGCTTTTTTAAAATATATTAAAAAATTGCCCCAAAGAAGTTGAGGCGATATCTTCGCCGCGGCGCGAATAAAAATGTCGCTCGCTGCAAAACAGCAATAAAGAGATTTATCCGGCATTGTAGCGGGAGGAGCACAAGTGGCGCTGGGCGTCCGCGCCGTCGACGGTGTATCGTTATTTGTTGTTGCGAGAATTGAAAGGAGTTAGGGGAAAGAGAGAGGAGAAAAGAGAAGAAAGAGGGAGAGGGAGAGCTGTCGCCGCCCTGAATGGAGATCGGGCGGACGTCGGTGCGGGCGTCGCAGCGCCAAAGCGGACTGCTTCCGCTCGGGAAACTCCCCTACAAATGCTACTTAGCGACGCCTGAATACTCATCCGGAACGGGTCAACGTGTATCATCATTGTGCATGCATAGGCGTGTTGGAAGTTAGCTCAACGAAGAAAAATAAACAAGCGGCCAATCAAAAATACGACGTATCGAAGCTTTACATAAAACATGTGATTTTTCTATGGTATTGGCATTGATTATATAGGGTTATTCAATGCTTATTGCATTTGGCAACTTATCTGCATCAGCGGTATGCAGGTAGCCATGATAGTATTGTCCGGCGAAACTAATAGCAATAAACTAATAGCATATACTTAGCGACGCATGAATACTCATTTGGAACGGGTCAACGCGTAACACCATTGTGCTTGCATGGGCGTGTTGGAAGTTAGCTCAACGAAAGGAAAAACAATCGGTTGTTTTACCTCAATATATTCCCGACAAGCAGACAACTTTGCCCCTGCGCCCAAAACCCTTACCGCCTGACCCCCAACCCTGTCCCCCCCAAACCATGAAGATTTCTAGCGCTATTGTGGAGGAATACATACACACAAACACACAGAAGTGCGTCCACAATACTTTCCTTGCCAGGAAAGTAACAAACAAGCGGTCAGTCAACATACGCCGGTCTATACGTGTCGATAATTTACATACAAATTCGGTTATGTCACATCCATACTTTCCAGGCAGATAGGCAAGGACTGATTTCATCTGAATTTTAATTTCATAAATGAAATGGATGAGTGTCCTTTCTCTGTCGGCTAAGCCCGGTTGGGTTCCATTGCGGCACCTTGGGCGGTGCGCCTTAGGCTGGAATTAACCTTCAGGATACCTCAGTCCTCCCGACTGGTTACGGGTCCGAAATCGCTTACGCAACCTCTACCTGTTGTATTACAGCGGTAATTCAGTTAAAATTTATTGCGGACCTGGGCGTTCTTTGCCCTTACTGCCACACGGGATCGAGTGGCCCACGGCCATTTCAAGAGAGGCATGACAACAGGGGAACATCTACCCCCGCTGCTTAGGAAACAGTGTATTTCTATAGTCTCCACACCCCTTCAGCAATTAATCAAAATGCACAACCGATTGGCATCGCCGATCGGTGCGCAAATCGTCCAGTGGCGCCGGGATGCTATTCCGTCGGTAGAAACCGGTCTACCAGCTCTGAGTCCTGAGACACGTTAGTCTTATCCGCGGTAGCCTTCCACTCGTGGAGGCTTCTGAATAGGAGCTGAATCGTGAGTGGAGCCGATCCGAGAACAAAATAAATTTTGTGGCCCAAGCTGAACGAAACCCTTCACCACTGTTCAAATGTCAAACTGAAGCTATCGGATCGCACGGTCGATATCGCCGCTGCCGTAATTTTCTGTCTTGTTAATAATAATTCTAATTCGCTCGCGTGCGCTTCTATTGTTCAAAACCGATAATTAATTTGTGCTACCACTGGAACAAGGCGTTTATTAAATCTGGAATCCTGCAATCCACACCAGCGACATTGAGAGGTTGTCCGCGTAGACCGCACCTCATTACATGGTACTATATGCTGCTGTCTCTCTCTATTCGGCTGACGCATTCTCAGGCTGGTCACGCGGTCTAGTACTTATAAGGCAATGGCCGAGACACGCTGTGATTTACATCTTGATTTACATCGCGAACATAGTTAACTCTCACTGCCCTTGAGATTCTTTCTTCAACCTTATACATTTATTTATTTCTACTTGACTTTCTACGAGAATAAGCGGACATTGTGTAAAAAAAATATTTATTTTCAACGCCGTTAGGCGCTTTAACCAAATTAACTCAAAATTAGCGTTTTATATCTTAATTCTGATGAATATGATTAGAACTGTTGATTGATTTAATAACGAACATCGTAGCTTCACTGAGTCAATAGTGAAACAGAGTGAAAATTTCGAGATGCAGCGAAACGATCACAAAATGGCTACACGCTCCACTTCGTCCCGCGCGTGGCATCACAATAACTAATAGGTGAAATAAATTATTTGACTGATCAAGTAGTTTTTTACGTTCTTAAAAGTAGTTTTTAAGCTTTAACCACGTTAAATCGTGATTTCGTTATCATCAGATTTTCTATTATGCTCCCGACACGCTACCAAATTTATAGATAGACATTAGCGATGCGTCATTCTGGTTCCTAAATGGAGTCCATTCTGGAGCCCATTCCATTAGAAAATAGCATCTCCAAAAGAGCATTTTCTATTCCGAATTTGACTAGCCATTCTATTCCGAGGAGCCAGCTACTACTTTGGCTCCACCACTCCACCGAAACGACGAGTGATATCATTCCGAAGAGCCAGTTCCATCCTTTGGCTCCACCGCTCTATCTCATTGACTCGACGCGTCATTTCACTCCGAGAACCGGAAAAACCTTCGCTCGCCCCTTGAGGCCTTAGCCATGAGTCGGTCATTCCGGCGACGCGTACATTTCTTTCATGACTCGATTCGCCTATTAATATTCCCCATTGATAACAACAGATAAGAGGATTATTAATTAGGGAAATTAGATTTCGTTATCTTGTAAATATCTTGGTATATCATCTCAATAAAAAAGAACTCGTAGTAGTCAGTGTAATTTTGGAGGAGAAAGCGGATTTCTTACGGGTAGGTGGTAAGATTCAGAACCCGGTAGCGTTCGGATTGACCCATAACTAATAGTAACATATATCGACGTCAAAACAAAGTTTATTTTCCTTGTCATTGATTTTTAATATTTGGGCATATACGTCACAATTCAGTAATATTTTTAATGACTTATTAAAATGATTAAAATATTTTGGCGAAGCCCTATATACCGACATAATAATCCATTTTAACTAGGGATTCACGGAGACTTGTTGAGGTGGTTAAATTTTATATCACTAACCGGCAGAAGGCGGTCATTATTGGGGTCCATCGATCCACAATTTGATCGGCACCGTCACGGGTACCCAGGGCGTTATGAAACGCGTAGATGCTGTTATTGAATGGATACATGTATGATAATAGAGATTGATTCAGTTGTTTGTGTGCTAACTAGAGTGGCTGAAGTAAAGAATTAATGTTTTTTTTCGATCAATTGTTAAAATTTAGAGATATTATATGCCTACTATCCACATCCTCATTTTAACTATTAGGTTTTGTGGTAGTTGTTTTGTCACTTTAATAACATTCGAGTTAAGCACACGTTATACAACTCGATTGTTACAAGTCGCTTGGAAATGAGTGCATCTGGAATACACATGAAGATTCTTATATCTTCATCTTGGAGAAAATTCCCCTTTCCGGCAATCATACACCCCTCCCCCCCCCCCCTCCCGCGCTGTACCACTTAATTCACCCAACTTCCCCTCTTCCAAACCACACCTACATCCGCCCCCCCCCCCCCCATTAGTCCCTCCCCTTCCAAAACCGTCCTCCCTAACACCCTTAACCCTCCCCTCTTTATAATCCCCCCCTACAAACGCCACCTCCCCCATCAGATATAGTTTTTTGTATTTGGTCCACAAATCAATCGTTTTCGATGGAAATCATGTTATCGAAGATAGATATTTATCGAAAACAATGCTCGTATGTAGTGAGCATTTAACGAAATCACAGCATCTCGGAGGGTGTATTCCCAATAAGTGTCATTCCCTAGTAATAGCAAACCTTAACAGGTTTCTTTATGTGTGCCACACAATTCACCAGTATGTAGATGTAGAAAGGATGTTATGCCACAAACTTTGACTAATAGCAAACTCAAATAGAACACGCGTGGTTGCTTGGATGGACTGAAAAAAACGTCCTCGCACATTGGTGGAAAATACATGTGGAAGTTGGGTTTCCTTGTTTCCGTCGTTGTTTTGTTTTTACAGTTGATTCCAAGGAAGATATCTTGGAATTTCGAAGTATAGCAACGGTTGGGCGAAGTCATGATTGTAGCACATTCCAAAATACAGATCATTACCGAAATAAATAAATTTGAATATAACTAACATAACTAAATTTGTTGAACAGATCGCAAAATATCACAAAAAGGGGAAAATGTGATTTTATTTTAATTTAGGCTGGAATGCGTTTATCCGTATTGCTTTCAAGATATTACAGATTTGAAATCGGAGACTATCGCGGTTATTTGACATTATCAATAAAATAAAAAAACGAATTTACCTCGTGAATTTTGTAGCACCCGACGTTTCGGCGACGTTGTAGCCGCCGTTGTCCAGGGTAGACCGATAACGGCAGCTGCAACGTCAGTCTACCCAGGACAACAGCGGCTACAACGTCGCCGAAACGTCGGGTGCTACAAGATTCACGCGGTAAATTCGTTTTTTATGTTATTTATAATATTACAGATTTTTCTCAATTGAATACATTCGATTGAAATATTTCCATCCCGAGAGAATAACGATCAATGCAAAAAAGGATCAACTCAAATATGTTGTTCCTTTTCAAAAAAAAAAATAATTACCGATATCCATCTTTCGAATCGTGAGTAGAAAAAAAAGCACTTTCAGTTTATCACAAATTTTCCAATTTTCCAGCCAACTTTTCAAATTTTCCTTTCCGTTGCCCTTATTTGGACTAATACGAACATTTTCTTTAAAATATAGCCGAATCGGTTAAGTCGTTCAACCTAATATGCTGGTATCAACGAACAGTGTTTCATGTCTATTTATAATATAAAGTGATTATGTTAATAATGTAGGAAATGTAAAATTGCGTTCGACGTGGATCGTCACTTGTCGAGCACGAGCTGGAATGTTAGCAAGAATATGCCTGGGGCATCGCTCCCCTTACAACGTTAATAAAGTTCTTATACGGTTCTATTAAAAGCATATATAATTACAAGCTCTTTATAATATCAAGACAAGGATATATTGAGTGATAAAAATATTCTATTTGTATATTTAATACGTAAGTTTATTATCTTTGTCATTTATTTTTAATATTTAGACATAAACGACGCAATTGATTAATATTTTTAATGACTTATTAAAATAATTAAATTGTTGTGGCGAAGCCCTCATCATAATTTTTCTAAACTGGGGATTCACGGAGATTTGTTGAGATGGTTAAAATTTTATATCACCAACCGGCAGCAGGCGGTCGTTATTTAGGCCCATCGATCCACCATTTTATCTGCGCCGTCAGGGGTACCCAGAACATTCATCTAGGTACTGTTATTAATTTGGCTACATGTATGATATTGGAGATTATTTCCGCTGGCTATATGCTGCCTAGAGTGGCTAAAGGATTTATGTTTTTTTCCATCGATAGTTAAACTTTAGAGATCTCATACGCCTAATATCCACATCCTAATTTAAACTCCTAGCTTTTGTGTTAGTCATTTTGTCACTTAAATGACATTCGAGTTATGCACAGGTTATACAACTCGATTGTTACAAGTCGCTTGGAAATGAGTGCATCTGTAATCCTCATGAAGATTCTTATATTTTCATCTTGGAGAAAATTTCCTTTCCCGGCAATCAGACAACCCCCCTCCCCTCTGCTCTTAACCACTCAATCCCTCCCCCCTTTTCCAACCACACTTACATACCCTCTCCCTTCCAAACCCCCCCCCCCCCCTAACTCCCCCAACGAAACCCCCACTCCAAAAACGCTATGCAGATGATCTGAAAGTCTACTCCGCAGTCAAAAGTTTATGCGATTGCAGACTATTATAAGCGCATCTGAATCGTCTTTCACAATAGCAATGTGAAGCAAATAGACTTACTTTAAACACAGCTAAATCCCACAAAGTTTTCTTCACGCGACACAGGATACGGTACAGTTTTGACAATATAGTAATAATAATAATAATAAACTCTTTATTTGCACTTAATTATTATACAAAAACGCGCGCTTATTGCCACATGGCAATGTCTTACAACTAACCTAAACACAGTGGTACATGCGCGCATTGTGAAAATAAAGATTATTATATAAAATACATACCGTCTGTATAACATTCAGACAAGTGGAAGAATTTAAAACTTATAATGCCCGAGCAGAGGAAATTGGGAGAGGAAGAGGAGAGAAAGGAAAGAACTGGTTACTTCTTAGAACGGTAGTAATCCTTAAGGTGAGTCTTAAACGATGGTAAAGAAGGCGAGTTTCGTATGTTTGCTGGGAGATCGTTCCAGAGTCTTGGACCATGGACACAGAAAGAATAGGAATAGAAATCATTATCATGACTCGGAATTAGTGGGTGGAGAGCTTGCGTGGAGACTATCACATTATGACTTATGGCTACAGAAATTGCGCTTTTAATTTGAACAGCAAATTTTATTATTAGGTTATTTTTTAGTTATCAGTGATTTTCCGATCATAAATTACTAAAATTAATTTATATAGTCACAACTATCACGATAGTGAATATTCCTTAATTTATTACATTACTTAGAATTTTAGACTCAATGACGCATTCAAGTGTAGAAATGCCTACCTACTCGAGTAGAACTAAATTGCATTGTATAGAGATTATAGATTAGAAGAACGTAATGCTGGATCTGAAGATGTTCTTGGTAGATTTTTTTTAAAAATACATGGAATATATTGAGGATAAATCACATAGTGCACTGAGATTTGTTTTGATAACGCGCAAGCTTTTCATTAATATTGATGTGATATATGTGTTGTACAATTGTTGTAACGCGAATCACCCTAAAAATGCTATAATCAACGGAATCAACAATCTGCACAATGATACATTTTACTGTTATGCTAAGTTTGACATCCCCATGTCTCTCGTTTCCTTTTTAAAAAGAATAATCTTAGACAATAGGAATGTTGATCTGAAACAGGGTGAATAGGGGGATATCCAAAGATTACAGACACGCACATTATGCATACTCTCTCATACGTACACACATACGGACACACACACTCTTATATTATCTATTTACCCTCTTACGCTACTAATACTTTAGTGCCCGGAATAATATTAAAATTAATGTTAAAAATTATAAAAGTCATTAAATTCTAAGCTCTAAATATAATTTGCGTATATGCAGATCTATATTAGTAATACTTAAAATTAAAATTTGATTTTTTATTGGTTATTGTATTTTTTACTGTCTGATATGAATGCTGTATATTCATCTAATAAAAAGATAAACAACAACGCCTTTGCAAGTAGTATATTGGAGTTTGCTTCGGAGATGTGGTCGTCGCAATATAACGTTTATACCGAAATGCAATGTTCCCCGCAATATATCGTGCACAAAGCCCACCTGCAGAGTATTCAAAAGCGGTTCGTCCGGTGCATAGCCCGACGCGAACATCTCTCATTTGACTCCTACCGTGACAGGCTGCAGCACTTTAATGTGCTGTCGCTTGAGGAGCGACGAACTGCGGATATGACTGTGCAACATGACATTTTAATTGGGACCTAGGTTGCCCATACCTAGTGGGAGCTAATGGGCCCTTGCTGAGTTGGCCACGAAGACCCATACTGTTCAGGTTGGTCACACTCACAGGTCGACTCCTATCCGGCGGCCTCCACGCATGAAGTGGGAGCCTGGGTAGGACTCTGGCCTTAGGGCTAGTTTCCCCTAGAAATCAAACTTCTGGCGCTCCTGGACGGTCTGCGCACCGTGCGGCGTAAGCCAGTCGACTGTGAACTCTGACCAACAGTCGGTGGAGTCTGGATGCAGTACTGTTTCCTATAGAGCGGGGGTGGTTGCGGACCTTACCGCGACTGCTCTTGAAACGACCATCAGCTACCCGATGCTGAGTGAACAGCCGGGCAAAGGATGCCGTGGTCCACAATATATTCGGTATACACCGTTTGACCGCTTCATAAGGGAGAGGACCGCGCAAGCGACCTCGAACTCGTAACCAATCGAGAGACCGGAGTAATCTGGTCGCAATTGAAAGCAAGGGCGTGAGTGTAAGCCCGCTGGGTAACACTCCTGGCTATCTCGCGGTTAAGGCGTTAATATTGACATGAAATTGATAGCAAAAAAAATCGTTTCAAATCCGCAGTGCGATCCGTCCTTGAAGCAGCAGCGCAACTGCAACTGTCTCTAATTATTAACTTGTAATATGTATGTATGAATATCAACTCTACAACTTTCGCGGTTATTTGTCATGTTTTTGGTTGAGGGAGGACGAGTCCTTGCCGTGTGGGATTGGATAATGGGTTTTCCTGTCGTTTCGGCAAGGTTACAATTGCCGTCTCGGGAGGACTATCGCGTGGTTCACCGCGATAAGAGTCCGTTTTCTCTCAGCTACATTTTTTATGGTTGTGTGTATATAAATATTTTATTTTATTTGTTTTTTATTTAATTTTATTCGGGAACTCAACAGAATTACATACAATATAAATACACATTTAAAAGTTACGAACATCCATTATTAATAATCCAAACATTATTATCCAAGATGTACGCAATATGATATTATATATTATTTCTACTTGAGAATGAAAGGAGTGGGGACAAGAAATGAGGTAAAAGAAACAGATAACATATATAAAATTAATTATGTAGCTATATAAATATATATGTTTAATTTACGGTATAACATAATAATAATATACTTAAATTATATACATGAACAAAATTAAATGATGAAATCGGAGACTATCGCGGTTCTTTGCTATTATAAATAAGATAACAAACGAATTTACAGCAACCGACGTTTCGGCGACGTTGCAGCCGCCGTTGCCGCTGCAGTCTACCCTAGACAACGGCGGTTGCAACGTCCTCGAAACGTCGGGTGCTACAAACGTCACGCGGTAAATTCGTTTTTTTATCTGATTTATAAAATTTAATTTAATTTAATATGTAGAAATGTCTTGTGATTATCTATCTAGACTCTATTTTTTTTATTGAATTCTCATAAGAGGTTTCTGTGTAGTCTAATATGCCCATACTTAAGTAGTCTGTATTTTAACTATGACAGCGTCTATATAGTAATACAATTTGCGATATGTTGCTTTTTACCACAGGAAGATAAATTAATCGATGCGATCGATCAGGGCAAGGGGAACATAACATTCAATGCGCTCCAAAATCGCGCTTGCTTCGATGGAATGATTTACCAACCCATTCAAGAATCAATTCATCAAATCAATTTTCTACGCCTGTCCAATGACATTAACTTAAGGGCTTGTATTGATTCGATTTGCGATATGTAAATTAAATATTGGGGATTCCAGATCACTCATGCAAACTTCAACTGACTTCTTACATATGAATTATGGAGTGTTTTAAGCGTGTCAGTAGATTTGAGCACCATTGATACCCTTAGATTAATACCGAGTAATTTACCTACATGCTTTTCTAATAATATTACCGATTACTGATATTTAAAAATCGTATAAAATATAAATAAGTGCCTTTTAAGCAAAATATGAAACACTTTTGTTTCCAATATCAATTATTAGTTTAATGAATCTAATATAAGAATGATGTTTATTCAATATTTAAAAAAAATATAAAAAAACAGCTATAACATTAGGACTACAATTTATTAAGAAATGGCATTCCTTAACATGGGAAGTCATATACGATTATACCATGGTAGTATTTATAATCTCCTTATTTTCTTTGTTTCAGGTAAGATATTTCAATCTTATACTTGCTACGATGAATGCTACAGCTGTTTCGTATCAAATAAAGGTAAATATTTTAAAGGATTCGCAAAAAAATACATTTTATTAAAAGAGACTATAATGATTATATTTTAAAGACTATAATGACTATATTAAAAGAGACTATAGAGACTATAATTTCATTGCCTCTTACAATCAAGATCCTATAAGATAAATCATTGAGTTAATTTTACTGACACTATTTTCAAAGCTACATATATGCTTTCGCATTTAATATTATAACGTTCATTTATACCATTCAACTTTATAACCTAGGTGATAACCAACCGTGTATAATGACACACGGCAAGAATCATCAAAATCACCGCCTCTTTTATAGCAAAGATAAAACCTGTTTAAAAAAAAACTGAAATAAAAAATTAACACCACATACCCTAAAAAAACAATCTCATGCTCTACCGACTGAGCTAGCTGGGCGGTTTTCCTCTCCCAGCAAATTTCTCAAATCTTCACGTTCGCCATATTGTTTCGCACCGACCGAATTTGACAGATAGCTGATTCGTTCATGGCAACTTTCAGTTCGGCCAGTTTCATTCTATAATAAAAATGATATCCTTTTTCCCATTTCGTATTTCTATTGTACTTTGACCATCATTATTTGTATCAAATATTGAAGCATTGGCATAGACAAAATTGTTGCCTATTTCACGGTTTATTTCAAAATCAATCCTTGATAACCACGTATAATGCTCATTACTATTAGCTTCGTCTATCATCAATACGAAAAAATTGAAACAAGACCTCTGATTTGGTCCACCATCTTGTTCATGTGTCATTTGGAAAACATGATCCTTTTTTTTGCAACGCTCCATAAAAATTCATGTAAATCTTAGGATTGTCAAAATAAAATATGAGTACGATTGTTTATCTTTATTCTTGAATATATTTTCTACTATATTCAGTGAAAAAAAATACTGATTGGATCGGTTTTTCTTATGCATTTTTTGACGAAAATTGTCCAGGTTGCCAATTCCCATGAACTGGCCAAATAATTGCCAATAGGTGGCCAAAAAACTGCCAATACTCGTAAACCGGCCAAAGTTTTTTCAGTGCTTACATACATCATTGTACTTGTTTCATATGCCAAAACTAAAAAAAAAAATACGAAACCCCTAAGTACAAAACAAATAGCCGAAATATTAGAAATCCGAGATGATTTATTTCAGAAGATAGTTTCAATGATGATGTTTGGTTCCTCTGTGCGCAGTTTTTTTCCGATAATGCAAACCGAAATGGCCACATACATATTTTTACCGCTCATAGGCAAATATTTTGCTACGTCTGAAAAATTTATTTTTATTTCCCTGCAAATATTCTTCTCAGCCTACTATTATTCACTTTTAATGCCCATTTTGCTCACGTTTGGCGTAGTTCGCGATGCCCGTGAAAGGGTTAAAAAACAGTTGTTGTAATAGCAATTTTTTGTCACCTTGGATATTTTCTTTCATATGTAAATACGACCTGTTCAATCTTCTGGCGCTCCTGAACGGTTTGCTCACCGTGCGGCGTCAGCCAATCGATTGTGCATTCTGACTGACACTTGGGGGAGTCTGGAATCAATACTGTCTCCTATAGAGCGGGGGTAGTTGTTCACCTTACGGCGACTGCTTTTCAAACGTCCAATCGGGTACCCGATCCCGGGTGAACAGCCCGGCAAAGGATGCCGTGGTCCGCGATAGATTCGGTCGATACCGTTTCCCCACTACTTAAGGGAGCGGATCGCGCAGGCGACCTCGAACATGTAACCAGTCGAGAGACTGGAGTAATCTGGTTGCAACTGGTAGTAAGGGCGCGAGTGTCGGCCCGCTGGTCGACTTACCTGGCTATCTCGCTGTAAGGCGTTGGCTTCTTACGGGCATGTGGCGGACTTGTCGGTGGACTGTTTTTGTCCTAAGTCTTCTACGTTCACCTCACGGGAGACCGAACGGATATTATCGTTTAAACTTCCTCCGGTGACAGGTTCGCCCGTTGTAGTCGACAGCTCTAATTTTACAAATGTATTATTTATTGTATTATTATGAGCCTATATTAAAGCCGTTGAATATGGCATTTGTTTCGGCATATATGTAATATTTTTAAACCAATATGTAGTATTTCTTCGAGGATTCATTTGTTTTTCTTACTTTCGACATTATTGTCTAAAACAATGTGGTCGATTTTTTTGCACAATAAATGAGTAGTAGTTATTCAGGCATATTACATCTTTCAAGGCTAATATTACGTTTGTCGTCCGTTGCCGTTGGATTATTTGACATCCTGAAAACATCTAACGGCAAGTTTAAATTAGAATTTCGACTCGGCTGTTTCGCGGTGCTGAGCCACGCGTAAAAATAACGTCGGAATTCGCCAGAAGGTATGGAAAATGGCGTTAATTAAGCCACCCGCTGCGGTTGCTAAATTTCCCATTTGAGATAAGCCTGCTCCGGTTATAAATGAGGAATTAAACAAAGTGTGCAGAGAGCAAGCATATGGATGGAACGACACGTGGCAATTAGAGGCATAGTCAATATTGTCAAACATAAATAGAGCTGTTTTATTATGTCATCTCTCTAAAATGACTCAATTTGATTGTGACATGTACCTACCTACATTATGTTTATACGACTGTCACAAAAAAAATGTGTCACCCCAAGACTTTCCCGACAAGTAGCCAAAAACTTTTTTTTTAAATATTTATTTCATAAATAAAATCAATTAGTGCCCTCTCTCGGCCGGAGGTTGGGTGCCATTGCGGCATTTCAGGCCGCGGCACCTCAGGCGCGGTTCGTTTGAGATACATCATACATCTAAAAATCGCGGTTCGTCTGAGAGCTTGTACAATGTACAATGAATCTAAAGTCCTTGACGTTCGTCAAATATACGCTAAGGTAGTCCTACTCTACTACTATAATCATGACAATTATCATCTATATTCAACACACCATAAAGGAACACGAGTAACAACAACCAGACAGCACTTAATCCAAAAAAAGAGAACAAGTTTTGCACAAAAACACTTCTCTTACATTGCTCCTCGACTGTTCAACAAAATGAATAGTGTTTTTCCTGCAGGACTGAAATCTAGGAATAGTCACGGCGTAAAGAAAAACCTAACTAAGTCACTTTTGACTATGGGTCGACAAGAAACGGAGACATTAATAACATATATATTAAAATAGTGCACGATTTGTGAGATATATTATATATATATAGTATTATTTTATATTTATCTATAAAGTATATATGTATTTATATATGTATGTATATATATATGTATGTCCCAAAATTTAATATTATTACGCTTTCTTATTCTATTTTTAACTTCTCAAATGTACCATAATAATATACAAAGATGTATTACAGCTAGTTACGTAAACCACTATACTTTTTTTTATATTAAGCCTACCTTAGTACAGGCGAGGCCTAGTTAGGATGGCTTTGAATTTTAAAAAATGATGTAATATTATTGATAAATAAAGAATTTTGAATTTGAAAAAAATTTGAATTTGTTTCTCGGCAAGACTCGAGCGGCTCACCGTTAATATTTGATTAAAATATATGGCGGAATTTATAAATTAAATTACATTACATTTACGTTGTGTCCAATTGATGGCTAAAAACCGCTCTTTTACGTGTCAAAATATTTGTTTCAGGCGGTAAGTCTAATATTTACTTATCATGCATAGGTTGTCAAGAATTTAGCTATTAGAGTTTGAAAAAAATGTGTCTAAAAATAGGAACTTTAAAAGTTATTCATCGTAAAATTTTATTACAAAACAAAATAAAGGCTTATCACTTATTAAAATAGTCAATAATTCGAATGGGTACCTAATAAAAGATACTCATCATAATAACTAGAATAGTCAGTAAAAAATTTAATAATCAAAATCGAAGCCTAATAATTGAAATAGTCAATAATTCGAATAAAAAAATACCTACTAAAAGTTGTTCATAGTAATATCTAATGAAGTCAGTAAAGTGTTAAATAATCAAATTAAAATTAAATCATACATTTAAAAACTAAAAGCACAAATATCATCATCGTTTAAATTGGTATAATATTTGTAAAGTCATGGCTCTCGAATTCGGTCAAATCATAGAAAGGGTGGTCTATCAGCATCTCAAAATTATTTACGTCCTCTAATATTTGATTATTAGTGCATCTTATATATGATATATTCCAACCAAATCGTTATGTTATCACGAGTTGTCATACGTCAGCTAAACTGTCCAAATCTCAAGTAAATAATGTTCTAAATGTCCAAATGTCAATAAATTAAAATAAATAAATCGTGTTTAGTATCGAATGAAAGGTATCATTGAGGAAATTCCGTCTAAATAAATCTATATAGGTAAATATGCAAACCACAAATATTTAATAAAAAACTGTTTCATTTCGTTTCAAGCGACTGCATGCGCCGTACACTGGGAAGAGCCTATTTACGGCGACAAAAATATTTTTGTGATAACTAATAACATGAAGCATTTTTAATATCACGAAAGTTGGTTACTGATCATTTAATTGTATATGAATTAAAAAGTATTGTTATGTTTCTTACTGATTTGTTTATTCAAAATAAAAAAATATAAAATTATTTTTAAAATAATATAAAATTAAACTAATTAAACATACTGGAATCACTTTGTTTTTCTTCATGATCAATAGCCATTTCTGGAGAAATATATTATAAATATTCGGCAATTATTGTAATCATTGTCATCACTTGATTACTGAATGTATTATGTTCTTTCATTGTTGATGTCGCTTCGAAGTAATCAGAGGATCCGAATTAATTAGCATCCAGTGAATAATAGCTATGTTAGTATCTTTTCCACTGGTTTTTCTTGAGTGAATTAGTCTAACGTTTTTTCAGTCTTTCAGGCTAGTTTCCAAAACATCCTCTGAGAGCTGGCCTACAGGCAATGGCAAAGAAGCTATAACGTCGCTGCTATGGATGAGTAACTTATGCACAGAAGCACTCATTTTATACCATCCATATAGTTGGATACAAAGCTTAGCTGTTTCTAGACAGTAAGCTTGAAAAGTTTCTTTTTAATATAATGGAAACTAGAAATCGCACCTAATATATTGGCAAATCTGCTGATAACATTTTGGTCCAGGCATGTTATTCCAACTGAAGCCGTTGAGTTTGCGAAAAAAATTCTAGCGGTATTGCCATCATTGGTGTTTCCGCCTCCTTGCTTGGGCTGATCTACTATTAAGCCCATTTTTTCGTTAAATGCATTTCTTATCAAAATTTTCCTTTCCTTGATCAAGTTTTTCATAGTTTCTCCTGTGGCTTGCCATCTAATTCGAATTTATATGATATATGCAATACATATTCGAAACATCTGGGGTAAGCATGTAAAATAGATATTTCAAACCTGTAAGCTGAAATATTGCACGTTCTTTGCAAAGCTTTGTCGATTTCGTATAGTCTTTAGGCGTCACTTTGCATATATTACATTATTGAGATGATGTAGTGACCGTTAAAAAATTAAAGGATTTTCCATCCATCGTTGCGCATATTGCGATATGTTGAAACTGAATATTGTTTTCCATATTTATTTCAATAATGGTAGGATGAAGAGCCTGAACTTGCCGTTTGATGTTATCGTATTCGTCTTTCATTGTGACGTTGCTTTCTTTTATTAACTTAAAGCGAATTGGGCGGCAATATTTACTCGACGAAGGAGTGTAGTTCTTTTAAAAGAACAGTTTTCTCCCTTCACGTGTTGCTGAAATTTTCAAGGGAACAATAGAGCTTAATATAATATTCGAGTTGGAGTATAAAGGGTTATTTTTAAAATTTTGCCTATACATACTATGCTTCTATCTAGGCCCAATTTATAAAATACATCTACGATTGTTACTTCAGTCGGTAGATACAATAAAATAACCTCACATAGAACTTCAAACAGTCGGCACACGGTATGATCTAATAAATTTTGTAGAGGAATTTTTGCCTCGCTTTCTGATATGATGATATTTTCAGGGTAGCAAGTTGGTTTGACTTGAGATATAACATTGTATGCTGGGCACAAATAGGCTATATAGTCTCCTTTACTTAGGCTTGTTTGAACTATGAGAGCCAATGCTTCTTCTGGCGTATACGCAGTGAACGTAGAATTGGGTAATCGTTGCGTTTTGTTTAGCTTTTTGGGTGAAGCTTCTAACGCTATTTTCATAACTTTTGCAGTTCTTCTTTCCCCAGACTGGAACAAGCTAGATTTAGCCGCTTATTTAAGCTGCTCGGGAGAAATATTCTTTATGAGCGATTGGATACTTCTTTGTTTACTACGACTTGATGACACAGAAAATGTTTTTTGTTGGTCTACCTTTTCGTTGATTCTTTTGTGGCGTTTGACGGACTTCACGCAATCGATGTAGCTTTATTTCTCCTTCTAGCCACAGTGAATTGTTTTCCAGAAACTATTCTTGAATGTGATGATTCTCCTTCCATTTCGCTACAAACCTTAACTCAGTTTTTGACAAATTTTTCCAACTGTGAAGTAAAGTTGTCGATGTAAAATTTCTCCAAAATATAACTCACTAGTCTTTTATACCCTGATAACGACAGCTTAAAAAACTTTTCATTTTTTAACTATAAAAATAGTTCTTTTCCAGCAATTTTTACTGACTCCATGAAATATTTCCACTACCTGAAAATAAAGATAAATTAAATCAAAGGTTGGAAAAAGATGGGACTACAACTGCTTTCAAATTAAAGACAACATTAACATCTTTGATTTACAGGTATAAATAAAGTGGAACTCGGTGGAACTTTTTTTTTAAACTACAGATTTATTTTTAAAAACACTAATTAAAATATTGGCTTTGATTACTTCCTACAAAAAGTGGAATTATTTTTTAAATCCTTGCATTACTGTGTATATAAAAACGTATTTTAAAATCAAGTACTTACTGTTAGGTAAAATATTCATGGTGGAAAATGTTAATTAGGTTCGCGGATATTTTATTAAAATACAACTAATTGGCACTAAATTTTGCACACAACTGGATGCACTTTTCCAGGTAGCGGGACGACCCAACTTTTATGACGCCAATTATTTTATGACAACCGGTCTTTTCTAATCTGTTGAAATTCTTTCGTTCTACAATACGTTGTACGTTACTATTTATTTTGCTTATTTAATACGTATTTATAAAGGTAATATATATTGTTATCAAGTACGGCTTTAATATTAACTAACAAGCTTATGTACTTTGTGTATGTTGCCGTGTATCCAGTAAAGGATCTGTCAGAGTTGATGACGTCACAGGATGTCATTACGCCAGGAACAATAAATCAAACGTGACGTCACGGCATTGGTGTGTGACGCGTTAGGAAATGATGACGCCTACGCTCGACAATCAAATTACAAAACAATGATCTCATCAACAATTAATTACGGAAACCATTAGCGACTGCGACACCTTCCCGTGCGTTGTCGTAATGTTATGGCGACTTTATGCAATATTCAACGTAGTACAATAGAGGTAGCGAGCGTCGCCTCTTCTGCTTAATCCTCTGTTGTCGCCACTGATGAATTGAGGTCGCTTTGCTGTATTCAAAGTAACCTACAGACATTCGAAACATAGGCAGAAAGAGCCGCTGAAGGGCCTGCACTGACCCCTCATTAATAATCATTATTGTGTTTGTATAGTCAACGTATACAAATAAATCTATACCTATAAGATCACAATTTGAAAGAACAACGCAACATAATATTACATTACATAACATTTTTTAACATGTTTTCAGGAGAAATAAAATATAAACAAACATATGCACACTTAAAAAAAACAACGAAGGATTTTTTATTACATAAATGTTTATATGGCACAGACATTTAAAATTTTACATTCACAATCGACCAATTAAATTTAATTTAATTTTTACACTTTGTGATTTGAATCTCATTTTCATCATTTATTTTTTTATAAAATGTATTTACTGATCTTCATGTTATTACTCTTTAACTTTAGTTTATTTATTAGAATTTACTTTTAATTTTACCTATAGGCCGTAGATATTCGAATTGGCCACTCCTCTAATTCCATAATGTTTTATCTTGTCTAGTAAGGTATTGATGTTTATACAGTCGAATGCTTTTCTTAGATCGCAGAACAGTCCTGCTGAAAGCATCTTTTTGTTTCGACTATTCTCAATCATGAAACATGCAGACAACGCGGCATCCTGTGTAGATTTTTTTTGTCCGGAATCCATATTGACTGTCTGAAATGACCACAAATTTTTCAAGGAAACCATTTAGTCGTTTTTCGATGACCTCCAAAATTTTTGAGAAATTGCTCAGTAGGGCTACGGGTCGATAATTTTCTACGCTCGTGGGATCGCCCTTTTTTATATATCGGTGTAATCCTGGCTACTTTATGACAGTCTGGAAATATTCCCTCTGAAAAGCCTAAATTGTAAAGATATGTTAGACAAGGTGCCAGTACACGTTTATGGATTTCAATTACGCTAACAGGTATATCATCGAGACCAGTTGATTTTTTGTTCTTTGGAGAGTCGATGCATTTTTCTATTTCTTGAGTGTTGATCGATAGTTTAATCCTTATTAAATGTAGTTTATGTAGAACTCTTTGGATGCTTTCTATTTTTCTAGTTTTCATAAATATTTGTTCTTGAATTGCTGATTTTCTATGTTTTCTCATTATTTCTGTTGTTTTTTATTTTTTTAGTTGTTATGTCTTTGTTATTTTTGTTTTTGTATGTTTTTTTTTAAAATAATTTTATGAGTAATTTGAAATGTAATTTTATTTGTAGAATTACCAATTTTATTTGATATGTAATTTCTATACCCAGATCGGGTTTTTGAAAATAATAACATTACTTTACTTTACTTTACTATATACATCAGTTTTTTTTTATAGCTTGTCGTGAATATGGTATTTCTATTTAGGATATTTTTTAATTCTCATTTTAATTCCATTACATTACGTTACTTTAAATTCCCTTTTCAATATTTATACAATTAAAGGGTGGATTTGGTACAGTTTAATGATATTCATATTTGTGATTAAATTTGCTTTTACCAGATATATCGCTAAGATAAAAATCATAAATATTGTGTTAATTAATTGTAAGTTCAATACCCATGTAGGGTTTTTTTCAATTAAATAAACATTAAACTTTGAACTAAGGCAATAAAACAATCTGAGTGTGAGGTGATAAAAAAAATCTTTTTTTATTTGAAAGGCCCATGTATGCCATTATGTATGGAATATGACAACGTTCAAATGTCCGCCGCGGATTCGCACGCTGGCACGGATCCGAAAGGTCCAATTTTCAATTACTATGCCGCAGAGATTTGGTTGAATTTGAGCGATGGTCTGGGTTATGGTGACTTTCAAGGCATCGGTCAATTGCGGCTTTTTGACATAAACCTGGATCGTCAGAAAATACCACAAGAAAAAGTCTAGCGCAGTCACATCGCACGATCTTGGTGGCCAAATTATGTAACCTCCGCGAGAGATAACCATGCACTAACGAACACTAATTTCGAAAATAAAGTTTTAACGTGCTACCCAATCGTGTAACTTACCATGCTGATTTGGCATCAGTGACTGAATAATAAACAATAGATTTAGCAGACGACGCCAAAACAATATAGCCTCCAGACTTTCAAAATCGACCCGCCTTTATTACACGACTGCCCAACAAAAATGGTGTGTAATGTGTTCAGGGTTCATCTATGTATGTTTTTAGTTTCATTCTACCATAACTTGAACTGATTTAGAAGTGTGTGGTATTGTTAGAATCGTTTTCTCATACTGAGTGTCATAGAGTACCTCAACTGTCCAAATATGAAGTAAGTAGTTGTCTAAATGTCAATAAATTAACATAAGTATATCGTGTTTCGTGTCGTATATCTATGATATGTTCTCGTATATGGATAAATACATAAACCACAAATATTTCCTAAAATACTGTAATAAAAATAATTATAAATACAATATTTTACTTTCTGTAACGGCAATTCTGTTTTTTATTCTTTTTAATATATTTACTTGTTGGACGGGTAGTGGATATATTTCTAAAAGTGCTAAATCTATCTCATCGACTATAGTCTGCATGCATCAAATACCTTAAGATTTTTAATGTAATAATATAATTATAATTACAGTCCTTAGCATTAATTTAACCTAAAATGTAATTACCTTAAATTTTGAAATTATCTCTACCATTTTCCCCTGTTTGCCTTGCCCATTAGTAGCTTTCTCTATAACCGCCTGCTATACCCCTCCCCTTATCCTTGGACAGATTTGTGCTTGTATTTATTATTTTCCCTCTTCTGCCCTCCCTTCGTATATTTTTAATTCTAGGAAAGTAATCCTTGACCGAGTGAAACCAATTTGTCATTTTAAGGGGAAGCTCCACCATTAATTTAATTTTTGTCTTTTCCATCTGCTCGTTTATATATTTTTTTATTTATATAGATTTTAGATTGAGTAGAATTTGGAGACGGTTCTTCATCATATTCGTAGAGGTTTGTTACTTTATATGGGGATTGAGCTCTAGTTCTTTTATCACAGACTTTAAGATAACAAGTACATATATAAAAAATAATAAAAAAACACGACTGCCTTTACAGAAATTGAACTATTGTATTTATACCTTCTTATTACGGTTTTTTTTCAAGATAAGACGTTTATTTATTTATCGATATAGAAACATGTATATTTCCGGAATGTACTTAATTAGACCTTTCATTTGAAACTAAACACGATATATTTATGTTAATCTATTTAAATTTAAACATTTGAACATTTAGACAACTACTTACTTAATAGCTGGACAGTTAAAGTACCCTATGACACTCGGGATGATATAACGATTGTAAAAATATCACAGTAGTGTGATCGTCAAAAAAAATGTAAAGTATTCCATCCAATATTTTAAAATTTGAAAGATATATTTGTGCATTAATAGTGTATACATAGTATTTTTTATGTATGAAAGAGATGTATTTCCAGTTTTCATTGTTTTTTGCTTTTTAGTGAATTGTTAAAAGCGTGTTCTTTTTGTTTTATAAAGTATTTTATCAAAACAGATTAGACTAAAATGCTCCCCTAAATGAATGAATAAAAAATTTCAAAACAGCGTTTAGTATTCCATATTATGGGCGATTATCTTTTTCTGTTGTTTTGCCTTCTTGTTTGTATTCCGTGCTGGAATCACAAAACCGCTAATTATTCCGAAACGATTGAGCAATTTGTAATCGTGCCGCGTAGGGGCATTTTCCCGTCCGATATGATCTATTCCCGCGCCGCACCGCTGCGTAAAGCTCGGGAAAAATTAATCCGCAGAACAATCCTGACGACCGCCAGCCGATACAGTTGTAAAATTAATTGGAATTAATGTAAGTGCGGTCGGTTTGGATGGAATGCCAATAAGGGGCGATTGAAATTACTCTTTTTTATGGCTCAGGGGCGATCGGGAACAGAACCTTAACGAGACGGGGGCGTTAGATGTTAACGTCGTGTTTTATGAGCGATATCGGACTGGCGCGGGCGGTATCGCCGCCTGGAATTCGGCCGTAGCGAAAATGAAAATTATTTAAATTCTAGAATACTTTATATGCGTAGAGTTAAAATTCAATCTGCTATCACTAGTTGATATTGATTGCCTAGCAGAGAATTCTGTTGCGGACGCACGAATAACAATTTAGCAGTTATGTTGCCGACACCCGGATATAAAATCGATTATTTTACTCCAACTAGAGCTGTCAACTACAACGGGCGAACCCGTCAATTCAGGAAGTTTTAACGAAATTTGATCGTTCTGTCTCCCGTGAGGTGAACGCAGAAGACTTAGGACAAAACAGTCCACCGTCAAGTCCCGCCACATGCCCGTAAGAAGCCAACACCTTCCCGCGAGATAGCTAGGTATGTTACACTCGCACCCTTACTTCCAGTTACAACCAGATTACTTCAGTCTCCCGACTGGTTCCGAGTTCGAGATCGCTTGCGCGGTCCTCTCCCCTACGTAGCGGTGAAACTGTGTCTACCGAATCTATCGCAGACCACGGCATCCTTTGCCCGGCTCTTCACGCGGAATCGGGTAGCCGATGGTCTTTTGAAGGGCAGTCGCCGTAAGGTGAAAAACTACCCCCGCTCTATAGAACACAGTACTGTTTCCAGACTCCCCCGACTGTTAGAATGCACAATCGATTGTCTGACGCTGCACGGTGCGCAAACCGTCCAGGAGCGCCAGGATATTGACTCCTGGGTGAAACTAACCCTCAGGCCAGAGTCCGACCCGGGCTCGCACTTCATGTTTGCTTCAGGCTGCCGGATGGGTGTTGACCCGTGAGTGTGACCGACCCCGAACAAATGGGCCTTCATGGCCAACTCAACAAGGGCCTATTAGCTCCCGGTTGTTTTACCCCAATGCTCTCCCGGCAAGTAGCCTAGGACTGTTTTTACCTGGATATTATTCATAAATAATATTGATGAGCACTCTCTCTCGGCCGGTGGACGAACCAGTTTGGGTTCTTTTGAACTGCTTTCTGCGGTGCAGTTCGTTTCTCTGTTGACCCCTAGAAAGCTAGCCATGGGCATGTTTTTAACCCTCTAAAATTTGTTTGTAGTGGTGTTAGTGCACCCATACTAATGTATAATGGTGGCTTATTCAACGAAGGCGACTTTTTTCGCATATAATTACATAATCACCGATCATGAAAAATCACCGATCTGTGATATTAGCATTCCAGCGGTTAAGGACGGGGTTGGGCCAAGCGCCAACAGATGGCAATACCATTATATTAAAATATATGGAGGAATTTAAATATATTGAGTGTATCTTTTAAGAGATATTCCAGCCAAATTTCACATTGTGATTTCAGACTAACAAGGCATCTGTGTATCAAATTTTAAGTTTCTGAGTCTAATATTACTAAACTAAAATGTGACTAGTGCGCCCTTGGTGGATTTATTTTGACCACAATATTTTCAACTCTTGCCATGACTAAATGATGTCTGAATACAAAATTTTAGCTCAGTAGGATTAAGCGTTTGGGCGCTATCGTAGAGGAATACACACAGATATACACAAAAATACATACACACAGACATACAGACAGATACACAGACAGACTTCAATCTGGAAATTGTCTTAATCGTCTCGGGGGGCTGTAAATGGTTATTTACGTCTTCATATAGAATTTTCTATTAGCTCGTTCACAATATTTTTAGCTTGTCGATTGGTGGGCCGGGAAAGTACAATATATCAAAAACCTTGAGACTTTGTTGTTGACAGTTGGGCCAAGTGCCAACAGATGGCGTTCACTTTAAATTAAAAACATGGAGGAATTTAAATTTAATGTGTGTTTAACATTATAATCTTGTATACGAGATAATCCAACCAAAACTTTACAATATGATTCGGACTAACGATTCATCTGTGTACCAAATTTCAAATTTTTACGAGTAAGTCCAAGGTTTCGAAAATGAAATATGACTAGTGGGAACATATTTCAACTCTAATCTTTTTAACTGGTAAAATACAGGGTTTCTAGATAAAATACCGTTATTAGAGGTTACAGAAAACAACAGTCTATGACGTCATACATCGGGGTTAGATGTCGAATACAGACATCCAGTACTTAGGTTTTAAAAAGAGTTTGAAAAAATAACTGAGGAAATCCGATTTAATCCGTTATTAAAATCAAATTTTCGTTTTTTTTTTACTTTAATTGAAACTTGGTCATATTCTTCCGCTATCGAAATTTAAGTCTGAACTTTTGCCTCGCTAAACTTTATTAATTCAATCGAAAAATTCAGAAATCGACTTAAAGACCTGCGCTAAAAAGTTCTATTGTTTGATCCGCTATAATAACGAATCCTTCGCATCAGTATTTCGGTATTTTTTTGTATAATTTCGTAGAAGTTGGATTATCAAAAAAATATTCTGAATACGTTTTAATAAGATTTTTTTTCGATAGTTAATACCTATTTATTAAGTACTCACATAATGTTTAGTATATTTAAGTATTTAATATATACACAATCGAGAACTATTGAGGCTTTACATATTATATACACAATCGAGCACTATACATTTATTACGTCTACAATCAATTACATTTCTACATTATAATAATTTATTTAATCTCAATATGGAATAAATACAATTAAAAAATAAAATATTAGACATCACTATCTATATATAATATACCATCACATCACATAATATACCATCATAATATACTATCTTAAGTTTGACAAGCGTGGAACGAGCTGCGCCATAGATAACATATCTCGAATCAACAATATTCGTGATATTTTGCTCACCGCTAGATTGCGCAACGCACTCATCTCTTTTATACTAATTTTCAAAACAATCAATTTTTAAAAAAAATAAGTTTTTTGAAAACAAAACATTTTTTTTTAAAGAAAAGTTGCTTTTTTGCTCGTACTGATTCACTCACTTCAAGGATGTCACTAATTAAAAACTCATCCTTTATATATCGTCCCTCGAATGCAGACCACTTTTGGGCAGAGGCATTTTGTGTACATAGCCCCCAGGATTTAATATGCTAGATGAAGATTTAAAAATGTATGTGCCGAAGACTTCTTCTTCTTTTAAAGCCAAAATTGATTCCTGGCTAAAATATGACGCCCGGCAAAATATTCACAAATTAATATACCGAGACAATTATCCCTGACATTTCTTATTATTATTATTATTTTGTTTGACTTTTTTTATTTTTATTTATTACTATTACTTATTCATAAATTTTGGTGACTTGTTTGATATCATTTGACATTTTAATTTATTTTTATTTTATTAACACGATTATTTATTTTTGTGTTTTATTTCCTATTGTGATCATTAGTTAGTGATTATTAGTTATAATTCGTAATGGTGACGGGAATATATATATTTCTTTTCCTTTTTATTTTTTTTTATTCATTGCCTAATATATGTGATATAAAAACTAGAGAGCTAGCTGCCCTGGAACAAGTCCTGGCACTTAGTTGGGCAGCAGCAGTACTTAAATGTTAATGCTCATATCGGCTGCGTTTAATTTTAATTTTAATTTTAATTATATATATATTTTTTATTGATATGATTATTAGTGATACTTGTGCACTTGTAAATGAATTGTTAAATTAAATAAATAAATAAAATAAATAAATATTCAGCGGTGTTCATATTATACAGTTTTAAATTAAGCATTGTGTTCGCGTGGCAGTCGAGTGGAAATCTTTACCCTCTTGCTCCTGCTGCGGTGACCAAAAATGTCGTTTACAAAATAGCTCTTCGATAAACATTCATTTATATGAATACCAGCAAAATAGTCATCTTCTATATATTCTTATAAATATACGACTATATCGAAATGCATCAATAACACTGTGCCACTTTATATTGAACTACTACTCATCGTGACTTATAGCAGTGTAAATATAAAGATTTTTATGTTCTTTGTGCATTTCACTGGGCCCGATTGCGTTTCTTCGTGAACTAAAATTGAAACTTTGTTTAACCAAACGAGACAGAGTAATACGTTAGAGCGGAATGTAAAATGAATGACCATCATTTTTCTCTCACCAAAACTACCTGTCAAACGTATAGCCGTCCGAATAAATTTGAACACATTTCGTGCGGTCTTAGATGTAGCTGCAGTGGGTAGTTTTAATGCGGAAAAATGACAACCGTTCGCTCCCTCTCGTTCACATGAACTAATTTCCGATTTTAGTTCACGAAGAAATGCAATCGAGCCCACTATATGTATATCAGCAGAAAAGGGGGATATGTACAACAAATTTTAAACACATAGACTGGGAACATATAGACTTCTACGAGGGTAGAGCTTGCTAATCATATATTATTACTTAAATTACTGATCGATCAGAATTCTCTAACTCTATTGCCCATATCTATGGAGCTTCATATATCTTCATATCTCAGGAGCTTCATATATCAGATACCTTCATATATCAAACTACATACACAAATAAACCACAAAACTGCCTCGCGCTACCTCGACTTACGCTATAGGTAACAATTTCGTTGGATACCGTAAATAGCGCGTGACAAGTAAGTGAGTTGGAATTTATGGCTGCCGAGACTTAGCACTGAGGTGAGGGTAGATGAGGCGTGGTTGCCGGGGAATATTTAATGGTCGAAGGTAACGGCTGCCGGCCCATATACGGGGCGCCACACCCTCCCTTCTTAATAACACTTGAATGTTTCAATAAAGGATAGACGGGCGCGACTCGGGCGGTTGCCGGGGTATGCCGGCACATACGGGGCCAAATCTTAATGCCCTCATTTGGGCGAATCGACGCTAGGTAATGTAGCGTGTCTGAGGTTTGCGAAATTATGACCAACCTAGTAGATTAGTGACTAATTTCCCTATCCAATAAAGTCATGCAACGCAAATTAATAATTTAAGGCGTTGTCGCCGCGAGAGTGCCACTAGTAGTTCCTCTTGGACCATAGTTTAATGGAATAATGGGGACCGTTTTGATACACCTTTCTCTATGTATTTTCACTACTTTAGCTGCTCTTCAATATTTGAATAAAATAAGGATAAAAGATTTTTATGTAATTTTTACCCTATCTTAATTTGTAGCGTCTCGCGATATTCTCGTTAAAGGATACTCATACATATTGATCAAATATGTATCCATACATATTGGGCAAATATGCGCAATATTTATGGATACATATAATATATATGGATACATATAGCACCCATACATATTGGGCAAATATGCATGGGTGCTGAACCCACCTCTCCAATAACAATAACGTATTTACCATTGGAAATACCTACTGGGAATATCTACAATATTTATAGCTACTACAACTTAACTCAATTATGAGCCGTTACGGAGTTTTGGCGTTCGGAATATGGCCAATTACATGAAAACCTCTATGCCAATTGTTTATTTAAAATACAATATTTGCAGTGAAGATCTATAAAAGATAGTATAATATTATGTACGGTCACTGGGCATACCATGTTAAAATGATGACTCTAGCATATAACATACATCAGAAAACAGAGCGGGAATTAAATAATTACTGAGTTCAAGCCACATTACAGAGTATCCCAGTATTGTCCATCCATATACTGCTGACAAAGTCGAGAATTCTAAAGACTATGTAATTGTACTCCAACAGCGTATGTAGTTTATCGTTTCGGGTATTCTGCGACGGTTTTCGTTTAAATAGTTATTAAAAATACAACGCCTGAATGTCTTAGGTGCCCTAGGCCTAGGGGATATAGGTAATTAGCCATATTGAATAGGATATAACTCAGAAACGGCTCATAATTAACAGCAGTAATAATACTATAAAGTAATACATACTCTACATAAATAGATCTTTCGATTGTATAAAATCAAAGACTATCGCGGTTGTTTGACATTATAAATAGGATAGAAGACGAATTTACCGCGTGAAATTTGTGTTGGTATAAATGATTTACAGCTATTGGAAAAATAATCAAATGTATGAGACAAGGGGAAAGTCCATGAACAGCACCAAAAATAATATTTGGTACTGCGGCTCAGCGTGATAACTATTTTGTCTTTTAATTTTATAGTCATATTTTTACCCTTATGCTTAAAAATCACAGTCTCAAAGCACGCGATCTAGATGGCGGTTAAACATTACCTCGTGGAAACTGTAATAGGGATTTTTACTGGCACTCTTTTTCCTGCTGGAGTAGGCGATTAACACATGGAGGTGTAAGGTGAGCACGCACCGTGCGATCCCGAGCACTCCAACGAAGATCAGGTTGTAGAATCCAAACAGAGAGGATAGGTATTTGAAACTTTTGAAGAATCAACCCCCATCTACATACAACGGAGAAGATTACAGTTTCCTACTATCAAACGCGTATCTCCGAAAGGGTCAAATAAAAATGTTGAAATTGGGGTGATATACCCCTTCTGAAATTGAAGAAGTTCGTGTTCCAGTATATTATGTTTATGGTTCAGTCAGATATAATGCGCTTATGATGTTGTACGATATTATCGCGGGCGGAGCTACGGGTACAGATAGTAATAAATCGAATATTATATTAAAATATAGCCTATGATCACTTCTGCTTCTTCTTTATTCCGTAGACGGCGATTGGGAAAGGGGCCGCCCTTGCACCCAGTACGCTACTGTCGGTACTCCATTAACGATTTGGTTTCATTCTTGGCGATTTTTATCGACTCGATATCCGATAGTTGTGGATTCTTTGAGTTATCTTCGATATTATTTAGCCAGGCTTTCTTCAGTACCGAACGAAGTTAGAGAAAGTTAACGAAGCAAGCGATTATCGTCCATTCGGCAAACATGGCCGAGCCATCGTAGTCGACGCTTTTGTATTTCTTCTTCGATCGGTGTTTGTTGATCGCATCTTTCTTGAATGGTCTCGTTTCGAAGTCGGTCGTGGAGTGTGACACCGACAATCTGCCTCTAGCATCGCATTTGGAAGACCTCGAATTTGTTGAGGCCGGATTGTAGTAACGTCCACGTTTCTGATCCATAAAGAAGTATACGAAGGACCAACGTTCGGTATTTTGGTTTTGATGGTTATATTTGTTCGATTCCCTAAGCACCTCTTGAGCGAGGAGAATGTTTCTGTTGCCTGGCCGATCGGGCTATGCACATCGGCCGTCGATGACACTTTCTTTTCCCGAATCAATGATCCTAAAAACTTGAATTGTGGATATTAAAAATAAAATAGCCCATCATCACAGTCAACGAATGATCATCCGAAGCGCTCGAGTAAACTACCGATTTATCAATATGCTCCAATAACGGAATATTAATCTAAGTTTTAACGTCTTTCTTATCGCACGTCGAAAGAAAATATTTTTACGGGTTAAATTACGACTTCCCTAATGATAACTCTGCCGTCCCAGAGGGGAATTCAGAGGAAAGTCGAAATATTTATTGTCCGTGATCAAACCCGCATTATTCCGGTCCATGTTGCGAGAGAGGGGTGCGCGGGCGCTGTCAGAAGTATTTGCCCGGCCTTCTTATACCGAATTTATTTCCTCTACGTTGAAAACTTCGTCAAAGTCGATTTCAAGTCGTATTTATATTTCACCGAGTGCAACACTCGAGAGAAAAGACTTAATTTGTAAACTCGGAGAGCACAACTTTGTTCTAAATTCTACAGCAATTTATAATTTATCATAATCGTAGGGAGGCGTAAATTTTTAGAAAGGTACCGAGGCGCCAAACAGACATTTAGACAGCTCAACTTTGGCGAAGTGTAAACGTCAATAATAATTAGGACAATTTTACGTCCCTTTCTAAACCCATATCAAATTATTGATTTTCATAAACGCATATCTGCTTTGTTTGTATTATCATGATTAGATATTTTGTAGGTGGATACTTAGATTCAATAGCGTAGTGCCTAACATTTTTTTATTTATGAGTTATTACTTAGTTATTTCTAGAGCCGATGGTGGCAATACTGTGGCTGTAGACACAGCCGCTGTTACTTGCCAATATGAGAGTTGCGATGAGAGGTGTGATCGTAGCTGCTGCAATTGGATTTTCAATAGCAGCTGCCATCGCTGAGTTCCCTCGGCGAAGGTTCTGCCGCGGTAGCCGATCGCAAGATCCTCAATTCTACTTCGGTTCCGATACAGGAATTACTTTTTTTTTTATTGCTGCCCATTTGACCAAACAGTGCTTCCATTTTGCAGGCGCAGGAATAATTTAAAGATAAATTGCATATTATGCATGTAAGCCGATAATATTTTTGATTTTTATCCTAATATAATTCATATAGCAGTTATACATATCGTATGTTATTTTAGTCTCATCTGGCCTTTATTAGAGAGTAGCGTAAATGCTAGCTATAATTTCTTTTTATAATGGTATGGTGAAAATACAACAAATACTGGTCAGGCCACTTCTTTGCTAATGGTTAGTCAATCCCGACGACGTCGCTTCGTGTATTCCAACCACGCGAGTGGGCGGTATTCGAACGGGCGTGGGCGTGACATAAATGAAGGGTTATTGCGGAGTGACGTTAAAGTCCAAGTTTTTGAAATATAGAAATTCTTTCATCTGGCCTGTTTCTGTTTCGATTGCCGAGACAGTCACAGCGGAATGTCGGTGATTTGCTTTACAAGCTGTGAATTGCATTCCAGGTCGAATATCGCGCAATTACTCTGAATTTTGAATTATTTTTGTACGGATCGGTATAAAAATGACCTCGGGTTGAAAGTAGCGTTGCCAGTATATATTCATAGAAACATTACTCCTATCTCGTGACAGATAAGAGGCGAATTTCATTTTTTGATTATCGATACTGCCGAAATCGGCGCATAAATATGATGATTAAAAGTTTATAACGATACTTCTTTCATAAGTTTTCAATTGGTGTTGTTTGTTTATTTGTTTATGCGTTGTTTGCACAGCAGCGAGATTTTACAGAAGCAATTCGCCCGTTTATACTTAGAGCACAGCAACAATTATTTCCCTTAGACAATATTAAAAAATATCAATTAGATATATTAAAAAGGATAAAAAACACTACTGCCGTTACAGAAAGTGAACTATTGTATTTATAATTATTTTTATCACGGTTTTTATATGAAACATAATATGCGGGTTATGTATGTATCCATATAAGTCGTGTAAAAATAGAAGTGACTTTCACCTTTTAAGGGTATAAAATGTTGTCGCATCCTCTTATAGAAGGGGTTCAGCATCAGCGGCAATGGCCTAGGGTATACTTACGAGAAGAACCGCATGCTACAATAGATGACGAGGAACAGGGAGAGATAAAAGGAGAGGGGGGGGGGGGATAGGTACACTCTAACATGGACGAGCCGAACTAATTAGAGCGTGAGTTTCGTGGTGCGGTTCCCTCTCTATTATTGCGTTAGGCCGACGAAGCGGACGATGCTCGCTACGATATAAGCATAGCGACAGTGTCGCACGAAATTCACCCAATTGCCTACAAAGGAACACTACCAGATATTATTTAATTATGGCCAGTTACGTAAGACTCAAGAGTACTACACTTCCATAATAATATTTATAGTAAGCTGTCTTTTCATGATACATATAAGATTCTAGCTGCGCTCCGGTCAGCGAACAGTTTCGTACAGCTTGGGCCACAAGAACCATTGCGTACTCGGATCGGTCCAACGCAGTCCAACGGTCGGATCGGTCTCCTAAGCAGCGGTGGTAGATGTTCACCTGTCGTCAACCACTCTTGAAATGATCATTAGGCTACTTGGTCCTGAATGCAGAGCCGGAAAATTGGTCCGCGATAGATTCAAACTGAATCACCGCTGAACATAGGGCAGGCAGAAGTAGCGCAAGCGATTTTAGTCTCGTAACCGTGAGGTTGGAGGTATCCTGATAGTTAGTTTCAGACGGAGACATCCTTTCAAAACTGGTAGACAGGGGCGAGGCTGTCCTCTGAGTATCTGTCCTGGTGCCTCGCCGTATGGCGTTGGCCTCTGTTAGACATGTTGGCTTAGTTAGACGGTATATATTTATTGTCTCTGTCATTTGCGCGCACCTCCAGGAGATAGAACGAGCACTATCATTAAAACTTCCTAAAGTGACCGGTTCGCTCGTTATAGTTGACAACCCTGGTTGCGCTCCGGTCAGCTGGTCCACACAATGTGTCACTATAAGCTGAGCTTGGAAAACGCGCGCGTGTGTGAATGGTTCTGTATGCCCACACAGCCTTGGCCAAGAAGTATTAGGCGCCCATCACAAATCTAGTTTTTTAAAAACATAGCTAAATTGTAGTTGACGGCGATTGGGAAAGGGGCCGCCCTTGCAGCCAGTACGCTGCTGTCGGTACTCCATTAACGATTTGGTTTCATTCTTGGCGATTTTTATCGACGTCTCGAGCTTCGATATCCGATAGTTGTAGATTCTTTGAGTTATCTTCGATATTATTTAGCCAGGCTTTCTTCAGTACCGAACGAAGTTAGAGAAAGTTAACGTAGCAAGCGATTATCGTCCATTCGGCAAACATGGCCGAGCCATCGTAGTCGACGCTTTTGTATTTCTTCTTCGATCGGTGTTTGTTGATCGCATCTTTCTTGAATGGTCTCGTTTCGAAGTCGGTCGTGGAGTGTGACACCGACAATCTGCCTCAAGCATCGCATTTGGAAGACCTCGAATTTGTTGAGGCCCGATTGTAGTAACGTCCACGTTTCTGATCCATAAAGAAGTATACGAAGGACCAACGTTCGGTATTTTGGTTTTGATGGTTATATTTGTTCGATTCCCTAAGCACCTCTTGAGCGAGGAGAATGTTTCTGTTGCCTGGCCGATCGGGCTATGCACATCGGCCGTCGATGACACTTTCTTTTCCCGAATCAATGATCCTAAAAACTTGAATTGTGGATATTAAAAATAAAATAGCCCATCATCACAGTATTTTTTCAAAAACATAGCTAAATTGTAGTGAAATAACACGTAAATATATTAAAAAGAATAAAAACCACGACTGTCGATTTTTGTAACGGAATTTTATAAATCATTTGTAGGTTATGTATTTATCCATATAAATATATTTTTGGAATATACTAAATCAGACTTTTCATTTGACACAAAACGCGGTATATTTATGTTAATTTATTTCCATTTGGACATTTGGACATGTGGACATTTAGACAACTACTTACTATATATTTGTAAAATTAAGGGAAAACATAAAGATTCTAACAATATTACACACTTCTGAATCGATTCAAGCGTTTCGAAGTTATGACCGAATAAAGAAACGGAAAATATTCATAAATGAACCCTGCACACATTACACTCCTTTTTTGTTGAGCAGTCGTGTAAAAATACATAACGTTTAAAAAATATATATTTATTGATATTTTAATATTTTTTGGGCCACCTTCAGCCTTAATTACAGCAGCTATTCTTTTCGGCAAACTCCTTGCTACCTTGCCGCACGCTTCCTTAGAAATCTCCTGCCATTTGTATTACAAAACATTTTATTGTGTTTCTTTCGGAAATATTGAGTGATTCCGTGTCTTACTACCCCATAAGTGAATACCCCACAAGTGTTCTATTTTTTGAGATCAGTAGATTGGGCTTTCCAGTCCACACGATTCACATGATTTCATCTCTGATTTGTAGCCACTGGCCACAAATCACCTGACCACTGGCCAGGTGCGTTGTCGATTTTGTTTATTTTTTAAATAAAATCATACACGTTCATATATGCATATAATTGAAAAGAGTTCTTATAATAATGTAAATAAAAAAACACACTGGCTGACAGTATAAGCAAATATAAGGTGTTATTTGGATTGTTTAAAATGTACACCTTATCTAAGTTACTGCTCAATGGAAAATTAAAATAAATAAATTTGTTCCCATCATCAGAACAGAATTTTGATAAAAATGGAACCAATCTGCAAGTATATTCTTTCAAATAACAAAAGAATTTTCCAAATCGGTTCATAAATAAAAGAGATCTGAGGTAACAAACATTAAAAAAAATACAACCGAATTGATAAACTCCTCCTTTTTTTGAAGTCGGTAAAAAAAGATGAAGAAAGTGGATTCTACAAACAGACGCTGTCTTTGTATTTTTAATAAGCCACATTTTTTTATTTATTTTTATTTATTTATTTTAAACATAACATGCGAAATTTTAAAAATGGTCATACTAAGTAATGGTGCGAAGTAAACGACGACCCACATTCACATGACCATGCGCAGCGCATGCCCAACTAGGCCGAGTATAGCCTGTATCTGGGCATACGACTTATTTTCAGACTTGGGTGGAGAAGCATAACTGACGTAGGACACATACACTTATACACACACATATAAATATACACATATATACATATACATATACATACATACACACATACACATATATGTTACATTATGTTTATTATCTTATATCACATTTATGCAGGTATATTATTTCTAAGAGATGATTTGCAGAAGATCATTCTCTGTCCTTGAACGACCTATATCGTCAAGAAGCATTTTTTTATTTTTTTTATTGAATAAAAAGGTACTTAATTTTTTTTTATGTCGTCATCAAGACGGTTGAATATTTTGGGTGCGAAAAAGTTTAGTTGCCTTTGGGCAAATGATGAATTAACTCGGGGAACGCCATAATTCAAGCTTGCAGATGCTCTTGTAGTTCTGTGTTGCTGGCTTCGTGGTTGTTTATTTAGGGTTCGATAGAAAAACATAAGTGACTGTTTCACAAACAGCTGGCGTATACCTAGCACCTTACTTTCTTGGAAAAGCATGTTAGAATCATATCGTGGGGGCCTTCTATTGATTACCCTCAAGCAAAAACTTTTGGGTTTTCACTTTTGCTCTTTAGCAGTACGGTGTTTCTGGAGATGCCGTCTTTTTCATCTCCTTAAATCATAGTTAAAGAGCGGATACCTCTTTCTTACTTGAACAGAAGAAGATAGTCTGATTAGACGATCGGATCCGACTATCGTCGTACAGAAAAATCGGACGTGTATTGCCGGCCTTAAACAATAAAGACGCCCTAGTTCGTCTTCTCAGTAGCTGCAAATGTGACGTTGCCGTTCCGATCAATGTAATTCATTTAGACCGGCATCAGCCTCAGAGCGCGCGACACGTGATTAAAGTGCGCTTGGGTATCACACACACCACCTTGTGTGGCTTTTTTTATGATTGTAGAAAAAGTTGAGTTTTGTTTTTCTTTATAAAAGTCTATTAAAATGTATACATAACTATGTGTTTTAATTAAACCTGTTCATTATTAGTTACTAAAATAAATTTTCTAATAATAACACTCATAAAGTATTATTTTTGTTGATTTTATTTCATTTTATTTTCGGTGTATGTCAAACCCCACCTAGTATGGCGTGTGAGATTTAGTCACCTAGTATACGGATGGTTAAGATTAAAATATATTTATTGTGCGTCTTTTATAGTTTCTCTCGCCTCATTTTATCCATATTATGTTAAAATACACATATGTTTTCGATTTTAATTAGTTTTGCACCCCGCTGTAACTGCTGTAAGTAACGCCACACATTCTCTATGCAAATACATCTCTATGTACAGGCAGGACGTCTTTCAACTAGGATTTAAAGGTGAAATTGCATTCTGCCTCTGATGGCTAAGGGGGATAGGTAATTACATTTTGAATGGCGGCCGTTTTCAGCGCGCGACACGGGTTCGGTTGCGAAACGCGCAACATTGCCGCAGACTGCAAATTTACAATGATTCACTTTACATCTGGTTCGGATTTTCGCTTCGGCTATGCTTTCATTAGCGCTCTGATAAATCGACGGTTGAAATCGCAGACGATGCTTTCAGGCGCAGAGGTGTTAGATTCTCTTCATTTATTTACTCGAAGAAAATGAGGCAGCGTCAACATACTCGTACTTCTACACGTCTCTTGAACGCGATAACTTATTTGTGAATCACTCTAGAATCCCTTAACCATTTTAACTAGCATTTTCTTTGTATCATATTCAGGGGCATTCTCGGAATTAAAAACACAAAAATTACAGCACACACAGTACTAAACTATTACCATGAAACTGTAACAGTGCATTATTACCTATATCTCGGTGTTATTATTTCCTTTACACCTGAATTGTTTCATTCTTGATTCCCTAATCGGTGACGCTCTCAAATTTACAAAATTCAAAATGTAGAAAAAATAAGAAGATTGTATTTATAAATCGGTTTCAAAAAAAGGAGGTTATTAATTCGGTTCTATTTTTTTTAAGTTTGTTACCTCAGAACTCCATCATTTATGAACCGATTTAGTCAATTCCTTTTTTTATTTGAAAGGAATATACTTCCAGATTGGTCGCATTTTTATCAAAATACTATTATGATGATAGGTTCATGAGGAATTGAGGGAACTCTTCAAATATTATAATAAGAAGTTGAAAATTTACATGTTGGTACATTTCCGATTACAACGCATTTTATATGGTATGCATGACCTGATTCAACACCCAGGGTTGGCTCCCGACGAGGGGACTCCTCAACAATCAACAACACAGACACGAAATTTTGTATACGCATTCAGTTATGATAGCCCGTTCTAAGTTTTACCATGAAATGGCTGCTTCACCCAGGGTTGGTTCCCGACGAGGGCACTCCTCAACGGTCAATAGCACAGACATGAAATTTTGTATATGTATTCAATTACGACAGCCCGTTCTAAGTTTTACCAAGACAGGACTGCGGCACCTAGGGTTGTCTTCCTACGAGGGAACTGCTCAACGGTCAACAGCACAGACACGAAGTTTTGTATACGCATTCAATTATGATAGCCCGTTCTAAGGTTTACTATGACATGGCTGTCACACTTATAAAAAAATGGAGACGGTGTTTTTTTTGGTAAAATTTTGTATTTTAGTTGTTTATTCCATCTCGTTGCAGGCGAACGTGTAGTGAGTATGTAAAAATATGTTATAATATTAAAATTGTATAGTTATCTGTTCATACCTATCTATTAATAAAAGGTGATGGTTATAGGTAACCTATTATTAATGATTATATAACATGTAACTTAACAATATGGTAAATAAATAATAATGATCTGCCACCAAAATCAGCAACCAAGCATGAGCCCAGCAGAATATTATTGTTACACATCTAGAGGTTGAACGGTGGACACCTTACTACGAACAGTTGTGGTAGGTTTAGGACAGCTCAGCATCACCTTTGGTTATTTTGTAGATAACAGCTTTAAATCTAGTCTAAAGTTGTGCTTGGACAGAAAGATACCGGTCAGCAGGTTTGGCTAGAAACAGCCAGGAATTTAAACTAGATTGAAAAGTGAATTTGGCGAGACAGATGAGTTTTGGTAAAATCACAATTCAGAAAAGGCCGTTATAATGGACAATTTAAGTATTTGTAATAGATACAAATTTTTCGAGGTTTAGTAATTACAAAGGCATCATTTATTGCAAGTCAATTATTTAATTATTCTACTATGTGATCGGTACAGAAGTCTTTGCTTTGAGAAGAGTTTTTTCTGTCGGGGAATTTAAAATGACAATTAGGGTCAACAAAAAAGATATTAGAGTTCTTATAAACCAATTTGTGGTAATATTTACCACTAGGGTAAAGTTTGTATGTATGAAAGCGAAGCCAAGGCAAAAATAAATATAAAGTTTCACCTTTATACATGCTGACCTGTTACAGAATAGATCCATTTTCTGCAGTTGGCCAGAAAGCTGCTTGGGGATCCTGGCGATGAATGTCGGGTTGTTAATTAACAAAAATAAAGTACGACGAGGTATTGTAAACGTCCGTTTTAAAACGGCAATCCGTCTTCTAGTCATATAAAAAATATAATGTCAAATATCCATAAAATTAGTTTTAAATCTGCGATTATTATTTCACCGGTACAGACTCAGCAAAAATCCATTATGCTCTGAAAAATCGTGCCGAAGTTCGATTTAAAAGCGTGCCCTGATAGTAAATAGAAACGAATAAACTTTTGCCTCCATTCTGGCTCAGTGGATTTTCCCACCCGCATTACGAGGTCGTCCTTTCTTTTATTGAGACACCGTCATGAATTAATGTCCCCTCTTTCTGAATAAAATGCAAGCAGAGATTTTATTTACCATTCGGAATCGTTTGCTCCTGTCGCCTGCTGATATTTTTAGCGAAAAAGATATTAGAATAATAATGTCGCTATAAAAGCATTTAACGTGTTGTGGAAGCAGCATCATTCTTCTGCACTAAGTGAGCGACCGTTGATTTCACCGAAAGCTTACTTTACTTCTCGTTTTAGTTAGATCAAGTGAAAACGAATTTATAGTAAGATTAATAATAACGTATGCGGACTATAACTAATAATAACGGACTAATGTGTTAAATTTATAGACAAAAAAAAAATATGCTTCAAGGAAGGAACTTCAAATCAGTTATCCAAAAATCAAAGAACATAATAAACCAAAAAGTCATCATTCATTTTAATTGTGTCTGCCGATAGATAAAACAATATCTTATTAATAAATAACAGCATAACTTACAAAAAGTTAGAGTAGAAAACGAAATAGTGACACGATCTACGTTAAAAGGCTACTAAAAATTACAAAATATAATAATGAATATAGAAAGAGATCTCTGATTATTACAGTAGGTTTAGGATATATTTCATAAACTTCCTTCTTACATTAAGAGTCTAAAAGGCAAAAAAATAAGAAAAATAATTAAACGTCACCTTCTTTAAAACGATTCTGCCGACTGTAAAATATGTAGAGAAGTACCCACCGCAATCAATCGTACCAGTCAATAAAATATAAGCAGGTCGTATGCGTCCTTGTCGCCGCGTATTTGAAATAACAAACCCGGTTTAAAATATTGCATATTTCAGTGCGCGAGTGAGATTAGATAATAATGTATAGTATGTATATTTTTCTTTATCGTACTATGGTGTAATATGAGTCAGTCTACAAAAAAACCGCAAAGGCTTCGTCGACAAATAGGATAAGTAAAAAAGAAATGGAAAGTTGTTGTGAAAAAATATAAGAAATAAATATTACCAAAAAATAAACAGATATTTTTATTAAAAACCCGTCAGACCTGGTGACCTAAAACTGTTAGGTTACACAATTAATTAAGAATAAATTATGTCCACCCTAATGCCTAGATTTTAAAAACTGTTTAAAATTTTTCAAAAATTAAACGAATAATAATTTTGTTATTACTGGTAACAGAAAAATAAATAAATGTTACTTAAAATTCTAAGGAAATTGCCTACCACTACAGCTTACGTCACTTTTCAAGATCTTTCGCGGATCTTTTTTTTATTATTTTTTATTTATTTTTAAAGCATTTCACAAAAAATGCAATTTACAACTAAAAACATCAAATAAAATATTATACAAAATTAATTAAACCACAGCAAGAAATTAAACTCTTATAAGATAATTTATTTTGTCCGATGTCGGTAATTTGGTAATTATTGGAAACGTTAAAATTCATCGTTTCCGAGATATTAGGGTTAACGTTGTTGACCCTGATTTATTGCTCTCGAGTGTATTTTAGAAGAGTTATTTGTTTGTTAGGTTTTTGTAACGCTCCCAATCACCAGCTCTTATTATTACTCCCACTGGCATAATTTCTGTCGCTCTCTTAGCACAGAAGCCGTCGGCGACGGCTGAAAGGCGCGAACGGCATCGCGACGCTGACGAGGTAGTTACGGAGTGTTTGCAGAGGCCCGTCAAATTCGCGCGGGACTACGACTACCCACCCATTCCGCACAGCCGCCAGCGAGATTGAGTTTAATTTCGCCGAGGTGGCGGTGCGCCGTATTTAACGCAACACTTGATTTCTATTCGTTTTAAATTAAACTTGTAGTAGGAGCGAGGGCTTTGTCGACGTGCGACTTTGCCGATACGAAGGACGCCACAGAGCGTCAGGGATATACATGAACAATTTTAATTATTCGTTCTTATTCTTATATTAATTGCAAAACGCCACATGAATGTGTCGTGCTATTATTAAGGTTGAATCTTGACGTCGTGTTTGATATTTCAAAGTATTGCTTACTTACAGAGTTCCGTTTAATCCAAAAATAAATATATTAAAAAGAATAAAAAACACGACTGCCGTTACAGAAAGTGAACTATTGTATTTAACATATGTTTTTTACGGTTTTTTAAAGAAATATTTGTCGTTTGTGTTTTTATCCATATAGATAGATGTATATTGCTGAAATGTACTCAATCAGATTTTTCTTTCATTTGACACTTAACACAATATATTTATGTTAATTTATTGATATTTGGACAATTGGACATTAATACAATTACTAACTTGTTCTTTGGACAGCTAAGGTACCATATGACACTTAGGATGACATAACAATTTTAACAATACTACACACTTCTAAATCGGTTCAAGCATTTAAAACTTATGGTGGAATAAAGAAACGGAAAACATATATAGATGAATCCTGGACACATAACACTCCGTTTTTGTTGGGCAGTCGTTTAAAAATATAATGTCCTTATAATGGGCTCGATTGCGTTTCTTCTAGAACTAAAATCGGAAATTAGTCCGTGTGAACGAGACAGGGCAATACGCTAGAGCGGAGCGTGAGATGACCGGTCGTCACTTTTTCGCATTAAAACTGCCCGCCAAGCTCAAATCTTACACCGCACGAAATATGCTCGAATTTATTCGGAAGAGAATAAGTTCGGCAGGTAGTATTTATCGACGATTTTTCGTTTCACATTCCGTTTCATATTCTTGAAAATATTGAAAATATTGGAAAATGTTGTTTCCTCTACATAGAAAATCTGCGCTTTGATGTTCAACGTTCATACCTTGCAATACTGACGTTCATATGTTATACCTTAATAGGTATTTATTTAAATATTATACTTGTTATTTTCATTACTTTTGACTTAACCAAGTGTAGGAACTCCTCTCAACTGGTTTGAAATAAATAAATGAAAAAAATGAAAAAAAAAATGAAAATAACGTATTGCTCTGTCTCGTTCGCTTGGACTAATTTTAGTTTTAGTTCACAAAGAAACGCAATCGGGCCCAATATCAACGTAGCGGTCTGATTTACCTACATAATAAAATAAAATGAATTTTCTTGAAATCTTTAAACCATTTCGTTTCCACCATAAACCGATACAAAACTATTTTATCTCTCCCTGGTCCCTTCTTTAAAAAGTGAGATCGCGCTAGCTCTATAAATATGTATGTGTGGATCTACATTTAAATGGCAGTTGTAAGTGACTACTCTTGGTCCAGTTCTCAGGTAGAGATAACGTCACATGTTATATAATTTATTTGCCTCGCCAGAAAGCAATTCAAATTTGCCGCGTGTGTTTAATGCCCCCAGCGAGAAATAATAGAGTCGGATATAACTTTCACATCTATTTTACAAACGCACATCGTGTAAACGCGAATGAGCTTGAACACGGTCACCCGCACGACAGTCTCAAATAAACCATCTGCCAAACACTATCTCTACTCTGTGTTTTCCTGCGTCTCGCGCCTTCGCTCGAAACCACCATTGAAACACATCTCAACGTGGTAATTAATTCTCTTCACGGACCGCACAGTGATACAGTGGTTTATTGGCAACCTTAATCTTCCTCACAGTAGTGACCCCGACATAATCATCCCCATACTCACATCAAAAACATGCTCCAAAAGAGTACTTTACGCAGCAATTTTATGCTCCATTATACAGACATTTGCGCATTATGGAAAGAACATAGATTGATAGATACCGAAACAAAGCCCGGACCCGAAAAACATACCGTTTTGCAAGAATTACATATAGGTTCAATTATAACAATATAATTATAATCTATATAATCCAAAGTCATTAATTTATATTATTATATTTATAATATAATAAAACTAAAAATCACAGCTATATTTGTTAAAGTCTTTGCTCAACTATTGCTACAATTTTTGATTTTTTGCAACTTTTGATTGAAGTCTATTGCTACAACGATATGATTTAAGGTTTGCTTATCATGAAAGCGTTTCTTACATTCAACTTTCAAACATTCAGTATTTTCTCTGTGACAAAGCCAAAAAAGTTGCAGATGACTTTCAACTCAGTTTTTTATGCAGGTTTAATCTTTTGTAGATATGTAGATAAAATTCCTGTACAAAAACTTCCTAAAATCAAAACGAGGTATTTTTTAAAAATCTTTTTTACTACAAGCTACCCCTTTTAAAGATTATCACGCTAAATATAGCACGATAAAATAATATGTTGGGTCCTTATCTATGTAATTGCTGTGTTTTCCCACTGGCCAATCTGAAGTTGGATAAGTTGGGTTTGAGTTGGAATTTCAAATTCAAATAAATTTTATTTCAAGGCCATGTTATTCTTTTAAGATTCGGCTGTTTATTTTCTTTCCGTCATTTGTTTTTGCCCAAATATTTTCGTTCATGCAACCATGGTAATGTTGAAAATTTGCATTATTTTCAAATATGAGATCCTGTGCCGGTGTTTTCTATTACAGCTTATTGCAGTCTGGTTATACAGTTACCGTAAATGTGTACTGTTAAGAACTGTAAATAATGATGGAAACCACTGCTTCTGCATGAAAACTTATAACCACAGATTTCACTGCAAACAGTCGCCAAGTTGCAGGTGTTGCGACTAGAGACTCTTGGTCACACACCATACTTTCCAGACCTTGCTCCAATAGAGTTTATTTTTTTTCAGAATTTAGATATTTTTTGACATCGGGAAAAAAATATACTTTGGAGAGCCGATGAAAATCGCCTTGAAAGTTTTCATTGATTCATGTGCACGAGAGTTTTAAAGCAGAGGAATTAAGCAACTCTCATTAGAATGACAAATCTGCATAGATAATAGGGGTCAATATTTCTATTAATTAAAAATATATTTTTCATACACTTCTTTTGCCCTAAAAATCCTTTATAGAGCAGGACTTCATAGGTAAGGACCCAATATTATATACGGGGTTATTCAACAGAACAACCCAGTATATGATATACTGTATAGAGTTGAGAAGTATATATAATATACTATTCAGGTATTTGCGTATCCTACACGGCCCATAGGTGGCATAGCAGTTAGGTCGCGTAATTCCTGGGTTCGATTCCCGGCTGGGTAACTATTTTCCGTTGGGATACAATTAAAGGAATTGCATTTCAATTTTGTCGATCGAATGAAATAACAAGGCACACACTTGCCCACATGTTACAAGCACACATGCATATAACACTTAATAGTAGGGTTGGTTGTAAAAGATTGTCGTATGGCAATAAACCCGCTATTGTGAAACTTAACAATAAAGAGTAGAAACAAACAAACAAATAAATAAATCATATATCAACTTTTTCTTGGTTTAATATATTATTAGGTATGCAAACGACTTTGCTTATCTAATATTTTTTCAAAATCTAAAAAACCTTTTCTTTATAATTCGTAAGAATATTTGAAATAGTGTGCCGTCCAATAATTGGCACACACCTACTCAGTACCGGTAAGACTACTCAGACTCTCGAAATGAATAAGTCACACGATGGAAATTGTTTGTCGTGCAAACCAACATCGCTGGGGATTTCACGAAAGCACATTCATTAGTACGTGACAGGAGGCGGTAACGACATTCAGAGAGAATAATGCTAATAAGGAAGACAGAACAAGTAGAAGGGCTGTGCGGAGAAACTCTGAATTTTCTGCGTTGTGTAAGCTTTGAGGAATCTTAATATATTATGTGTAAAAAAGCCATTTAATTAAACCTCTTCTTATGTAGGAAATTCTAGGCGTTATCTTTTATTGCGAATGAGTAGGAAACGTGTATGGACATTTTTTGTTCTATCGATATACACTATGCTTCTCCAAATATTGCCCTAAATTAGGAAAGAGTCAATTCGTGAGACTAAGTAATAAAGCAAAATATATGTTTAAAAAAAAAACATTCTTTAAAAATTGTCTTAGGAAATGAGAATATATTTATTTTTAAATATTTAATGATTATTTGAATACTTCTATATGTACTCATTTAATTCTCAGTTGTATTTTTTTTCTTAATTTTAATTTCTATAATTACTGTATTTTTAAACAATTATGATAACTTACATACTTTTTATTTGTACTTGTTTTTTTTAATTATGATTATGCTTTGGTTAACAATTTTATATCTTTCACCTCATCTTGTATTTTATTCGCATTTTATTTTATTTTTTTACTAATGATTTTTTTTTAAAATACATTACCTAAATACTACCTAATTACGCATTTTTTATCATTATGTAAGGGTTAAAAAAAATATTATCAGTTTCAGTTTTATATAATCAATTTTGTATTCAATTTTCTATTATGTAAGATTTTTCCATAATGTATGATTTCTCCCAAATTTTCAATATTCTACATTACTTGGTTTTTTATATCGGTTCATATTATATTTACAATAATTCAAATCTCCGCCTCAGAACAAGCCATTGCCTAGTTAGGCGACATTAAAATAGGATAATTGGCAACAGTTTCTGGCATAACATTTTATATTTTTTTATTCTACGGGATTCTCGGCTATGGCATTGTAATTGTATACATAATTGTATGTCTATTTACTGTAGATAATTGTAAATTACCAAATAAATAATAATAAAATAATAACGAGAAATTATTCAACACGGAAACTTAGCTGAGAATAACCTACTTTTTTAATCTGTTTAAACCTCAGTTATAATAAAAAAATACTGACAATCCGAAAGTTTATCATAAACGATGCTTTTCCTCAGTAACCATTGCCTAATCTTCAAAAAGTTGTAGATTATTGTCAATTATTGTCATCACTTTTCGTTAGCATAATCTTCAGTTAAACATCTCCGAGCATACTAATATTCAGCAAATGAAAAAGAGAGATTTCACATTTTCTGCTCCATTTGCCCGTAGAGGTCACTGTCCAAATTTAAGGCGGCTTTGTAGAAGCAATCTGTATATATTTTATTTATGAGACGAAATGCAGCTACTGAACTCTTGCTACTACGCTACGAACACACTATAAACGTAAGCGAAGAATACAGTTTTTAATATATTAGGCTTAGAAAATAACTTACAAGATCATTGTAAGCCTAGCATGTTGTAAGCTTCAGCTTCAAGAAAGTATATACGTTGGCCGTAGGAACTTAAAAAATAAGGGAAAAAACTAAAAATCTATTCGTAACCCAGGTAGGTGCTAAGATAGATTAACCTTCATAGACCCAGGTAGGTGCTAAGATTAGAAATATGGAATTGTGGTTAATATTGCACACATTCGTCAAAAGGCGGTGTGGGATGGAGCATTAACCCTTCCTATTTGAGTTAACCATTTTTGGTTAGACGCTTACAAATGCTAAAATTGTATCTAACCAATATTGGTTAGGGCGCTCCGCGCTGCGTAAAATGCCAACTTTTTAAATATTTATTCATTATTATCTTAATTGTTTGACGAGATAAGGTTATAATATTATAAATTTCAAATTTCAATGCGATCATTTTACAGTTATTCTTTTTACGATCCGTATAGTAGTTTAAAAGTTATGGTCGTTTTTCTCAAGGCCATCGACTTCACGCGCAAAACTGTCCCGGGCAGAAGTCACGACTAAATTTTTACCCCGCGATAGGAGGGGTTAACTTGGTGGAGCCTCCAGCGATTGGATTTTTTTAGTGAATCGATAATCTCGTGAACCGTTGTTTTGCACGTTTTGAGGTCTTCGGTAACACTCAAACGACGGTCGGAGTCCGGGATATTTTTTACTTTGGTCAATTTTTCATCCAAACCACTCGTTGAAGGGGTCTAGATCGCTTCATGTCTTCAATGGTCTTCCGTCCGTTCTTGAACTCGCTGAACCCCAGGAAAACGTCGTCTGTGTAAGCTTCCTTATCTGTAGTAAGCAAAATACAATCGCGTAGCGCTGCTCCAGCGAACGCTCTATTTTTGACCATGTCTGTTGTGAAAAAATCACAATAACAGCTTTTGCACCGCCACGCATGACTCTCACTGCGCCAGGTTAAGAACGCAACTGCCTCCTAGTGCGTTGCTTAGCTTAGACCCCCTACTACTAATCCCGCCGCCCGGGAGCGCTGTGCAGGCGACTGGAGCGCCGCGCGGCGGCCAGTCTCGTTACTATACGGACAAACCTTGCGTTAGTCACAAGTGATAACAACGAATGTCTATACACGGAATTAAACTTGAAAAGTCATCTACTTGAAAGGTCAAGAGGACAGAGATTTTAAATTAAACTTCACAAGTCAAGAGGACAGAAAAGTTAGAATGACTGAAATGGGACTGGTTTCAGAAACTAATAGATCAAGAAATTTATGGCAAGAGTGAACTCGCTTACAAAAATCACCGTATGTCATATTACAAAAATGATAAAATTTAGAAAAACATGGTAAAACTAAACTAAGAAGAATTTAAATTAACTAAGTGGCAAACCTTGAAATTCTAATTTAAACATTTTTTTTCACTGATTGAACTTTGGACTGACTTAGCCCCAAACTTACAATCTAATAAAACGCCAAATTAAGCAAGCGCCCCCGTACCGCTGTCTGATCCAATTGTTAATCTCGTGCTGTCTATCGAAATTGGCGTTTCTTTGTACGCTTGGGAACCCAATAAAGGCGTTGTCAGTCACCTCGCTGCATAAATAATTGGACGGTAACTCTTTTATTTTCTGACAAACGACGGTGGAACAGGAAATTGCAATTATTGGAGCTTTAGTCGTGACTTTACTTGGTATTCCTCTCGTACAGTCGCTGTCTTCGATTTAACTGTGTTGACATCGAATATATTTCAGTTTTTAAAGGGGAAGCAAATAGGTTTAGTTTTAATTGGTTGAAGTTGCAGGTATGAATCCAAATACTCCTTTATATGAGTATTTTTAACAATAAAACAGGGTGAGTTTTTAATTAGTGGCATCTTTAAAATGAGTGAATCAGTACGAGCAAATAAGCAACTTTTGACAACAAATTGTTGAATCAAATAATATAATAAAATTATTTTAAAATTACGTTTTATTCGAAATGATTTACAACAGTTTAGGAATCAATTCAGCTGTTTTATTTGACCTTGCTTATGTGCCTACGTCGTTGAACTCGGCGGCATTGAATGGCGTTAAATAGTCCGGAAGCAAGGCCACAGATGGATGGATGCAGCGCCATCTGTGGCCTTGCTTCCCGACTATTGTGTTATTTAACGTAATTCAATGCCGCCAAGTTCAACGACGTAGGCACATAAGCAAGGTCAAATAAAACAGCTGATTGATTCTCAAACTGTTGTAAATGATTTGGAATAAAATGTAATTTAAAATAATTTTATTATATTATTTGATTCAACAATTTGTTGTCAAAAGTTGCTTATTTGCTCGTAATGATTTACCCATTTCAAGGATGTCACTAATTAAAAACTCATGCTGTATATTTCTGAAAAGTCACTGCATTGTCAAAATTTCAACTTATGTTGGCGAAAAAAGTTTCTTTTTATCTGGTATAAAGAAACTTTTTAATATCTCTTTTCATAGCAGTATACAAGAGTTTATTGGTTCACGGTTTAATTGGTTGGGGTGCCTAAGCCATAATTGGCTGGGGTACTTGATACCCTTCTTAAGTCTCAGAAACTTTAATTGAGAGTCATTAACATAAAAACTCCCTGATGTAGTTCAGAACAGCTGTTTAACGAATTGCATGTGCTTGATATAATGCAAATATTCGTTTAACAGCTGCTGGTTTTTTTTTCATAAATAGAGAAATGACCAGGTATGAGCCAGCAAATAAGAATTACGGGGACTGGAGGTAATTCAAATTTTGAGATAGAGGTATCTTCTTGAGATGTCGTTTTTACCCCAGGGGATAAGAATTATTTTCGCACAAAGGCAGGCTTTGTACATTGCATTCAGAATGGACAATGAAATAGAAGGAAAAATTAAAATATTAATAACAATTATAGTTAAAACACTATAATTAATAAATTGATATTGGATTTGGGGCGTTCTGGTGCAGAGAAAGAATAGTTAATTTTGGTGTATGTTTTAATATAGTCTGTCTATAAAAGATATTTTCTATTGTTATTATTATTAGTCTTTAATCTGTTTTGTATTTTTTTTTAAATATCTTCTTAATATTACCTATTACAAATCTCTAGTATTTTATTTATATATCCTTTCGCAATCTAAAGTAGTCATAAATCGCACATCTAGGTACAGGCGTAAGTGTATCAACTGCGGAGCCAGCGACAAAAAAGTGCAAGAGTTTTTTAAAAGCTGATACTTTCAAATTAGACAGTATTTTGACCATAAAATGGCGGGGTTGAGTCAGCAGGCCAGGTTCCGGGACACCTGGCGCTGGCATACTAGGAAAGGTATAATTTTAATTAGTATGTGTTTTTGGAAAAGCTGAAAATCCATCTGTAGACAGTGAATGACGGGAGCTAACGGGCCCATGATGGGTTGGCCACGAAGACACATGTGTTCAGGGTCGGTCACACTCACGGGTCAATACCCATCCGACGGCCTCCACGTACGGGGTGCGAACCTGGGTAGGACTCTGGCCCTGGTCAGTTTCCCCTGGGAATCAAACCTCTGGCGCTCCTGGACGGTCTGCGCACCGTGCGGAGCAAGCCAATCGATTGTGCACTTTGACTAACAGTCGGGGGAGTCTGGAAGCTGTATTGTTTCCTATAGAGCGGGGGTGGTTCTGTACCTTACGGCGACTGCTCTTGAAATGACCATTGGCCATCCGATCCCGGGTCAGAGGCGGGCAAAGGACGCCATGGTCCGCGATTGATTCGGTATTCACCGTTTCACCGCTTCGTAAGCGAGAGGACCGCGCAAGCTACAAACTCGGAACCAATCGAGAGACCGGAGAAATCTGGTCACAATTGGTAGTAAGGGTGCGAGTGTCGCGGTAAGGCGTTGGTCTCTTACGGGTTGTGGCGAAGTTAGACGTTGGATTGTTTTGTCCAAAGTCTTCTACGCTCACTGCAGGTCGATAGAACGACTAATTGTTAAAACTTCCTGTGGTGACGGGCTCGCCCGTTGTAGACAGTGAATGCAATAAAGAACTTAAAATAAATAGTCAGACTGCCTAACAATAAAACGCGATGCGTCAGCATTACTCCATACATGTCACAAAAATTAAGTCTATGCAAACACGCCGATACGTATTTGTCGGTAACTATTACGCATCGTTCTAAGTTGCCTTGCGGTATAATGGACTTCATCTGAAAGTGTTAGCTAATACAAAACTCTTTCACTCTTTTGTCACTGCCTCTTGGACTAATTTAGGTAGGTGATGTCCCTCAGTTTGCATGGGATTGCGATGAATCACTTTGTTGCTTCGTTTTTATTAGTTTTTTTTTCTTGTATAATCTTAAATAAGATATGTAAAATGTAATATATCTATAGCCTATTTTTTTGTTTTACAGAATTGACTTTAAGTATATACTTTGGCCGCCCACCAATATCTCAACCTCGATTTCTGTGCTTGAGTATAAGTATTTGTTTACGCTGAATGTGTGGTGAGATGGCAAGAAGGGGAATAATCTCATAATACCTGCCTGATTGGTGGTTGAATTAGGTTCTGACTAAGCTAATCCAAATTGGTAATCAGGATAATGCGGCGAATAAAAAGAACTCTATGTGGTTAATTATTATTTGTTTCATTCCATATTAAAAGTATTATCTTTTGCTTGCAGATGATGAATATATTTACTCGTTTATTTTGTGTTTTTGTACGTAACGTTCTTGCCGTCTTTGAAACAGTAGGGCGGTGTCGACTACAACGGGCAAACCTGTCACCCCCAGGCTGGTATAACGATATAGATCGTTCTTTCAGCCGTGGGATGAACGTAGAAGACTTGGGGACAATGAATCTACTGTCTATTACACCAGGAACCCGTTAGAGACCGACGCCTTACGACGAGGCACCGGGAAAGGTAATCAGCGGACAGTCTCACCCCCTAACTACCAGTTTGGGCAGGATATCTCCGTCTGGAATTAACCATCAGGATATCTCCGTCCTCCCGACTAGTTACGGGTCCGAAGTCGCTTACGCGACCTCTACCTGTTGCATTACAACGGTAATTCAGTTTGAATTTATCGCGGATACGGGCGTTCTTTGCCCATAATGCCACACGGGATCGAGCCAACAAGGTCAGTACCACAAGGTCATTTTAAGAGTGGCATGACAACAGGTCAACATCCACCCCCGCTGCTTAGGAAACAATATATTTCCATAGTCTCCAGACCCCCTTCAGCAATTAGTTAGAATGCACAACCGATTGGCTTCGCCGGTGCGCAAACCGTCCAGTGGCGCCGGGATGCAATTCAGCCGGGAGAAACCGATCCACCAGCTCTGAGGCCTGAGACACGGGAGTCTTACACGGGGTAGCCTTCCACTCGAGGAGGCTTCTGAATAGGAGCTGAATCGTGAGTTGAGCCGATCCAAGAAAAAATTGGATGTTGTGACCCAAGCTGCACGAAACCGTTCACCACCACCACCTTTGAAAAAGTGTGACTGCAGAATTTTTTGGCCTTTCAGTAGCGGCGTCATTTGTTACACGTATCATGGAATGGTGGAGCGCGGTATTACAAATCGCATCACATCACATTAATAAAACTTAAATGAAATTTAAACTTTTTGATTTACACATTCTCGCTAATATTAGTAACTAAGTAAGTGTGAAGTATGTATGCACTTTATTATTCGTGTGAAGTATTTATGCACCATAATTTTACTGATGTATTGCAAAAACGAAATAAACTTATAAAATATAAATGAAATCTACCAAATTTAATACTAATCCTTAATATGACAAATAAATATTTTAGATCTCACGTAATCCTGTTTTTTAAACACACATATTCCATGTCTATATTATAGTATTCTAACGTAATGGTAATAATATGAATAACTTGTAACTCCATGGAAAAAAACATATAAATAAAAACCTTTCTTTATAAGGAAAAAGAGTAATCTCACAATACATTACAACTACTCGTACTCTGAACATATTGATAAAAAAATTAAATAATGTAACACCATGGAAAAAAAAACTATACAAAAGAAAAACAAAAAACTTGTAACACAATGGAAAACACTATAATAAAAAACCTGTTTTTAATAAGTAAAAAGAGTAATATCACAATATAATTTAACTACTGTTACTTGAGGTTTTAAAATAATTTATCTGAAGAATTTATTTTCCTTGATGTGATTTAGGAACCTTTTTCATGTTAAATAATGGAGGTTATTCTGTAACGCAAAGCATGTTATATATTTTTCAACAAGTCACAAACATGTGTACATATAACAAATATTAAAATGTGTATAGATAGTTATTTTTGTTCTTGTGGACTTGTTTACGAGTTATATAAAATTGAAAATATCACATAATGCATAGTTCATTGCAAATGCATAGTTCATTGCAAATGCATAGTTCATTGGTTCGGTGGTGCGAGTTTTTTTTTGTTTTTTAGTGACCAGCTTTTATGAATAATTTTGAAATAACTTACCAGCAGGGTGATTTTATAACTTTAGTGTTCTCTATTGGCTTCGATTTCTCGCGTATTTAACGAACTATAACTAGCGGCCGATTTCATAACTTCTTTTTCGTATCGAAATGACGTCATTACGCTCCTCCCAATGCGAAGCGAATCGAATGGGCGAAACGTCGATATTTATGAATGACTTTGCCGTTTCTCATCTATGACCTCTGCGCGGCTGTTTTCGAGCGATTTTGTAACTTTTACTTAAAACGTCCTTAGCATTTTCCTCGGCTTTCGCTTCGCAAACTTTTCGGCGGCTTTAGAGGGAACGATAACTGTTGTATCTAAAATTTGAGTAGGTAAAAATCATAAGTATCTTTAATTAAGTGTTTTGTGACAAAGGCATTTGTGAAAAACATTTACTAACAAATAAAAAAGTACCATTTTTCCAGAGATGGATCCATATTTTCGGTTAAGTTTCTTTTCTACAGTGTTTGACGTTCGACAACCCGTGCGCGGCCCGTGCGCGCATGCATGAGAGCTCACTCATGCGCGCATCTTGCTTTATTAAACAATGTTGCCAAATTTCTATCGCAAATAGTAACAATTGAGCTAAACGAAATTTGTTTGTTATAAAATCGGCCGATACGAGATATTATGTATGTTTCGCTTCGCTGAAATCGTTTTCGAAATGTAACGTTTTGGTTCGTTTCGAGTTTTTAGCGAAGGAGAGATAAAATCGCCCTGCTGGTCTTTTGGTTTGAACTGTTGGATATTGTTTGATTTTTTTAATACAGACCAGCTTGCAGTCGTTATTATTATACGATCAGCATTATAAGATGCCGTAGTAAGGGTGTAAGATATGTAAAAATATTCCCTAAAGGCACATAAGGAAAATCCAACATTCAAACGTCCAGATACAGCTGGCTTTGCTAAAAAAAATCATAGATTAATTTTTAAAACTGGAAAGTAATTAGCTTGTTAAATAATTGACTGTTATCATAACGAAGTGCAGGCTATTTGTCAAGACCTAGGTACCTATAGTGTCTGATAGAATCTCATCAAACCAAACCTCGCAGAAACAGCTGTATAGTAAACTGTCTGATAAATTGAAAATATTTTTAATAATTGAAAAGTCACCATTTTTTTTTCTATTTCTATTTTTGATCGTTTTTTTGCTAAAATTTATTAGAAAGTAATCAATTTTAAAAGATTTTTAAATATTTTAGAAGATTTATCATCTTATACACAAAAATAATACTGAAATATGTTAAAATTAGAATCTGAAAAATTGGCTCGTTTTTTAAAGTTATTTCTTTGAGTAATTATCATAACATATAGAAGATTATTAAATCAATATCTGTATTTATTACCTTTTATTTTGATAAAGCGATGTAATGCCCTCCTAAATAAATGCAAAAAAATCGTTTCGATTGGATCACTGTTTTCCTTATTCAGTTGCTATGTATACCTATTATGCGCATTATTTTTTAATTGCTATGTGAATTGTTATTGAATATATTCCAAATATTCCAAATTTAAAGTGTTAAATATTCCGTGCGTAAGTCGATTGAAATAAGGCATCATTATTATGTCGATATATGTGGGTACCAGCTTTCTGCAGCCATCCGTTGCACCACTCCACCCGCCCCTCCCCGTACATAAGAAATTTTAAACTCGCGGCTATATCTGATTACATGTCGAAAATCCATTATGATAACTTCATGAGTAATCCTCTGCAGTCGGATCCGGCAGGCAAACCAGTGATTACCGGGGATAAAACAACCAAAGCCCGCATTCGATGGCGAGGCCGCTTTAATAAAGTCTTCGCAGATAAAGGACTTAATCTTTTCAGGCATTCGCGAGCGATCCATATTCCGTTCCGCTCTAAAAAGGGTTGCCGCTCGGCCTGAAACGGCCTAAAACGGACGGATGCTCCCGAAGAAGCGTTAAAACCTTTATTACCGAGGCTGAGATGAGGTCAACAGGTTTATTCCATGCATTGTGGTAGGCATAGAGTAGTATATTTTTATTTTATTTTTTTACTAATGTTCAATTTTTATAATTAGGTTTTATTATCTCACTCTATTCTTAAGCAATTAGATTATCTTAATACTAGCTAATTGTCATCTTTTTATGGTTATTTTAGGGTTAACAATTTTATATTATCAATTTCACTTTTATATTATCAATTTTATATTTAATTTTCCAGCTTGTAAGAATTTCTTTATTCTACATTACTACATTTCCTATCTTCTATAATAGTTACATAATATATTTAAAACAATTTAAATGTTCGCCTTAGAACAGGCTATTGCCTCTATAGACGACATTAAAAAGGGATAACTGGCAACATTGTCTGGCATAACATGTTATCAGTTTGCTCTAGATATATATGTACGTACTCGCAGAGCTATTTTATATATTATTTGACTTTAATTTAATCATCCATTTTTTCGTTTGAATATCTATATACATAATTCAAGTAAACCTTGAATAGGTATATGAGTCTTTTTAGTGAAGATATTAAAGGAAATGGTAAATAGCATGTATGTATAGTAAAAGCGAGTAATGAGCAAATTAAATCTATATCTTTTACCTCTTCTCCAAATTCTATTTCATAGCAATTGTATTTGTATACAGTTGAATAAAATTTATTTAGGATTTTTGTTTTCTCCACGAAATAATATGAATAACGAGGGCTCTTTCAAAAGTATCCGACCTTAGACCAGGAAAAATATTTTATTTAGGTACATTACGGGATTCAAACTCTACTTCTCTTCAAATCAGGCCCTTTGCTCCTCGCACACACTTAGTTCACCGCTCCTAGCTTCTGCCGAAAACTTTTCTAAAAGGATTCTTTTGGAATGGTGTTTAACTCCGCCTCTACGTTCTGCATTATCTCTTCCCTACTCTGAAAACGGGATTCTTTCAATGGTTTCTTCCGCTTCGGAAACAACCAGAGCCATATCTGGAGGGTAGGGAGTTTGGCGAACGAGTGGAATCCTATATTGCGCCAGGAAAGTCTGAATGATATGCGAGGAATGAGATGAAGCATTGTCATGATGCAACTGCTAGTTTTTCGCCGACCAGAGATCTACTTTTTCGCCGAACTGCATCACGCAGCCGGCGGAGAACTTCTTGATAGTACTTTTTAGTCTCTGTTTGTCCTTCCGGTGCATATTCGTGATGCGAATTTCCGCGGATATTCAAGAGCATTCAAAAATTAAAGGTAGAATACTTTTTAGTCAGACCTCGTATATAACAATATACTAAGGCGAAAGACCGCATACGCTGGGGAATGCCGACATCGCTCGGTGCATGGTACAAGAGAAAAGCAGCAGCAGAAAATCATTGATATGAGACGATTTTAGTTTAGTTGGTTAGTTAATTTGATTGGCAAAAAAATGGGTTGTTACTTTTATTATGTTTTTATCGTCATGGTATTATGTTTTCATCGTCATGTTTTTATCATGTAGGCCTTGATCGTCATCATCAGTTTACTGAAGAGTGTAGGCCTTCCGAAAGCTTTCCTTGAGGCTCGCTTTTGTTTATGGCCGCTTCATTAGCAGATGATTCTTTAGAGTTTTGTGTTCATCTGTCACCTAATATATCTAGTCCAGTTATACATTAAGAATATTCTCTACCAAATCAGATACTCTAATCTTTCTCTTTTATGCAAGACTTCTTAATGACTCTTTGGGCAATTGTGAAATGTCCTTCACAAGCATAATTTCCATTGTGTATAAAATGTGAAACTATGAACACACAACTTTGTTAAACTATTGGAAATATTGGAATCAGTTTTTTAAATTTTGCTAAAGCTTTACTAACTTTAAGGAGTATTCCGACTAAAAGAAGGTAGTTCTAAAAAACATAGCGACAGGTCGACAGACTGGCGAAGGTCATCGCGGCTCCTTGCACTTATTTATTTTGACAGTTCTATTTATCTGTTCTTAACCATCTTATTTAACCTTCTTATCTTAAAGGCACGTTCCGTTAATTACTTCTTTTTCTTTATGGGGTGAAAGCTGACTATATAACAACCTTTTGTTAACTCTGGTGATCATATATTACTCTACTACTAACCGACTTACTTTAACCTACTAACAAAAACCATCAAACTATTTATTCTATTCTACATACATTCCCCTTCTTCTTAATGGGGTGAACCACCCTCTGACATTTCTGGTGAACGTAGATTATAATACTACTAACCAACTAACACAAACCTGCTAGCGAAAATTATCAAACAATTTATTCTATTCTCCATATATTCTTCTTTTTTTATGGGGTGGACGATGATTCCGTAACCACCCTCTGTCAGCCCCACTTATCATAGTTTATAATACTACTCACCAACTAACATAAACCTGCTAACAAAGACCATCAATCTATTTGTTCTATTCTGCATACATTCTTCTTCTTCTTTATGGTGTGTAGGCTGACTGTGTGTGGTTACACAGAGGTGGTGTAGGCTGACTGTGTGGTTACACAGAGGGTGGTTACCCTCTGTCAGCTCTGGTGATCGCAGATAACAATACTACTAACCAAATAACATAAAACTGCTAACGCAGATCTTCAAACTATTTATTCTATTCTGCATATATTCTTCTTCCTCTTCTTTATGGGGTGGAGGCTGAATGTGCAACCACCTCCTGTTAGCACGGGTGATCGTAGGTTAAAGGGGAAATAGGCGTAGGACGGCGTTTTTACCGTGAATTTATGCCTCTTTTTAACGCATAAATAATTGATATAAATTATTAATATTGAGAGGTCATTTTATACATATATTTAAGAATGTTTTCTGAAATTTAAAAAAAATATCTCATAAATTAACGGAGGTAAAAGCTGCCGCTGCACATTAAAGGTCACCATCTGACTGAAAAGTTTAAGTACATCTAAGAAGTCGAAATTTTCATCTTAAATCAATTGCACAAAGAATTTACTTATTTTATATGCGTTTTTTCTACGTGAACCTCACTTACCACAAAAAAAATTAGTATTTTTTTTGGGGTGTGAACATAAAGCATAATTTTTATTACTTTTTGTAATCGATTGCAATAAAAAAAATACAAAATTATTTTTTAGAATTCAGGTTCAAATAGAGCGTATTTATATAACAAAACTGAAAGATATGCAAAAATTCTAAACAGTTGTTTTTTTTAAGCTTGAGTTTACACTAGAAAAAAATCGTATCGAGAAACCTGCATTTGAAAAAAAAATTGGCAGAAAAGGCTTTTGACCAAATAGTAATTTTGTTTTGAAATTATAAGACTATATTTTTCAGTAGTTTTACAAGCGATTGATGCAATGATTTTTCTGAAGTCTCTACATCTATTTCCCCCATTGAACAACCACTAACCGAATAACCTAAACGTACTGACGAAAACCGACAAATTATTTATTATATTCTGCATACATTCTACTCTCAAAGGGCCAATAGTGAACGTTTACTCACTCGTTGCTTATTCTGTAGTCGGTAGTGCCTGTTTGCGCCTTATTATGCCTGAAGCCCTGTATAAACAGCGCGCGTATCCCGGAGTGATATTGCATGGAACTGAATACATCAGCTAATGGATCGACGATCGCATGTAAATTGCAGATGCAAGCACTAAAATACATCACTTAAGTCTGCTAGCTCAGTTTCAATGGCAGGATTATTAATTCTGTACGGTACATTTAATTGCAAGACTATTAACGGTAATTAACTGATGTGGATGCATAGAGTTAATTGCGAGAAATTGCAGCGAATATAATTCCCAGTAGTTTTGGTATCTGTAGATCTGTAGAGTAAATGTAATGTCTATTTCAGAAATGGAAAATAATAGGATCTTGAAATTCGGGTGAAAAATCCGACTCAGACAATAAGTCGATGGCTCTCAGAGGGTTTGCAAAATTCAACCAATATCTAAGTAAAATAGGGTTTGATTAAAAAAAGGAATTCGGGATTATCGATCAAATAGACCTAGTAACTCCGTCAATTTAAGGGGTGAAATTATAGGTTGAAATTTTACTCGATATATCAGAGTAAGATGAATAGACCCAATTTGCAATAATAGTGTCTTACTTTCCATCAAATATAATGCGATTTTTTATAAAGTAAATTGCAAGAAATTTCAGCGACAGTAGTTGTAGCATTTGTAGACTTTCATGCAAATATTCCATAAATTTTGCGATAAACTGTAATTGACAGTCTGTAAATGACGTGTATTTTGTTGAGATGGTTTTTTATTGTTATGTGTTAGTTGTATAGGTAGTTTTAGGCTATTTTAGTTTTTTTAAAAGTTAAGTAACACACGAGAAAACTCGGGAAAATATAAAACAGCACAGGGTAGGATAGCGTTGGGCAAAAGATAACACTGGGCACAAAAGGAGCGTTAAACACCAGATTTGTGAACATGACGAAAATCGAAATCCGTTCGTAAGCCAGCGAAAGCCCCGCAGTCCTATCTATGGACAGGGTGAAAATGGTCGGGAGAGTAGGGTGGGGGGAGAAGAGGCATCAGTTATTTTCCATTTTACTCTCGCGTCTCATCCCAATCCCTAAACTTTTGCGCCTTTCGCACACTTTTCTGACTTGTAGAATTGCGGAATAAATATTTCCATCGTCGTATATATCGTGCAATGAGATATCCGTAAATTACGTATACCGTAAATTACGCGACGGTAAACACTGCATTTGAATAAGTTCATAATAAGGTTTCGAGTTATTATATAGGTTGAAAAGGGACATACAGACAGTTATACTTGAATTAAAAACTATTAGTAAGATGAACATACAAGTCCTTTTCAAAACGCTAACCCTGCGCTCGAATCACTTTGTATATGGCAGGTCTAAACAGCTCATCTATATGACGAATAATTTATAAAACAATGTTCAAATCGGGTAATTCTATTAAAGTTACGACACTTTGAGTCAATCAGCTTTTAATTTTGAATTCAAGTACGCACGGTTCGATTCGGATAGCCAATAAAAAGTTGGCGATCATACGGATGAAAATGTGATTTCTTAGTCGTCCCGTTGTATGAGAGCTTTCCGATTCATTTCAGCAGGTTTCTATTTAAACTTGATAAGGCCCTACGCTATTTGCTTATATGGGGCCCTTTGTAAGTTATTAACTGTACATATATGACAATTGTTTACTCGGACTGTTTTGAGGGTCCCTAAGTAAGTGGGGGCCCTAAGCTATAGCTTGTGTAGTTTTTAAGTAAATCCTGCATTGTTTCAGTTACGGAACTCTAAATCTTATCGGCTTCTATCATCGATATATAAAACAGGTTGGCGAACGCATTTTTAAATTCGAACAATGCAATGCGTTACGGCCTCTTACGCCTTTATAAGAATCTTCAGTAATTCGTTTTCTGTTTAATTCAGACAACTAAAGAAAGTTGCTGACCGCACGACTAAAAATTGGATTTTTCAGTGTATATAGAAGCTCTCTGATGTCGTTTATGGCCTGGCTCAAAATCTAATCAGCTGTCCCCATTGATGAATAAAATAGATTAGCGAAAAGAATTTTCAAAATCGTACGAGCGTTTAAACGGTTTTAGAGTTAAACCTATACCAACATGTAAAAATAATTTAGCTGCATGACAAGAAAACTTAGAGAGGTCGCAATCAAACTTCGAATACGTTCGATATTAATGATATTTTCCAACACATTCATTTATTTACAGCGTTTCCATTTTTTGTAAAGATTAAACAAAAACCATCTATTTTTAATGGCTTCGACCTGAGTGACGATTACACGGCTGTCGCAGCGTATCGCTCCACACGTGCCCCAGTCTGGGGTATAAATTATCGACTAACGTTTGACACTGCAACGAGCCTTTCCAAGATTTTTATATCCTTCCCTACAGGAGTATAGTTTACAAATCCTTTCTCTATTGTCTGTTGTCAAATCTATATAAAAATGGTGCACCTCTTTCCGCCTTCTTTATTTCACAAAACTTAGCTACGTTCAAATATTCGAAATACATAAAATACTGATTTATTCAAGTAATTTAACAACCGCATCTTATGCCATTTTTCTCGTCACTCCTTTTTTATACATAATAATTATTTGAGATTTATATGATAATTCTTTTATATAACTTTAAATACTCTAACTTAATTACTCTTGCTTTAATAACATTATCAATATAATTCTTTATTATAACATTAATTGCAAACATAAAATTTTGTTATTTTTCCTAGATATGGAATAATTAAGGTACATATATCATATTTACCCTAATAGGTATGACCAAAAAAAATGGATGGACTAACTTGTCTATTGTATTAATTTTAAATGTATCATTTTACAAAAAAACGGAATTTGTGACCCTTTTTTCCTCGATTCTGACGTCCTTAATTTATTGCGAGCACTTCCATTGAAATATCACGGATTTTGGTCTTTTGGTTTTTATCTTTTGTTTTGCTAACCGTCTCCCCTGTTTGAATACCCTCTGTCACACTTTTTATCGGTTGCTCTTCCCACAAAAGCAGGCTTACCGCCATTAATTTAGACAATTGGTAAAGGGTTCTATTGTGCCCGTTTCCGCGATATTTTCTGACTATACATTACAGTGGTTTCAATGTTTAATTCTACACAAACCATGTTTATGTAAGTCACCCTCAGACTCCAATTCTGTTAAGTGTGCAACTAGCACGTCGATGCCACAGTTTTAGCGTATAGCCGAGCCGAGCGATTCGTATTCCATGCACTCGACTCTGACACGCCTCACCCTACCAGATAGAGGCAATCGTTTCGGTTCGCTCCCTTTCGGTTACACCTTTACAATTGAAGGGTTAATGGAATATCGCGTGGGAAACTAGGTAATCTTTTATTCACGTGTCAGCGGGTGAACGAACCGTGGCCTTTACTATTTTTCACCTGTAATTATCTCAGAAATTGCCTATCATTCAGCCGCAGTGAAAACAAAATAGAATTTATAAATACGGTCTTCTTCTACACATGTTAAACAATCACTGTGTAGTTTTGCAAATATATATTATAACATTTTGTTACAGTATTTGAAGCAACTAATGAAATGATTCAAACCACAATAATGTATCACTTAAATGATCTCAGTAAAAAATTGTGCGGTGCTATATTCGTAATTAGAAAGATAAGAAGTGTATGCGGTTTTGAAGCAGCTAAATCCGTTTATTTTGCATATTTCCACTCCATATTAACGTATGGCCTACTGTTTTGAGGAATGGCACCAATCAAAAAGAATTTTTCTCCTCCAGAAAGAGCGGTACGCAGTTTATATAGAGTCTCGCCAAGAAGTTCTTGTAAGCCGCTATTTGTAGAATCAGGGATAATGACTCTATTTTCTTCTTACAACTACCAAAATATTATGTACGCTCGTAGACACCGAACAGCAGTTCCGGTGAATAGTGATATTCATTATCACGATACGAGGAATAAATCCAATCTCCACATAAACCGACAGCGACTTAATACAGTTTTATTCACCATCTCCACATAATACAGTTTTATTCACCAAAATTTGTCCTACTACAATATGATACCAGTGCAAATGAAAAGCCTTGGAGGAGACCAATTTAAAAAGATAATTATAAATAATTTGGTAAGAAACCCAATTTATCGTATGAGGGAGTTTGAAAATTCTGAGTTTATTTTCCATGTTGATGATTAATGAAATGTGTAAAGTTTTAAACATAATGGTATTGTGATAGCTGACATTCTAATTTTCATATAATTAATCATTTATTTTATTTATTTATTTTATTTATTTAGTAGTAACACATCTAGTAAAAAGTTAATGTCATATTTGATTAAGATGTTAGCAAGAAATTGATGCGACATTATTTTTATGATTGACACAGTCGCCTAACTAGGCCTAGGCCTGTTCTAAGGCAGACTTTTAATGATGATATAAAGTGTGCACTGTCAACTTAATCTATAGTTAGTACTTATTTTTAAAACTACAGATATTTACGCATATACAAATATGGATAGATACTTATATACATCTATAGATAAAATATATATCCATATATGCACACATACACATACATATATTTATACGAAAATAATAATATCATACATCTATTCATTTTTTTTTAAAAATACGAAGGCATATTGCTGGATTGACAATAAAATATATTTTTTTAATTTTATTATTATACATAGAATTTGCATTTATATTTTAACCACTGACAGAGAAAGAGAGAGAGACAGACAACTAGAGCTGTCAAATACAACGGGCGAACCCGTCACCTCAGGAAGTTGAAGAAATTTGATCGTTCTGTCTCCCGTGAGGTGAGCGCAAAAACTTTGGACAAAATAGTCCACCGTCAAGCTCCGCCATATGCCCGTAAGAGGCCAACGCCTTATCCGTGAGATAGCCAGGTATGTTATCCAGCGGGCCGACACTCGTGCCCTTACTTCCAGTTGCGACAAGATTATTTCGATCTCCCGACTGGCTACGAGTTCGAGGCCGCTTGCGCGGTCCTCTCCCTTACGTAGCGCTGAAGCGGCATCCTTTACCCGGCTATTCACTCGTAATCGGGTAACCGATGGTCGTTTCAAGAGCAGTCGCCGTAAGGTCAACAACCACCCCCGCTCTATAGGAAACAGTACTGTTTACAGACTCCCCCGACTGTTAGTCAGAATGCACAATCGATTGACTTACGCGGCACGGTGCGCAGACTGTCCAGGAGCGCCAGAAGATTGACTTCTGGGGAAAACTAGCCCTCAGGCCAGAGTCCTACCCGGGCTCGCACTTAATGCGTGGAGGTTGCCGGATGGTTGTTGACCCGTGAGTGTGACCGACCCTAAACAAATCGGTCTTCGTAGCCAACTCAACAAGGGCCCATTAGCTTCCTAGAGAGAAAGAGAGAGAGAGGTATGTAATTGCAGGTATGAAATTGACGCGTGTGCATAGGTAGGCCAAGATACTTGGGCTATCGCAGATACCTGTGATGCCATACCTTCAAATAATAACCATTATATTCATTAGGAAGATTCATATTGCGTTTTGGCATCTATACCTATGCTTCATCAATTTAGTATCGTGGTATATACCTGTAAACTCACATATGAAATTATATGTAGGTATATACTGAAACCATAGATGACTATGCACCTACTTATCATTTATTTTCGTCATTCAAGTAAATATGTTTGAATCAGTTATATATTTTTGCCTGTTGTTTTGGCTCAGGACATATCCTAAATTCAACAAGAAACGTCAATGAAATCAATTTATGAAACATTGGCTGCTTTGGCTCCTTCTTTGAAATATAAACTAAATGATAATTTAAAATATGAAGCTTTTTGAACCACTCGTACTTCGGCCAGCCTCTGACTAAAAATTTCGAGGCACAATAGTGATTTCTATTCCTATTCTTTCTGTGTCCATGGTGCAAGACTCTGGAACGATCTCCCAGCAAACATACGAAACTCGCCTTCTTTACCATAGTTTAAGACTCACCGGTACTACTACCTTTCTAAGAAGTAACCAGTTCTTCCCTTTCTCTTCTCTTTCTCTCCCAATTTCCTCTCCTCGGGCATTATTAGTTTTAAATTCTTCCACTTGTCTGTATATTATGCAGACGGTCTGTATGTTATGTAATAATCTTTATTTTCACAATGCGCGCATGTACCACTGTGTTTAGGTTAGTTGTAAGACATTGCCATGTGGCAATAAGCTCGTATAATATTTAAAAGTGCAAATAAACAGTTTATTATTATTATTATTATTAATATCACTGACCAGTCGAGATCGCAAAAAATCCCAATTCAAATATTTGATAAAATTTAGAAATTTTCCTAAAAACCAAGGAGTAATATTAACGCCTTCCAAATCCAACAAGTAATCCTGATTGAAAGCTCCATTTAACGGTTATTCTTATTCGAAGGCATTTCTACTGTTTGCTTCGGTTTAATATAAGGAATCGCGCTCACGATATACACCCAACCATGCCCTCATAATGTATTTGCGTTGTGTCATTAGGAGCGGTTTATACATATCCATAAACCACCCCGAGTATGTTTCAACATCACGGCTGAAAGCTTTTTATTTGCCTTTTCTTATATGTCTTCGTATTTATTATAATGACGGATGATGTACGCATATGTGCCCATACCATATTAGACATCACGCTGTGATCTCGGTTTACAAATGCACTTATATTTTTCCAAACCTGGATGTCCTTGGTAGTACTATCGGTATATTTTTTATTACTTTCGAAACTTTATCGTAGCATTGCAATAAGGCAATTTATTAACCCGCTGTTGGTCGCCCTGTTTTTTTACTGGGTTGGTCGCCTGGGTTAAATCAATATTACCAAGAAGAAATATGCAATCTTTTATAATTTATAAATATTATAATAGGGAGACCGGAAAAAATGTGTTTTTTATACTTAAATAAAAAAATACTACATTATTTTCCGGTCCCCCTAATCTTATATTTACAAAATATTAAATATCACATATTTCTTTTTTGGTAATGTTGATTAAACTCAGGCGACCAACCAGGTACATTAAATTTAATGACATTAATTCAAATGAAATTAAATTAAATCACAATAAATAAAAATAAAAAAATTACTATGTTTTTATTTTTAGTCAATAATTTAAGCACTCCCGTTATCAAAAGACTGTTGCCATATAGTGTGCACATTTTAAATGCCGCGTCGATGTTAGAAATCAATGAGTTTTTGAGCAAAAATATCTGGAGATAGATTTGAATAGCATCAGTTAAATATACATTTTTTTGCCACAAAACATAGAAGTGTTGCAGCATTTGGAATAAATAGTAATCCGATGGAGCAATAATGGGCGCGTATGATGGGTGAGGTACCTCCCACCACAATTCAATATTTTTATCTCGCAGTGTGGTCTTGCATTATCAAAAACGCCTTTTTCTATTAACAATTGCTGAACAATTTTTAATTAAAGATTGATATAATCTATTCAATCGTTTGCAGTAAAGTGTTTACTTTAAAAAATGTTTTTTTGGTCATTTTTTAATTATTAATGGGAATATGTTATCTGAGTATACAACTTCAGAACTTGGGTACTATGCACGTAAACATTTTAAACATTGATTACATTAATGCAACGCATCGTCACAAATTCCGAAAATAATCCATTAAACAAACAAATGCGCATTTTTGGGATCGTAGTTTACATGCAATTTTACTTTTCTGGCCCACCAACGGACGAAAAGGGAAAGTGATGCGGACGCGCTTCTGTGTGTCTGACTGCCTGTGTGTATTCCTACAAGACAGCGCCCAAACGCCTGAAATTTACCGCTATACATTTTAATCAAATATAGCGGCATCCGTTGGCGCTTGGCCCAAGTCCGTCTTTATCAGAGGAACGAATTACGCCGCCCGAGGCGGTTGCAACGATACCCAACTGAGTTCATCCGCCGGCCGAGAGAGGGCGCAGCACATCAATTTTATTTATGAAATTAATATTCAGATGAAATCAGTCTTTGGCTATTTGTCGAGAAAGCCTTGGGGTGATAGAACCAATTTTTTTATAGCCTAGACGTGTATATTATCCGGGAAGTTACTTAATTACAAACTAGAAATAACGAGAAATAATAACACTGGAACTATTCTTGAACGCCACAGGTCAGTGGTTGAATTTTGTGTTTCCATAGCAATTATAAAATATACTTTTATGTTAAATTTGCCCCTTTATAGATTATGGGCTCGATTGCGTTTCTTCATGAACTAAAGTCGGAAATTAGTCCGTGTGAACGAGACAGGGCAATACGCTAGAGCGGAAGGTGAGATAACCGGTTGTCACTTTTCGCATTAAAACTGCCCGCCAAGGTCACCGCACGAAATATGCTCGAGTTTATTCGGACGAGTATACATAAGTTCGGCAGGTCGTCGTCTCATATTCCGCTCTAACGTATTGCTTTGTCTCGTTCGCGTGGACTAATTTTAGTTCACAAGGAATTTTTCGCGTGGACTAATTTTTAGTTCACAAGGAAACGCAATCGGGCCCTATGTGAGTATCTGTTAAATTGGGCGAGTAGCAGGTCAAGTTTCGGATCTAAGCTTTACGATTTTCAGGCGGGCGAAAAATTGCGCGAGGCCATCGAAGGCTTAATGACCTGTTGATAATTGTCAATTGAATTTTCCTCGATATATACTCATTGCTTTCGCCAAATCACATATTATTAAAAAAGATATTTTATTCGAGTAACGCAATTACATAGGTTTATACAACTTCATAGCACAAGCCTTTCTATAGAATCGATAAGGTAGATCTATTGCCTACTATAGGGGACAGCTTATAATGGGAATTAAATTATGCGAGTAATTAATACTTTTTAAATCAGAAAAAAATATAAAAGTATCCGTTCTCCACAGGAGAAACAACGTAATTTATCTAAAGTTCATAATTAATTTGAATAAAATCATAATCTCCTGCTTCATTTCATGAAGTTTGTGTCTGAAGAAAGAGCAGCAACCGGATGGGGCAATTCAGATTGTGCCTGATAAACAGTTCGTACTCTTGGATTATGCCCAATCTCGTAGCTACAACGAAAAGAGAACTATTTAAAAGACCTCAGTAAGTACCTGCAGTTTCACTTTGCATTTCGTAGGCAGTAGATCTCAGCTACAGTGCGCCGGGAATACTTCAGGCGGCTCTTGTCGGTTGTGCAGTTTATAACCTTCGAATACTGGGAAAGTCTGAAAAAGTTTGTGTTTCCTTTGACGGCGGGGTTGGATGTTGATATGATGTCACCTATCTATGATTTGGAGTGCACGCCAACAAACGACGCCACAGGCCTACAACAAATTTACCGCTGTAATCAGGTCAGCGGACCCGCGTACTAGTTCCAGGGGATGACTTCGTATCTGAAACCAGTTTTGAGGGCGGAGAAATATGTCTAAATATGGTAAGCAAGACGCAAGGGGCTCCACTAAATATCTTTCCCAGTATCTCGCATTTTAAAGTTGGACTCTGCCGAGCTCATGGTAGAGCTGGATCAGTAGATGGTTGTCATCTAAAATCGTTGCGACTCATCCAATGTGCAAGATGGCAGCAGCCGTTATAATATTCTGTGATGTCGGGCATGCCCGTTTGCAGCAATGGATAACCTTCAACTAACGAAAGAGCGAAAGTAAAGCGAAGAAGATAGAGCTGATATGCGTTTTATTTCTATTTTGTAGAAGGCTTCTTGGTAGACCACATTAGAAAAATGTAAAGATTAGAAGGACAGCTTACTCGGAAACTCTCAATATATAACAACTGACAGTGCGAAAAATACACCTCCTGCATGTCAAGGGCAGCCTCTTTAAATAACCGCCCCCGTGACTTATAACCTGTGACACATTTTTAAGGGAAACGGCTGTCTTTTAAAATGGAATGTGTAGAATGCGAAGGGAAAACGGGAATAAAGAACATGCTTTCAAAATCCCTTTTTTACATTTGGGAGTTACGCTTACAATATAATATACAATATACTATAATATATAATATACTATAATATATAATATACTATATACATATTTCACTAATATTATTAATATATTATTATAGGTAATAATTAAAGTAGAATTTTAAATCTAAAAGGCCACTAAGATAAGGGCTAATTTTCACCAGATACCTAATAACGTGTGTGCTTATTTAAATAGACGAGTATATGTATAGCCAGATTTTTTAAAAACAAATTAAAACAAACAAAATATCCAACCGTAGCAAAGCCAAGGATGTTTTAAATTACTTACAATATATTATATGACTTACGTAAGGAAAACAAAATATGTTACATAATACAGAGAAAATAGAAAATAATTTTTAATGTAAAAGATAATTCTCAATGCGTCCAATTGCGTTTCTATTGAGTTAAAATTAAGTCGCTTTAAAAAAAAGTAGGATTCGTGCGTGCATTAAAATAATAGCTATCGCGTTTCTGTCAGATTTAACACACGTAACAAAATCTGCGACTTCGTTCTGTTTCTATGGAAACGTACTAAAAAGCTGGCAACACAGGTTTTTCGAAACGTCAAAATCAGCGCTCTGAATTCGTTTCTCGCGCGCGGCTGTCTAGCAGGTTTGTTTGGCATTTCTTTTGATTCGAATGATATCTGATGTGGCGGTGTTCAAACCACGTTCTCGTACTAAAATACAACATATACTTTACAGGTTACGACGGAAGACGAATTTTGTTCGAAATCGAAAAGTATAATACACTTAAATATGTACCGTTGTCGTTATTCATTCGATCTCTTTTATAATATACCAACATACGGGAACATTTCAGCAGTAACAGCAAAAACGGCAAAATCGTACGTAAAAACACATGCGTCACCCACTAAGTCGCACCGAAAACGCGTGTTTTAAAATTGTCACGTTCAAGCCGGTTTTTATTCGGGCAACTGTCAAATTTTGAGAAAAGGAATAGCGTATCTGCGTGAATGAAATAAATTTAATACAAAATGCATTAAACACGGTAGCACCAAAATCTGACTAATGAATCGCAATACCAATGTGACTTAAAATTTTTATTACGAATTTTGTAATAAATTTAATGCATTTTTTGACTTTAATTTAAACGGCCGAAGAAATGCAATTAGACCCATTGTGTGTATACTCGTATGTGAGTCTTGCTATTTCAGTTTTATGTCCTAGTCGATTTCGCAGATACTCGTTTAACTCGAAAGAAGGAAAGAAATGTAGCTCTATTGGTCTAAAACACTAACAATGATGATGAAAAAAAAAATCTATTTTTAACTAATGCAAACAGCGAGATTATCGCTTCACAATTTCTATCAGCCAACTCGCTAAAAGATCCTGCCCCAATTTCGGAGGGTTACGGGTAAATTTTCGCCTAAACCTAAATAAAAACTTGTCTTATCTATAGAGAGTAAGACACTATTATTGCAAAATGTCTATTTTGAACTATTTGAGATATATTATGGACAAAATTACAACCATCAAATTTCACTCCCGAATTAGTATTTTTACTGAAATAAAAATTCTTGCCTTGAGCGTTACTAGATCTATTTGCTAAATAAGCCCGAATTCCATTTCATTAATCAAACCCTATTTTATTAGATATGGCTGGATTTTTGCCGAACCCTCTGAGAGCCATCGACTTATTTTCTGAGTTTGATATTTCACCCGAACTTCGAGATCCTATCATTTCAATTTCGGAGATGAGCATTAAATTTACTCGTTTGCCAAGTTTACTCGTGCCGAAGCAAAAGGCGGCAGTTGCCGAGGTAACGTGATTCGAAATGAGGAAATAATGCCAGTACGATATTAGCGGAAAGCGTGTACGTTTACTGCTAATTTTCGCAGATGCAAGTTGAATGTGTTATCGGGGTTGGGAGTTGGTAAAGCCAAACATATGATGGTTTGTGCTGCACAGCGCGCGCTTTGAACATAGCAGATTTGAATGCGGAATACTGTTTATGAACACTGATTAGTTCTGATTTTCGAGGAAGCCAAATATTGTAATTAGGACAAATCCTGTATGTCGAATCCTCTGAAATGCCGGCATCTGAAGCCATGCTGTTACAGCATAGGTTTATTAGTAATTGTGTTATTGCACTCCAATACACTCTAATAGTAAGTACATTATGATTTTTTATAGGTGTTAAACTTGCCATATCATAATTATTGTTAATGAGGTTTTAAAATTTCATTGAAAAACATTGTAAAATATATTTTTAAATGTTAATTGCTTCATTTACCTTGTTTACCTCTTACCCATTTACCTTACTTCATTGCTTCATTTACCCATTTACCTTGTTTACCTTGTTTACCTTCATTTACCGTTAATTGGTGAATGTGAAAATGTTCGCATTAATTTTGAATTTGTTGCGATTTCGAATCCCATCTTCTCCTAATATTACCAATCCTAACCAGCAACTGTAGTTTAGTACTGATTCTAGTGAAATTAAGGACGTGTAGACATAATAAATTCAAACTTGAGAATAATTAGCCGCCTCGTTTTCATGAAAAAGGAGCCGTCGGTCGCCGACACCACCTGGAGAATCGAGGTCAATATAGCTGCTTAACTGCTTGGTGTATCTTTTATTTCTGCCCTGAACTCCAAAAAAATTCAAATTCCGCCAAAGCTCAAAAATCATACTTTAATTACATAGTCCCTATATCAAAATCATGACTATTGGCAGGGTCAGCAATTTCAATCCTTTTGACAATTCCATGCATTGATTACGAAATAAAAATATTGATTACTTTTGTCTCTGCAACACGTGCTTCAAAAAGTAAAAACTTGAATGATCATTACTACTGACATTTTACGAAAATAATTAAAACTAACTTCATGTCACTAAATCACCGGCAATGCCACTGCCTACAAAATATACGCAAAAAGAAAGTTTACCTTGAATCAATTTACTGATGAAATGGTACCATATAGAATTTTATCCTTTCCTGATCCGAAGCAAATGTTGTTGCTAGGCAACGCTTCGCAATAGCTAGGCAACGTTGCTAGGCAACGCTTCGCAATAGCGGCATATTAGCTACTCAATTGGAGATCCTAGTGAATAAAGAACACACACCACATAAATTGACAGTAATAAATCAAAGTCAAGGTATTGAAAATTAAATTTTTATTCCTTAACTAAAAGCAGGAATATATGCATTTTTCTTCACAAAAATATTACTGATAATAAGTTTCTATAACAAAAAAAACATAACACTAATATTATATAAATAGTATACCTTTCAATTAGGAAAATACACTTATTACCCTTCAAAGTTGCATTTGCGGCAGCTTTTACTTCAGTTCAGATCAGTTTATTGGCGTAATTATTAACACGCTTTTATTAGGTCGACCTGTATGTAACTATGTAATGGAATCTAAGGTAACTAATTTAACCATCTTCCAAGGATCGTAGCGTCATCAAAATTGGCAGCTGTATGTAGTTCTGATGACAATACAATAATATGGTACTGTCGAACTGATCTGATGATGGAGTCGGAAGATATGAACTGGAACTTCATGATGGAACATCGTATCATAGCTGTGTTTGGACTTGTTAGAAAAGTCTTGGAATAAACTTTGACCACGGGTTTCAAGGTCTGATGATGAAGCCGGAAGATAGGCACTGGCATTCCATGATTGAATATCGTATCATAGTCGTGTTTGCACTTGTGAGAAAAGTCACGTAATGGACTTTGAACACAATCAGGTTTCAAGGTTATAACAAACCTATTATATATTGACTTGTAAATATTGATTGTAAATAGTGTAAATATTGATATAGGTGCCTGTAGATTTGTGAATATTATTCTGTAAAACAATATTATTCTGTACATGGAGAGTGTAAATAGAATAATATTGATATATCTATATTCGATGTATATTGACGTGTATTTTTTTTTTGGTTTTTTTAAACTATTTTTGTATTTATTTTTACATATCAGAGGTAGATATAGTTTTATTCGTCGTATGAATGAGCTGATTGGAGCTGCCATATACACAACGATCCAAGCACAGCGGTAGTGTTTTAAAAAGTACATGTACGCTTTATCTTACTACTAGGTTTTATTTTATCATTCTAAATAAATCAGTCCTTCAAAATGCTATGCATTAAATGATTAGAGCATTTTCATACAGGCGTCCTTCTATTTAAATATTTTTACAATCTACTGATAATATTGGTCCATACAGCATTGTAATTATGTTAAATCACTTAAAACCATAATCCATCAAAAAAACATTTTTTGATATTTTGTCGTCCTTTAGTTACGAAACGAGGGTTCTTTGTCATTTTAATTACTATATCCATCAGCCATGAATTTTACGGGTTTCTCTGGTATAAAAGGCAAAATTTTTACTTTCGTAGCATGATCTATAGTGAAATAACGGTATTCGGTACTTAATGTTAGCCATAAATAACAAGAAAGACAACTAACGCGCGAAAAAGAAACACTCTTATTCAACGCACGACTAAGCAGGCTACTTATTAATATGATATTTTGGCCATTTGGCAAGTTTCCCCATGGACATTAGCGTAGTTTAACAACTATCCATTATTGTCGGTATCTAACTCGCTTACTCGGCTAGAAGGGCGCCCCCAGCCTCGAGCCAAGTCCGCGTGAAACTTTGTGCAGGATCTTAGCGAGCCCCTTCACTAAGTGCTGTAACTGCTGGCACATATTAAATTACTGTAAGTTGCTGGCGTGCGAAATTGATTAGATTTACTGCCGCTCCCCGCATTACAAACGATTAGCCGGAATAATAGATTCCGCGCGGATATCTTTCGTCTTTTTGTTTCGCCGTTTCTCATTCTATGCTTGATTGGCGATACGTGGGAATGCGATCATCCTTCGCCCATTCAACTCGATTAATAATGACGACTGCCCTTCGCAGCTCTGCTATTATTTTCATCACGAATTTATTTCATGATAACCGATTTCACGGCTGACTAACATTCATTACACACTGCCCTACAAAAAAGGAGTATTTCAGTATTCAGTATTCAATTTATTCATTAAGAATACACAATAAAAGATTGAATTAAAGCTAGTTATCGCATATTAGAATTCGTCAGTTGCTAGTAATATATTGATATTGATACAAAACGAATCAAACAGAAATATTCATTTGACAGTAGCGCTGACTAAAGTCGGCTTTACATGGCAGACAAATAAAAAAAAATTATAAACAAAACTGAATCCATGTACATGGGTATACATATAAAATAAATAATTATTTTAAAAATATTAATAGTCATCCTAGGCATTCTAAACATAAATAATCACACAATTAAAGTATCAAATCACATTGAAAAAAAAAACAAAAACAACGTATGTGGATGTTCAGATATGTTACGTTAAACATTGTAATCTGCATACCTACATATTAAATTTTAACTTCATAAAGTGTTTAGCGTTCATCTATGTATGTTTTCTGTTTCTATTCCACCTATAGCTTTTAAAGGCTTGAACCGATTTGGAAGTGTGTGATATTGTTAGAATCGTTATGTCATCTTATAGGTCAGTTTACGTATTTGTCTGAATGTCCAAATGTCCTAATACCAATGAAAAGCCATAAAGACATCGTGTTTAGTGTAAAATTGAAAGTCTGATATAGTAAGTTACCGAAATATACCAGTATCTATATTGATAAATACATAAACCACAAATATTTAATAAAAAAACAATAATAAAAATTATTATTAATTACAGTCGTGTTTTTATTATTTTTAATATATTTACTCGCTTAATAGATTTAATTGAACAATAAGGAGAATAAAGTCTAATTCCCTAAGATTATTTTATACGGTGAATAATAGTTTTATTTTATACGGTGAATAACATCTGAAAGATTTTATTTATTTATTTATTTAAGAATTAAATACTATAAAACATTGATTTGCTTACAAAAATAACAGGAACCGAATGGCAAAACCTTAACCTTTTGCTTATTTGATTCTTTCACCCAAATGGGACTAGCCCGTTCTAGAGTCTTTAATATTACACAGGACTCTAATATTACAATCAATTTTGTACAAGTTGTAGTAAAAAGCTTATAACACTAAATTTCCCTAAAATGTGATCTTCAAAAAAAAATGGTAATTAAAAAATATATGAAAAGGTAATATAATAAATACAATGCAATTCCATTATATAATCGGCAATAAATATAATATAAAATTCGATTAAATAATATAAATAAAGTCATATGTGAGAAAAGAAAGAAACAGTCATTAATATTTAATATAATGGTAGGTAATTTAGAATTTAATATAAAAATACCTATTCAAAAAAAGTACCATACATTGTCAAAATAATATATAACAAGGTCAAATAATTTTTGGTAGTTAGTTCAATGTTAAAATATACTCAACATACATGTTTAAAAATATGTTTATAATTTGTGCACCAAGTTTTATTAAACTACTAGCTGTACCCTGCGTGCGTTGCTACGCCACCAACTAAAATAAATTTGAAGGAATTTAAAAAACAGCCTACCTTGAAAACATCAAACTCACTCCTGTCTTCGCGGTCGCATTCGAAATTCAAATTCGCCGCTTTAAAATTCATTCGACTATATAAAAAAGAAGAACTCACTCCTGTCTTCGCGGTCGCATTCGAAATTCAAATTCGCCGCTTTAAAAAAAGAAGAATTTTGGTTTTATTGAGGACACTAAAAAATTTCCTTTGGTCCGATCGGCGCCAAACTTCACAAGAACCATCTCCAAACTAATCTAAAGTTTCCTTCAAAATTTCATCAAAATCGGTCGAGCGGTTTAGTAGTTCATAGCGGACACACAGACAAACATTCATTTATATATATATATATATATATATATATATATATATATATATATATATATATATATATATATATATATATATATATATATATATATATATATATATATATATATATATATATATATATATATCTTAATATATATAAATTACGTGTCACGTTGTTTGTCCGCGATGGACTCCTAAACTACTTAACCGATTTGAATCAAATTTGCACACAATGTGCAGTTTGATCCAACTTGAAAGATAGGATAGCTTACGTCTTAATTTATAGTCGCGATATTATTTTATTGCAATGTCTATTATTTGACATTCGCAATTATCTGTTAGTTCCAAACGATTTTAACAGATGGCGTTATCTATTGAGTAATCCATAGATGGCGCTGCTATGTTAAACCTACAAACGTCATAGTCGGCCAAGCGTTATTCTAAATTCAAAATATTGTGAAGGTAATACAGTGAAATTATTCCTGCTTTTTAATTATTTGTGCTTCATTGTTCAAAACTCTTTAATTAAAATATATACATGTAAGTATTATCACATAGTTATAAAAGTGGAATAACTGCAGTATAGGAACCTCTCTCCAATTTTTTCATTTTAATGCTAAATCTGGAAGAAAATTGTGTCGATCGCTATAAATAAGCGAGATATAGGCATTCAAAGTTTAAATTTTAAAAACAGGCCAAAATAATATAATATAAAAATGGATGTTGGTATATCTGTATGCCCGTCTGTCCGAGTTTAATAGACTCCGAAACCGTTTGACCGATCACCATGAAAGTTGGCATATATATGTATTTTTTCATGGTTAAGGTTTTTATATATATCCGCTTTGTTGCAACTTTCAACTAGACGGCGCTGCAGCACACCAACTTCTATACTGCTCAACCGATCGCCATGAAAATTGGTATACATTGGTATTTGAGAACAGATATAACACGGGCAACGCCGGGTAATACCACTCGTATATATATATATATATATATATATATATATATATATATATATATATATATATATATATATATATATATATATATATATATATATATATATATATATATATATATATATATATATATATATATATATATATATATATATATATATATATATATATATATATATATATATATATATATATAGATTATTTGTAACATTTGATGTATGGTTAGTCTGTTATGGTTCGATAACCATTTCTTTAATTCATTTTTGAATTTCCTAAATGTCAAATTCATTTTTGTTTCCATATTGATCAGATTTTGGAACCTTAAATTGAATCGAAAACTACAAACAACACTCATAAACAATGAATCAAGGTCACCAATATAAACGTATGAATATCTCGGAAACTAAAGCTGCTAGCTTATTTAAAAGTGACTATAATAATAATGAATATTGAATACCAGGGGTGCTTGTTATATTTTTATAATGATAAAACAGAAATAAAAGCAAAAACGAAGCAGTGCCTTTGTAGTTAGATTTTTAAAAAATAATTATTCTCTTATAGATTTTTGATGGCATACTTTTGCAGGAACTAATGAGTTTTATTATTTACATAAACGGCCTACCAACTGAATAGGAGTTAAATTATAGTGAACGCTAAAAAAAACGAGGTGGACATACATTTCGCCTCTGATATCTGGCTGATATCCGCCTTTCTATAATCTGGCCGAATTTGCGGGCCAAGATTTTCCAAATATTGTGCCAATTTAAATTACTTATAAAAGTAGAGCCTTATGGTCTGATTATTTTATATGGTCTTATATCTGTATTTTTATTTTAAAATGCATAACTTAGCTTTAATTTGATTATTTAACATTATACTGACAATTTGGATATTACGATAAATAATTTTACTAAGTATCTTTTCGAATTACTGACTACTTAAAATATTAGGCTTTTATTTTGATTATTTATATTTATAGTTTGACAAACTAGTAGTTAATTCTTGACTACATATGTATGTTCAGTAAAGAGTAGTAATGAGACTTACTACCTAACCCAATTATTTTAACACGTCCAAGTCTTTAGCCGTCAATTAATTGGACACGACGAAAATGTATTGTAATGTAATATAATGAAATTTACAATAAAAAAATATGTAGGTATGCATATATTTATTTTCCAATTTTTTTTCATTACAAGATGTTTATTTATTCGTACTGTTTTACCCGCTACAAGTTTGTTTGTTTCTACTCTTTATTGAGAAATTTCACAATGGGCAGGTTTATTGTCATATAACAATCTCTTAAAACCAACCCTACTTTGACGTGTTCATATGTAATAGTGCGTATAACATATGTGTGTGTGTCTTATTATTGCCCTTGGGAGTTAATGGGCCCTTGCTGAGTTAGCCACGAAGACCTATTCTGTTCAGGGTTGGTCACACTCACGGGTCAACACCTATCCGACGGCCTACACGCATGAAGTGCGAGCCTGGGTAGGACTCTGGCCTTATGGTCAGTTTCCCCTGGGAATCAACCTTCTGGCGCTTCTGGACGGTCTGCGCACCGTGCGGCGTAAGCCAATCGACTGTGCACTCTGACTAACAGTCGGGGGAGTCTGGAAGCAGTACTGTTTCCTATAGAGCGGGGGTGGTTGCGGACCTTACGGCGACCACCCCCGTAGAAGCTAACGTCACCGCGAGATAACCAGGTTAATCAACCAGCAGGCCGACACTCGCGCCCTCACTTTCAGTTGCAACCAGATTCGAGGTCGCTTGCGCGGTTCTCTTACTTACGCAGCGGTGATACGGTGTCTACCAAATCTATCGCGGATCACGGCATCCTTTGTCCGGCCTTTCACCTGGTATCGGGTAGACAATTGGTCGTTTCAAAAGCAGTTGCCATTAGGTTAACAACTACCCCCGCTCTATAGGAAACAATACCGTTTCCAGACTCCCCCGGATATTGGTCGGAATGCACAGTCGATTGGCTGATGCATAATAATAAGTAATAACTACAATTCGGAATATCTCCGCAAGTTGCTATGGTTAAAGGTTGTACGTCTATCTTCGTGGGCCGCAACCGACACGCTGAATCTAAAATGTTGTAATCTAATAATATTACATATTATTTTGCTTGTCAGGATAGCGCCGTCTGCGACGCCGGCCATGCAAATTTGCATCTCAGCGTATAAAATGCATTTCCCGGAGCTGCGATCTCGATGCGCCTTCATCGCACGGGTGAGCTTTATGAGGTCAAAGGATCATATCGTCACCGCGTCGTCCTCGTACAAAGAGCGCGACGGGGTTGAATGCATATTTATGAACAAAGTAAGGACGGTTGAGGGACCTCCCGCGCCGGCCCTTCGGCGAAAATATGGCCTCTGTAGGAATTCTTTTCATTCGGAGGGGGCGTTTCAATCGAGCGCATTCCGGTGCAGTTCACACGAAGGCCATCTAATCTATGCACTGTCGCCATATTGAAATTTCTTGGTCCCCAGGCTGTGCTTATGCAAAGTTACGCTCGATACCGCGCTTGCCACCTGATCTTCTACGCTGCTACGCTGCTACGCTGCTACACGGCTACCGACCCTATATAGCGCGATGAACTCTAGAAACTCAAGAGATTCACCATGTGTATAAAGGTAGATGAAAATCGACATGACGTTCTCAAACTAGTAATTTTAGTGATACAGTACAGACAAAGAAAATGTGACTAAACGTCAGCTTCCGGATAAACTTCAAGCTGCAGCAGAGACGGTTCGAAACAGCTATCGAGCGATAACAAACCTACAAATAAACTTTTTGAGAATGTGTCGCTTATGGATAAGAACGTGCGGCCAACATTTTGAAAACTTATTTAAAGAAATCTATATAATAAAAATGAGTCGGGTTTTATGTATGTTACCTAATAACTCACGAGCGCCTGGCCCGATTTGAACGATTCTTTTTTTGTTTTGTTCGTAATCATTTCGGTGTTGCTATAGGATATAAAAAAATTGGAAAATCTCTCGGAAAAGTGAGAAAAATGAGAAAAAACAAAAATTATTTTAGTGCCGAGCTTGATCATAGATGGCGTTGTTTGACAAGAATAAGAATACGAAAAATTCGAAAATCAAGATGGCGGCTCGGCGCGAAAACTGACATTTGACAGTTGAATTTTTTCATATCGTTTTCGTGATTCTGAAGATAAATCAACTGAATTAACTTAATTTGTGTAATTCGTGAATGTTTTTCCAGGTTTAGCACATTTATAATTTTTCACAGTTATACCCTTGCGCAGACGCTCCAATCTCAGCAAATTGACCGCTCCAGCAAGACGACAAGACGACAAAGAGACAGGAGGAACTGAAAGCGATGAGCATCGCCAAGAATTGAATGAAGCGGCACGGATCCGTAATGTTGCAGTGCGAAGACGATTGAATTTGAGACAAAACACATACAGAGAGGCATTCTAAATATTATAATCTGGCGATACAATACAGCGATTATAAATGAGTGCAAATTGGAGAAATGGATCATTTCTGCCAATATTGCAATGCCTTGAAGTAACGCCACGAACCACTCGGTTTGTGTAGCGCAGGGAGTAAAATAAGACTGACATTATTGGTTCCACCACCAGAACCATTTCTATATAAAAACATTAATAACTGGCAGAAAAAATAACATTTTGACGCTGACAGTTAAAACTATCCAAATTTGAATCTATAAGCCGTGGTCAAATTTCGATCTACGAGTATGTTTCACGATAAAATTACGACTCAAACCAATTTTTACATTATTCGTATTTTTCATTTGTGACATATTTAAAAACTTATTAATAAATAAATAAACGTTGTAAAATAAATATACTTCATATTTCCTTGCTGAGCGCTATTTATTAATAAATTGCACCCGTGCGAAGCCGGGGCGGATCGCTAGTATTCAATAAATACCTTATTTTTTTTTGGACTTTTATATTAGCCACCCCATCCGAAGCAAAAAACTTTTCACGCCCGTTTTACCGCGTGAAATTAGGCGCGTGTATTCAAAATACATTCATCATTAAGAAAAAGTAGAAAGGTTACAGCCGCTTCTTCTTTATCAAAAAGAAGCCGTCGACCGCGGACACCATCTGGAGAATCGAGGCCAATATAACTGCTCAACTGCTTGGTGTATCTTTTATTTCTGCCCTGAACCCCATAAAAAATCAAATCCCTGTTTTCCGCCAAAGCTCAAAACTCATACTTTAATTACATTGTCCCTATATCAAAGTCATGACTATTGGCAGGGTCAGCGATTTCAATCCTTTTGATAATTCTATGCATCGATTACGAAATAAAAATATTGATTACTTTTGTCTCTGCTGCACGCGCTTCAAAGGGTGAAACCTTAAATGATACTACTGACATTTTACGAAAATAATTAAAACTAACTTCATGTCACTAAATCAATGACGCTTTTATATTAGCCACCCTTATATATTGCCTATATAAAAGTGACCTTCTAAAACTATCCATGTATTAGTGAGCGACTGATAGATTGTATCTCTCTGTAATCAGCATGAAATATACAAGTCTCAAAATACTCCTTCAGTTATCCGCCAGACATTTTTAAAGAGTAAATATATCGATGAACAAAAAAATAAAAGTAAAGCAATTTGGAATATTGTAAACCTTAACACAAACAGAAACAACAAACCAAAAGTCAATTTCGAAATATACACGGAGGACAAAATTACAATAAATAATCCTGAACATGTAGCAAATTAATTTAATAAATATTTTGTAAATTATCCAACGAAAATAAACAAGGCTCAATGTAACAATAATGAATTTCGTTTCTACTTATCAAATGCAAGACAAAATCCAAATTCAATATTTATGAAACCCGTCACTAGTAGGGAAATAGAAAATATAGTAAAAAAATTGAACAAGAGTCATTCTGCAGGGACGGATGAAATTCCAATGTTTGTTGTAAATAGGCCAATAGATTATATTAAAAACCCCTTAACGCAGGCTATAAATGCCTCTATAGAAAGTTGTGTTTTTCCCGAAGAGTTAAAATTATCAAAAGTGATTCCACTCTATAAAGCAGGCGCAAGAACTGAAACTGGAAATTTTAGACCAATTGCAATTTTGTCTTCTTTCTCAAAAATCATAGAGACTATAATTAAAAATAGATTAATTGCGTTTTTTGATGCAAACAATATTCTTAGTGAAAGACAATTTGGATATAGACGAAACAAGTCCACTACTAAAGCTATCGAGGATTTCATATCTTATATAAATGACAAACTAATGGACAAGTACTACACCTTAGGTATTTTTTGCGATTTGAGTAAGGCATTTGATTGCGTTAGGCATGATATTTTACTAAACAAACTAAATCATTATGGAGTCAGGGGAGACTGCTTAAAATGGTTTGATTCATATTTAACAAATAGGACACAAATCGTGGAAATTACACAATGTCAAAATCAAAACATTACAAAACACTGTTCGATCCCTTTAACTAATAAACTTGGAGTCCCGCAGGGTTTCATTTTGGGCCCTATTCTATTTTTAGTATATGTAAATGATTTACCAATGTATTTCAACGATATAAATGTAACTATGTTTGCTGATGACACTAGTTTAATTGTTGCCGGTAAAGATATGGACGAATTATTGATTAACGTTAAAATTAATCTATTCAAACTAAATAGTTGGTTTGAGAGCAACAACCTCACACTAAATGCGTCTAAAAGTAACTTCATACATTTTACAAATCATCGAAATCGAAATAAAGGTTCGCCAATAATACTTTCAATAAATAACACTGCCATTCCTCAAACTCATTGTACTAGATTTTTAGGTGTTCATGTCGACGAACTTTTAAAATGGAACTTTCACTGTGAAAACCTCGAAAGTAGGTTAAGTCGGTCATGTTATGCTTTAAGTATTGTAAGAAGGTCGTTGGATGAATTGCAAACAAGAAATGTTTATTTCAGCTATATTGAAGCTATCCTAAGTTATGCCATTACGATCTGGGGAAATTGTTATGCTTGTCATAGGGAACCCATATTTATACTCCAAAAGAGAGCAGTGCGAATAATTGCAAAGGTGAAAAGGGAAGAGTCGTGTCGACCCATTTTTAAAAGGCTAAGAATCCTCACCTTAACCTCACTCTATCTCTTTAAGTTACTAACTGAGTTTTTTAAAAATAAAGAAACACATTATAAAAAGTTTTCAGATACACATACTAAAAATACGAGAAATAAATTAAACATTTTTATACCATGTATTAAACTAAACACAGCAAGGCAAGACACAAAATACTCAGGGCCATATTACTTTAACAGGCTACCAGAAAGTTTAAAAACTATTCAAGTGGAAAGCTTATTCAAAAAGTTACTTAAAGAATTCTTATTAGACAAAGCTTTTTACTCGATCGATGAGTTTGTTAATTTTAAATAATTTTTCAAATTTTTTGGTCATTTTTTTGACAATTTTAAGTAGTATTTTTTAATTATTCTGACTTTTTCTGATTTTAATTTCTTGATTATTTTTATCAATTATTTTAATTTGTGGTTTTAGTAAATAAATCTTAAAAATGATTTGGATGCCCTAAAAGCAATAAAGAAGTAACTGTATGTACGTGGTGATAAATTTAAATATTGTAAAAACGAACTAATATACTGTATTAATTACTGAACTAATATACTAAAAGCAATAAAGAAGTAACTGTATGTACGTGGTGATAAATTTAAATATTGTAAAAACGAACTAATATACTGTAATTTAAATGTACCTAAATATTAACTTTCTACAATCTGTTAAGATTTTTTGGAAATAAATTGAAATTGAAATTGAAATTGAAAATTGAAATTGAAATAAATTTCATTAAAAAATAGATTTTACTTTTTTTTTAAAAACATTTTACAAAAACATGTTTTGCTTTAACAACATTCACGGATATTTTTTTATTAATAAAATATATCATTAGTGTCCTATAAATAATAACAAAAACCAAAATGATCTATAACTACTACTAGCATATTTTTATATATTTTATTCTTTAATATGGCATTGATATATTTTTAAAAAGATGATATTTTTTATACCATTAAGCATTGGATAGCTACATATGTACATATATAATATTTTAAGTAGCAAATGCCTCCTCCTATCGCCTCTTTTCGTTTGGGTCATGACTTACGGAATATGTGCTAGGATTCAACAGAGCGAACGAGACAGAGCAATACGTTATCTGCGGAAAATGAAACGAACGATCGTCGATAAATACTACCTGACGAACTTACACTCGTCCGAATAAATTTGAGCGGTATAAGATTTGACCTTGGCGGGCAGTTTTAATGCGAAAAAGTGACAACCGGTCATCTCACACTCCGCTCTAGCGTATTACACTATCTCGTTCACATGGACTAATTTCCGATTTTAGTTCACGAAGAAACGCAATCAAGCCCAGTACGGACTCCTGCATACGACATATTAATTTTATACGGAATTTATATATAACTCCAGTGCCCCTGGAACGACGATGACGTTCCTCGGATTCTGGAGTCGAAATATTCTGGATATTTGCCAGGCTATTATTCAATAAATGGATAATACAAAATTAGTACCACTAAACTGTGATTTTGTACTCGGTAACATGTATAGGAGGGCGATTTTATATGAGCCAATATACGTGTTAACGTCACCAGTGTGAGAGCGGATGAAATTTTAAACACTGTAATATCCGATTACCGATTAATCAACCCTACAACCGACCTTCTTTATTAAATAACGGACCCTTCAAAATCAATACGCTTTTAATGAGAAACCATAGAAGTAAAATATGTGTTAAGGAGGTTGTTCAGGACAGGGCTCGCAGACAACATAATCTGCGAGAAAATGAGAGAAAAGATTTAGGATAGAGATTGAAAAATTAGAGAAATGATGTTTTGAATTCACAGAGGTATTGTTATCCAAAAACTTTATCTTGAAGCTGTACGTCCCAACGTTTCAGAGGTGGTCTTGGCGTTTGGTCACGGACCTTTGATATCAGTGACCCTTGATACCAAAATAAAATGGTCACGGACCCTTGATATCCGTGTTATAACCAAAATAACAGCGATAACTGAGGAAAATATTTTATTAGCATTATAATACATATTTCAAAAGATCTAACACATGACGTGACAAGCAAATAACAATAACAACAATATGTATTCAAATTTGAAAGGAAAATAATTGTAATAGCTAAATACTTCCTCGCGGAGGAACTAAAGTTCCTCACTAAGTCCAGGCTTTGGCTACATACCGTGCACATTGATATTTTTTCCTCAAATTAAAAAAAAAACGTTTATATCACCCCAAGAATTTCCCGGCAAGTAGCTAAGGACTGATTTTATCTGAATATTTATAGTGCCTATATAATACTTTTCCTCCTCGTCAGTTGGTGGGCCATGAAATTAAAAACAAATACAAGTCGGCTTTGTTAAGATCTATGAAATTATATTATACAGTGTGAATCTGCATTGAGTAAAGAAAACCTAACTATGTATGTCACTTTTGATTATGAACCGAGAAGAAACAGAGAAACTAATAACATAATATATACTAAAATAGAACATCATTTGTGAAATCTATATAGTATTATTTAATATTTATCTATAAAGTTTATACGAGTATGTATTTAAGTATGTATGTGTATATCTATGTATGTATATAAGTAAATTTTATATTATTACGCTTTATTATTTGTATACACACATATCTATCTTCTTAAATTTATTATATTATTTTTATTTATTATATGCTATGTATTGTATAAAGAAAAAATACTGCAAGTTATGTAAATCACTCTATATTCTTTTACATTAAGCCTACTTTAGTACAGGCGAGGTCTAGTTAGGGTGGTTTTGCAACAAAAATATGTGTAAATTTATAGATTTAATAAAGAATTTTGATTATGAATTTATATGTAGGTATACAGCAGCGTCGCTATCTATGAATAAAGACGCCCACCGACTTCACGAAATGCCCCGAATGGGTTTTTTGGCCGGGTCCAAAGCTCCTCTTTAAGTTACAATAGCGGAGCAGATAACCCCTCCGGTCTAGGTTCTTCAACTTCACTTTACTTTGAAGTTATTCGAGTGAGAGTAAGCGGCAGTCAATGCCTTCTCCGAGCGTTGATAACATTGAAGAGATTCAAAGCACACTTTATTCAACCACCTCGAGCTTGATTTATGGCGTTTGTCTGGAGATAGTTGAAAGTCGTCGTTAATTTTCAGTATTGTTGAGATAGCTAAATTAGACTGCAAAAAAGGGAAAATATTTTAACATTATTGACCCCATTACGCATTCCTTTGAGTCAGGGGTTTTCAACCTTTTTTTAGACCACGACCCCCTTAGTGGTAAAAAAAACTTAGGCGGCCCCCTTAGACTGCAACTTAGTTCTCTCGACCCTTTAGTCTCTTCCACAGCTGCAACTGTAAGCATTTGGCGCCATGTATTTTATGGTGCCTAACATTTTTAACAGCATCGACGATAATTTGAAAAAATACCAGTATTGTTAAGTTTAAATTTAAAATAAACAGATGGGTAATAGAATGTAGATACATGTGTTTAAAAAAAGAACCGCTATGAATTATAGTATATAAAAATCTTTGTATCGATGTGTGGGAATTTTGTATCTATTTATCTATTGTATTTATTAAATCACGTAATGTATGTTGAATTTTATTACTTAAATGTATAAAAAATATTTTATATTTGTTAATATAAAACGGTTGTGGGTTACATATTTTGTTCTTAATTTTCTATATACTTTTTTTAAATTATATTAGTTTAATACTAATAATTATGTGTTTTCACCATCTGCATCTTATGCATCTAGATACAGGCATGAGAAGCCTCGTTAAATTTACATACCGCAATTTATTACGTAAACTATGTCAATCTTAAGCTGATTTTTACAATGTATACATAAATTCTTTACTTTGTTAACAATGTAACTACTTTTATTTCTACAAATATAAAATTTAAAAAAAAATAAAAAAATAATATATATTTTTTTTATTTTGGTAGAAACAATGGCGAAAACCACATTAAACCATTTTTTTTATTTTCGAAGCTGTACCGGGAGCAGCTTCGGGAGAAACAGGGATGTTTCCATCTTAGATCAACAAAAAGTTTTGTAGAAGAAATAGCAAAAAACACATAATAAATATATTTCTCTTCCGAATCTGTATGTTTGCATATTATACTAATTTTGTAATATTATCGATTTTTATTTTTAAATGACCCCTCAAGTCGCTCAGTGACTGGTTGAAAAACACTGCTGTAAATGATGTTTTTCAGCATATTTTGTACGACCGGCGCTTATTTGAATAATAAATTAAAAAGGTCTCCTCTTCATAAACGTCAATATTCGTCAAGATAATGAATGAACAGGAATTACACGAGTCATTTTCCCCTAAAATTTTATCGTGGAATATTTTCCCCAGAAATTCTCTGTCGAGTGAGTATAGAGAGCGAGCGATCTTTTCACCATCAAAGGAAGCTATAATATTTCAGTCCGTTTCGCCTGAGGATTTCGATTCTTTCTAAAAATAATTAAATATCGCTCTGTCTTCGTCGTGGATCTCGGGTACCGAAAAACGTTTATTGGAAATTATTGGTATTAAATTTAGAGACCGGGAATAGATAGATTGACACATACGTAACACCATAAAATTGGAAATATTATAATAAATATAATATACTTATTATTAACAATGTTCCCTCTAGTAACGTTCGATGATGTAACAGTGGGAATACTTGTGAGAAATGAATATGAATCGTACAAACACAGATGAATGTGGAGATCTTCATATTCATAAATGTCAATATTCGTGAATTGGTGCGGGCGAGTCGATGGTTATATATTAGGCTCCTTGAGATAATAACGTAATTACGTCTACGATTTATGCGAGAGTCACAATCGTTTTAACATGAATTTAGTTTTTGTGAGGCAAAAACTATTTAGCGTAAATTATATAAGTATATATATAAGTATAGATACATAGAAGACATGGTAAAGGATATGCGTCCAGGTTCGTTATCGCTTTAACAGCCTTACCTATACGTCATACTTCCCTTATATTATCGCCCGAGCACAACAAGCCGTATCTTGTACGTTTAAGTAAAAGAAAAACGAAAGCTACAAAGCATACGTTATACGTCAAATTGTTCCTACGATTCTAAACACAAAAAGGGTAATAAATTGTTCTATTGTGCAAAAAAAATACTGCTATATTGTAAACAAGTATTGCTATTAAGAAATCGAACAAAAAACCCAAAGACTTTTTTACCTACTTCTAGAATAATAGTCCAAAAGGTAGGGCGGTTAAAAATAAGTTTCCTTAATAAAATCATTCGGATAGGCTAGAATTAGTTTCGCAGCCAGTCGGATATTACCAGGAGTTCTAGGAGTATAGATATATTTACTATTCTTATAATAATTTAGATCGCAACTTCAATTTGTATGGAAAATGAACTGAAATTCTGAAATGTTTCCAAGGCGATAAAATTTTCTTATTGTGAAGTAAGAAAAAGCAGTATTATAATATTTATATTTGCTAAAATACCATTCTAATGCGTTACTTTCTCTAACAAAAATACACTAGCTTTTGTTTTTCTCCCAATAAAAAATCAAAAAATATTGTAAATAAAGCTCATAATTATATATGTTTATTATAAATGTACTATAATATTAATGTATAGATGTACTTCCTAAGAATATCATGTTATGATTTTTTTCTTTATTGGGATATTTCACGATTGGCGGGTTTATCATCACATATCAATCTCTTACAACTATCCATATTATGAAGTGTTTATATGTGTCTGCTTCTATAACATACGTGTTCGTAAATAATAGATAGATGCATATGAAATTAGTTGATTTTACGTAGCTAATTTATGATTTCAAAATTTTCATTCAAAAGAAACAATATAGGTAAATGATAATGTCCAATTTCATTAGTCCGTTTTAATTAAAAAATATAATAAAGAAATGGTTATGTAATCACGACAGAATAAACATACATTAAATGTTAGAAATTATAGTTTAATTAATAAAACTTAGGTGGATAAATTAATAAACATGTATTTTAACTATATTTTAACTCCTATTGAACTAACTACCGGAAATTATTTGACTTTGTTGTTATATATTGTTTTGTCAATGAATTGTACTTTTTTTACTTTTTTTGAAATTATATATTACTAAAATTATAATAAATATTAATGACTTTCCCTTTCTTTTCTTACTTATAACATTATTTTTCTGTTTATTTTATTTTTTAGACTACTCTGTTTGTCAGAAATGTGTTTAATGAAATGTTATATTATATTTATTGACGATTATATAATGAAAGTGCATTTTATTTATTATATTACCTATCTTATAATGTTTTTTTTGAGGATCACATTTTATGACAATTTAGTGTTATTAGCATTTTACTAAAACTTGTACATAATTGATAATAATATTACAGTCCTGTCCACCCTAGAACGTGCTAGTCCTAGTTGGGTGACAGAATCAAATAAACAAAAGCGTTTGAGGTTAGGTTCATTTTATTTACAGCCATTCGGTTCATTTTATTTTTGCAAGCAAAATCAATATTTTATAGTAATTATTTCTTAGATAAATAAATAAAATAAATTTATAGAAAACTTTTATAAATAAATATATCATAAAATATTTACGGATTCTATCATACACCGAGACGTCGCACAGTATTATCTGTTATACACAAAATTGTGTTGTGTTCATTAGTATTCGATTTCGTTACTACAAAAGGTACGTCGAAAGAGATACGTATATTTTGTTTCCTACTTGTGTTTGCTCTGCTCGTTTCGATTAAATTACACGCGTGCGGGATTCGTCTCGTTCGGATGTTGATTGCAAAGTCCGATGGCTTATCTCAGGAGATTCGATCCACTATCCGATTCGTGTCTCGTCGCTTCAGCCAACCCATATTTTTCTCCCGATCGACTCCCCCGCTTATCCATAATACAATATCGCATGACATGCAAGTGTAATGCCAGGCAGAAGCGCGCCTCCGGTCGCCGAAGCGAGCCACTGGGCGACATCTGTATTCGTCGATCGCATTGATACATAATTCAGTTGTGCCGCCTCGAGGCGTCCTGCGGTCGCTTTTGTGTGTCGCGTACGTCAATGTTTTCCCGATTTTTAAGAAGCTTTTTCTGTCTGTTTTTCATTATATTCCGTTAATATTTTCTCGCTTCTATTTCTGAATCCAATAAAAATATTTTCTCTGTTTTGATATTTGCGGCAGCCGGCGTTATTTACTATCAGGGGAACATAATTCAAACAATCTTTTTGAATTATGTTCCCCTGAATAGTTATGAAATGCTGCTCAGACAATATCACACAAAAGTAGTCCGTGAAAAGGAGCTGATTATCGGTCTGTCGAAAATTGATTTTGGAAAATATTTAGGCTGGTCTTTGGCGTATACTTTATGGAATTTTCAAAGCTGATGAGTGTTAATATGCTTGAAAATGATGGCGCAAGGCTTAGTTGGATTTAACGCTAATCGCCGATTCGGAGAGCTATTCTGACCGAGTATCTAATTGCTACTGCAGCTGCTGCAGCGTCTTCGCTGCTTGCTTACATCTTATTTATTTATTTATTTTTAGGAAAACCAACAGGTAATTATAATTTAACAAAAAGACGGAGTAGTATAACAGAGAGCCAATTAAAGGTTTTCACGTTTAAGTAACGTTGTAGAAACATATGTCACCTTTCAATTAAAGATATCGGTTAAAAATATTCAAAAATTAGTGCTAAAGAATTCACTATTCAGCCGCTGCCTAGCTGAGTTAATACTCGTACAGAATAGATCAAGTCAAAGCGTTTAATCAAATAATTAAAATTGTCACTGGTTCGCCAAAGAAATGAATTTTGCATATAGTTGGTACCAGCATAAGGAACATGAAGAGCAGGGTTAAATCTATTGAGTTTGGAAGGAACACGGAGAATTTTATTTAGTAAGTTGGGACAGTTAATATTATTGGAGTTTTAAAGGAGGGTTTTAGTCACTACGTATGCATAGGTATAGGCATACCTGTGACCTGAGTGACTCCGAGATGCGAACGATATCGAACGGTTTCGTGCAGCTTGGCAATTAGATACACTTTGTTTCCGGGTCGGTCCAACTCACGATTCAGCTCCTATTCAGTAGCCAACTCGTGTGGAGGACTACCTCGGAAAGGACTCTCGCGTCTCAGGCCTCCCGGCTGGTGGATCGGTTTTCCCTTGAGGAACGCCTACTGGACGGTTTGCGCACCGCGCGGCGTCAGCCAATCGGTTGTGCACTTTGACTACATAATTACTGAAGGAGTGTGGAGGCAGGCTACGGAAATATATTGTCTCATAAGCATTGGGGGTGGATGCTGACCTGTCGTCAACTACTCTTGAAATTACCAATTGGCTGCCTGATCATGAATTTATACCCGGGCAAGAGATGCAAATGATCCGTTATAGATTCAAACTGACTCTCTTCTTAATATACGGCAGGTAGAGGAGGCGCAAGCGACTTCGGACCCGTAACCAGTCGGTAGGTTGGAGGTATCATTCCAGACGGAGATATTAATTCCTGACGGACATGCTGGCTTAGCTAGACGGTAGATTTGTATTGTCCGTAAGTCATCTACGCTCACCTCACGGGAGATTTATTTATTTATTTATTTAAGAATTAATTATTATAAAACATTGTTTTTGCTTATAAAAATAATAGGAACCGAATGGCAAAACCGTAACCTTTTGCTTATTTGATTCTGTCAACCAACTGGAACTAGCCCGTTCTAGGATGGACAGGAGAAAACGATTACTGTCGTTAAAACTTCCTGAGGTGACGGGTCTCCCGTTGTAGTTGACAATCCAAGTAAGTTGCTCTTCTGATGCAGGAGAAGCAGTTGTGTTGCCGGTTCTGTGCTGTGGCCATATAAGTACATTAGCGTAACCGCATGCGGACGCACCGCAGAAAAAATGCCTTTAAACTAACGCTAGAGTTATATGTCGCATGCCGTGAGCAATGCGCTCTATTATTTTTTTTTGCTCCCCTGTGCTGTCGACGCTGAAGAAAAAATATGTGTTTCTTTATTTCTTTCAAAAAAATATACTTATGTCAGTGAAATATACAATCGTTCGTCATTACCATCACAATATTCCAATTTGACAACCGCCATGCCAAATAGTAGTCATCGACTCGTATTACTTTCCATGCTGTGTTGTACGAACCATTGGGAGTGTTTGCCATGTAATCGTGTTCTGCAGTGCTACTGCTATGCGCCTGCATCCGTATAGCTTTGGTCTACGGGGCGCATTAAATGGACGCGTATGGGGAGCCGCACACCGCGAGCAGCGCTTTGCATGCAAGCTTTCTTGATTGTGGTACCATGGTACTGTGGTACCACAAAACCACGTGGTACGGTAGTACCATGCTGTGACATCGGTACTCAAGCGTGGTACATGTCACAGCGGCGCGGTGGCGTGAGGAGCAGCGTCGAATATTACAACGTGATCAAATATTATAAAAAAAAAAAAAAACAAGAATAAAAAATGCGGTTTTTAATAGTGAACATTACCGCGTCTTGGAGAAGAAATGCAGAAGCTTATTTTTAAAGAAAAATATGCAAGAAATGATACTTACCAAAATTGAAAAATCATGAGAAGGTTAAATAAATGACTACAACTAACTTCAGAAGATTCAGAGCGTTATTCCTTGTCTCCTTTCACGTGATGCCATACATTTACGGAGCAAAAAAAAACAGAGATAGTGGTTATATATGAGTAAAGAAAGAAATACTAAGTTTGATTACGAAATATCAATCTATACTTCACCGGTAACCTCTCGAGTTACTCGGGGGTCTTTGGTTTAACGTTGCGGTTATATACTCGTATAGTGTATATAAAAAAAAACGTTAAAGCCTTACTAAAAGCATTGCACAATCGAGTATACTCATGCTAAAGTAAGTACAGTTTTCATAATACACCCAGCACTAATACTAATCCAGGACGAAGTCCTGTTTGAATATTGTACGGGGTGAGTTTTTAATTAGTGACATCCCTGTAGTGGGTGAATCAATCCGACGAACTAGACAACTTTTGACAGGCAATTTTAGAAAGAAAAAATTGTTATTTGTTTTTTTTTAGGTATTTGTTCTTTTTTTAAAACTAGTATAAACAAGTTTTTTTAAATGGGTTGTATGATGTTTAATCCCTTTTAAACAATATTATATTTTAAAGCAATTAAAAATAGTTAAAACAAAATAACTACATTTCAGACACTTTAACGAGCCGCAAAGCCCAGGTCAGTACAAACCCCTCAATTTATTTATTTTTGTTTAGATAATTAAATAATATTCTTGAATTCAAAAATATAATATTAGCCGCCAAAAACTGCAAACTTTTTTATCATTTTTAGGTATTTAAAATGAAGTAAAATTTATAGCATAGAATAATATTAGAATAAGTTTAAAATAAGGTAATCTATCAAATTCTAAAAGCCAGGTATCAAACCTTTATAAAAAATTGGTTTTATTTAATGGGTTAATATGATGTTTAAACACTTTTAAAATTCAATTTCTATATATTGTATTCTTTAAGAAGTAAGGCTACCCCATGTGAATATGATTTTTATTTCCTAGATTGGCTTTTTCTACTACTATGCGCTACTTGATCACTTCACGCGCGCTGTGGTTCAGGCTGCACTCCTCATCAGCTTTGCTGGACGGTGCGTGCGTGCTTCTAGCTTTGACCCTTTATACCATGAGTACACTTCTAATGCTGCGTTCGCGTCCGTTACTATTACGTCACTCATTTCTCCCAGGCTTCAACATACTATGAGGCGTATACGCACGTAATGCAAAAGTGCCGATATCTCGTCGCTAATCTCCCATTGAGCGTTTTGGGAACTTTGCCATACAAACGGCGGGCGCCCGCATACAAATGGTGGGCGAATTGAAAATTTCCAGCGATATTTCATTGCGGGATTTACTGCCCGCGAAACTTTCATAATCTTTCGGAAGTTATGCTACAAGGTCTCGCAGCGTTCGCCGCTCCAAATATGGCGCGAACATTTCCAGTTCGGTCGCGCTTTGAATCGGAAAGAACCGCCACCGCTGCCTCTCCCGTATTAGACTTAAGGATGGTAACGAGATTTATATGAGAAATATAACCGATCATCGTAATCATTATAATCGTCTTAATATTAACCCTTTGCCCTCGTGGTCTTTTTCGCATTTAAAAAAAGATTGCATCATATTGGAAAAATACCATTTTATTACCACGAAAAATACTACAAATATAGTACGAAAATACTACTAAAATACTACGAAAATTCTGCTAAAATACAATAAAAATCTTAAAATGGGGTTACTTAACTGACTTTTTGTGAACGTTATGTTGGAAAAATATAATTTTTATACCACGGAAAACAATACATGATGTAGTACAAAAATGCTACGAAAATACTAGTGTACGAAATAAACTGCCCGGTTGCCGTAGCGGCGCCGCTCTAGTGCAAAGGGTTAAAAATAACTTTTATTGTGGTTCAGAAATTTACGGTTTTGTAAAATATCAATATATATATATATTACCGTGCCATGACGATATACGCGGAAACCAGCAAACTTACGAAGTGACAGTATATTGACGTCAGGATTGGGTAAAATGTTAAAACATGCGGACAAATCATATATATCTCTCCCTCTCTCTCTCTCTCTCTCATTTTAAATGAAGTAAAATTTATAGCATATAATAATATTAGAATAAGTGTAAAATAAGGTAATAATATATCAAATTCTAAAAGCCAGGTATCAGACCTTTCATTTAATTGGTTATTATGATGTGAGCACGATGCGCTTTATAGTGGTAGGTAAAATATCGCTAGTATTGTATATTAGAGATTTTTACCTATTGCAAGATGGTTCGGCGCGCTCAACGCTTATCAAACATTTCTTCAATAGATATGATTTACAAATATGGCAAAAAAAAATCTTTTTTTTTGTTTTTTTTTTCCAAAAATGTTAATTAGAAGTCGCTTACTTCGTTGTATTGATTCACCCACTACAAAGATGTCACAAGTTAAAACTCACCTGTATATTAGGATTTTGTATTTGGTGCCCCCATGGACAGCCTTTACTTTAACTCTTGGGATTTGAACTCTAATCTGACGCTTGATATATAAAAATGTGTATTGTAACATGTTTGCTTGCTCACAGTCTTCCCATCAAATTCCATCCACTCGCATCATAAAATGTTTTTTAACAACTTCACCATACATTAATGACGCATACATATTACCTCCGCTATGCCTATTCTCGGTTCGGCTTCTGCTTATGACTCACGAGTAAAAATATTCGCAAAACTTTCTAAGAGCTAATCGAGTTAGCCACTGGAGCGAACAGATTTGAAAAATACGGCATTTCGTACGGACATTTTAAATTTATACGAATATCTACCATATTTTATACTAGACACTTTGAAAGCTCTGATTTATACTCTAAGTATGGAGAAGTGCGAAACATCATATATTAAAGGGGCACGATGCTCAGCTGTCATTCTCCACGGCTAATTAAGCTGGTGTTCTAGATTTCGGTGGTTCCTCATGGTTGAGGTTATCGTTTGACACAGGTGTTCAGGATGAGGGTGAAATGAGAAGGGGGAATGTAATAACGACTAAACCAAATTTTGCAAACTCATAAAAACAAATATGTTATACGTATTACAGTTTTATTTACATCACTAATTGCAGTTACAGGTTATGGTTATATAATGTGCGCATATATAATTACGGTGCCCGCATACTAAATACATCATTTTTAAGTACTACATCGCATAATCCAATAGCAGTTGCATAACGCAGCGGAAATTTTCGTGATGTGGATATAAAATAGGAGACTTAAAAGTGAGTTTTAGGGAATTTAAAATTTATTACAAGAGAGAACCAGAGCGATTGAAAGAACGAGTTTGTGTTTCTAATCGGCTACATTGGAGCTTTTAAAACAAGGATCCTCAGTCAGCACTTCTTCGTTTTCCGAATCAAACTTTTATTCTTATTTTTTAAGTAAAATAATTGTAATTTGCTTCGCGCCAGTCTTTTGTTGTGAATTCGGGGTAACGCTAACATAATACTTCAAATGTAGCAGGCTACAATATACTACGTATTTTCGTGAGCTAAACTGGATATTTCTAAAATACTAAAACTAGCAATATGTTGGTCAAAGCCTAACCGTGGGAGTCAAAGCCTTACATATCAAGAAAATCTTTGAAAAAGAAGCTCTTTGAAAAAGAAGCTCTTTTGCTTGCTCGATTGCTTATTTGTCTAATTTTAAAATCTTGATTTTACGTAAACTAGTACACATATAAGACTTATACAAGTTGATATAGACACTTTCCTCCATAAACTTTTCATTCATCCTATCTTATTCTCCTTCTTGCGGACTCTTTTGAACGTAATCATGAATATTGCAAAACGCTTGCTTTCCTCAGTTTTACCTACGGGAATAATCTCAATTTCCCCAAATTTTTGAGACAGTAGAAATTGACAATAATTTAAATCAAATCCAAACGCTTCGGAGCAGAAATCCTCTACGAAAAATGAGAGCTTTCATTGCGGAAAGCGGAAAGCAGAATCCGGAGTCCACATCGTTAAGAAAAAAAAACCAAATAATACGCAGCTTTATTGAGTGGGTAGGAGAGGAGTAAAGCTCGCAGCACACTGACTGTTAACGACTGATTATAATATATTTCAGACATGAAATGCATATTCTTCTCCTAGGTGCTTAAGCGTCCGTAGCCACGTTGTCACCGGTTCTCCTCTTTGTCACCGAAGTTAAGCATCGTTGGGCGCGGTCAATACTATGATGGGTTACCGTCTGAGTATTTGACTGCCTGATGCTATAAATGCCCACCTAGAAGACGTTGCCGTCAGGCAACAAGGCGGGGTCCACAAAACAGCATCAGACTTTTAGATTTAAAAAAAAATGTGGTTACAAAATATCCTTGGGCCATCACTCCTTTCGGATCAGTTACTCCTCCTATAGGGCTGTGCTTATGTAACTTATCTTGGTTTGACTAAAGAACGTTTGCAGAATGTTTACATACAAATCGTATGTACATATTCTGCAAACGTTTTTCGCTCTACGCACGTCTGGCCATGACCGAATATAGGTATCAATTGAAGTTATTGGCTTCACCTACTTTTGCTCCCCTTTCGCGTTCTCTCATCGTCTTCACAATCGCATATTTTAGATCTCTTCGAGCCATTACATTGCCATCGTATAAAGGATTGTTTGGTCTCTTTAAAATCCCTTGGCAATTTTCTGAAACTCCCTTCACATAGGATGGACTATTTATCTTATTATATGTGAGTGCATGCTGCAATACTATCGAACGGTCTCCCAGTTAACGTATGGAATTAACTGTCTGTAGAACCCTTTAAAGTTTGCCTTAAGCAATACTACCTATCAAAGATCTAATCAGTTTTATCCACTTTTATGTCGTTTCTCCTCTCTAAACTTTCTCCTCCTAATCAAAAATGTGTACTAGAAATATAAATTTAAAACTTTAGATTTTTGGTATTTTTGTGAGTTTGTAGCTTGTCGTTGTGGCATATACTCGTTTATATTATATTATATGTCGTCTGGAAATATTCGTCAGCTAACTCTTTACTTTAGTTTTATGTAAATTCTCTGATTGTCTCGCTCTATTTGATTGTTTTTTTTTTGAGGATCATATTTTAGGGCAATTTAGTTTTATAAACATTTTATTAAAACTTTTACATAATTTATTGTAAAATTAGAGTCCTGTCCATCCTAGAACGGTCTAGTCCCAGTTGGGTGACAGAATCAAATAAGCAAAAGGTTAAGGTTTTGCCATTCGGTTCCTGTTATTTTTATAAGCAAAACAATGTTTTATAGTAATTAATTCTTAAGTAAATAAATAAAATAAAATAAATGAAAACCTGTGGTTAGCCTGTCGAATATTGCCAGGTGGCAATAAGCTTACCTTTTTTTATTATTATTATTATACATAATGGCATCATGGTGGCTGAAATAAAATGTGTTATGATTTAAATTCTAAATAGTTCATGATCAATAAAGTCTAACGTGGTAGACGAGGTTTAAGGGTTTACATCCCGAATCAACATGGATAGAGCGCTAGGAAAATACCGACCAAAACTACTTATTTTTACACTGACAGGGTACAGTGTGCCACGCGCTCAATTCAGTCCAAAGTGGAACTGTCAACATCAATCGCACCTAATTGGTCGTTTGAGATTGCGCAACGAGGCCAGCCTCTATCCCAGATGATGGAGCGAACGACGAGCGACGGCTTGGGGTTTGTCAGCAGAAATGCGATCGACACACCTAATTTATAATTGAAAAACTTCCCCCTAATCGCTCCCCGAACACGTCTTTCTCGCGGCGGTATAACGTATGAGCGGTCAGCCATGTCAGATAATAGTTTACTCAGCAATCTCAGATAGGGGCGACTAATCTATACTTATATTATAAAGAAGTAATGTTTGTAAGTTTGTATGTTTGTAAGTTGGTATGTAGGTGGTAATCTCCGAAACTACTTATCCGATTTCAAAATATCTTTCATCAATGGAAAGCTCCATTATCGGCGAGTGCTATAGACTCTTTTTTATTGTGATCGATTTGGTTTCCAATAAGAAATCACGATATTTGTAAATCAAATCGGAAAAAATAAGCTGTGAGTTGCTTTATCGGCGTGCGCTGATAACATGGTTTGATATATTATGTGGAAACAATATATGATAAAACATCGGCCCTAAATAGGTCTATATTAATGTCGACTGGTACATATATCTAACTCTTACATTTAAGCTACAATAACTGCTCTATATCTCAAAAAAGTAAGATAAATTAGTATGCAGGGTTTGTTGAACATTAGCAAAAAAATAAAAATCATTATCGAAACAAATTATTCCATTATTACAAGTGTTAAATACAGATCAAAATACTGTAAGTATTTATGTGTTAAAGTTATAGAGATATCATTAAATTAGTAACGCGTGGCGAGGAACAAGACGCGTACTCTACGATATAGCTAGCGTGCATCTGAGGTGGGATGTCTTTCACTATATACCTAAAGGTAGCGTCTAAAAAGGCAAGTAAACGCCACCCTACTTAAATTACCAAATCGATTCGAAACTTTACGCTAAGCGAAGCCGCGGGCAACAGCTAGTACAATAATATGTTGGAGTAGTGAGTTTTATAAAACTCACTACACAGTAGTTTGAAATTCTCTCTATAGATAGATTACTTTAACACTTCTCAACCGATTTTGATCGATTAAAGCCCGGCTCAATAACTGGGCTATCAACAAAACAAAATGAGAATCAATAATTGATTTTGGTGATCTTTATGGGAAGATAGTCAGGAACGAACGAAATCAACCCAATCCAAATATCAATAGCCCTTTACTTTCAATAGTAACAATATTATTTCCATATTTCGTTTATTGAATAATACATGAAATCAAAGGCTATCGCGGTTATTTAACATTGTAAATAAGATAAAAACGAATTTACCACGTTTAGTTTGTAACACCCGACGTATTGGCGATGTTGTACCTGCCGTTGTCCAGGGTAGACTGTTTGTAGACAGTCATAGTTTTAAGGATAATAGGGCGGTGTCGACTACAACGGGCGAACTCGTCACCCCAGGCTGGTATAACGATATGTGATCGTTCTTTCAGCCGTAAGATGAACGTAGAAGACTTAGAGACAAGACAATCTACTGTCTAGCTCGCCAACGACCCGTTAGAGACCGACGCCTTACGGCGAGGCACCGGGAAAGGTACCCAGCGGGCAGCCTCGTCCCTAACTACCAGTTTTGGTAGGATATCTCCGTCTGGAGATACCTCCATCCTCCCGACTGGTTACACAACCGATTGGCGTCGCCGAACGGTGCACAAGCTGTCTAGTAGCGCCGGGATGCAATCCCACAAGGAGAAACCGGTTCACCAGCTTTGAAGCTTGAGACGCGAGAGCCCTATCCTGGGTAGCCTTCCGCACGAGGAGGCTTCTGAATTGGAGCTGAATCGTGAGTTGAGCCGATCCGAGAACAAAATGACTCTTGTGGCCCAAGCTGCACGAAACCATTCGCTACCATAGTTTTAAGGACAGATGACAGTAAGTAGCTTCTCAGGTAACTTTTCAGGCTCCTCTGATAATTTTCGGTTGCACAGCGTGGCTAGCAAACCTGCCAGTGCACAACCGCCCCGAGTCATCCGAGCCGTTCCCCTGGATATACACTTCATATCTCAACCGTCTGCGAATGCACGACAACACTCCAGGCACATTTCACAGTAACCCTTCCAGAATAAGTCCATGTTCGTCGAGGCTACATGATGGAAGCTTAACCTGGCTATCAGGCCCGAGATGCATGGAAACATTTGACTCCTGGGCGCCTTGACGGATGTCTGGGCACAGATAGCTATTGATGAATCCGCTACTCTAGGACATTATAACAACTGTTGTTGTCATTTCTCCCGTCGGATGAACTCAAAGATTTTGGACTATACCACAGCTTTTGGATGAACCAGCAGTCGTACTACGCCATCAGCCCGTAAGAGACCAATGCTTTACCGCGAGGCACTGGGAAGCACCAACCAGTGGGCTTACTCGCGCCCTTACCACAAGATTTAGACGAATTTTCCATCCTCCAGTCTGGTCGCAGATTCGAAGTCACTTGCGCGGTCTCTACCTGACGTTTGCCGCTGATTCGAGGGGCCACTTATCCATCAAGATCACTCGGTATCGTATTGCCAACAGAACGTATCTAAGAATAGGTACCGCCAGGTCAACTACTCCTGATTCTTAAAAAACTGGTTATTCTCACGCCTTGTGCATAAACCGCACAGTTCCGCTCGAGGTGTTCCCCAAAATCCGCTCTTCCGATCCCAACTGTCTACGACTGCAGGATACAGCCGCAAGTAGACTTCACAGCGGCCGATCCATGTTTTGTCCCTCTACGACGAGGCTACCGGATGGCAACATAACCGTGAGTTAGGCCAACCTAAAAAACACAAACAGCTCATCAGGCCCGATCTGCACGGAGCTATTAGGAACCGTCTGGACACAGAGCGGGTTACGCTTTATGCTACTACCTAGCGTGCGAGTGAAACATATTGGGCCCTTTCTGTCTCGCTCATGGCCGGCCACCAGTCAGAGCACCGCGAGCATTGCACCGCTAAGTAATCAATTTGATAATAGTAATCTTGTTAAATTTTCATCAGGACGGGATAAGAGACGATTGTGCTAAATAAATATAGTTTTTTTTTAATTTTGTGTCGTACTTCTTTGAGTCTGTAACTCTTCTATGAATAAAACAGGAATCCTCCTTATTTATCATGAGATTCAAATATGCAAATCTCAAATCATAAAGTCGGGAAACCACATTTATTTACAATACATATTATATTAATGTAGAGAAAATATATACCTAACAATATATTGTATGTAAGTACCTACGTAATTATAAAATTATTTTATATTTTGATATGACCAGGAATTTTAAATAAATTATTCACATAAAAATGGTCGAAAATAAAGAAATTCATCTGTACATTTTATGAATGGAATCTTGGCCAATAATAATAGTTTTTTTTTGCTATCGCATACAAGAAAGCGATATAATTACCGCCTCGACACAGAATCGACGTCTTACTGAATCCTTTTTTCTTCAACGCAATCGATAGCTCTCTTGGGAAATTGCGTATTTCAGCGGAGAGAAATATTTCTAATCCTTAACCCAAGTCTATTCAGCACATACCTTTTGGAGATAGTTGGTTGCCATTTGTCTTAGTTATGTTCCAAACGTCTCAACTTTTACAAACGAGATAAACAACAGGTATTCTTTGGATAATACAATCCGTGTTACAGTTTTTGTTTTAAAAAAAGGAAATCCTATCTTTGACCATACAGGCTTTTGGATCTAGATGTCTCGATATGACTATTTCAGCACTTAATGTTATCGACTCGAATCGTTCGAGTGTTGTTTCGCTTTCGCTTTTCATTCTGAATAAAAGACTTTTATTAAGTCAATCCTACCAATATGGCCCAATATCTCGTTCTTGGGGTCGGCTCAACTCACGGTATAGGCTGTACCATACATCTCCTATCCAGTAGCCTCTTCGAATAAGTTTCCACCACGTAAAGGACTCTGTGTCTCAGGCTATCATACTGGTGTATCAGTTTTCCCTGGGGGATCGAACTTCGGGCGCTACGGGGCGCTGTGGGCACCGTGCGGTGTCAGTCGACGTCAGCCAATCGACTATTGCACTCCGAATAATAACTGGAGGTATCGGGAAATGATATACGATTTCCTAATAAGCGGGGGTGGATATTGACCGATCTTGAAATTACCATTTGGCTACCTGATCCTGAGTTTAAAGACATACAGTGCTGAACATTCAACGAGTAGAGGACCGCGCAAGCGACCTCGAACACGTAACCAGTCGGAAAGATAAAGGAACTCAGTGCCTCTCGTAAAGCGTTGGTCTCTGACTGACCAGTTGGTGGACCTAGTTGGTGAATTGCTCTGTCCCCAAGTCTTTACGCTCAGGCTAGGTTGAAACAACGATTATAATATTATTATACATTCCTGGGTTCTACCGCTGTAACAGACAACAATCCATTGTGCGAGGCGTCGAAGCAGCCGACCGTTCAATGTGTTGGTTTGATTGTTGATTTTGTTACGCTGTGCACCAGGGCAAACCGTTGGCTTTGTGGCGTCGAAGCGAATGCGGCCGGAACGTTAATGTAATTTCAGTCCCAGAGCTCGCAGTAGGTACCCTTACATCATTTTATGGAAACCTAACGATGGTATTTTAACGCAGCATTGGTCTCGCGTCACATTGGTTGCTCGAATTACGTATGCTGTTTACCACGAGTCACAACAGCTATATAATAATTATCTGAGGAAATAATACCGAGAATCGTAATTCTATATACAGGATGGATGAGTTTTTAATTGTAAACATTCTTGTAGGGGTGATTCGGTATGACGAACTAAGTAACTTTTTAAAAAAAGTTTTAAGAAAAACAAAAAAAAAAATTTTTAATTTTGAATGTTCATTTTGTTTCGTTTTTAAAAAAAGTGTCTTCTTTCATTTCATTGTGCATTGGAGGTTTTTTATTTTTATTTTTATTTAATGGCTCGTTGATAACTAACGCAGCCTAATTGTGTCATATTTTAAATGTTGGAAACGTTCGAAATTTTGAATTATTTCGTAACGTCATCCTCCATTTATGAAACGGCCTTTGCCGATGTGATCAAAGTGTTTTATTTTAGTTTTTTCGCTTTAATTCGCTTCAATTGAAGGCATGTTGTGTTGCAAAAGGAAAAGCTCGATTTTTGAGATATATGGATGATGAGTGATCGTTCGTCGACGGTAAAGGGACCCATAAACTAACATGCACAGTCGAAAGTCGTGCACATCCGTAAGTATATCTCATTCAAACATAAGCGTTTCCCAATCCAAGCTGGGATTTCCTTCGCTGCTATTCAAGTAGCTTTTACTAATTTTATTTTACTGCGAATCATCATCCTATGAACGGATTATTTACAAAACCTTATCAAATATAAAAATATTATACAGTTTTTTTACCATGTTTCTTTATACATTTGCTAATGTTATACAATTTTATACAAGTTTACCTTATTTTGATATTATTATATAGTCTTTAGTATAAACTTCTCTGCCAGAAATTAAGATTGAAGTATCTTCTTTCATGTCATTGTCATTGGAGGTTTTTTATTTTTATTTCGATTTAATGGCTCGTTGATAACTATAAATGAAATCCCGCTTTATAGAAATAGCGGGATTCTAGGATCGATAATATTTGAATCCTGTCCTCAAAAATAACGTCAAGGACTTTGTCACGGCGTTCGGTGTACCACAGTAATCTAAGGTCAACTCGCAGCCAGCTAAAATGAGTGTTACTAAAAAGGGGACATAAACTTGGTCTCGCGTCACATTGGTTGCTCGAATTACGTATGCTATGTGCCTGTATGTGAAATAATCGTTAGATATGTAATAATTATCTTAGGAATTGGCATATGGCTTTTCGATACCGGTTAGAATCGGGATTCTATAGATAGTATCCCGCTTTTTAGAAGGATCGGGATCATAGGATCGATGGTATTTTAACCCAGCAGTGGTCTCGCGTGACATTGGTTGCTCGAATTACGTATGCTGTGTACCTGTATATCAAATATTAGTTATCTATATACTAATTATCTTAGGAATTGGCAGCTGGCTTTGCGATACCGGCTAGAGTTGAGATTTTCTAGCTAGTATCCCGCTTTTTAGAAGGATCGGGATCCTAGGATCGATAGTATTTTAACCCAGCAGTGGTCTCGCGTCACATTGGTTGCTCGAATTACGTAAGCTGTGTACCTGTATATCACATAGCAACTATCTATATACTAATATCCTAGGAATTGGCAGCTGGCTTTGCGATACCGGCTACAGTCGGGATTCTATATATAGTGGGCCCGATTGCGTTTCTTTGTGAACTAAAACTAAAATTAGTACAAGCGAACGAGACAGAGCAATAAGTTAGAGTGGAATATGAATCGAGCGATCGTCGATAAATACTACCTGCCGAACTTATACTCGTCCGAATAAATTCGAGCATATTTCGTGCGGTGTAAGATTTGACCTTGGCGGGCAGTTTTAATGCGAAAAAGTGACAACCTGTCATCTCACACTCCGCTCCAGCGTATTGTCCTGTCTCGTTCACACGGACTAATTTCCGATTTTAGTTCACGAAGAAACGCAATCGAGCCCAGTAGCCGCTTTTTAGAAGGACCGACATCCTAGGATTGGTAGTATTTTAACCCAACTCTCTGAATGAATATATTTTTTTAATATATTTGTTTTCATTGTGGATATTAATAAATATATGTTCGATATAAGATCGGAGACTATCTCGGTTGTTTGATATTATTAATAAGATAAAAAACGATTTTACAGCTGAAGATGAAGTTTGTAACACCCGACGTTTCGGCGACGTTGCAGCCGCCGTTGTCTACTTAAAACGTCAGGTGTTACAAACTTCAAGCGGTAAATTCGTTTTTACCTTATTTATAATGAATCTGCTATTATTTTTATTTGTTATTTTTTTTATTTTTCCTAACAAACAACAATAACATCAATATTTTGTTTTTTTGCAGATAGCATATTTATTACAAGATTATTTATATATTCGAAAGAAAATAAAACATTATAATATTTTACTCAGCTTTGTTGTACATCGACCAGCTGATATAAAATAGACTTCGTCCATTCCCTTTGCTTTTTCTTTGAAAAATTAAAAAAAAGTCATTTCAATTTCCAAGCCAAGACAAAAGCCGAAATATTGAGTTCTATTTAATTTTCACTATTCATTATTTTTTAAGACCCACTGATCATATTTTCTTTTTCTATAAATCACCCCATTTTTCTCTTTACCGCATTCCTATTAAATCGTGGCATGAAAAATCAGGGCTTTTTCAAAAGATGATAAGAAAAATGATAAGAAAGATTGATAAGAAAAAGCCACGCGAGTGGTGAAATAATATTATTTAAATTTATTTTTGCTATATCCGCTCGTATTTTTCAATCACTTTGTTACTTCCTTTAAACAAGTCCGGCTTTTCTAGTTTCGCAATGCCCGAAAAAGTATTTATCTAAGTAGTGATATTTTTGGTCTTCGTTTTTCCCGTATTGTTTTTTTTTCTGGAATAAGGGCAACGTTAAATTGTCTACAAATGTTTTGTTTTTTTTTATAAAGAATTCGCTGACATTTGTATATAGATAAAGTAGGCAGGAACATGTTTCGATTGTAGGTATCAGCTTCAAAATTACTGATTACTTCTTCAGAGATGACTATCCGCCAAAATATTTTTTTTCCAATTTTCTAACCATTTGTTCAGTGACTAGTATCATAGGGCGATCCGGTCGAGAGTCATTGTTAGTTAAATAAAGTTCTTTCACGCCTAAACTGAGCTTAACAAAGTGACACAGACAAGAATCGCAACCTAGAATAGAATCTGTAGAATGTACCCTATATTAGAGTTCTACAACCTGAAGAAGATCAAAATCTATGGAAATTATTCCTTCGATATTCACAGCATACTTTCTCTTATAACATCAGGACTCTCTACACTCGAAAATTTAATTTATTTCATCTCTCAAAAGTTATCATAGTATTCCCTTCAATCTCGATACCGTTATGTGATTAATTTGTTCACGAAGCTCCCTTAAATCGCTTGAGCCGATCCTTTTAATAAGTATAGGAGCCCCTTTAGGAGCTTCCAAGTTTAATTTATCTCTCGGCTAAAGTTAATTTGGTCTGTTTATTGGGCATCCCAATTAGTTACTTGAATCCCAAAGTGAAACTTCCTAATTTTGTGAATCTCACGGATGATGCCCAAGCGAATTATTAACACACGGAATACTAATTATTATAAATTTTAAATTACTGGCAAGGTGGGTATACATATTTCGATCAAATATAAACTGATGTTTTTTTATAGACATATTATTTTACGTCAGATAGCTTGTAAGTTTTTACAATAATCAGGAAAGGATATGGACGTGATTTTTTTTGTACGGAGCGAGTATTTCAAGACTTACGAGATACATTGGAGTTCGAAGATCCCCTGAGCTACGAAATATATTTAATCGCCGGCCGACGCGCGCACTTTGGCCACGCGGCCTAGTGCGCGCGGTTGCGCACGGTCGCTCTTGCGGCCTGGCCGCGGCCAGGCCGCAAGTGTGCGCCGGGACTTATTCTAAGGTTGCACGTTGGTGTGCCGAGTTTAGGCGTAGGAGAACTTCAACTAACCGTGACTCTTGCTAAAAAGTAAAAAATATTTTGGCGGATCGTCGTGTCGCAGTTCGTTTTATTGCCAAAGAAACAAAGACATAGATAGGTAGTGCAAATGGTATTTTACTGTGCAAATGGTATCGAATCTTATCTATGGACAAAACAAAGCTACGCCATTACGATCCTGAAACAAAGCAATAATCCACGACCTGAAAAGGACCACAATCTCCAACACCTAAGAAATTCAAGGCCTGTTAGATCATATGCTATCTTTTCTGGGGCGATGGATTGGTCGTGATGATTGAATTAAACTTGGAGGTACTATAACCGGGGCTTTATAATGAACAAATACAATAAATGCGAAACAAAATACGTGAAAAACTAATAGGTAAACTCGCTAAAATTGCTTGGTTTCATCAACACCCGAGCACACAAGTATAAATTTGCAATAGCCACCATTGAAAAAACTGATTTTAAGTTACTGGAATATCCTCCATACTCACCACATCTTGCCCCTACTAATCTATTAACCCTTCAGGCCTCGGCCCCTCAGCCGATTGACAAGTTGCTGTCCCAAAAATTTTAGTAAAAATTGGTAAAAAAATTGAATTACGACACTGTCTCACCAAAACATTAATTACTGCCAAACCACTGTATCCATAATTAAAATGAAACATATTAACATAATGAAACATAATAGAATAAAACAAATTAAATTAAAACGGGGCAGTCACGCTGAAATTAACGACATTAAAGTTGCATTTGACAGGTCGAAAATTTTACTGTGATGACGCGGTAGTATGATTCCCCCCCCCCCCCTCCCGCAGTGCAGGATTTTTTAGTTGACCAGGATGAAGAGAAAATTAGGAAAGGTATTTTATGTTTAAAAAAAAAGTTATAAGAAGTTATATTTTTTCGATTTTTTCAATATTTGCAATAAATGGCATTTCTGTACTACTATGACTATAAATGAAAGTAGTTATATTGTCACCTGTTTTGACAGTTTCCATTTTTTGATATTTTGTTACAAATCTTAAAATAACATTTCGCCGGTTCGCACTTAACAATTGACAATTCGTCAAGTCATTTCAGTTCAAGATTAGTTCTCTTTATAACGATTATGATATTAAATGATTTATAAAACCAAATGTATATAAATTTATTTGTTTAAAACTCCTAATCAATTCAGATATTCGGCAAAAAGTAAGTAAAAGTAATATTTAACGATCCTTAACATAAAAAAAACAGCTTGTGGCACTTACGGGAGGGCTCCCATCGTCCCCTTTAACCCCCCCCCCCCCCAGCTTGGCATTCGCCTAACTTAACTCCAAACTCAATGCACACCACTGGCGCACCGACACGTTCAACTTAATTCAAGCCAATGAATATGTAATGGCCGAATGGTTATTTACTGAGTCCGTTTCGTAGCCTTTGTAAACACGAGGTGGCTTAAATCCCAAAATAAATTTATTTCTGTTGGCCGCCCTTTGCGGGCCGGAGCTGCGGAGCCGATCTGTTTCGGCCTTGGTCGAAGGCCTTCGGATTCAACAGCCTATCTGTCTTCAGGGCCGCTCACACCTTAATCAGGGCAGTTTTAATCTGTCACTTGGGAAGACATTTATCTACACTGACCTAATTGATGATTTGCAGCTTGCTGAAATAGATTAATTAACCGGGATTATTTGTTATAATATGAGTGGTTACATGCGGTGTGAGAGATAGCAGTTTTCAATTACGTTAGCAAAATCTAAAAGCAGTTTTTAAACTATTTAATATATAAATTCCTTTACTCATAAATTAAATTTCTTTAAGTATCGGACATTAATTAAATTTCAGTTGTAAAATGGTAATTTAAAAATAACATATATTTTAGGTAGCCCTAATTATATTTTCATATTAAAGTTTATTTAGGCCATAGGTTCTAAACCTTATTTTGCCCACCGCCCACATTGAGAATATGTTTGTTTTGTAGAGCCCCCATTTTTTTTCTTTACCATCTGTCGCGAATCTGAAACAGCTATTGACACGATTATACTTTTTTACCTTTTCTCTGAGTCTTGTACAGCCCCCCTGAAAGTCTCAAACGCCCTCAAGGGATCAGTATCTCCCACGTTGAGAACCTATGATTTAGGAAAACAACGACTAAGTAAGCTTTAATAAGAAAATAGACCACACTTTAATAGTCAAATTGGAGCGCAAGGCAAATTGAGAACAGTTTATATGACTCGAGCAAAAGTGTACGACTGAAATGTGTAAACAAATAAAATGAGCGTTAGTTTGTAAACTTTAATTTAAAATATTCCCGTTTTCAAGTTTTACGACTGAGATTTATTAAAATGTCAGCAATAAAGTAACATAATAAACCGTGGTCCAAAATTGCGGATTGTTCTCGAAACCTTTACGATATTAAATGGCATGCGGTGCATAATCGTCAGATTTTCTTCATTGCGTTTCATAGTCTTTGCCACAAATTAACATTATTTTTGTGACGGAACTATATAAATTAGTCGTCACGTCTTTGTAATAAGGATTATTGATAACATCTGATAGTATAACGCTGAATAAAGGCAGTGTGAGGTAATTCATATTCTCAACGTGTCGTAAGTTATATTTTTTTACTATGAACTTGGCTACATCAAGGACTGTCCTAGGAGAGGAATAAAAATGGCTATAACGACTTCTAATATCCAAAACAACATCAAAGGGAGGTTGCATCGCCATCCACAGACCAAGATGAGAAAATTTCTCAAGGTCTGGGTATAAGTCGCTCTAAGGTCAAATCTGATCTCAACTGACGATATACAATCTGAGAAAGCACAACTTCTTCAATAAGTGCAAAAATATAAAATGCTCGACCTTTAAGTTTTGTTTTCTTAAACAACATTTTCTGAAAATTGGAAAATATATTTACAGACGTTTTTTTGTTAATTGAAGAATCTCATAATCATTAAAATGATTGAATAAGGACGTATATTCGGCAAAAATCAGCTGCGCTAGTATCTGCTATTCCTCATCATATTGTTTGCAAACATCGCTATTGTTTATGTACCTTTTATAATAAATAAATAAATATCATCAATGCGTTAAATTTGTTATGGCCTTGCGTGCTCAACGGTGGTTCAAAGACAATTTTCCTGATTTCATCAGCTCTGGCCACTCTACTCGTGCGAGTAGAGAGTAAAGTTAGGTTCTAAATCCCCTGGACTACAATTTATGTTTATTTTTAGAATTAATTGCCTGCATTACTCAGCACAGAAGTTTAAAGGGAATAGTAAAGTTTAAATCCGTGAAAGATATGAAATAACCATATAGGACGTATTAAATAATACTTAATATTTGTGGCTGTATTTAAAGATGCTAATTTGAGAACTAATCAAAACTCCTGCTCAAAAAGCGATCCTTTTTGACACAAGAAGTATATAAATAGGGATTTTCTTGATTATAATCAAAATTTAGAATTTAAATTTTGCGATCCTGGGACTCAAAAATAGTGTTTTTAGGAAAAGGGCTGTCTGTTTGTGTGCCTGCACCTACTGCTTCTCAGAATATACACACCAAAAAAGGATAAATTACGTACAAAAATAGTTTCTCCTAATGCTGAGATTTGAAAAGTTGATGGAAGATCCACCTTTTGGTTTCAAAATGGCGGCCTTTTAATTTAGTTTAAAAATCATAAATCCGTTAATACTGGTTCCAGAGAGTGAATAAATTTAACTCAGAATTGTTACAGAATTGCCTACAACTCATGCTTATGTCAATCTAAGTTTTGAATTTCAAATGTTTTAACGCGCCAGTTGTGAATGACGCAGACAATCAACCAACCCGCGCTACGTTGAGGCCATCACTCGAGGCCATTTGCTATAATTTAAAATTTCATTTTATATTTTATTGTATCTTATCGTACTTTAATTTTTACTTACCCTTCTTTTCACGTCAGCATGTTGGTTGACTGTAAGATATTGTTATGTAGCAGTAAGTCCGCCATTTTACCTTGTTTTAATTGTGCAGTGAAGAGATTTTTCATTTCATTTCATTTCTCTCGAACGATGATAATTAGTGTAATCGACCTCATTATTAATGGCATAATTTCTTTTTTTACAGGTAAGCATCAACATGTCTCCTATTTACACGCATAATGAAAAGGTATGGTAGCTTAATAATTACAATTTAATATTGCATACTGGAGATATCGCAGAATCGATATTATAATTTAAAATAATTAGCGAAACCTAACATCTAAAAGTTTCATCCATTAAGAACTTTGGTTTCTCCCGGCCTTGATAAGAAATGAAATATTTTGAATATTTCTGCCCCGCAATGTCGGACCACATTGTTTTTCGAAGACTATCGCGGATGTTTGACATTATAAAAAGGATTAAAATAAATTTACCGCGTGAAGTTTGTAACACCCGTCTTTTCGGTCATGTTGCAACCGCCGTTGCAACGTCGAGTGTTATAAACTTTAAGGTGTAAATTCGTTTTTATCTTATTTATACCACATTGTTTTTATCAAATGTAAAAAAATATTGTTGTTTTTATTCTAAATAAAAGATATATATAGTTTCATGTTTCTACACAGAAAAAGCTTCTTTGTATATATTTAGGCAAACCAACATGAAATAAAATATTATCAATTTAATGCTAAAAATAGATAAGTAACATACGATAGCAAAAATATTGTGGGAATAAAACTGAGCAGCCCAAGCAATCTGATGATAGGTAGACTCGTTAAAATATTTTTAAAAACCGCTTAAAAGCAATACGCTAACTGGAAGAATTATTATAATAACTAGCTGCGCCCTGCGGTTTCACCCGCGTGGTGATTGAAAATTGTGATAATGATGATAGAAAACTATATATCTTTATATATTATAGCCTATGTGTTATTCTGATGTGTAAGCTATATTATTGTAAAGTTTCATAAAAATCCATTCATTAGTTTTTGGGTGAAAGAGTAACAAACATTCATACATACATTCTTACAAATTTTCGCGTTTATAATAGTAGTAGGATAACATATTTTTTGTAATGTAAATATAAATGTAATAATTAGGATTTACTGCTGTATTTAAAAAAATAAATAATTTTTATTAATATACCAACATTTATGTTACTACAATATGTGTTTCGATGTAAGCCTAAATTGTACATACTTATGGGTTTGTACCATATTTTTTGCGATGGTCCTGTGCATAAAACGAAAAGTTATGTTGATTTATAATACGAGTATTACGAATAGCAAAAGATTTTATTTAAAAAAACCTAATCAAACAATTAATTTTGCTAAAACTTGTATACTTTGATGAAATTCTGAATAGTTCTCGTAATAGTTTTACCTATTTACTTAGTTTGCTATACGTCGTGATGTCCTGGCTGGTTTAGAACGCTTAAATGTGATAGATGACCCAAGACACCAACTACACAGATAAGAACCACACCATAATTGCCTCAAATCGCGAAAGTTGTTCATGATCCAAATACAACCACCCCATGGCAGTCAATCTTCGAATCTCATAACAATGGAGGGATTTACTTGACAAGGATGTTAAGGAACAGATATCCCCGGAGTCTCATCTTCCTTATACCACCTGGCGCAGTCTCAACATACTGAGGGTGGGTGAGACAAGATGCCAAACTAATCTCGTTCGCTGGGGCTACACCGAGAACCCAATATGCATATGTGGAACGCTGCAGGATGAAGACCACCTCCCATCCAGCCCGCAACTGTCAACCTCCATCACACTCCAGGACCTACAAGAGGCGAACGACAAGGCCATCCAGGCCGCATATTTTTGGAGAGACTTGTCCTAAATTGGCCCGGACACGTTAACGAACGAATTAGTTTGCTCATAATTTTAAAAAAATTTAGTATATGTGTTTTTTATGTAAACGGAGTTCAAACCAAAAATGGCAGAAACCTCCTATTTGCGCCCCAGAAACTGTCCACTTAAGCCATTTAAGAATCGAGAAATTAACTGTCGCACTCATCTGACAAATTATTTATCGGCAATGAGTTGAATGCTACAATGAAAGGAATTAGGAATCATCAGCTACAATACAGTGGAAGAGAACACTTTCAACAGCCGCTTGGTTTGTTTTAGAATTCCTACGCTTTACCGTTCTCTTAGGGAAAATAAAGGCAAAGCGTTTGGATTCTGAAACGAACTGAGCGTGCTCGCATCAACCATCTACAAGCAGAAGAGGATCGAATGAAGCAATGAAACGTATGAGACAAGGAAATGTTTTTTTTTTCTATAATTAGTGTAGGTTTTTCACATCGTCGGTGTCATACCAAAATTACCGATATGCAAAAACACAATTTTGTTAATAGGATGTTTTAAAATTTACGTCTTCGAAAATTTCGTTCAGATTCCAACTACAGCGAAATTAATATAATCATGCTAATGAATTAACATTATAAAACATTAATATTATTACAAGACCCATCAACAATATTATCGATAAATATTTTATCAACATCAATGAAAAAAAACACATGATATACAAGCAAAATGATATAATAAATAATTTTGATATTTTGCATGGTGCGAAAATGACAAATGTGGCACATCTGACATTTTAGACATACAATTTTGCATTATTTTGATTATTTTCTATAGCCAATGTAACCACATAGACTCTTTTGCATACTCAGGCATAAAAAACAATAATAAAAAAAACAGTCGACTTGTTATAACCACTTTTACTGCAGTTATCACTGGCTATTTTGCACAACATTGTTCATTTAATTCTGAGTATGATTGTGTACTTTGCACATTTGTGGTTTTGCATGACCCCGACGATATATATTACTAAAATTATTGTACTGCTCTGTGAAATAAATACCAGGAGTTGATCAATAAAAGACAAAGTATTGGCTTTATCATCCAAATTTATTTAATTAGCTTTAAAATAAGCCGCATTTAAGGCTCTTTATTACTTACTCTAAAATAATTCATTCGTTGAAACATTTTTTACCGGCATTTTCTGATAATGTCCTTAAAACCAACAGCGAATTATGTCTTATGACCGCATTAGACCTAAAACGTCCTTTATAAAATGGTTTTTAAGATTCTGAAAACAGCAAGAAGTGAAACTTGCTCATATCTGATTAATACTGGGTTTGTTCTAAGACATTCTTTGAGTCTTTGGTCAAGGAATTGTATAAAATTATAATGCATTATTGTGGGGCTATATCCAAGAATTTTTCTTCAATATACCTCGCCTTTTCGGGAAAACGTTTTCTCGCAGTCGCCAAAAAACGTCCATAAAATATTGTTTGTTAACGGTTTGCCCCTCTGCAGTTCAGGAATTTGGAGTGTACGGCACCGATGGTGACAGACAATAGTCAAGATAACTTTAATTTTTGAGCGACTTTGACGTGTATATTACCGATTTGGCTCGCTCGGTTCGGCTTATGGCTTTTTTTAGTATTCTTTTCATTAACATATTCTACAACAATCGTAGAGCATACTCTGCTAACCTTAACAACAGATATTTAGAAACTGGCTAATACACTGTACAAAACTCTACAATTAAATACATTGCTACTGATTAGCAGCATTTTTGTTGTTGTAGCATACCTTCCGCGTAGATTTTTTAAATAAACGATTCCCGGTATTTATTTGACAGTATGTATTTTATATAAAGAAGCTTAATGTCTTAGTATTAAATTATAGAATCATAAACGTATACCTATATTTTTGTGTTAACATTGTTACAGTTTCAGTAAGTAAAAAAAATATAAACTTGTTCTTTTTATAAATACAAAATGTTCATTTTTATAAAAAAAAATCTATTCAACATTTTTTTTATCGAAACGTCATGGTGACATAAACACTTTTAAAATGCATAAGATTTCTAACATAATTCATAAACAACAAAGGGCAGTCTCGTGTTGTGGTACAAATAACTCACCCATAGTAGTAGTAGTAGTAGTAGATGGAGTGGGGGGCTTGTTTCCAGCCCTTGATGTCACCTAGATCTGTAAGGTCTTTTGTAACTACCCACTGTGTGGTTAGGTCAATTGTCAGCTAGTAGCCCGGTACTTCTTACCGGACTAAGTAGGTCACTGACCTTCAAGTTGGGCAGATCGCTGGGTTCGAGAAAGGCTCGTCCCAGTAAACTGTGTCTTTTGGCGGCGAGCCCTGGACAGCGGCCAACAATGTGTATGCTGTCTTCAGGTTCCTCGCCACATATTCGGCAATCCTTGCTCTCAGTCAAGCCAAGGTTGAATAGATGAGCTCTAAGGGTCGTGTGTCCGGTGAGGAGACCGATAGCGGTTCTAAGGTTCTTCTTGCTCATGTCAAGTAGGGCCTTGGTTTTCTTCTGTAGTGGTTGCTCCATCATGGCTTTTGCCTGGCGACATCCCTGACTCTGTTTCCAGGAAGCCCGATGTTCCTGCTCCAAGCAGTCCCTGATGATTTTCTTACCTGTAGCGAAGGGGACCCCTACAGCTGGCTCCACTGGGCAATCCAGTGTGCCCAGTTTTGCCAGTCTATCGGCCTCTTCGTTTCCGGGTATGCCTTGGTGACCCGGTATCCACATTAGGGTGATTTTGTTGGATTTTCCCAATTTGTTGAGCTCCTGCATGCAGTCCCAGACCACAGAAGATTCTGTGGTGGCTTTAGCCAGAGCGTCCAGTGCTGCTCTGCTGTCAGAGCAGATGAGGATTTGTCTGTTTTTTACCTCAAGTCGACTTTGTAGTTTTATGCATTCCAATATGGCAAGTACCTCGGCTTGGAAAACCGTAGCGTATTGTCCAAGGGGGATGCTGATTCTGTGGTTGGTTTTGGGTCCGTACACGCCTGCCCCAAAACGTCCATTTGTTCCTGAGCCGTCGGTGAACCAGGCGTCTGCGTTGTGGCTTTGAAGCCACTGCGGATTTTTCCATTCTTCCCTGGTGGGGATTAGGATTTTATAGGATTTCTCTACCGAAATTTTTTTCCGTAGTCGATCCTGGGTCAGAGTGAATGGGCTTTTGTGGAGGAGGTTTAGCTCAGGATGATTGTGCCCTCCACGCTTCCACTCGCCCAAACACTTCAGTCTGTATGCTGTAAGTCTGGCGGAGTGGATGATGAGCTTGTCCAGAGGCGGGCAGCAGAGTGCCACCTCTAATCCCGCTGTTGGGGTGGTCTTCATGACGCCAGTTGCAGCCCTCAGGTAGTTACCTTGAAGGCTTTTAAGCATTTTTACTGTCTCAAGCTTTTTCACCCTGGACCACCAGACTATTGCAGCATAGGTTAGTCTAGGCAGCAGTACTGCCCTGTAGAGCCATAAGGCGACCCTGGGTTTGAACCCCCAGGTTTTTCCCATGACTCTTTTGCACGTCCACAACGAGGCATAGAAGGTTGTTCTCTTGCGCTCGAGGTGGTGCTTCCAATTGAGCTTTGGGTCTAGATAGACTCCAAGGTATTTAACTACTGTAGCGTACTCTATCTCCTTATCCCAGAGCTTGAGACACTCAACGGGTTCGGGTTTGTATTTTCTGGTGAAAATCATGGCCTTAGTCTTGCTTGGATTAGCGGATAGACCTCTGGCCTGGCACCAGTCTTGGGTGGTCTTAAGTGCTTTGTCCATGAGCTCCTTAAGTATTGATAGGAAGTTTCCTCTGACTACTATGGCCACGTCATCAGCGTAGCCGTAGACAGAGAGGCCTAGGTTTTGTAGATCTATTAGGAGTTCGTCTACAACGATGCTCCACAAGAGGGGGGAGATGACTCCACCCTGTGGACAGCCCTTAGCAGGGATTCCCGTGATGGAGGTTCGCCTTGATAGACGGTCAGATTCCTATTTGATAGCATACTCAATGTCCAGTCAATAATGGTCTCTGGTATTCCTCGTCTGTGCATAGCGTTTTTTATAGTTGCATATGATGTGGTGTCAAATGCTCCTTCGATGTCCAGGAATACTCCCAGAGCGTAACATTTCGCCGCTAACTGTGTCTCTATTGTGCTCACCAGGTGATGTAGGGCAGTGTCCGTAGATCTGCCCTCCCTATAGGCATACTGAGCATCAGCAAGCGGTTGAAGAGCTAGGTGGTTGTTTTTCAAGTAGCCGTCAACTAGTCTCTCCAGTGATTTCAGGAGAAAGGAGGTGAGGCTAATGGGTCTGTAGTCTTTGGCAAAGATGTGGCCGTTCCTGCCTGCCTTTGGAATGAACGTGACTCTTGCGCTGCTCCAGGCATGAGGGACGTGTCTGAGGGCTATGCTCGCTCTGAGTACCTTTGTTAGAGGGCCCAGCAGCTGGCTTAACCCTTTTTGTAGTAGGACTGGGTATATTCCATCCGGTCCAGGTGATTTGTAGGGGTCGAAGGTGCTCACGGCCCATTCTACTGCTTTTGGATTAACTATCTTGGCTGCAAGGGCCCACTCCCTGGGCTTGTGGAGCCTCTTGGAGTTCTCCCCTGCGGCAATTGGGTGTGAGGATTCCTGGAAGCCCGGAAAGTTTGTTTCCATTAGGAGCCTCAAGGTTTCCTTGGTGTCGCTTGTGTGTCCCCCCTCTGGTCGTTTAAGGCATCCCAGCTGGGGGCGGTTGTTGGAGCTGAGGATCTTGTTGAGCCTGGAGGCTTCGGAAGCTGTTTCCACGCTCTCACAAAAGTCCCTCCAGCTTCTTCGTTTGGCTTTAACAATGGCCTTGTTGTATTCGTTTCGGGCGTTTTTGTATTCCTCCCAAAGATGTTGCGAGTTAGTGTTGTGATTTCTCGCCCTATTGAAACACCTTCTCAGCGTAAGCCTGAGCTTGGTCAGCTTTGGGTTCCACCATGGGACCTTTTTTGAGAGGTTTCTTTGTTTCAAAGGGCAATTCTGCTCGTAGGCGTCTATAACGGCATTAGACAGTGATAGTGCAGCTGTTTCTAGTTGCTCTTTGGTGTGGAATCGATTCGGAACCGTGGTGAGCTTGATAGCCAGGTCCCTATCGAATCCTTCCCAGTTGGTATTTCTAGGGTTGCGAGCCCACTGAATTTCCAATGAGTGCCGAAGCGTTAGATGGAGCTGCCTATGGTCCGAGCCTGAGGGTTCATCTGAGACCCTCCAGTCTTGAACCAGGTCGGCCACTTCTTTTGTGCAGATCGTGATGTCCAGTACCTCCTGTCTTCTTGAGTCTATGAAGGTAGGTTCTGTTCCTCTGTTGAGGATGGTGAGTTCATTGCCTAGGATAAAGTCATGCAGGCTTACCCCCCTCGGGTTTATGTTGGAACTACCCCAGCACACGTGGTGGGAGTTCGCATCGCAACCCAGAAGGAGTTGGAGCCCGCGTTGTTTCGCATATGTCACTAGGTTGGTTATATCTTCTTGCGGTGGCAGGTCAGTGGAGTCATAAGGCATGTATGCTGACCCAATTAGTAGATCCACTGTTCTGTCTCCTGTCAAGTTGATTTTTGTTAAAACGACCGTTAGGTCATCGCCGCTGAGTTGTGGCAGAAAAGTGGCTGTGACGCCCTTAGTGACCACGCAGGTCCTGAGTTTCCGAGTCGGTTGGGCCTTATGAATGGTTCCGCAACCTCCTAATCCACTTATAGTATCCCTAACAATCCAAGGTTCTTGGATTAGTGCTATACTTGTCTGCGCCACAGCCATGCTCCTGGTTAATATCGCCGAGGCGCTTTTGTTGTGGTGCAAGTTGATCTGGATTATGGGGACTTTTAGGTGGTTCATTTTGCTGTACCTCCTTCCGTTCCCTCCACTGCGTCCGACTCCTTCCTAGGCTTATTATCGAGCAGCCTTACGGATGCCCGTGCTAGCCCACAGTAGGGTCGGAAGTTGCAGGCCCTGAGAGTGGCCAATGAGGAGTCGCTCACCAGACAGGCGAAGTGGACGCTCGAGGCATCCTTCTTCGTGCTCCCCCTAGCGACGGCCCACCCATCGGTCTTCAGACCTGGGTTTTGCCTGTCGAGGAGTAGAAGTACTTTCTCGACAGTGTACTTGGGCTCCTCCACGTGGACCACCACTCGATGGCGTTTGGGCAGCTCATCGACCGGCAGCACACACACGGATTCACCTTGGACGAGTAAGTCCGTGGAAAGGCTTCTGAGCCAGTTCCCCGTCTCCTCATCTGCGCACGAGAAGACGATTGCACCGTCCCTCTCCCAGCTGCCGGTAAAGGATGGTGTTTTAGTGCCAACAGGAATTTCCATGATGGCGTCCACAATCTTGTCCCGGATGGCTTCTATGTCGCCGGCTTCAAGTTTTTTGTCAGGGTAGCCCCTTATTATGAGGGCTAGCCTGAGGAGTCCTTTTGTGGCCTGGGCGTAAGAACCTTGGTCGGAGACTTTCGGTCTTTTCCCTGTCGCCTGATGGGAGGGGCTTGGGGTGTTTGGCCCTTGTCTGGGGCGTTTAGGAGCCCCAGGGGCCTCTGCAGTCCCGTCCTCCGGCTTAGACTTAGCACTGGAGGCTCGGGGGTTAGCAGTTAGCCCCTCTCTCATCAGTTTTTTGTAGCGACGCCTTGCGGCGCCGTTATATCTAATGCGGGTTTTGGGTGGGCTTTTTGATGGGCCCGCCCCCGCGTTGGGTGCCTCCTGTGGTTCGCTTTGAGACAAAGCCACCCCCTGGAGTGCTTCAATTAAGTTTATTTTTGGTGGTGTACTGTTAATTTGATCCATTTTTGTTCCCACGAGTTCCGCGGTAGTGCGATATCACCCGGACAGAGCCGCGTATGACCGGGGCTTGGCTTATACTACCCGGAGGACGCCCGGTATCCGGGAGGCACCGTAAGAGACGCAACACTCCCTGCGCCATGCAGCCATTAGCACGGTAGCTTACACCTCGGCTTGGAGAGTTGGTCCGCGGTGGGGCCTTTCACACACAGTGTATTAGCCACCACTACCCGAAGAGCACCCGGCCTCGGGTATCATCCCTCGAGCCGGGGTCCCTTCGGGCGTTCTCCTATCCGCCACCTGGAGACGCGCCCGGTTGGTGCTCAGCCGCCGGGGAGGTTATACATAGTAAAAGCCAAAAAAAAAATAACGGAGAAAAGAAAGAGGTGAGTACAGTAAGACTAGTGTAATAAGTAAAATGTTACCGTATTTATAGATATACAGTAAAAGTCATTATCGACTCAAAGCTAGAAAACCTTTACCTTTTTTTTAAATTCACACACAATAGTGTAATAACCAACTGCAGAAAAGACACCGGATCCATCCAAAAACTTATATCTAATTTAATCATATAGAAATGGCAAACGGAATGGCAACAAACTGATTATTCAATTGAATAAAGCACAAAGCATGTCGTGAACATCTTATTTCCATTTCAATCTCCTTTCTCTCAAGAAGTCATCGAGTTAGTTTCCGAATCTGAATCCCTTACAAACAAGAAATTCAGCCATGCTTCAGTAATCGCAAAAAGGTTCGGCAGTTGGGATAACGAAGTTAAATCACAATTAAATTAAATATTCGCCTTAGTTCAGGATAGTTAAATGTTATGCTATAAATACGGCCACTACGTGACCTGACGTAGTAATATACTTCTTTAATACCTATTTGGATTCTAGAGTAGACATCTATTTTTAATTACACTCTTTGTCACTAGTTGTTAGCGAATGGTTTCGTGCAGCTTGGGCCACAAGATCTATTTTGTTCTCGGATTGGCACAACTCACGATTCAGCTCCTGTTCGGAAGCCTACTCGTGCGGAATGCTACCCCGGGTAAGACTCTCGCGTCTCAGGCCTCAAAGCTGGTAAGCCGGTTTCTCCTGGAGATATTGCATCCCGGCGCTACTGGACGGTTTGCGCACCGTTCAGCGACGCCAATCGGTTGTGCGCTCCGACTAATTGCTGAAGGTATCTCGAGACTAAAGTAATATACTGTCTTCTAAGCAGCGGGGTTGGATGTTGACATGTTGTCATACCACTCTTGAAACCACCTTGGGCCGCTCGATCCCGTGTGGCATTACGGGCAAAGAACGTCTACGTAGTTCAGCAAAAACTTCGGACCCGTAACCAGTCGGGATGATGGAGGTATCCTGAAGGTTTACTCCAGGCGGAGATATCCTACCAAAACTGGTAGTTAGGGGAGAGGCTGCCGTTGGTTACCTTTCCCTGTGCCTCGCCGTAAGGCGTTGGTCTCTAACGGGTTGTTGACGAGCTAAACAGTAGATTGTCTTGTCTAAGTCTTCTACGCTCATCTCACGGCTGAAAGAACGATCACATATCGTTATACTAGCCTGGAGTGACGGGTTCGACCGTTGTCATCGCCCGACACCGCACTACTGTAACTTGTTGTTCTCATACCGAGAGATCTTCTTAAAGGCCTTTAACCAAACTATTTTATACTTACATTATTTTTATCTGAAACATTTTGTTCCTTTGGACAATATTTTATATATTTTTCAATCTATTACGGATACGGATAACCACGAATAACAGTCACAAGCAGATGTTGTTGTATTTGTCGTAGTATATTTGGGTGCGGTCGATTGCCATCACCTGTGGGTAAATATTGGGGGTTACTTGAAAAAATAAAGGTTTGCCCTGCGGCGCCGTTATCTCGATTACACCGATTCACCCTTACGACGGAGTTACAAACCCTACACCGGTAGCATACCCTTTAGTTGAATCTCTTAATATAACCCGAGAAGCATCGTTTCTGCATATGAAGAAATTTCCCTGCCGTTTTTAGATGCTGTGTATGTTGCTTTCTATTCTAGAACCGACCACATTAGTACATACATATAAACTTCACCTGGGATAGCTTAAGAAGTATGTGCGGTTCAATGCTAGGTTTATGGAAAAAGTTTGTAGAGCGTGATATCTTACGTGACATTTAGGGTAGTAAATGTAAAATCGCAGCCTATAAATACTGTAGGGCAGGCGGAGTGAGTGGTGAGTTTGTGCCGCTGTTTCCTCTAATCCATCAGAAACGCGTTGTTTTCATTCGCCGACCGGTGATCAATTTTGGCCACCGCTTTTTATTTACCTTAACGGGCAAAAACTTTCACAGCCCCGCCCACCTCCCTATTTTGGATCGATAGCCGCGGGCTGTTTGGGACTATCCTCAAAAATAAGAAAGTTTTATACGTTTAATATAAACATGCAACTTACATATATAATTTTTTAGGGTCCCTCTGTTGCAGTTAGGCCACTAAGACCCATGTGTAAGGGTTGGCCAAACTCACGGGTCAACACACATCCGGCAGCCTTCACGCAGAAGTGCGAGCCCGGGTAGGAGCCTGGCCTGCGGGCCAGTTCCCCTAGGAATCGTTCTTCGAGCGCTTTTGGGCGGTTTGCGCACTGTGAAGAGTTAGCTAATTGACTGTGAATTCTAACTGATAGTCTGGGGAGTTTAAAAATAGATTGTTTTCTATAGAGCGGTGATGGTTGTTGAAACAACCATTCGGCTACCCAATACTGGGTGAACAGTCGGGCAAAGGATTCCGTGGTCCGCAATAGATTTGGTAGATATCGAATCACCGCTACACAAAGTAGAGGTCCACGCAAGTGACCTAGAACCTAGTCGAGAGGGCGGAGAAATCTGGCCATAGCGAGGGCGCTTGGTCTGCCCGGTGGTTTAACTACCCGGTACCGGGCGGTAAGGTCTGGTCTCTTGCGGCCAGTTGACAGAGCTAGGTAGTGGATTGTCATTGTCTAAATCTTCTACGCTGAAAGAACGATCACATATCGTTGTACAAGGCTGGGGTGTCGGGTTGGTCTGTTGTAGTGGACGCCGTTCAGCTGTCGGTACACTGCATGAACGAATGTAGCGAAAGAGAAGGTCTCAAAGATGATCTGCAAAACCAAGCTCATGGTCGTTTCTGGAAGATTCAACCTAAACCCAGTGATTGAAGTATCAGGACGAAAGCTAGAAAGACTTATAAAGTATAAATATCTAGTCACCTGGTTGACTAAAAACTGAGATAGTGATACCGAAATAATACTTGCCAGGAGTAGCTTCAGCAACATAAAAAGTACTGACTAGCCAGAGTCTTAAAATGAGGCTACGGTATCGGTTGCTACATTGGCCGATAGCATAGAGGTATTCAAGTTTTTGAGTGAGTCCTTCCCACCTACCGTGTAAATTAAGTATTAAGTATCCACCTATTTTACCTGGCATAACATGAAATTACTGTTTGTATCTATTGAGACTAATAAAGATGAATACGAATAACAATAGTTAATTGTGGAACTCTTTCAAGTAGTCTTCTCTTTGTTCCTTGTAGGCAGCTTCCTACAAAGTCGAAAATATATGTAATCAGTTTTGTATGTACGTAGTAGTATGTTGTTTTTTTATGTACGTTTCCAATATCAATTCTATTAAGATAGGACCTTAAGATGATCTCTCTCTCTCTCCCTCTCTCTCTCTCTCCCTCTCTTTTCTCTGCCTTTCGATTTCCCCTTATTTGTCCATTTCCTTCTCAACTTTTCTTCCATACTCCAAACTTTTCTCCTTAAAACGTTGAATACGAGTCGGGAGTCCCTTAGCTGCGACCTTACATCCAATTAATTTAGGAGTATCGGGCCAGTCGCTTTGTTCCGGCTGACCCAATTTGTTAGTATTCAATAATTTAAAAGCCGGCCCTTGAGACTGAATCAATTATGAATCAAACCCTTATATGTAGAATTAAAGAGTAGTTTAAATCGTGTACGCTCATTAGCGCTTCCACCCTAAGAGTTTTGATATCGAATAGCGTACAGCCATATTCCAATAACCTTTACTCAGGGATGCAGGGAATGTTTAGATGTATTCAATATATCTAGCTTATGTGTCCTATTATCATATTTTAAATTATTAGAAAGCTTAATATTAAGGCTAATAAAAATATGTTAATGGAAATAGTACTATTTAATTGTATTTCATCTTATGTTAGTAAGTTATTATACAACAGAATTCTTTTATTTTTATCTACAAAAAAACCATTGTGCATCAGGTGTCTTGGAGAGATTAAAAAAGCTCCAGAATATTTTCATTGAGAACCCAATTTATTCTATTAGGGTCTTTGACAGTATTAAATTTGCTAATCTTAAATGATTATTTTGATTGTAATTTTCTTCACTTTTTGCGTTACTAAATCCAATCATTTTAACAATTGGAGATGACATTGTATTGGCTATTTGTATTATTGTTGTAATTTTATATTTCTAATTTAACTATTATATAACCTGACTGTTGGTTTTTCTACTTTGACTAATTGTTTTTTCATTTATGGTATTTCAGCAGCTCAAGTTTTTTTTTAAAGATTTTATATTTTTATTACAAATTGTATTATTAGTTGTTTTTACACTTTAAGAAATTGACAATATATACAAAAAATGTTTGCAACATAAGGTACAGTAGCAATTGTAATAATTGAATCAAAGACATGTTTTAGAAAACAACCCATTTTGCGATACATTTTTGCGAGGCTTTGCTGGCAAAATGGATAAATGGTCAATATTGCTTTATTGACCATAAGGACAATTAATCAATATTTAGAACTATGAGTGAACTCGTTGGTTTCGTAGTAAATCCTATCTACCGAAACGCAGTACGTCATTGTGCAATCTACTACCCTATATAATCAATGGTAACAGGCTAAATGAGTGTAAAGATGGGGATGGGGCACATTTGACAAGTGTTGTTTCCATAAATAGAAATTGAACATCTACTCTTTTATCTAACAATAATCAAACCGAGTTGAAAGTAATTTTGATGTTCAATTATTACGTTTTAAAATGAAAAAATAAATCTGAAACTCGTTCAGAGTTTCAGATTTATTTTGATGTGAGTGAGGCCCTTGATAAAAAATCACGATTTATTTGACGGATTTACAGCGTACTTTATTGAATATACTTGTTACATTGTGTATACGTGAATGCGTGAATGCGTGAAAATAATCACAATAATGGTTATTCTATCGAAAATACGTCACTTATTTATAGCACAGCATACTAGACAGTAGCTTATCTTAGAACAAAACTGAAATCGAAGCGAATACGTCACGAGTCGTAAGGGCTCGGATGCCCGCTACTCGGCCTACGCAGATCGTATAGATTTGGCGGAAGAGCTACCATAATTGACACGGCCCGGTGGCATTGTGGTTAAGTCGCCTGATCTTACATCGTAAGGTTCCGGGTTCGATTCACCATTTTCCGTTGGGATTAAATTTACGGAATTGAATTTCAATTATGTCGATTGAATAAAATAACAAGACACACACACACATGCACTCATACATATAAACACTTCATGGTATTGTTGATTGTAAGAGATTGTCCCATGACAAACCCTGAAAGTTCCAAATATTTTAATTATTTCAGTAACATTTATGTGACAAAATTTAGACTATTTTCTTCGATATATGTCTATAAGATTTATATTACCTTCTTTTTATCCACAATTATTTGAAACGGATCGCCTCACAGAAACAATTAGAGGAAATTGAAAGAGCTTTTCAGTGACATACAAAGCTCACAGTTATTGATCCGTAAGCCATCCCCATAAATATGTTTAGCACAATCCGTCATCCACTGGAACAACACGCCAGGTTTGAATCATTCAAAAGCGCTAATTGAGGTTCACGACCGTAAGACTGCGTGAGGTCTTATCGCTAAATAGGAACAATCTACGACTATTGGTGAGGGCGCTCACGGGACATTGTGGTCTGAACAGACACATGTACAACCTTAAGCTCCGGGACACGAAAATGTGCAGGTTCTGCCAAGAGGCAGAGGAAACTTAGCTACACCTCACGTGCGAGTGTGGCCCGCTGATGCGTAAAAGATACACCCACATGTGTGGTCATTACCTCCAACCTGAGAAGGTAAAACAATCTGGCGGCAAAATCCTGATGCGGTTCTTAAATGACACGAGGCTTAGCGCAGAATTGTAGCAGGTGACGAACACAATATATAAGCAATGGTCGTAAAGTTACAAGGCTCATCAAGACCTTAGAAAAGCCCCAAACAAAAAAAAATATAAATATGTGAAATCCCCATACATTTTTGCTCGTCCAAAATAATATATTTTTATATTAGCCCTAAAACAACATATTTGGCTAATTTGGGATCTTGTAACGCAGTCTGCGTGAGACCTGCATAATTTAATTTATTTTATTACATTTGCCAACAGAACATGGTGTAATTCCCACCAGGAAACCGCTAAAATTGCGCCTGTTTATTTCTTTCAAGACCGGAATTCGGTAGGATATAATTTGAATGTTTTGCTTCGGTGAAATTGTATGTAGCGTAGCGTAGCAGCGCGTGGGGGTGTCTGTGAGTGTGGGTGTGTTTGCTCACATGAGTTTTGTGCTCGTGTATCGGTGCTGTCCCCAGAGGGCCGGCTTACCGCAAACGACTGGTGCGCTGTTCGGGGATCGAACCGTGCGGCGGGGGCTGAAGGACCCGCGGAGCGCGAGGGAAGCGCCGAGGTGCCTGATCGAACCTAACCTAACCGATTCCTATGTACATTTCGAGCGGTAAGCCGTTCGGGATTTGGAAAAGGTCCGATGGACACGATGAATTATTTGTATCAGCGCCTAATTTGCATCAAAGCGATCTAATCTACCGCTGGATGACCCCCATTAAAAATACGCATTAACCTAATTCGGTGGAAAAAGTTTAATACTGTTAAAGACATCCCAGAAATTGGTATTTTTTTTAGATAATTTATTGAGTTAATTATATTAAGTTTAGTAATAAAATAAATACCATACCGTACTTTGTCTTGAGTTGTCAGAGATGATATTTTAAACATTTCATATTTTTTTCTCGAAAAACAAACTTTGAAAGACTTATCTCTCACAAAAAAATGCCGAAATGGATTAATACTTTGTGGTAGAACCGACAAAAAGGCTACCTAATATATATCTCCTTAATTGTCGTGAGATTTATTTTTCGTTTCCCTCCTAATTTAGGAATAAAACAATAAAAAATGTAATATATTCCGTCATTTCCCATGCTAAAAAGCCGTAAGTCTACCTACAAATATCGAAACCACCACTAAATGTCTTGAAATAAAAACAACACCTAGTTAATAAAGCCCGTTTTAATTTAAGAGATCTATATTTTTGAGACACCATTTAGACCTAAAAATAATTAGAAAAAACTGAAATGAGCTGGGTGCAATGATCAAGTTTCAATAGTCTCGTCTGATTCTTCCAGTGCCCGCAGCGGCTTGCCGAGCCCTCCTAAGTCTAGGCAGACTGATTAAGTGAATCATATACTCTTCCTTAATATAAATTCAAGAGAACATTATTTGAAGCAGTACGGGGTCTAAGTAGGAAATATGTGAGAAAAAACAAAGTCGGAGTAAAGAAGGAAGAAAGTATGTTATCATTTCAGGCAGTTACCCGAATGATGTATCGAATTCTAATTTTTGATCATGTATATATTCATAAATCTTTTTCATACACATTATAACAACATCACTTTCGTTCAAGTAATTTCCGATCGATCAATGTCCGATGAATATTTATCTCGATGTGATTTCCATTTTGGATCCCGCGCAACGAGTATGAAAATGCTAAATGCGATTGGTTTAATAATGCTTTTTCGCTTGAAGTTTACTCAGCTAATATTTGTATCACATATTCGGCGGAGAGCGCCCTTTAAAATAACATTACATGAATATTCATGCGAGAGTATATTTTGTCGCACGGTCAACGAGCGAACTGGAATATTGTTATTTCATTAGAAGTGTTGACAGTTTGGAATAAAATAATTTCTGCTCTCACATCTATGTTAATTTGGTTCATGGAATACTTTAATCCTCGCTATTTTGTGAATGTACATAGAACAATAAACATCACCGGTTTTTGCAATGGCTCCTCTTATATTGTTTTTATTATGGAGGATTGGATTTTTTCGTCACCTCTTTGATGTATAACTTGAAGTTGTCAACTACAATGGGCGAACCCGTTACCTAAATTGTAACGATAATGATCGTTCTATCTCCCGTGGAGTGAGCGCAGAAGACTTTAGGATGATACAGATCTAACGTCTAGCGAAGCCAACAAACCCGTCAGAGGCCAACGCCTTACGGCGAGGCACCGGGTTGGTGACCCAGCGGGATGCTTCACCTTCTGACTACCAGTTTTTGCAGTATATCTTCGTTAAAAATTACATACTAGGATTCCTCCGACCTCCCGACTGGTTACGAGTCGCTTGCGCGGCCCCTACCTGCCTTATATTCAGCGGTGAAGACCATTTGCATATTTTGCTTGGTTCTGAATTTACTAGGTGTACAAATATGAAACCGGTAACGACATCTAGCGGTCGATAGCCGAATATGCATGAGCTTCCGAACCGTACCAACTATCTCAGTGATTCATTCTGTCATCTGTCAATTATATTCAGTTCACAATTTGTCAAGTTTCTTATAACAACGCATTTTGTTGCGCTCGTAAAAATGACGAATTTCGTGCCTGAAAACTCTCATTTGCGGGAAATTCGTGCCTGAAAACTCTCATCGCCAGGCAAAAACGAAACCCAATATTGATCAGGACCCAATATTAAACTCAGACTGTAACATTTTTGCATCCATTAAATAATTCGGATACAAATATTAGAGTGACGAAGGCGCGGGCCGGCGGCTAGTAAATAATAAATCCAGCGTTAAATCGATTAAAGTCGTCGAATTCCAATCGTTGTGCGACAAATATTTCACGGGGCAAACTGGCATAAATTTCATTGTATCAACGTGCCCAGTACGTTACGGCAACTTCCCGCGGCCGCTTTGTGTGCCTGCAATAGTGCAGACCCACGCGAAATGGAAAACAGAGCAATTCAACGCGCGATTCGAATTAATCATGCGGATTCGGCATGGCTTAATTGCGTAACTGACTGGCCGCCAGATTCGGTGCAATTTCGGCGCGCAGTATTGACAGTCCATCACTATTTTTCCGCACTTTTAAACATGTCAACGCCTGGAACGGAGTTACTCATTTAATATAACAGATAAGGCGTAAAGCTGCTGGTATGACGTTTGAGATTACAAACTGAATATCGGGAGGAAGCCAATAAGATATAATCTGGGTATTATCTGGTTAGCCTTCCCAACGACGGTTACATATGAGTAGCGGTGTATTGCGGGCGAGAATTATGAGTGAGATTATGAGTACGGGGGATAGGTGGTTCTTAACCCCTCAAATGAATGGCAATTAGCTCGGGTTGCCTACGGCAAAATGTTTATAAATTTATATTTACATTTACATTTACATTTACATAGAGCGGGGTTTACTATAGAGCTATAGCATTACTATAGAGCGGATTACTATAAAGCGGCGCACATTTACATTTATATAAATTTACATACATTTTGTATACATTTTGCCAAGGCATCCCTTAAGGGACGCCTCACATTTGAGGGGTTAATAATTAGGAACTCAAATCAAAGAACCTGGTTGTCGTTGATCAATTATTGATCAACATCAATCAGGTTCTTTGATCTGAGTAGGTACATACATTTTTGCAGCGATTGTCGTTTAATTTCATTTCCCTGGTCGAAACTCAACTTTTTAAATAGGTAGCATATATTTTTAATATTTTTTATTTTGTCCTTTTTTCTAGGTCAAAATAAATAAATAAATGTATGCGAAATATAAAGTGATCGAACTCCCTACAAAGTAAATTAATAAACTAACGGCAAGCGTACTTAACTGCATACCCATTTTAACAATTGACGCTGAACACCCATTTTAACGTAAGCGTACACGTACGCTTTTTACGCGTACCCATTGTAGGACATAACACAGCGCACTCATTTTACCTCACTATACACCCATTTTAGGATTTAACACTGAACACTCATTTTAAAACTTGCCATTGCACGACCATTTTAACACTTAACGTGGCACACCCATTTTAACACTTAACATTCCACGCCCATTTTAACAACTAACATTTCACGCCCCGTTTGAACACTTAACAATGTAAATATATTTTATCACTAGACACTGCACACCCATTTTAACACTTAACATAGTATATCCATTTCAAAACTTAACACTGTACACCCATTATAACACTTAACAATACAGACCCATTATAACACCTAACACTGCACACTCATTTTAACACAACACTGTACACCCATTTAAACGCTTAACACTATACACACATTTTAACACCTATTTTAACACTTAACACTGCACACCAATTTTCAGGCCAATTAAGTATTATTGAAAAAAAGCTAACTCAGCGAGACATGTCATAATCTTAACATTTTTGAGAAGTCTATGTAATTTACTATGTACTACCTTATCTTACCCAAATTACCTTAGAATTACTTGTGTATGGGAATACACAAAAAAATGTACAGCCGCAGACGTCTGAGGGATGTGCACTGAACAGGTTAAAAGGTAATTGTATCTACATATATATATCGTATTTATTTTTGATTGTTGCAATCTGAAGATGTCCGTAAAAAAAAATTTTTTGTGTATTATTTTTTAAAATATTACCAAATACTTTCTGTCATATCAGTATGTGAGATCAAGCTAGTTGGCTATGTAACTCGCCACAGAGTCACTTCGATTCCAAAGATGCTTGTGCTCACCCAACCTTTTTTAATTTGTTGAAGATAGACACTTTTAAGCTTGTTTTAGCTAGTTACGCTTACATCATTATGCAAGTTTCAGAACTTAATTTAATTCGCTGTCGGAATCGGAATCGCTGACGCAATTAGCCCTTAGTGAAGGTCGTTTGTTTCATTTATTAAAACATATCAATTATTTACGCCGATTTCCAGTGCCTAATGACTTTTTCGATAGTTATATTTTACTATATTTCGTCCATAAGCGTGCAGCGGAAGATTCTCTGCGCTTATATTTTTCACGGCCGTTTGCGTCCGTCATACAGAATAGGCCATATGGGATTTCGAAGCGATGCCGATATTATTTACCGCCTATTTTACTATTCTTGTTTCTAAGGCACAGTGCGGTCTCACCCTAATGGTTTCTGATGGGTTCCTAACGGTTCCGTGCAGCTTGGATGGTGTTGGCCAAAAATCTATGTTATCTGGCCTGCCTGTCTCCTCGAAGAGGGGCTTACCCTGTCAGGGCCGCTGTGAGCTTCTGCAATTGATGTAATCCTGCAGTCGGAGGCGGTTGGGATCAGAAGATCGTGGATTCGGGGGAATACCGCGGGCGGAACTGGGCAGTTTGTGCTCCATCCGATTTGCTACCGGAGAACGGAGAAATCCGGCCAAATCTGGTAATAAGGGTGTGAGATTGACCCACTGGTTTCACACTCCAGTGCTTCGCGGTAAGGCGTCGGCTTCTGACGGGCATGTTGGCGGAGCTAGACTGTGGACTGGGTTGTCTCTGAGTCTCTTTGTAATCACCCTACGGTTGAAAGAACGATCTATATAGTTATAACAGCCTGAGGTGTCGGGTTCGCTTGTTGCAGATGACAGCTCCAAAGTGCCGTCTCATCCACTTTATTCCCCGGCCCTTCATTTCACCTGAATTCCAACTATCTTTGAGAAAAATCAGCTAATATTCGACCGATTATTCATCAAATCATACCACAGAAATTCTCTAAAAATTCTTATAAACGATTCAAATAAATGAATATGAGATAGGTCGATTATAATAGACACGAAATTCGAATAGACAAAAAAGTAATTTTAATAAAACCAGCGATATGAATAGCCGCCTTTGGCTGATAATTTAGCTATGAGATATTTACGAATTTCCTCGGAATTCTTTGTTTTCCGCCGGGAAAAAGGGCCGCAGAGCGAGGTTTATTTGTGCTATTTGAATTGGTAATTTTTTATGATAATATTCACCCATCAGAACCGATTATTTTTCCGTGCTCCGAATTCAAAACGGGCAAAGAGGGCGTGGCCAAATATTATATAATCCATTTTCTAAGGCGGTGGTTGGGCGGGTGCTTAGAACCCTGCTAAAAATATATTAAAATATTATATTTAGTGCTTAAAATATATTCAAATATTATATTTAGCTGCTCAGCCAGCAAATGAATACGATTTATATTCTCCCGATTTGGAAATAATTATTGCAAGCTAACCGCGACACAGAAACTCCTCTCCATTCCCGTGTCTTTTCTTCTATGTTATATATAATAATATATCTCGTGTTCAGCTAGCAAATGTATTATGATGGATTATAATGGGAGGGAGGAAAGCAATTCAATCATATCATATCAATTACGAGAATTATCTCTCAATAAATACGGAGTGCTATATGCCGCATTGTTGTAGTCGGTTCGTTCGTTCTATGTCATTCACTGAATCGATCACAGGGCGCATAATATTACTGCTTAAAATAGACGAATCGAGCAAGCGTAGCGGGCGTAGCGCGCGAAGCGTAGCACAGAATAGACATAGATAATGAGCGTAGCTAGCTACTTTTGCACAGGCAGATTCATACGATTCTTTAAGAAATCCACTGAGAAGAGGGTAAAAATATTTGTTATTCAACTCTTGCACTTCGTCGTTGCCAAAGGTTTAAGGGAATAATTTTAAACTCCATGTTACTACACCACAAATATAATAAATTAAATAAATTTAAATAAATGTAGAAAGGGGGCTCAAAGCAATCACCTTAAAAGAAAAGTAACATTATTTCTCTTAGGAATGACATACAACAACTGATTTCTTATCTTTAGAAGCTTCATATGAGGATTTTGAATAATGTTTGGTAAAAAAGCCAAAACACTTTAAAAAAAAGGTAAATTACCAAATTCCCACGAATGCCCGCTTCGCCCGAACGGGGGGGGGGGGGGGGAGCGGGCACGTGTTTTTTTTTCGACACTAAGTAGTTGCCATCAAGAACTAACCTCAGAAGTTTGAGATAGGTAAAAGTAGATACAAATAAATCACGACCAGATAAACACTCAATAACGAATAGGTCGTAATAATAACATAAATTACACAAAAATAAAGTGAACACAAGTAACATAACTCAAAATTTTGCTAAAAAAATTTACTAAAATATTTTTTTGCACAGATTCTAAACGCGTGCTCGCAGGCGAACAGGATGACTGCAGACAGGTGACAGGGGCGCGGGGCTTACCCACGTGGTACGGCAGGACGCCATTTTTTTAAATGAATGTATACACGAGGGTGCCCGCTTTGGGCCCTATGTCCGCTTTAGGCGCCCTTCCCCTAAATATGCGATCAAGTGTCGACGCAGCTTAAGAGCAGACACCCCTAAATGACTTTGAAGTTATGTTTTGATCCAAATTAAAAGAGAAAAAATATTACCAGCGGTTCGTACCTTACCTTTCCTTTGCAGTACCGCTTGCAGTACACACGGTCCTACTGATTTAGTCGTAACGAAATAGACACTCGTGTAGAGGGTAGCTTCCAAAATCGCCTTGACCCATTTTAATCCCTCCGCCAGCAACAATCGCTCCGCCATCACGACCAATTTAATTTTGTATAGTAGCCGCAACCCTTCGGACGTTTTATCGCAGGTAGCTACATAGGTGCATAGACAATATAATGTGTGAGTAACCCTTTATATAGTCAGCGGTTGAATATTGTCAGTCATGACAGTACAAACGCTCAAAAGATTACGCGTTTTCGACGAGAGCGGTCCGACTAAAGCGGAGATCACTGTGACATTGGGATTAGTGAAAACGATCCGCCTGAAATGACGTGTGGATTATTTCCGCCATACCGCATCGGTCTGTTTTCCCTTCGGCTTAAGCGGCGGCAATTGTATTATTTTAGGGCAGCTATATAGTCACTGGATTTTGAACGGATACGTCCATTCGTAGACCTGCATATTGGCTGATGATAATCAATATATACATAGTAAGTAAACTTGCCATATTAAAGTTTGGTTTACATTATTTTTAAAAAAACACAAATCACCCTTAACTTGATTCAGACTGAATAATTTCGTTATTTCCACGTTTATTTATCAATATTTATTCCGTAATACGAGTTGTTTTAAAAATTTACATTAGTAAAAGTAATATAAATTACCCTTTACTAGGTCCAGTCTGGTTAAATTCGTTATTTCCACATTTATTTATTAATAATTTTTCCGTAATACGAGTTGTTTTAAATATTTACAATACTCAAAGTAATACAAATTAACCTTTACTAGGTCCAGACTGGATACATTTTGTTATTTGCACATTTATTTATTAATATTTATTCCGTAAAACGAGTTGTTTTAAATATTTACATTACTAAAAGTAATACACATTATCCTTTACTAGGTCCATACTGGATAAATTCGTTATTTCCACATTTATTAATTATTATTTATTCCGTAATACAAGTTGTTTTAAATATTTACCTTACTTAAAAGTAATACAAATTATCCTTCACTAGGTCCAGACTGCATAAATTCGTTGAGTCCTCATTTATTCATTATTATTTATTCCGTAATACGAGTTGTATTTACATTACTTAAAGTAATACAAATTACCCTTTACTAGGTCCAGACTGCATAAATTCGGTCTTTACACATTTATTTCTTAATATTTATTCCGTATCACGAGTTGTTTAAAATATTTACATTACTAAAAGTAATACAAATTACCTTTTACTAGGTCCAGACTGGATAAATTCGTTAATTCCTCATTTATTCATTATACTTAATTCCTTAATATGAGTTTTATTAATATTTATATTACTAAAACTAATTTAAATCATCATCGAGGCACCAGACTAAAAAGAAATCCTCTTTATTCATTAGTAATTATTCCGCAATACCAGTTTTATTTTTATAATATTTCCATTGTTTTCCATAATGGGTTTTTAATATAATTACTAAAGTCAAAGTCTGAAATTAGGTCTAAGGACAATATAATTAAATATATATATTCCATCGTAAACTTATTGCGTATATATGTTGCACATAAATAGAAAATAATAGTACAGAGTTTTATATTTTTCTGACACATTCTATGTGGTTCGTTTCTGGAAAACCCACCAAAGAATACGAGAAGTCACTTTTTTGGTACTATTATTGTTATGATATATTTTTTCTTCTGTTGCATTTAATAGATGACAATAGAAATTAGTTGTATGCTTAAAGATGACAGGTGGAACAGAAAGAATACGTTAAGAAATAAACAGAAAATAGGTAAGATAATAATCCCTTAATTTTCGTGGAATATGTCGCAAGCAATTCTGAAAAATAAATAGATATGGTAACGGGCATATGTATCATTCAAATGGTTGCTAATCGTATGCATTTTCACAAAGATTACAATATAATAGATTACAAGATTATAATAAATATGATTTTACTGGTAGCCCAATAAAATCCTCTTCGGAATTCTGTTGTAGAAATATGTATATTGTCCCATAAAAGAAGTTAAGATGTTTTTAATGGGAACCTGGGAACTAAAAGCTTATTTATGCCTTTGGTGTGGATATTATAGCGGTGGCTGATTTCATTGCACAGATTTAGGTTTTACAGACATACACTTGCAATAGACACAGACTAGCTATATAAGGGTATTAATTCCCTTTTAAATTTCTAGCAGTGTACCTAGAACGAAACCTATACGAGTATATCGAACGAATAGCCCTTTTTTGTAGCACGACCATAGTTTCAAATGCAGCCCTAGAATTGATGTAGTACAATAGCTACTTATACTAAATCGTTGAACTTGATTATGTACAATATTAGCTACAATACAAAATAACCACTTAGTTACAATAATCATAGCTATTACTTTGATTATTGAATATAGACTACGCATTACAAAAATTTAGTCGTTAGTAACGGCGATTTGACCACCGTGAAATACTGGTGAAATGAAAAAGCTAAAATACTTAGTGGTCACTAATAAAGTAGTAATGGCCGTCACTAAAGCGACGCCCAGACACAAAGTAGCGGTTCGATTGCTTTCTCGGGACGGTTGATTGCCTCCATCCACGTCGCTGAAAGTATTGGCTACTCCAGCGCTCCAACCACACAGATGAATAAAGTATCGGCCACAGATATGACATGAGCTGAAATTCGCCCCATCGATGTGCTCCTAACAAGTGTGAAGATGATCATCATTTTAAACTTGTAGTTTATTTGACCTACGAGTATACCATATTAAATAAATCAATATGAATAATTTAGTAACGTCTCAAAAATTATTTATTTCAAAAAATATCATTTACCCATAGAGCATCAAACACATCGTACATATAAAATAGTATTAAGGATAACATTGCAGATATTTAAGTCAGATTAATTTCAAATTAGATAATTTGATTACAATTATCTAACAAAGGACAATTCAATTTTTGTTTTTTTTTTCAAATTTATATTTCATTTATATTTATATACGGTCAATGTCCATAGCCGTTTGGGAAACAACATTCGCCTCGCTCATGTGGTGCATATGGAAGCGAACGAATATTACCATCTAAACCAAAATATGACTATACCGAACGTTGGTCCTTCCCATTCTTCTTTATGGATCGGAAACGTAGACGTTACTACAATCGGACCTCAACAAACTCGAGGTCTTCCAAATGCGATGCTTGAGGCAGATTCTCGGTGTCTCATTCCACCACCGACATTGAAACGAGACCGTTAGAGAAAGATGCGATCAACAAACACCAATCGAAGAGAAATACAAAAACATCAACTACGATGGTTTGTTTGTCGAATGAACTATAATCGCTTGCCACGTATACTTATTTAGCGAGACCGTCCGAAACAATGGAGAATTCAGCGTTCGGCACCGAAGAAAACCTGGCTGAAGAATATCGAAGACGACTTATAGAATCGACAATTATCGGCTATCGAAGCTCGAGACGTCGCTAAAAATCGTCAAGAATGTAAACGATGCGTGAATGGAGCACGAGATCCAGCGGTACCGACAGCAGCGTATTGGCTGCGAGGGCCACCCCATCTTAAATCGCCGGCTATGGAATAAAGAATTTATATTAATAACATTTTAGAATATAAACCAGAGGCTCTCACAAGAAACCAACTCGCAAATTGACGTCTTTTGTCCAGATAAACTGGGGTAAAGTGACAACAACCGGTATTAAGTTAACACTACGAGTTACAATGAAAATATTTATTGTTAGGGGAATGACCACAGATAACTGCTGAAATTAACTCAAGTATAATATCAGTCTTCGAATTCACCATGGGCGCAGCAGATGTATTCACTCATCTTGGAGGCTGCAACGCGGAGTTGTCACCATATGATGTCAAACGTGACTAGTCACCGGTTTTCATCCAGGCGCAGAGTGCAGGTTGAAGGGTGCAGCTGCATTCTATCAGGGTGCAGCTGTTCATGGTTCATTTATGTATGTGTTCCGTTACACCATAACTTCTAAACTCTAGGCCCGATTTAGAAGTGTGTGGTATTGATAAAATCGTTTTTCATCTCGAGTGCCTTCCGATCAAGGGAATCCGATCAAGGGAATCCTTCGTCACGATGTAAGTGGCTTTTATAATTATTTACTTTATAATCATCTTATTGATCAATTCTAAAAAGAATATATACACAAAACTATCAAATATTTCAAAATATTGAATTTTTACATATTTTATGTTTCGTTCATTGTAAATAATCCATTTAGGTTAAAGGTAATCTTTCCAACTAATAGGAAAGAGCTGACTGCTTCCTTTCATTGATATGAGGGCATGTCACGCTTTTAGTTTTAAGTTTTCAGCTGAATATTGATCGCAGCTTCTTTATATCGCACCTTTAGAAAATAAAAAAACGAAATTCGAAATTTTAAATTCTTCCATCTGTCAAGTAGCTCGTCTTGTCTTGTTATTTCCCTTGAAATAATAGGAAATTGAGTGAGTTTACGTATAAAGAAGGATTGTAGCTTAATTTTTGAGATAATTGGATGAAGGGTGAGCGTTACTAGTTGTAAAATGGGCCCAACTTAAACCTACTCCTCTTTCCGCAAGTGAGAGGCATTCATCATTCTCGTTAACACCTAAAGCATTCCCGAATCCGATCAAGGGAATCCTTCGTCACGATGTAAGTGGCTTTTATAATTATTTACTTTATAATTTTTTTTTTTTTTTTTTTTTTATTTTAAACCAGTTGATAGGAGTTCCTACACTTGGTTATGTCAAAAGTAATAAAAATAACAAGTATAATATAAATACCTATTAAGGTATAAGATATAAACGTCGGTATTGCAAGGTATGAACGTTGAACATCCAAGCGCAGATTTTCTAGGTTATATATGTAGAGGAAACAACATTTTCCAATATTTTCAATCAAAATTCTTAAGTAATTTCGTAAAATTTTCTATATAATCTAATTTTCTATATAATCCTAAGTACTAAATAATCAAACAAATATTGGATAATTTCACAAATTATCATACGGGAAGATTTTTTAAAGAAAAAACACAAATACAAAGAAATCAGTAATAATAATTATAGTCAATAATAGTCGCAATTGTAAAATAGTCAATAATAAAAAGAATAAGGAATAATAATAGTCAGGTAGGTCAATAGAGCTGCGAAAAATTGATATTGTCGAAATCCTCAATGCTATAAATGGGGTTTTTAGTCAAAATACCCTGTACCTTTTTCTTAAAGTGAACCTCCCCAAGGCCCCTAATGTGTAATGGAAGTTTATTGTAGAATAAGTAAGATTGGCAGATAAAGCTATTCCGAACCTTACTCAGACGCACCTTAAAATGACGCAAGTCCTCTTTATTTCGCGTATTATGCGAATGAATATTTGAGTTAGTTGAGGTAGTCTCGATATTTTTTCTCGTATACATGATGTTTTGGTATATATACGCGGCGTACAAAGTCATGATACCAGACTCGATGAAGTACTGCTTGCAAGATGTTAGCGAAGATATTGAGAACAGATTTCTAATCGCTCGTTTTTGTAGGCGAAAGATCCTTTTAACATTTGCCGCCATTCCCCAGAACATGAGGCCATAACTTAATAGGGAATGGAAATAGGCAAAGTAGACAGATTTGGAAGCTTCAAAGCCACATAACAATTTGATTTTTTTTATGGCAAATGTGGCGCTACTTAATTTTTTGCTCAGTTCTTCTAGGTGAGTCGACCATTGCAGATTGCTATCAATATGAATGCCTAGAAATTTCGTATGATCAACATTTTCTAATACTTTATCACCATAGCTAATACTGAAGATATTATTTTGGGACGGCCGAAGAGAGAAATTGATGGAGTTTGATTTAGATGCATTAAGAGACAATTGATTTAATTGGAACCAAGTACCAAGTTTTTCCATGGTAACGTCAATTCGCTTAACTAGTTGTTCATGATTTGCATCGCTGAAAATTAGTGAGGTATCATCTGCGTACAGTACAATTTCATCGTTATCAGATAACACGCATTCTGGTATATCATTGATGTATACAAGAAAAAGAAAGGGTCCCAGAATGGAACCTTGAGGTACCCCTTTAGTAATTTTTTGGTGATCGCTCAAGCTGTTTTGGACTTTAGTGACTTGCGTCCTTATTGATCAATTCTAAAAAGAATATATACACAAAACTATCAAATATATATATATATATATATATATATATATATATATATATATATATATATATATATATATATATATATATATATATATATATATATATATATATATATATATATATATATATATATATATATATATATATATATATATATATATATATATATATATATATATATATATATATATATATATATATATATATATATATATATATATATATATATATATAAACCACAAAATTTTCATAAAAAACTGAATAAAAATAATTATAAATACATTAGTTCCCTTTCTGTAAAGGCAGTCGGGTTTTTATTCTTTTTGATATATTTACTTGACTGTATTATATTTCTTTCAAGCTTTGAAAGCCGCCACGTGGCCGTGGCGGTTCTATTTCTGGATATCAGACAAGGTTTCCGCTGTTTTCCTCTAAAACAAAAGGGCCACTTTTTATTACAAGCCATCATATCACCTCGCGTCAAAGGACCGCGAATTAGTTACTTTCAAAAACGCATCTGGTGTATTTGCTTATTCGTTCCCAATCTGTGAGTTTTCAGTGTCGGAGCGGAAGGGCGGTGCGGTGTCTTCGCCCTGCTTGCTCCATTGGCTCCGAATGGCCACCGCCCCGGCGAATGTATGGCGTTAGCGCGACTGCAGTCGAGAAAAGCGGGAATCTATGATCATCGTTGGACTAACTCTTTCTTTGCTGCTTTACGATGCAGACCAATATTTATGGGCGGCTTGCGTCTTTCGGTTCCCGGTATACTTTTTATGTAGTAGCGTCTCCACCTTTCGATAATGCGCTGCCGGTCGCTCTCTTTATTCACCGATCGCTTGGGTAAGTTGACGATTTAGTGTTAAATGTGTCTGTACGATATACCGACTAGGATTCATCGAGAATTTTGTACTCTTATGCTTAGTGGTGTGCTAACCATTGTGTAGTCGTTCCTAAGCATACGACGACTTTTTTCCTTGAAAGTTTTTCATTTTGTATGGCGATTGTGTAGAATTTGTTTGGGATTTTTTAACCTACGGGGGACGGCTTTAGCTGCGTTATTACTATCCGCTTTCAAACTATCTTATAAAAAGCCCTTCCTGATCAATAATCATTTATATTTTTTGATCTAATTTCTTCTTCGTTTTTGTTTCTTATTGATTCTTAGTAATGTTATTATTATATTAACAAATTAAAATATTATTATCATACTTACAGTAATATGTTACATATCATATCGTTGTCTTATATCATATCCGCCACGGATCGCCTTGTTCGGTGTGCTTGTTGTGTCGGCGCTCTCTTATTTTTAAATTGAATAAAAACCAGACAAAATTTTAAATAAATTTGCCTTACTTCAAGTACACTGAACTCTTCAAAAAGTTTTTCTGAAGGGTATCTGTACGGTTATGAAATATGAAACTAATAAATAAATAAATATTTCATAACCGAATTATTTTCAGAAATAAATTCTTCTAAGAAACATAATATGAAATTTTGAATAAGAGGTCGCGATATTAGTACGATTGTATACCTTTTCCCAACTGGAACCGGAAATTACTAACACCGTGTCATCAGCATACGCTATTGTTCTACCAAAACCAAGCTCGCAAAGCGGATTTATGTACCTAGTGAACAGTATTGGTCCGAGCACGCTACCTTGAGGAACGCCAAAAGTTAGTGGCAGGGATACACTTCGAACACCGTTGAGGTTAACAGTTTGTGTTCTGTTTTTTAAATAATCGGAAAACCAATTCAATGCGAGACCATTGATACCATAACCCTTTAATCTTTTACAAAGTATTTTATGGGATATAGTATCAAAAGCCTTCGCTAGATCTAAAAATACCGCAATGCATTTCTTTTTCGAATCAAATGCATTCGTCATGCTTTTAGTAACCTCAATGAGAGCCTTACCCGTACCGACACCGTTCCGAAAGCCGAATTGATTTTTAGATAAAAGATTCATTTTATCTAAGTGGCTAGTTAGTCTTTCCTTTACCACTTTTTCAAGTATTTTGCTCATATTTTTAAGAAGTGCGATAGGCCTATAGTTTGCAATATCTATGTCATCACCTTGTTTATGTATTGGTAATATATTGGCATGCTTAAAATGATTTGGGAAGATCCCCGTCTTAAAGCTTTGGTTTATTATGTATTCAAGTGGAATGGCAAGGTTATTTCTATAGGTTTTTATAATATCTGCTTTGATATCATCAGGACCGTTTGAGTTGTTGTTTTTTAGTGTCGATATTATTTTGATAATTTCCGTCTGTGTTGTTGGTCTTAAGTAGAATGACGAGGACATACTGCCATTGGCATCGATCCTGTCGATTCTTCCCGAATGTTATTTTTTTTTGAGATTTTTATTTGCTAAGACATGCTATGCCTATGCTATTAAAATATAGCCTATGCTATTAAAATATTGATTAATATGTAAATATTTATAATATTTATATTATAATATTTATATATTGTAAATATTTATTTTTGTAAATCCAGCTAGTTATTATAGGAAATACAGGTTAGTTTAGGTTAGGTTAGGAAGTCAATTAACGTAAATCAAGTTATAATAGATAATACAAGTATAATAGGTAATTGATAATATAAGCCAAATATAAACACATATTTGTTAGTTACCCACTGAAAAAGAACTAGCCTTAGTGAGGAACTGTGACATGTCATTTTTATCTTTTTTATGAATAAAGAGTACTACAAAAAAAATGTCTCTAGGATAACAATATTTCTTAAAGGGATACAAATATTTTCCTCTGAAACCACTAATAAGGCTCATTCATAGCATTATAGCGGCGCGCGCAGGGAGCGATCGTCGTAAAATGTACAAGCGATAAGCCATAAAAGGCGAAAACTTATTCAGCGATTTACGCGCCTGTTTGCGATGCCGCGAAAGCGACCGAGACGAAAGTGTAAAGATCTGGCGGTAAGTCGTAAATAATAATATTTTGTTGGGCGGCGCGAAAACTGCCCCGGGAGTGTTTTATAGGATGTGTGCGAACGCTTGGCAGTCTATCTTAAAAAAAAGTAAGATAGGCTCGTGAACATCTACGTGAGTGTATCGTATCACACTTTCGGCCTCTTACCGTTGCCGGTGCAGCTGTATCGGAGTTCTTTCTATGTTGAATCGCGACAGGACGACGCGAGGCGAGTACGTTTGTACCAAACATCTCCCAATTGCAATAGTAAATATATACGGTATATGTTATAATAGGGTAAACGATTTTTTTAAAACCGACAATTGAAATCTAACATGATCGTGTCTTCACTATTCATTATTTTAAATAATTATTTTATTTATGTAGGTTTCTATATATTTTGTAAGATTGGACAAGTCGAAAAATTACTTACCTAATTACTATAATTTTCTTTATTTCTTGGAGTAATTACATGTTATTTTCATTACCCGTGGGTTGCTTCTAAATGTCACTTTGCTTATTAAGTAGGATCCTTGTAGAGTTTAGATTATTATTTTCATATTATATTATAAGCATTTTATTATGGATAAAAACTAATGTACCGCGTGAATTTTGTAGCACCCGACGTTGCAGCCGCCGTTGCCGTTGTAGTCTACCCTAGACAACGGCGACTGCAACGTCGCTAAAACGTCGGGTGCTACAAACTTCAAGCGGTAAATTCGTTCTTATCCTGTTTATCTATACTAATACTCAGAAATCACATGGCTTTGCCCGAAATGCAACGCCGAAAATAACGAAAGGATAGCGATTTCACCAAATCCGTTGGCACATTCGAACGGACGTACGCTGTCGTCTGTAAACAACATAGCCTCTGGCAGCCAATCAGATGCCGTGCAGCCGAAGAAAACCAGGTCTACCACCAAAAAAGATCTAAATGGGCCGCTAAATAATCGCGATGGCAATACACGATCGACAGCTCGACAGATCGACAGCGTTGCCAGCTCAACCCCGCCGAACGAGTTTATTACCGAGTTTAAAAAGGAAATTAACAAACAACTGGAAGATCTGAAATTAAATTTCATGAAAGCAGTCGAGAATTGCATTGAAAAACGGTTTAAAAAATACGACCTAGAATTGGAGAAACTTAGAAAAAACCACGATGAGCTGTTAAATTCTGTAAAATTCATCTCGGAGGAGCAGGAAGAAATAAAAAAGAAACTAATGACATACGAAGATACGAATGGAAATGGCGCCTTATCAAGAAAAAATGAAGAACTTGAGGCTAAGATCTGTCAACTGCAAATTAAATCAGATATGCAAGAGCAGCAGTCTAAATCTTGTTATATGGAAATCCGTGGAGTGCCAGAATTTGAAGCAGAAAGTCTACCTATAACCATAAAAAACATCGCAAAGGTTACACATTTTGATTTATCCACTGATGATATCCTGCAAATCTCCCGCATGCGAGCAGATATACATAAACATAAAGGAAACAAGCTGCCAAGATCCATAATCTGCATCCTCAGAAGACAACAAACTCGGGATGATTTCTTAAAATCCATTAAATCTTTTAATCGCAATTTCAAGATAAATTCCCAAAAGTTGAACACATATTGGTATAGCAGCTGGTAACGCCACACCGATTTATATGTGTGAGTATCTCACACCCCGGATGAAATATCTATATACGCAGTCTAAAATAATTGCCAGGACGAAAAACTATAAATTCCACTGGGTAAATGGAGGTAATATTTATATTCGCAAAATAGAGGGCGCTCCGACTATACTGATAAATCACGACAAAAAACTTGCAAACTTGTGACTGGCAATCTCCCGCGGCTGTCAAAAAATATATAAACAAACCAGTAATTCAAAGTCAAATAATGTGTTCTTGAAATTATCGGATGCGGACATATCATATTGGATGTTTAAATACTATATTTTATGTGTATTATGCAGCGTTCTATTTAAAAAGCAGAATAAGGCCAATAAAATAGTCCAAAGTAGGAACGGTGTGCAAAGTATTTTTTATAATTTGAACTGCGTTTATTTATTGGTATATATGCCCTGGGACAATTTACATTATAGTCGGAGCGTGCCGGTTTGCGTATACACATCCTTTAATTTTATAAATATCCTGATACTGCAACATAATTTAGTTCCCCATTTTATTATGACAATTTTAAATTTCAATAGAAATTTTGTGAAATGTTTATTAGTATTGAATAATAATATGCATACTATTTATATGAAAGACTGGTTTTATGTGTGGAATTTATTGTATTTTATATCCATTGAATATGACATTTTATGGAAGTATTATAGATGTATTTGGCTAACTTTATCCATATCAATATTATTGCGCCACCTGAATCTATTAAATATAACTGATAATTTATCTTTCGCTATAATTTTTTATCTGTTTCTAATTTGACCGCGATTATTATATTTTATTTTATCCTTAAACTGTTCATATGTTTTTCAGAATTATTAACATTAATACTGTTGTACTTTATATACTACACTACACATAGTCCGAATATTTCAAACTACATAATGTCAATTGCATCAATTACACTATGTTGGAGAGTCATTACACAATTTTTTTTTTTACAAAGAAAAGAGCTCTGCATTATCACTGTTATATCTGTGGTAAACTCACCAAATTTGTTACTCTTTATACGCATTTCTGTTCACACCGTGCTATAATTACACAGACAACAACTAATAGGTACATTCAATCGTGAACCAATGATAGATGAAGTTGATTTTCTCAATACAGATAGATTAATAGTGTCTGATGATATAGATGTGTGTAAAAAAATATTTTACAAAAAGTCTTCACTGCGATTTATTTGCCTTAATATTCGCACTGTCAATAAACATTTTAATGAACTATTAATACTTTTGCAAGACCTTAATATAGACCTGGATGTACTAATATTAACCGAATGTTGGATAAATAGTCATTACCAGCCAAAACCTATTAAAGGTTATGTCTCACATTTCACCAAAAACAACAACCTTCAAAATGATGGAGTCCTCGTATATGTAAAGGAAACTCTATCATATACAGTGAATGAAAATTGCCTTAATGGCTCTAACTGTCTCCAGATAACCGTTGAAAATAATATCTGCATAATTGCAATTTATAGAAGCCCATCAACACAAAATAAAACTGAATTTTTAGTATCTTTAGAGCATCTTTTAGCTATGAATGCAACAAAACAACACCTCATAATGACAGGCGATACAAATATAGATGTTTTAAATAATAATTCTCGACAAGTCACCGATTACATGAATTTGATGGCAATGCATGGCTTAAAATGTTTGATAAATAAACCAACTAGAGAATCCCAAGATACAGCTACTTGCATAGATCATACATATAATGATCAGATCGAAACTGAACAGTAATGAAGCCATCTACCAGTCTACAATAACTGATCACTATGTTTTATTTTTTAACCTGCTCGGTTATAAACCAAATTTCAAAAAAACAACCGTTATAAAAACAGCTAAAATAAATTATGAATCTATTGCTGCTGCTCTTGAACATTTTGATTGGACTCCACTTTATAATATGGATGATGTAAATCAAGCCCCTATTATGTTTACAAATACCTTAAGTAAACTTGTTGAGAAAAATTCTAACAAGGTAATTCTAAAAATCTCACACAAAAAACTAAAATTAAAACCGTGGATCACTCCTGGACTTGTAAAAAGCATTCACGAACGAAATAGACTCCACTCGGCATGTAAAAGAGATCCTACAGACATAACTTTAAAAAATAAATTTATCAAATATAGGAACTGGTGTATTAGGATTATAAAAACAACAAAAGAAAAATTCTACAAATCCGAAATTGAAGCATCAAATGGGGACATTAAGAAAATATGGAGCTCTATTAAAAGTGCGACGGACATATGTTCACCAAAGTATGATATCAGCGAGCTGTGTACTGAAAAAGGTGTAATGACTCTTCAACAAGAGCCGTATGCTATGGCAAACTATGTAAATGAGTTTATGTCGAACGTAGGATGCAAATTGATATCTGAAAATTTTAACATCACGACAAATGGCCCCCCAACTATCCAAACGCGGACAAACAACTTCCCCGCTTCTTTTTATCTACGTCCTACTACCGCCGAGAAAATTAACAAAATTATATGTACTCTAAAGCCCAACTCAGCTCCCGGGATTGACGGACTAAGTTCGGAATTATTTAGATCTGCTCACAAGCAACTAGCGGCACCTATAAGCTGGCTAATAAATCAAAGCTTTCGTACGGGTATCTTTCCAAGCAACCTAAAAACGTCTTTAGTCGTACCTATCTTCAAAAACGGAGATAAAAAAAGTGTCAACAATTACAGACCTATTTCCCTGTTAAGCTGTATTTCCAAATTAACAGAAAAAGCGGCAAAAAAAAGATTAACAGAGTATCTAAACATACATAATATTTTATCACCAAACCAATATGGATTTCGAGAAGGACAAGGAACTAACAACGCTATAGCCGAGGTTACACAATTTGTCGTGGAAGCAGTAGACAAAGGAAACAAATGTCTGGGGGTATTCCTTGACATAACAAAAGCATTTGACACGGTTAGTCACGACAAACTTTTGGAGAAGCTAAACGACATAGGTGTTACCTCGATCACACTAAAATGGTTTGAGAGTTACTTGTCAGGTCGGAAGCAAATAACAAAACTTGATAGTATCCACAGTGATCCCGCGCCTCTCAAATATGGTGTTCCGCAAGGTAGTGTCCTTGGTCCGATATTGTTTTTAATATATATTAATGAGCTTTGTAATCAAACTATTGATGGACAAGTTGTTACTTTTGCCGATGACACCGCTCTACTTTTCAAGGCAAAAACTTGGAAAGAGACCTTTGAAAAGGCTTCTATGGGACTTCAGAAGGTAGTATTGTATTTAGATGGTGCACTACTATCACTCAATGCGCAAAAAACCATGTACATAACATTTAGTGCCACCAGTGTAGCTCAACCAAAACAAGAGCATATTCTGAAACAGAGATTGTCTTAACCCCGAAAACTGTAAATGTATTAATCTCAATAAAGTTGACAACATTAAATATCTTGGTATATTAATTGATTACCGACTACAATGGAGCACCCACATAATGGAGCTGTCGGCAAAAGTTAGGAAACTCACGTATATTTTCAAAGACCTTAGAGGCATTCTGGACCAAAGGACACTTAAGATAGTATACCATGCCCTGTGCCAATCTATCCTAACCTATGGGATCATAGGGTGGGGAGGTGCAGCGAAAATTCATATGGAGCCTTTGATTAGAGCTCAAAAGCTAATACTTAAAATTATAAAGAGAAAGCCTTGGAGATACTCTTCAGATGATCTCTACAGAGAATATAACGTGCTAGATGTACCACAACTATACGTGAAAACGGCGCTCTGTGACTATCAAACTAATTTAGAGACCGCAATAAGAACCCAGCAAACAATCTGCACGCGGCAATCCCGAACTATACATTTTGACGTCCCTCTAATGCAGACCACTTTTGGGCAGAGGCATTTTGTGTACATAGCTCCCAGGATCTTTAATATGCTAGATGAAGATTTAAAAATGTATGTGCCGAAGTCTTCTTCTTCTTTTAAAGCCAAAATTGATTCCTTGCTAGAATATGACGCCCGGCAAAATATCCACAAATTAATATACCGAGACAATTATCCCTGACATTTCTTATTATTATTATTTTCTTTGACTTTTTTTTTTTTATTTATTACTATTACTTATTCATAAATTTTGGTGACTATTGTTTGATATCATTTGACATTTTATTTTTTTTTTATTTTATTAACACGATTATTTATTTTTGTGTTTTATTTCCTATTGTGATCATTAGTTAGTGATTATTAGTTGTAATTTGTAATGGTGACGGGAATATATATATTTCTTTTCCTTTTTATTTTTTTTTTTTATTCATTGCCGAATATATGTGATATAAAAACTAGAGAGCTAGCTGCCCTGGAACAAGTCCTGGCACTTAGTTGGGCAGCAGCAGTACTTAAATGCTAATGCTCATATCGGCCGTGTTTAATTTTAATTTTAATATTTATTATATATATTTTTTTTATTGATATGATTATTAGTGATACTTGTGCACTTGTAAATGAATTGTTAAATGAAATAAATAAATATTTTAAAGAGGTAAAGTTTGTGAGGTTGTAGGAAGTAATCTCTGGATCTACTAAACCGATTTTGAAAATTCTTTTACCAATAGAAAGCCACGTAATTTATAAGTGTCATAGGCTATATATTAATCCGAAAAATGGAAGGACTTTTTCGTAGTGGTTGGATTTGTAAAGTAAGTCGAAGAAAAAACGGTCGAATGAAAACGTTTCTTACGAACGCTGCCTTAACGATGAGAGATATATGTTTGAATTTTAGAGAAAAGTTGTAGAGCCTTGATATTGCTTACAAAAAAGTTACCGACAGCATATGTCTAACTTTTATATTTAAGTCATTAAAAGTACTTTTTCGTATTAAAAAAATAATTTAAATTATTAGGTCATGTTTATTGGTCATATAATCAACAATTATGAATTCTTATCAAAATCAGTAAATTTATCTTCTCGTTTAAAACAAAAGACTTTTCCCTTTCACTGCATATAATTTTCCTGTTACTGCATAAATGGTTTATACGATATAGGTATGGACCGTATCTCGTGTTGGAACTCCTGAAAGAATGGTACCAAATAATAAAATTACATCTAATATAGTATACAGAGAAGTTTGAACAATTAAAATAAACGTAATTTATTCAATCATAATCATTTCATTCACTCATTAGAAACCCGGTAATATAGCCAAATCGGCATGCAAATCCATACATACATATGCAGTAAAAATATAACCCTCCTTTTGGCAGTCAGGAAATAAATCATAGCACACAGTACTAACCGAACCACACTCAAAATTTCATCACAAGTAAAAATGATTACCGCCCAACGAAGTGGGCACGGGTCAGCTAGTAATAAATACAATATTTCATTTTCTGTAACGGCAGTCATGTTTTTTATTATTTTTAATATATTTCCTTGTTATATGCAAACATTTAGCTTCACATACGCACTGTCCTTCTACCAATCAATATACATGTATAACCATAATTGTCACTTGGATAAAAACATTTGAGACGGTTGTTTCTTGTAAGGCATATCTTTAATTCATTAAGGGCTTTCGAGTTGAAGTAGCTTCCGATCCAACATTCCGTCAATGTAATCAAATCTAAGTAGATTGTAGTACATGAAGCATAATCAGCAATTAGTTTAATTATTTGAGACCGAGAGATATCATTGAAAGAGAAAAATAAATGTAATTAGTTAATGCTGCTTAGATAGGCCTTATAAACATGTGATATTTAGTAAATTATTATATATTTTTGTTTGAAATGGCTTATCTAAGAATTTTATTATTTCTAAGATGCTTGAAATTGGGCGCGAAGCCACCGCGCTGCCTTCGCCGTCGTTTCCCAGTGCAATTTCTTCGCAGCTATGTATCACTCTAAATACACCTGTGACGTCTAGCATTAATATACTACGGTTTACACGCTTCCATATTAGCTATTCGTTACAATAATGGCTTGTATAATGTTAAGTATATCACGCCGAGGAGAAAGATTGAGAATTTTGAAATATGAATGAAGGAGTGGTGTAAAATTCGATGTTTATAATAGGGGTTATTCCCGTTGGTAAAGGTGCGAATAGCAAGCAAAAGTGTTGTGATATTTTCAGTTTGTGGTTACGCACAAACAACTTCGTAAGCAATTCATACACGACCAATGAAATGTTTATATAGGAAACATGTATATTAGAATGATATATTTATGTTCTGAAGACTACTAAACAAATGTGCGTTGTAGGTATCAGATCGACTAGCTCATGTGCTTTCAAAGGCAAAGTAATACTAGGGTTTCAGTGGAAATTTAATTATTTGATAATATATTAAGTAAAAAAAAAAAATTTCGGCGGGGTTGATGCAGTATCGCTAGCAATATGTTTTCACCAAATTTAAATTCAATTTCTTTATTTAATCTATAAAGCTACATTTATTTGAGTTACAAAGCCATCTTAATTAGGCCTCGCCTCTAATAAGTAGGCTTAATATATATGTATGTAATGCGGTTTACGCAACTTGCGGTATCACTTGTTTATATACATAGTATGTAATAAATACAATAATATATTATATTTAAATAGATGAATATATATATATATATATATACATATAATTCATCGATGGATATATATATTTCTTTTGCTGATGACACAGTCATTATCTTTGATGGGCATACCTGGAGGGACACTTTCTGTGCAGCCAATGCTGGTATTAATCAAGTACGTGAATGGTTAGATGAATCCCTTCTTAGCCTAAATATAAAAAAAAACTAAATATATAACTTTTAGTAATAATAATAAAGAACAACCATCACCATATCATACCGTAACTATTCACTCATGTAAAAATACACAGCAATGTAACTGCCCTTTCCTGGAAAGGACAGAACACGTAAAATATCTCGGAATAATAATTGATAATATGCTGCGTTGGCAAAAGCACATTGAGATGTTGACAAGCAAGGTTCGAAAACTTTCCTACGTATTCCGCGAAGTGAGAAATATTTTAGACCCGGGAACACTAAAAAATACGTATTATGCATTATGCCAAAGCATTCTTTGTTATGGCATAATCGGGTGAGGTGGTTGTGCATCAACTATCCTCCACCCTCTTGAAGTAGCGCAAAAGTGTATACTAAAAATTATCGAGCGTAAACCGTATCGATATCCTACGAACCAGTTATATAAAGATAGTAATATTTTGGACCCAAGACTGTTGTACAATAAGATAGCCTTGATACACGCAAAATTCAAAATGCCACTTATTAACGCACGAGTGAGTCTCACCAGAGCTGCAAAGAATGACGATATGATAGTGCCAAGAACTCGTACGACTTTCGGACAGAGACATTTCAACTTCATAGCACCGAGAATGTACAACTACCTGCCTGATGTCGTGAAACGCATTGAAACCAAAAACAAATTTAAAAAATCGGTTTCTAGGTGGCTTATTACAGAAGGCAGAAAAAACATCAATGGAATGTTGAATATTGTATATTAATTTTTTGTATATTAATTTTTCGCATTATTCTTCAATTTTAGACATATATTTTTACTTTCAAGCATATATTTTTACTTTTACTCTACACGTTAATAATTATTATCAAAGTAATAGAATATCTACAAATTTTAATTGTTTTAATTTTAATTTTATTTTTTTTTATATAATATTTTTTTAGTAATTTGATTAGATACATCTAAACAATATTTTATAAAGTCTGCCTTAGAACAGGCCCTGGCCTAGTTAGGCGACTTTTATTCATTACTCTATCTCCTCAAGAATCAGTTTTTTGCTAACGTCTCATATATATATATACAACATGATATGGTAAACTGTACAAACGAACTTGTGTAATACTATAAATAAATAAATAAATACACATATAATTCGTCATGTTTAAACACTGTCACTCAGTGTCATGTTTAGATACTGTATTTATGCATAAATTATTTACAGAGTGTTAGCCAAACTTACATCATCACAAAGTAGTTAAATATAAACTGCTATCAATTAAGAACAGTAGTTTAAACATAAGCTTAACGTGATTCATCTTTTAATTTTATCATCACAGCGTTTCTTCAAACCCATTATTTGCCCTACTTTCTTGCACATGCGAAAAGTTGCACGCGATCTTGGGCTTTTTAAAACCCGATAAATACTATGTATTTGTAGTTAAAAATCATTTATATCCTTTTTTAGAAAGATAAATAGTTTTTAATGGTCTAAAAATAGCCTTATGAATGATATAAGACTTTGCCAAAACATTTTTGACAAAATCAGTCATAAACAAAAAACAACCAAAAAGTAGTTTCTTGCCAAAGTTTCCGTTTTTTTAAATAACATTGTTTTACTTTTAGTCTTTATATTTGCGATATTGAAATGTAGAATTTTATGATCTTCAGTGTTTTGTCAAATTCTCCACAAAATCATAAATAAATCTTAATGTGCCTTGGCACGGAAAATTTCACAGAAGCGAAACTTTCTTGCGAACATTTGAAATAATAATTAATAATATATAGTATTTACTGTATCGCTAATAAAAAATTAAAGAGTAGGCTAGTGTACACATAATTATTCAACATTTTTTATTTTTTTTTATTTCCTGGAATAAAGGATTTTTAAATAATAGGAGATTTTCTTTTGCAGGAGCTTATTCTACATAAAAACGAATTTACCGCGTGAGGTTTGCAACACCCGACGTTTCGATATTTCGTCGTTATCTAGGGTAGACAGACTGTCAGTCTACCCTAGACAGTGGCTGTTGCAACATCGCCGAAACGTTGGGTGTTACAAACTTCACCCGGTAAATTCGTTTTTACCTCAGTCTTCGAGGATTTGTTCATGGATTTTGACTTAGTTTATGCTGACTAGTTTGATCATGTAATGAAAACCCATATTATATATTAGATTTGCCAGATAAACGTATAATAATTCCCTGTAAAACAAAATCTTCTACTATCCAAATATATTTTCTACCATCCAAAAGTCGAAATCGTAAGAACAAAACATTTCTTCATTACGTATGGGTATACGAATCCATCGTTTTAAATCGTCTAAATAATAAGTGTAAAATTATTATTTCGAAAATAAGCACCATTTAATGGAGTATAAGATAGAAATACTGTTAAATAAGGATAACCGCTGAAAGCAAAATACTTACAAAATACGCCTTATATATATAACCAGGGGCAAACAATTGGTTATAATTATAACCAGGGGCAAACAATTGGTTATTCAAATAAATAGGCTCGACATAAACATAATAAAGTAATACATAATATGTTAGAAAGCTGTATTTCTTTGATAACTTAGAGTATTTTAAGATGCATTTATACTTGGATATATAATATGTATACGCGTTCAAAACGCTTTTATGTTATTAGAACGTGTTGCGAGAATTTATTTCTATTTTCCATTAAATTTATTGAGTAAATTCCTAAAATACGCTGATAAGAAAAATCTCACCAAATTCACACCACTGCTATCTGAAATTAATATTCCACGCGTTATACCAAAAGTAAATGACCTTGCGATTTGAACGATTTTCATTTCGCTATCTCCTCTCCGGCCATTCGCAGCCGTAAATACAGTCACGAATTCCACTGCAAACCCCTCAATTATTAGATTACGTACTCTTTTTAAAATTCTATTTCCACCGGGGACAGCGCTGCGCAGAATTTCTATTTTGCTCCCGCCAGCTACTAGATTCGGGTGCCACAATGTCATGCCGGTCATAATATTTGGCGTACGTCGCTCTCTTAATCCTTCGCCCAGTCTGGTAAATTACAAAGTAATCCCCTTTGTAATAACACAACATTTGCTTTAGTGCTACACCCGTATTAAGGGAGCTCACGTTTCAATAACTCTCTGAATCGATAGTAAGGGGCTTCCTAGACGATCAAGCATGCTTAACAGGCATCGCATCACGGGCTGGGAGGGGATTGTAAACCGCAGGAAAAATGCAAATATTTTTTTGAAATATTTACCAAAAATGCCTAATTTTGTAATTTATACCAGGCAGTCAAGTCATTTAGTATTCAGTATTCAATTTATTTATTCAGAATATACAATAAAAGCATGAATTATGAATTAAAGCTATTTATCGCATATTAGAATTCGTCAGTTTAAATGTAGATATAAAACGATTAAAGCATAAATATTAATTCGACAATAGCGTTGACTAAAGTCGGCTTTACACGGCAGACAAATAAAATTTAAAAAAAATAGAGCTGAATCTATGTACATGAGTATACATATAAAATAGATAATTATTATAAGAATATTAATAGTCATCAAGCACTTTATACAAAAACCACATTATACCAGGGAGTGAAGTCAATCAATCAATTACGTCTAATTCATGTTAATCTCTGGTATAAACTACAAAATTAGGCATTTCTGGTTAATATTTTTAAAAAATATTTGCATTTTACCTGCGGTTTACGATCCCTTCCCAGCCCGCGACGCGATGCTTGTCAAGCATGCTTGATCGTCTAGGGAGCCCTTAAAATACATAATATTATATGTAAATTTTTACGTCGTAAAATATTGAAGTGTAATAATTATTATGCTATGTTATAATAATTACAAAATGCATGTGACGTGTCTACGTTGGATAACAGCACATTGCAATTAACGGTTTAGCAGAGTTGATTTCGTCGCAATTTCGTCTTGAATACAGGATTACTGGCCACGCAAAACTTCTTGGTCCCTCGGCCACATGCTCACATCACACGTATTGCATGTATTGAACACCAATACACTGAAACCAATAAGGGATATAAATCCGAATCATATTAAGGAATGCTAATACTTTTTACACGACTGCCAAACAAAAATGGAGTGAAATGTGTTCAGGGTTCATCTATGTATGTTTTCCGTTTCTTTATTCCACCATAACATCTATACGCTTGAACTGATTTAGAAGTGTGTGGTATTGTTAGAATTGTTATGTTATCCCGAGTCTCATAGGATACCTCAACTGTCTAAATATCAAGTAAGTAGCTGTTATCTAAATGTCCAAATGTCCGTAAATTAACATAAATATATCGTGTTTCATGTCAAATTAAAGGTCTGATTGAGTACATTCCGAAAATATTTATGTATCTATATGGATAAATAAATAAATCACAAGTATTTCATATAAAACCGTAATTGAAATAATTATAAATACAATAGTTCAATCTCTGTAACGGCAGTCGTGTTTTTTATTCTTTTTAATATATTTACTTGTTGGTGTCGTGCATTTATGTTCAATAAATACAATACGTGTGATTTAAGCGTGTGTACGAGGGACCGACATATTTGGCATGTCCCGTACATGTCTTGGGACTATACTGTCTCTGTGATATTGTTAATAACAATCTCTAAAGTCGGATGGTGGGCATCCTCATCGATGACAAGTTAAATGCACATGATTGAAACTATATACATAATAAATATTTGAATGTGAAAAAGCAAGTCCATTCTATAACGTTATTTTAAAAATACTTAGTGTTTGCTACAAACGCTTCTATAATGGGATATCGAATTTACAACCAATTGTATTATACACGATTGTGTTTAAAGTTAAACATAATTACTTGTTATTAATGGCAGACACAACAATATTCGATGCTTGATTTAAAATCTATATGGTTGAAATTATAATATAATATAGTTAAGAGTACCATTTTTATAGCGGTCATTCATTCATTAACGTGTCCGGGCCAGGTAAAGATATGGCTCTCCAAAAATATATCACATAAATATATTTTTTGTGTTGGCCATAATAATATAGGATGCCTGCGGGTACACTCTATTTACTTGGGATTGCGATTCGGTATAGTTAAAGTAACATAATTTTAATTTATTTTTATTTAATTTTATTTTTATTTATTTAATTTAAGCAATTCACAAATAAATTACAAATTGCAATTAAGAAACATCAAATAAAATATCATATATTAACTAAAACACAGCAAGAAACTAAACGTAATTTTTATATTTAAAAAAAATACCCACAAGGCATTTTGCCTTTTCGTGGAACCCACCTTGTTACCTATTGGTACCATCTTCTAGGTGGAAATTTGTAGCATCACGCAGTCAAACACTCAGGCGATCACCCATCCCAGTATTGACCGCGCCCGCCGCTGCTTAACTTCGGTAACAACAAGGAGAACCGGTGTCAACGGGTCTACGGACGCTACAATGATCCCTCTGTCAGATGTCGCCCTTGCAAAGCTTGGGCTTGGGTGGACATCCCATAAACATAGGGTCGTTGAATACGTAGAAAAAAATACATGTAAATGCTTAAAAAACCATTTTTTTATTTAATACACTGCCAAAAGTAAAATAAAACATAACAGTACAGAAGTAAAAATTCAAATCACAAATAAAATTACTTCTAACTGCTAAAAATAATTACTAAAGCCTTAATAATTACAAAAAATTAGAGTAGATGAAAATAGTCATGCTTATCAAAATAGTCATAAAATAATCACAATGTCAGAAATTCAAATAAGTTAAGTAATAAAAATAAGGAATAGGTAAAAAGAAGCAACGACATAATGGTAATTAAAATAATTATACATAGTAATAAAAAGTAATCATAAACATAATCAAATAGAAATAAAAAATATAGAAATCATATAATAACATATTTAAGCAATTATAAAAGTAAAAAACAGTTATAAAAAAATAAAAGCAGGCTTTTACTGTCTTCGAGCAGCCACACTAATTATAGTAGGCATAGTATTCTCTGATGCCTGTGGGTACAATTTATATTATAGGGATTAGGGCTAGAAAAAAGTTAAGTATACCTTAACTTTTAGTATACCTACCCTGCGATAAGAGGGGTTAATTATAGTATTATGTAGTTAAGGTTCTCAAGTCACACCACTACACTCATTGTCTTGGAGTTTCACCTTTGCTAAATATTTGTTTTTTTTTCATATTTTATCCCCTTTTTGGTAGCGGCTAACCATAAGGTCTATTGACATTTATCTTAAAGCGGCCGGCTTTCATAACATCACGTGGCAGTACTCAGGCGGTCACTCTTCTAAGTACTGATCACGCCCTACTCTGCTTAACTTCGGTAATCTGATAAGAACCAATGATTCAACGCGGCTAAGGACGTTACATTTACTTTATTCGCATTGTATCTGCAACACTCCGAATATCTTGCACTGTACTGAGTGATTTCAAACGACGTTTTTTATCAGTTTGCAAGCGGTTCATTAATACCTAACCTCATGTCTTTATGTATACTAATATTATAAAGAAGTAATATTTGTAAGTTTGTAAGATTGTATGTTTGTAGGTTTGTATGTTTGTATGTAGGGGGTAATCTCATAAACTACCGATCCGATTTCGAAAATTCTGTCACTAATGGAAAGCTTCATTATATACGAGTGTTATATAATTTATTGTGATAGATATTGGTGTTAAATAAGAAATAACGATATTTATAAATCAAGTCGAAAAAAAAAACGATGGTGAGTTGATTTATCAGCGTGCGCTAAAGAAACGTTTGGATATATCTGAAAACAATATATGACAAAAACATCTGCCTTAAATATGTATATAAAAAAGTAGACGACAGCATGTATCAAAATTTTGTATTTAAGCTAAAATAACTGCTTTTATATCTCAAAATAAAAAATAATAAAATTAGGTAGACAAGGTTTTTGAAGACATTGAGATGTTAAATAGATATAAAACAAGCCATTTGCTGTAAGTGTTTAGGTGGTATAGTTATAGATATTATGATATTAAAAACGCATGGCGAGGAACAAGACACGCACCTTTACGAGATAGGTAGCGTGCATCTGAGTGGGGACGTCTTGCACTATATATCTAAATGTAGCGTTTTAAAAGGCAAATAAACGCCACACTACAAATCTATTCAAAACTTCACGCGAAGCGAAGCCGCGGGCAACAGCTAGTGTTATATAAAGTGCATCCACGCGAATGCTGCGGAGGCTGGTTAGGTTAGCCGTTGCAGCCCATGCGTCTTCGCTCTGGTAACTTAATAATAACGGGCGGTAACTCACGGTTGGTGCCGGGTTAAGTTGGCGCTACGGCGGCGACGTGATGCGGCCCCCCTACAACGAGCGTCCCGCCCTGGAGTGTCCAAATATCATCAGCATAAATTTGCATGGTGCATCTTCGCGGCTCCTTGTTGACCTGTAAATTAAACTGCCGGAAGATTCCGCAGCCCACGTTCTCTCTTTGTTTATTCGCACTGTTTGTGGGCGGAAAATCCTGTTTTGCAACTTTGTAAGTAGCGACTTTGCGCGTGGGATTTCTTATGCCCGGGCCACACTGCCGGAAAATGCCGTAAATTATCGCGATAATTTAGGTGTGGCTGAGCACAATAGAGACACAGTTAGCGGCGAAAGGTTACGCCCTGGGAGTATTCCTGGACATCGAAGGAGCATTTGACACCACATCATATCACACATACTGGGTAAAAAGATCGACCAAATAAAAATTTGTGTCGCTGGCGTTGTGGAAGACAAATTATTAGAGCAAAATAAGAAATCCGAGGAACAAAATAAAGCCATCCTCTATGCGATCAATGCAATGTCCGATAAACATGATGAGATACTGGAAAGAATGAAAGGACTAGAAGATTTATGCTTCGCCCTCAGGAAGGAAAAAAACGAAATTAAAGAAAGAAACAAGATCCTGACACAAAGAGTGTCCTTCCTGGAGGAAAAAATAGACCAAATCGAATATACTGGTATCATAACGGAAGTCGAGATTCGCGGTTTGCCAGAGCAGCCAAAGGAAGATCTACCACGGCGATTTCAGGAGATTAAAAAAGTTATTCAAAGTCCTATCGACGAGAAGGAAATTGCCTCAATATGCAGGAAATCAGCAAACCATCATCATAAAAATGAAAAACCCATAATAATTAAATTCTCCTCCCAGTATCATCATGACATATTCATAAACTCCGCAAAATCATTTAACTTAAAATGTAAAGATGTGAAGGACAGATTGAGCACATCCCTCCTTAACATCCAGGGAAAGTCGAAGCCTGTATTTATCTCAGAGCACTTGACGCAGCGAACTAAATACCTCTTAATGCAAACAAAAAAATTCGCGAGGGAACAGGATTTTGCCTTTTGTTGGTGTAAAGGAGGAAGGGTCTATCTCAAAAAAGGAGAAAATTCGAAAACATTTCGAATTCAGAGTGAGGATACCCTGTCTCAAATTATCTAGAGAGCATACCAGAGAGCACTTAGCTACTTATTCAAGCAAACTTCTACGAGTAATCTACAATTTTGCACTTTACCCTATATTATATCTATACTTTATCTATTACTTATTATACTTTAAATCAATTTTTCTAAATAAAATACATATTATACATGCTATATATCATACTCACTCCGAAAAACTCATATTGTTAGTATATTCATATAAAACGATTCCTCAATATAATTGCATATCTACAGATTTTTCCAATCCAAAATGTACCCTATTAACTCCCATAATAACCAAATATTCAGCAATTGACGACTTCTTTCCTGGAATTAAAATCTACCTACCGCAATTGGTAGGAGGAATGCAATTCCAAAGGAATGAGTATAAATCTTGCAATGACTGAATTGAGTGAAGACCTGGATAGTTTTAGTCTTACAACCTGCAAACAGTTTGACTGCGCAAATACGCTTAAAAAATATGTGTATTCATCTGATAATATCAATATTATGTCAATGAATATCCGTTCTATAAAAAGAAATTTCGATGATTTCCTTGTAACATTATATGCATTCGATAATATATTCGATATAATAATACTGACCGAATGTTGGCTAAAAAAAACTAAACCTCCTCAAACTCTGCCAGGATATCGAGTTTTCTACACTAACTCATTGCAATTACAAAGTGACGGTGTAGTTGTGTACATTCGTTCTAACCTGAACACAGTAGTAACAGAAAAACAGGTAAATGATGCCAACTGCTTACACATCATTTTAGAACACAGGATAAACATTATTGCATTATACAGATCACCCAGTCAAAGAAATATAAACAACTTCCTGCAATCGTTAGACGATATTCTACAAGTTATTCATTCTGACCACGACACTATTCTAATAGGCGACACAAATTTTAATATTATTAATAATAAACACGATCAGGCAGATGATTATCTTAACTTACTGGCGCACCATGGCATTCATGTTGCCATAGATGTCCCGACAAGAATCGACGGCCAACATGAGACTTGTATTGATCACATTATGATCAAAACTAAACTAAAATGTAAACCGTATACCTACCACACGACAATTACCGACCATAGCATGATTGGCATTGCAATGACAACTAATAAAAGAACAAAAAATCTGGAAACGAAAACTAAATCGTCAATTGACCGTGTCCTCTTTCTAAACGAATTGAGTAAACAAAATTGGGATAGAATATTAGGTGAACACGACGTCGAAAAAATTGCCAAACTATTTTTAGAGACTCTATCTAGCTGTATCAAAAGTTCGACGAAAGTAAATACAATAAAAATCCCTAGATCAAAGAAAAAACTAACTCCCTGGATAACAATTGGATTGTTAGCCTGCCTTCGGAAAAGAGACAAAATCCACAAAGACACGAGAAAATTCCCAAATAACACTCAACTTCTCAAGTACTATAAATCTTACAGAAACATTTGCAAAAGGCTAATTCAAAAAAGTAAAGTTAAATACTACAGTCAGGAAATTAGAGAAGCAAGCGGGGACAGTAAAAAAACCTGGAGGTTAGTTAAAAATATCGCATTCGGTAACAATCAACTGACGGAAGTAAAGGAGATCAAAATAAATAATGAAATGAAATCATTAAAAGATAATCACGAAGAAATCCTGGAACATTTTAATAAATATTTTGTAAATGTAGGAAAAACTTTCGCCAACAATATTTTGAACAATCTAAATACTTCTGAAAATATTCTAGGTGCATCAGTAAATACTCAGCCCAAGACGAAAACAAACCTCAAACTCTACCAAACATCTAAAGGTGAAGTCGTCAAAACTATTACATCGCTAAAAAACCATTCTGCGCCAGGAAACGACGGCATCACAACAGAAATACTGAAAATGTCAATTGATTATATTGCAGAACCTATTTGCCATCTTATTAATATTAGCTTTGAAAACGGAGTTTTTCCTCAATGGCTGAAGTTTGCAAAGGTTAGACCACTGCATAAGGGTGGAGACGAAAATGACATTGGTAATTACCGTCCAATATCGCTCCTTAACATCTTGTCTAAAGTAGTGGAAAAAATTGCCAAAAAGCGTTTGATCTCCCATCTAGACAATGAGAGTCTTCTATCCAGCAACCAATTTGGGTTTAGAAGCGGTTTAGGAACTAATGAAGCACTACTTACTTTCACACAATACGTTGTTGAAAACCTCGACAAGGGTAGTAAAGTTTTAGCGACATTTTTAGATTTATCGAAGGCTTTCGACACGGTGTCACATATAATATTAATCAAAAAACTGGAACATTATGGAATAAATGACACAGCATTGCAGTGGTTCCAAGGCTACCTTGAGGGAAGGACGCAAACAACGTCGATACATGATCAACAAAGCGCGCCACTTAATGTATCCTTCGGTGTTCCCCAAGGTAGCGTCTTGGGACCCGTATTGTTCCTAATATATATAAATGATTTATGTGATCTACCAATAAAAGGAAAAATAGTGGCGTTCGCGGATGACACCGTGTTACTTACGTCTGCTAACAATTGGGAAGATGCTTACCGCAAAGCCCAATCGAACCTAAATCTGACGAAGCAGTGGCTCGACAACCATATTCTCACTTTGAATATTTCTAAGACAAAGGTTATACAATTTTACATCAAGGCAACAATAAATAATTCAGAAACCGAAAACCAACTAATAATGCACTCAACTTTTTGCTCTAGATCTGACGTCTGCAATTGTCAAACCATTGAAAAGACTAGGGAATATAAGTATCTGGGTGTCACTATGGATGCAACATTGACATGGAAGCAACATGTAAGCAACCTAGCCACAAGTACAAGAAAACTCGCCTACGTGTTTAGAGAGCTTCGAAATGTTCTACCAAAGCCCCTTCTCAAAACTGTGTATATGGCGTTGTGCCAAAGCCTGTGGTCCTATGGCACAATCGCATGGGGTGGTTGCACCACACAAGTACTCCTTCCTCTGATCAATGCGCAGAAGCTGATTCTGAAGGTCATAAATAAAAAAACCCCTAGATACCCCTCAGCGAAACTCTATACAGAATATGGAGTACTTGATGTGAGGCAATTATTCATAAAACAGTTACTAATTCAGTTTCACAGAATTAAGGATCAACAGGCAAAAAGCCAACAAATTAAAAACACAAGGCAAGCTACTGGGTCAAATTATAATATTCCGATTGTAAAGTCTTCATTTGCGCAAAGGCATTTTTACTTCCTTGCGCCGAGATTTTATAATAATTTAAATGAGAGTTATAAGAATGAACTTAAATTCATTCAAAATACTTATAAAGAAGTACCTGCTTGAAAGGGGTCCAATGTATGCTGAGTCTCAATTGCTCTCGCTAATAATTTAAGTTGTTTTATTAAATTATATATTACTAACTAATATCAAATCTCGTGTATTATTTGCTTATGTATATATAGGTGTAGGTATGTATATATATATTTATGTATGTGTGTATGTATGTGTATGTATATATGTATATATTCTTACGTATTATGCAATGCAACGTAAGTTCATAACATCAAAAGAGTCAGCTCATCGATACCATTGATTTTTTTAAATCAATGTCGATACCTTTAAACAAAAAGCAGCATCCCTAGATACGGGTCTCTGACCTAGTTAGGAATGCGGATAGACATTTTCACCATAGGATGTGCTCAATCTCTCCCAACTCAACCATAGTATGTTAATGGTGTGTATATGACATAATTATAAAGTTATTGTAAATTAATAAATAAAATAAATAAATAAATATGCAACTATAAAAAACGCTATGCACAGACGAGGAATACCAGAGACCATCATTGACTGGACATTGAGTATGCTATCAAATAGGAATCTGACCGTCTATCAAGGCGACACCTCCATCACGGGAATCCCTGCCAAGGGCTGTCCACAGGGTGGAGTCATCTCCCCCCTCTTGTGGAGCATCGTTGTAGTCGAACTCCTAACAGATCTACAAAACCTAGGCTTCTCTGTCTACGGCTACGCTGATGACGTGGCCATAGTAGTAAGAGGAAACTTCCTATCAATACTTAAGGAGCTCATGGACAAAGCACTTAAGACCACCCAAGACTGGTGCCAGGCCAGAGGTCTGTCTGCTAATCCAAGCAAGACTAAGGCCATGATTTTCACCAGAAAATACAAACCCGAACCCGTTGAGTGTCTCAAGCTCTGGGATAAGGAGATAGAATACGCTACAGTAGTCAAATACCTTGGAGTCTATCTAGACCCAAAGCTCAATTGGAAGCACCACCTCGAGCGCAAGAGAACAACCTTCTATGCCTCTTTGTGGACGTGCAAAAGAGTCATGGGAAAAACCTGGGGGTTCAAACCCAGGGTCGCCTTATGGCTCTACAGGGCAGTACTGCTGCCTAGACTAACCTATGCTGCAATAGTCTGGTGGTCCAGGGTGAAAAAGCTTGAGACATTAAAAATGCTTAAAAGACTTCAAGGTAACTACCTGAGGGCTGCAATTGGCGTCATGAAAACCACCCCAACAGCGGGATTAGAGGTGGCACTCTGCTGCCCGCCTCTGGACAAGCTCATCATCCACTCCACCAGACTTACAGCATACAGACTGAAGTGTTTGGGCGAGTGGAAGCGAGGAGGGCACAATCATCCTGAGCTAAACCTTCTCCACAAAAGCCCATTCACTCTAACCCAGGATCGACTACGGAAAAAAAAATCGGTAGAGAAATCCTATAAAATCCTAATCCCCACCAGGGAAGAATGGAAAAATCCGCAGTGGCTTCAAAGCCACAACGCAGACGCCTGGTTCACCGACGGCTCAGGAACAAATGGACGTTTTGGGGCAGGCGTGTATGGACCCAAAACCAACCACAGCATCAGCATCCCCCTTGGACAATACGCCACGGTTTTCCAAGCCGAGGTATTTGCCATATTGGAATGCATAAAACTACAAAGTCGACTTGAGGTAAAAAACAGACAAATCCTCATCTGCTCTGACAGCAGAGCAGCACTGGACGCTCTGGCTAAAGCCACCACAGAATGTTCTGTGGTCTGGGACTGCATGCAGGAGCTCAACAAATTGGGAAAATCCAACAAAATCACCCTAATATGGATACCGGGTCACCAAGGCATACCCGGAAACGAAGAGGCCGACAGACTGGCAAAACTGGGCACACTGGATTGCCCAGTGGAGCCAGCTGTAGGGGTCCCCTTTGATACAGGTAAGAAAATCATCAGGGACTGCTTGGAGCAGGAACATCGGGCTTCCTGGAAACAGAGTCAGGGATGTCGCCAGGCAAAAGCCATGATGGAGCAACCACTACAGAAGAAAACCAAGGCCCTACTTGACATGAGCAAGAAGAACCTTAGAACCACTATCGGTCTCCTCACCGGACACACGACCCTTAGAGCACATCTATTCAACCTTGGCTTAACTGAGAGCAAGGATTGCCGAATATGTGGCGAGGAACCTGAAGACAGCATACACATTGTTGGTCGCTGTCCAGGGCTAGGTGTGGCTGCAGCAAAAACGCCCATTATCGCCGTTATTACGGAAATTCCCGGCAGTGTGGCTCGGGCATTACAATTCTCGCGCATACAGTAGTTTAACATTTATATTAAGAAACTAATCAGGATACCCTTATGCCCATATGTTGAATTGAGAAGAAATGTAATTGAAATGTTGTGAGTTTTAATCTTCTTAATATATATTTTTTTACTAATCCCAACATCATCATGGCAAAGTTGTAGCTTTACAATAAGGTTTTTAATATTTCTTAATTGTAAACGTGGCTTTTGAGCCATGAAAATGCATGACAGAACTTTCTAACGGAATGGAAAATTTAATTGTCGTCGAAATTGTGAATTTGTTATTTACATTTAAAATTCATTCAAAATCAAAATCAAAAAGTTTTTATTCGATGTCAAAACATTGCATATATAAAATCTGAACGTCCAAAGACAATATTAGTACATTATAATTTAAAATGTTTTCCGACGGATTCTATGACCTCAACTGGAAAGAGCCGACAACGAAAACCAGATATACAATTTTTGGAACTATTTATTATTGCCAAGTAAAAATGATTTTTTGAGGTACGTTGAACACACGATCCAAAGAGACTAAGAAAAAAAAATGTTAAGTTCACAAAAAAACAAAAAATTGACGTATTATACGGTAGCACAGTGAATACCAAAAACAAGTTGTATTAATACCAGGAATATTAATCACTTAAATACTCGTTTACCTTGTATTATGCTATTTTACAAAGTACGTCTTTAATTCGAAACCTAAATAGTTGTGTTAATGTCGACCCTAAATTTCTTTCGGGGGCTGGTAATATTCCAAGAATATTGTATTAAATAGGTCTATAACATGTTGATTGGTTTCTAGATAATTATTACGATAAACGATACGCAATAAGAAAGTTAGTTTGCCTAATGTAGTGAATATGGTGAATATTCCTGTTGGGAAGGTGAGTTTAAATTACACTGCTGATGTCTCAAGCAATGAAGTTCGTACAGTCCGATTTCAAAAATTCTTTCGATATTTTATTTTTCGTATTAATTCGGATAGCTAATAAGAACGTGGCAACCATACTAAGCGAATGATAATGAGATTTCTCAGTCGTCCGTTTGTATGGTAGATCCCCGATCTCGTACAGTTACGGAACCCTTAAGCTTGTTGGCTCTTTCCATCGATGAATAAAATAGATTTGTTTAAGAATTTTCTTCCGGTAAACATTTTTTTAATAAGGGAATCTAATAAATGTTGGCGAGCGGATGGCTAAAAATGCGTTTTTCATTTATCCTTCATGTCAGCTTATTGACATGGTTTATGGACGGCCCCCAAAATTACTTTTTGACTTGGTTTATGAACGGCCCCAAAAAAACACGTCGGATAACGTGTTCTCGAGATAACGATGAGCCAGCCAGACAGACATACGGAGAGATAGACAGACGAACAGATAATATTTTTTGTTTTTCTCTTCTAAATGTACTGAAACGTGGAGAAATTAGATTTTTGAACAAAACCTATTTTATTTTTAATGATTTTTTAAATATATTTTTTTAGGCAAACGCTTCGCGCCAGGCTTGTGTGCGTGTCGAGTTGGCGCTGGCAAAATTAACCACATGAGCGTTATTTGATAGCATATTATAAAAACGTCGTACAACCTAAAAGCATCATATTTGGAGTTAGATCTGGCCAATTTATTCTAATAGGACGGATTATCCTTCGCGAAGATTTTGAATACATAAACATGGTCAAGGTAGGATATAGAATTCGAAATGACGACTGTCTATCTTTTTACACGACTGCCCAACAAAAAAGGAGTGTAATGATTTGTATTATAGTGTTATTTATTACAATATATTCTTAAATCTTAATTAAGTACATTCAATAATTCTAAAAATAAAACGTCGTTACGATAATTAGGTTAATTGTTGCATATATATATTTTTTTATTATTTACTCTGACCCGCCTAGATAGGTGACAGTTTAGTCCTAGTTAGGTGGGCACTGAGCATTTGCTGCATTTGCGTGTTCAATTCTTCCGAGGTACTTATACATTAATAGCAATGTGGCTAAATGTACAAAAAACATACGAATAAAGTATTAATAATAATAAGGTGTTCAGGGTACATCTATGTAAGTTTTCCGTTTCTTTATTCCACTATAACTTCTAAACACTCGAACCTATTTAGAAGTATGAGATGTTGTTGGAATCGTTATGTCATTCCAAGTGTCATAGTACCTTAACTGTACCAAAATATCAAGTAAATAGTTGTCAAATGTGTAAATGTCAAATAAAAGGTCTAATTGAGTAAATTCTGAAAATATGTATATATCTAAATGGATACATACATAAACCACATATATTTCATTAAAAAAAAACTAAAATATATTTATAAATACAGTAGTTCATCCTTTTATCCCCAGACGTATTTTTTATTCCTTTTAATACATTTACTTGTTACTTCATTGAGTTTGTTTTCTTCTCTTTAGCACACATTAAAGTTTTACTCGACTATACATACTAAAAGTATGCGGATTGGTGGAATGGTAATCCCGACCGTCCCAAAATCACCTGGTTTTGAAAGTCTGCCTCTGGGTTACTGCGGATTTTTTTCTCGCCTTTGTTGTTTTTGTCCTTTATTTATGCCATTGAGGCATAGACCCTCTCGTGTCCAATGCCTTAATCCTTCGCGTGCGAGAAAGGTCACATATACTACGGATTATCCCCGGGACTAATTCTGAGAGCGAAAGTGTGTTATAGAAAATAGTAAATATAAACAAAAATCTATGTATACTAAAGTAGGTGTACATAATAAAGTGTACGTAAGTCGGTAGACAATAGAAATATTTTAATAATCTATATACCTAATATATAAAACAAAGTCGGGTGTGTTCGAACACTTATAACTCGAGAACGGCTGGACCGATTTTCATGGTTTTTTATTTGTAGTATTTGTTTCAGTCCCGAATAGCAAAATAACTAATAAAAACAAAAAAAATGTAAAATTGACGAAAAATTAAAATAAAACATAAAACATTTTCCCATACAAAATGTAAATCCGTGTTTTTCTCATTGTTAGTCGTACGTGGCATGTTCACGTGTCGGCAAATCATCCGCTTTATTTGATCTTGCGCCTGATAAAAAAACAAAAAATGTCGTATATAACAAGCGCTTCAATGAAGAGAATTAAACCGAGTGCATCCCATGCTGCACAATATGTAAATAGTTTAATTCAATCATGTCTTGCTGACACGCGATTGATATACTTAATTTTTGTACTTTTATAATTGTTTTTGTGTTATTATCTTAATAGAGTAGTGAAATTAATATTTATTTTGTATTTATTGTATTACTTTCATAAAATCATAACTAGTATATGTATAAACTTAACATTGTTTGGTGATCAATCTAGTTTGCTCTTTTTCATCCGGATCTAAACTGATAATGACACGTTTTGATATCCTTCCGTTAATAATTGACGTATTTTTAGTTATCCTTGAAAAGTTTGTTTGAAAAAAACTTATTTAGGTTGAGGAATCGAATAGGTAGGTGCATAGTATCATTTCGAAATTCAATGTAATATTCGAAATTTAAGATGACAGCAGCATTCATTTTGAATTTTCTTAAATACAATCGTAATATAATATAAAATGGGACACTGTAAAGTCTGGGACCATGAACAATCGGGCGTCCCTGGAAACGTTGAGTCGAAACTCACCGCCCAATCCTTCTACTACTGGGCCAAATGATACTGTGACAAGATGCCGAGCCAATCTCGTCTGCTGGGGCTACATAGTGAATCCAACAATCCACGACTGTGAAACGCTGCAGGATGACGACCACCACCTATCCTGTCTTCAGCTGTCAACCCTCATCACACACCAGGACCTACAAGAGACGAACAACAAGACAATCCAGGCCTTATATTTTTGGATAGACGTGTCCTAACTTGGCCCGGACACGTTAACTAACTAGCTAAAGTATCATTGTTTATATATTGTATTAAATTGATCAATGCCTTAGTATGTTTTGACAACTCTTCCGCGCCGATGGAAGACACATTCAGGTAGCATTGTCCGGCAAAACAAATAGCAAATTAGTTGGCCATCTATAACAACATTGATAAGGAATTTATTTTTATAAAGATTGATTATTAATACCTATAATTTAACCAATAATAACAATAATACCATTAAACTATTAGTGCCATTTATCGCATTTATATATAGGCTGATTATATCACTGAAATAATACAGATATTAGAATACCAGTCTATTTGAACATAACGCGCCTAATTATTACTTAATTGCAACCTATATACAAAATTGAAGAGCTATGATTTAAAAATTATTGTATTATTATTATATTATTTTGACACATGGTACCGTATAGGTCGCCATCTATTGGGCTACTGAACATAAGAGAAGATTAATCAACGTTTTTAAGTCTGAATGCCATCTACATGTTGCGTTTTGTAGTAAATTCCTAGCTGCTTCAACCAAATTCGGCATTGAGCAAACTATGTCATAACCTATAATAATCAATGGTAGTTTCAATACATGACTTTAGATTCGGTATATCTTGCATAAACCAGTCGCAGTGGTTAATGGTTGACCTGATGACTCAGGCTATTATAACGATATGGCTGTTTCTTTCAGGCGTGAGGTGATTACATAGAGACTTAGGGACGACACAGTCCACAGTCTAGCTCTATCAACATATAGAGTTGTCAACTACAACGGTTGAACCCGTCACCTCAGGAAGTTTTAACGATTAGTTCTCCCGTGAAGTAAACGCAGAAGACTTAGACAAAACAATCAACCGTCAAACTCCGCCACATGCCCGTAAGAGGCCAACGCCTTAACCGCGAGATAACTAGGTGTGTTACCCAGCGGGCTTACACTCACGCCCTTACTTCCAATTGCGACGAGATTACTTAGGTCACTGAATTGGTTACGAGTTCGAGGTCGCTTGCGCGGTCTTCTCTCTTACGAAGCGGTGAAACGGTGTATACCGAATCTATCGCGGACCAGAGCATCCTTTGTTCGGCTGTTCACCCAGGATCGGGTAGCCGATGGTCGTTTCAAGAGCAGTCGCCGTAAGGTCTGCAACCACCCCCGCTCTATAGGAAACAGTACTGCTTCCGGACTCCCCCGACTGTTAGTCAGAGTGCACAGTCGATTGGCTCACGCCGCACGGTGCGCAAAAGCTCTATCAACACGCACGTAAGAAGCCGACGCTTTACCGCGAAGCACTGGAATGTAAAACCAGCGGGCCAACCTCACGCCCTTACTACCAGATTTGGCCGGATTACTCCGTCCCGCGGTCTGGTCACGGGTTCGAGATCGATTGGGCGGCCTCTACCTAACGTTAGCGGTTATTCAGTTTGAATATTTTGCTGACCGCGACGCATATTGCCCGATCGGGTGGCCAACGGATCGATTCAAGGGTTGAAGAAGTCAGGTTGAATATTGAAGAAACATACGTCTCCAGACCCCCCTCGTTAGTCGCCGGCTGTGGCTTTCTTCGTTTTTTCCGCAAGTGCAGATAGTTCTCCAACCGCCCAGTTCCTCCCGATTCCCTCGAATCCACGATGTTTTAAAGCAGGCCAGATGTCATTTACGCTCGTAGACGCCTAGCAGAAGTTCCGGTGAATAGTGATTTTCATCATCACGATACGAGGAATAAATCCAATCTCCACATAAACTGACATCGACTTAGCAAAGGCGATACGGTTTTATTCACCAAAATTTGTCCTTCTATAATAAGATTCCAGAGCAAATGAAAAGCCTTGGAGAGGACCAATTTAAAAAGATAATTATAAATAATTTGGTAAGAAACCCAATTTATGGTATAAGGGAGTTTGAAAATTCCGAGTTTATTTTCCATGTTGATAATTAGCAAAATTTGTAAAATTTTAACATAACGGTATTATGATAGCTGACATTTTAATTCTAATATAATTTAGTATACATTTATTTATATTTAAAAAATACGAAGGCATATTGCTGGATTGACAATAAATTTATTTTACGTTGATTATTCTACATAAAATTTGCATTTCTATTTTAATATATTAGGTATTCTCTGTTACTTTAAATGACATTAGTATATTTTGATTATTTGTAAGTAGGTAATATTGAATATAATATTACAGCCACGACAACTATCATGATAGTTATGTTTTTAATAATTAAATTTTAAGCATTTCATTTTGTGACGCATCCAAGTGTAGGAATTCCTATCTACTGGAGTAGTTGATTGTATTGTATTATATTGTATAGAGAGCTCGGTCAACACCACCCAGGCTGCACGGAACCATTATGAACCCGAGCTTAACGCCAGATGGAAACATGTATTATGCTACAATCAAGATCAAATATATTAATAATATTTGCATATTACTCTTCCTTAGGTTTCATAATAGCCATTCATTAGTACCTTGTTATTATAAATTCTCTAAATTGCATTAAACGAAGATGTTAAAACTGTCCGAGGCAGATCTAGCGGTGAAAGGGTATTGTGTTAAACTTTGCCTTTGACATTTCGGAACTACAAAAGTTTGCCAGCCAGAAACTTTGAAAGACATGATGGACTACATTATTAAGCCACTATGAAAGTAAGTTTATCACGGAGACACTCTTTCAACAACTTGTTAGAGACGAGTTCGCGGGAGAAAGGCGGATTTCATTTTATTGCGCCGAGGAAAACTCTGGCAAGCGCCGGAGCGAAAGCACCAAGCGAACCGGTCATGGATTTGAGATTTATCGATTTATGAATGAGCGTCACAACATTACTACTAACTATCATATTTATTTCCTGTCTGTGATATCGTTACGGCAAGTCGAGGATAAACAACAATTTCATTTTTATTAAACTAGTGTCAGCCATATTTTGTTAAATTGTAATTATTTGTGGTCTTTGGAATAGTAGGCAATCTTTCATTGAACTTGAACATAATTTAGTGTATTGCTTACTTTTTACTGTAATTATAAACCATTTATTTCTTCGAAATAACTCCCAAAATACATAAACCTTGTGTACATAATTCAACATTTGGTTACTTTCTTTAATAAATTGGTGTAAGCACACAACCTGATCAAACACTTTAGACATACATATCAGATCAAGAACTTAAACAGTTTAGATTATTGGTTTCTATAGTTTTTTCGTACCTTTTTTTCCTGGCCTGAATATGTTTAGTAATCTATCGTAGCATCAGAAGATAATCATATTATGGTATTGTGTGGGTTTTAACATTATATTAATATAAATGCTCTTTTGTTAACAGTTGAATTGAATAAAGAAACGACTAGAAGGGTTGTTTGACATTATAATTAGGATAAAACAAATTTACAGCGTGAAGTTTCGGCGATGTTGCAACCACCGTTGTCCAGGGTAGACTGTTTATCGTCATTGGTTATCTCGCGGTAAGGCGTTGATCTCGAGTGGCGAGTGGCGTAACTAGACAGCGGATTGTTTTCGTCCCAAGTCTTCTTCACTCATCCCACGGGAGACAGAATGATCTAATATCGTTCAAACTTCCTGAGGTGGAGGATTCGCCCCTTGTACTTAACAGCTCTAGTTGTCGACCCTGGGAAACGGCGCGGCGGTTGCAACATCACCTAAACTTCGGGTGCTACACAAACTTCACATGGTAAATTCGCCTTAACCTCTATATACCTGACAGTAATATTTAATAAACCAATAGTTTCAGTTGCTTCTTAGACTTCATATATTATCGGAATGGGATTGTATCAGAACTTCCTTTCTTGATGTGAATATGGCAGGCGGTTATCTCTAAACAGTGTATAAAATAATAATCTAGGCTAATGTTCGTGAATAGGGGTGTCGGAATTGAGCAAATGGTCAATCTGGTAATAGCGAATACAGATATTTTGACTTTTTACAGGATTGCCCAAAAGGAGTGTCATGTTTTCAGAATTCTTCTTTGTATGTTTTCCGTTTCTATATTCCACCATAACTTCTAAACTCTTGAACCGATTTAGAAGTGTGTCATATTTTTACAATCGTTATGTCAACCCGAGTGTCATAGTGTACCTTTAATATCCAAATATTAAGTAAATGAATATTGTCTAAATGTTTAAATGTCAATAAATTAAAATAAATATATCGTGTTTACTGTCAAATGAAAGGTGTGAATTAGTACATTCCGGAAATATACACCTATCTATATGGATACATACATAAACTACAAATATTTCATAAAAAACCGTAATAAAAATAATTATAAATTTAATACTTCACTTTCTGTAAAAGCAGTTCTGGTTTTGATTCTTTTGTCATATATTTACTTGTAGGGCAGGTGAATGCGACTCGATGTATTTCATTATTTTAGTGTAAATTTGGCTAAAGTTCATAAGCCCATCAAATAACAGACTTGTAAATATGTAAATGTAAGTGGTAATGAAATGTATAACGATTCTAAATAACACTTAATATTCGTTCGAGTCGCGACCAAAGAAGACAGTAGCGCGAAGCGAAAGGGGTGCCTCACGTTCCTTAAAGCGTCGGAGTAATTATTACTGTGCATATTGGCAGGGTTCCAGTGGGCGGGCGGCAGACCCACTTGAAAACGTTATCTCTCCGTTAACAAGACACAAGTATCCAACGCTAGGGGAAATCAATTTGCCAGCTGCTAATGAGAGTGACTCGGCGGGGCGGCACTTCGGATTACTCGACGCGCCCCAGTCTTTCTTCGCGGCCGAAATAACGGGATCAAACGGGATGACGTCATAGGCACGTTACTCCTGATTAGCTGATAGGCCGAAAGACGTCAAAGATTGGCATTGATGTGACATGTCGATGTGTTAGCTAACATTATTGGGTTGCCATTACTGACCTTTTGACAAGCTTTGAAAAAAATAAACAATTTAACAGGCGCTATCTGTCACGTATGGAAAACATAGCTGAATGAGTTGACCTAAATGGGATAAGAAAGGCTAAATAATAAGTTTGTAACGTTAATATAATATTGGTTTTTAATACGAAATCATGATATTTGTAAATCGAATCGGATAAAAGTGAGCTGCTAAGTTGTTTTATCGGCGTGCGCTAACGAAACGGTCATTGCAACAACTTGTATAATGCGTGGCTACAATTTGATTAGGCGAGTTCGATAGAACCTCTGTCCTTATGTTATTCCGAGCATGTTCTCCTGTATCTCTCCTTATGCTTTCTCCCCACTTCCACCCCCCCCCCCCACCTTCTTTAAGCTTGGCATGAGGTAATCTGAAACCCCTTTATGAACTCTAAGATACTCATCGCCTCATTCCTAAGACAGAAAAGTGACTATAAGAATTCCCGACGTATTTTCAGGTTGGCATTCAGGTTGGCAACGTTGCCGTGTCAACATACATTTTGGATATCTCTGTAACAAAAGTGTTGCTAAAAATTAGTTATAATAGACAGATCGACGTGTACTTCATATCATTTGAAAGCGTATAAAAAAAGAATACACACCATATATGAGTGATACGTGATACCGGACTTTTTCTCTGTCAAGTATGTGCCTTTTACTCTTTCTAATCTGGCATAAATCGAGCCGGTGTTAACCTACCTACATAAACATTACATTCCTGGTAGATGTCATTCGTCTCAAAAACGGCGTTGCCATACTGATCAAGTATTAAAATCATTATTAGATTTGATTTTATTTCACAACATAAAATAAAAAATTAAAAATTAAATAAAAAGTAAATAAATAAATAGAAGATTGAATAACTTTTATTAACCAACTACTGATATCAATAATGGCTCCATATATACTCGAATGCAAAGGATGTAACCACGAAATCGATGATATCACGAAGCTAATGAAGTGTTCAACATGCAAAATGCCTTATCATATTCAATGCACAGACGTCAAGAAAGTTACGAAATCAAGCAGGACAACCTGGAAATGCCCAAAGTGCAACTCACCACCTCCCCTCGTGAGTCCTCAAACCGTCAGCGCTAAAAACGTATGCAGCAGTGACCCCAACATTTCAGTACGTTCTACAAGAGTATCTCTGAATCCAACTAGATCGTCCTCGCTATCCACAGAAAACCAGGATAAATTGATTAGTGAAATTAAAGCTTCTATAGCCGGAATGCTGGAGGATCGATTTTTAGACCTTCAGAATAAATACAAAGAGCTTAATAAGCAGAATAACGCAATACTGGAATCTCTAGAATTCATGACAAATAAACATGATGATATAAAAAAAATTATGGAGGTAATCAAAAGCGAAAGAGATGACTTGAAAATGGAAAATACCCATATAAAAAAACGATTGACATACCTGGAAGAAAAAATTGATCAAATGGAATACCAGAATCAGAGTGGGAACATAGAGATAAGGGGTATTCCAGAGAGACCCAATGAAAATCTGTTTGAATCTCTAAAATTGATTAGCCAGACCATCAATCATAAAATCACCGCCGAGGACATTATATCTACATCCAGGACAACTACTACTAACTACTCCAAGCGAAATCCTCGCTCTGTCATCGTCAAATTTTCCACCCAACTACAACGCGATACTTTCCTCAATTCGGTCAAATCATTCAATAAAGCTTGTAAAAACAACTCAGAGAAACTGAACACATCACACCTTAAGCTTACTGACGAACATCAACCTATCTATATATCTGATCTACTAACACAAAAAGCAAAATATTTACTGATGATGTCAAAAAAGTTTGCCAAACAACACAATTTTACATTCTGTTGGACCAAACATGGTAAAATATTCCTAAAGCAGAGAGAAAATGCAAAAACATATACTATTATTAACGAAGACTCATTCACCAAGATTTTGAGTTTTTTTCGTAGTAATAGCCAAAATTGTTAACCATTATCTTCTTACGACTGCTGCAATACAAAAATATGGTCTAATTATCTTTTTTTCAATAAATCTAATTAGGTTATTTATTATAAAAAGAGCAACTTTTCATAGTATGTATTATTTAATATTACAGTTTCTATCATATATTTATGTATACTTTTATTATTTATACTCAACTTATTTAAATATATCCATTAATTTAGAAAATACTATTCGTTATCCGCCTTGTTTTATGATATCCTATAATTATATTTCTACATATAAACATGTCTATGAGTTTATTTCGAGGAATTGCCTAATATTAATCTCCACAAATACTCAATTATTAAAAATGAAAATACCAATAATTAAGCTACAATTAGTACAAATACTGCTCGATGGGTCGAAAATCAATTTATTCTATTTAAATATAAATGGCTGATTTCATCGATTGCTTAGACGACTATGAAAGCATCCCTTGTAAAGTCTTTGATTCAGTTAATAATTGTAAAAAATACATCAAATCCGAGAAACATCTTAAAATAATATCACTTAATATTCGTAGCATTAGGAAAAATTTCGATGATTTTCTTCTTTTACTGCACCAACTTAACAATAAAGTGGATATCCTGATTCTTACCGAATGTTGGATCAGTGATTTCTATGTACCCAAAATACTAAATGGATACAAATGTCACTACACAAAAAATGTTAGATTGCAAAATGACGGGGTTGTGGTCTACATAAAATCAGAAATTAGTGCTATAGTAACGGAAAAAATAATCGAGGACGCTAACTGCCTGCATATAATAATAAATAAAAACATTAATCTTTTTGCAATGTACAAGACGCCTAGCAAAACAAACATTTCTAACTTCTTAGAATCGCTAAACAATGTGCTGCAACAGTATTCCCATGATGGAAGCAGTGTAATAGTAGCCGGAGATACGAATATTAATATCATTAATAATCGGCATGCACAGTCAGAGGATTATCTCAACATGCTGGCCAAAATTGGAATGACAGCTGCAATCAACAAAGCTACAAGAGTAGATCGTTATCAATCCAGTTGTATTGATCATTTCATGGTCAGATCTAAACTACTAGTAAAATCATTTATCTTGACAACTTCAATCACAGACCATTACCTCACTGGACTCTGTATATCGAGAAACACAGTAAAATCTACCCATCCGATAGTCAGTAAGCCAGTCATAGATAACGTTAAGCTATTGGATTTAATTAAAAAATCAAACTGGTCTTCAGTACTAAATGCAAAAGAGGCAAACGTTGCAGCTAATAATCTCCTAAACATAATGACTCAATGTCTCAAAGACTCGTCTTCTAATAAGAAAGTCACAAAAAGGAAAGTACACACTAAACTCAAACCGTGGATTACGGAAGGCCTTCTATTTTGTATTAAAAAACGTGACAAGATTCATAAGCAAACAAAAGACAACCCAAATGATATACAACTTTACACATACTACAAAAAATATCGAAACATATGTACAAATATTATTAAAAAAACTAAGGAAATATATTATAGCGATCAGATACGACAAGCTGGCGAAGATAAAAGAAAAATTTGGAAAAGCATTAACAATATGGCCTCAAGACAAAAAATTAAACCTGCTTTTGAAAAAATATTAATAGGCAAGAATTTAAAACACATGGAAACTCATAAGAATGATATTGTAAATTATGTCAATGAATTCTTCACAACAGCAGGACAGAAGTTAGCAAATCAATACTACGTGATTCCCAAACTACAGAAATAGTTTTGGCTAACTTAATTGATGTTACTCTAAAAAAAGATAAATGTTTTAAACTCCTACCTACAAACAAACTTGAAGTATCCAAGACAATCAATAAACTTAAAACGGGATGTTCACCGGGCATCGACGGTCTACCTGTAACTATTTTTAAGGAGGCATCTGATATTATTGCGGAGCCTCTGGCGCACGTAATAAACGTTAGTTTTGAATCAGGCCAGTTCCCCCGATGGCTTAAGTCTGCGAAAGTCATCCCAATCCATAAATCTGGCAATACCGAGGACATTGGGAATTACCGTCCAATCTCGCTGCTGAATATAGCTTCAAAGGTCATCGAAAAAATTGTTAAAAATAGGCTAACTGAATACCTTGAAAAAGTAGGATTTTTTTCACCAAACCAATTTGGCTTTAGACAAGGTCAGAGTACAAACGACGCCATAAATACCCTAAATCAATATATATCGGAAAATCTAGACAAATCAAAAAAGGTGACGGCGGTATTTCTGGACTTAGCTAAAGCCTTTGACACTGTTTCTCACGCCATACTAGTAAAAAAACTAGAAATGATTGGAATTGAAGGACCTTCACTGTTGTGGTTCCAAAGTTACTTGGAGATGAGACCGCAAGTCATTTCCATAAATGGTCATCTAAGTACTGAACGCAGCACTGTTTATGGTGTACCCCAAGGCAGCGTACTGGGACCACTTCTATTCCTCATATATATCAATGACCTGTGCAATATTCGATTAGACGGCAGAATAATAACATTCGCCGATGACACAGTTTTATTAGCCGAGGCAGATACATGGCATCAAGTAATCAATAAATCACAAAACAACATAAATTTGGTTAAAAAATGGCTTGACAATAACCTCCTTACTCTTAATTCCTCTAACACGAAATATATCAACTTCAGTCTACGACACATCGACACAAGTTTACACTTACTAACAATTCATAAACCCACATGTGTAGGAGGGGGTGTGCCTTGCCTGTGCCCTAAACTTGAGAAAGTGAACGACATGAAGTATTTAGGAATCATTATTGATTCAAATCTAAATTGGTCAAATCAAGTAATGTCTATTACTGACAGAAGCAGAAAACTGGTTTATGTTTTTTGTGATCTCCGAAATATTTTACCAAAAAAAATTATTAGAATGGTATATATGGCCCTATGCCAAAGTTTGTGGATTTACGGCATAACTGCCTGGGGAACATGCACCAAAAAACTACTTGACACAGTACAGAAGGTTCAAAAGCTTCTGCTTCGCATTATTCACAAGAAGCCCAGGCGATACAAATCGGAGCTACTGTTTACTGAAGCTAAAGTCCTAAATATCCAACAACTTTTTGTGAAGAATATACTGCTTAATTTCCATAGAAACAAACACCTAAAACCTAGAAGCCAGCAAACGCGTAGTACAAGAAATGCAGAAAAACAAAACTATCTAATTCCACATGTTAAAACGACGTTTGCTCAACGACAAATTTATTTTCTGGGACCTAAAATTTATAATTGTATTGATGAAAATATTAAAAACATAAAGATAATAAGTACGTTTAAACAGAAAATCAATTCCTGGATATTAGAGTTGGGCCCATCAAAATTAAACGACGAATTACTGAACATTGCTGTTTGAAAGGTTATGTATGTATTTTTATGTATGTTTGTATATATATATATATGTATGTGTATATGTATCTGTGTGTATGTGTCATATGTATGTTTATGTTATTATATTATATTATATGTATGTTTATATATTTATGTATGTTTCTATATATTTACCTAATATATATATTTATAGATATTATAGCTAGTAAATATTTTGTTTAGTTATATGTAGTTACCTGATATGACGTGCTTATCATTGTCATTATACGTATTGTAATTAGCTCATCTAGATACAGGCCTTAGTTGACCTAGTTAGATGAGTTTTAGGCAGGTGCCAAACACGATGTGACGGTTTCTCTGAACTGTTTATGTTTGATTCTTGAACTTGTTTGGTATAATTAGTCGTAACCATTGCAATAAGTACTTATAAATAAATAAATAAATTTTAACATTCCAGGACTCGCCTCCGCTTGAAAAAGGACCAGAAGTAGTTTGTCTTCATATCTCGTTATGTTTTATCCGGGAATTGTGGAAAGAAACTTTCCACCTAATAGGAAAAGTTTTAATTTTTCAGCTGACTAATATTAATCGCAGCTTTTTTATAATTCCTTTAGAAAATAAAAAAAACTTAATTCAAAATTTAAAATTCTTCCATCTGTCAAGTAGCTTGTCTTGTCTTGTTATTTCCCTTGAAATATGTGCGGAATGTGCAATGAACGGTTGTCACTTTTTGGATTAAAACTACCCAATGACGATGAAACAGCTAAATCTTACACCGCACGAAATGATTTCAAACTTTTTCGGGCGTCTGTAACATCGACAGGTAGTTTTGGTGCGGGAAAATTGACGTCAGTTCATTTCATATTCCGTTCTAACGTATTGCTCTGTCTCTTTCGGTTAAACTAAGTTCCTATTTTAGTTCACGAAGAAACGCAATCGGGCCCATTATTAAACAGGATTAACGAGACATGTGACTGACTTCGTCTTTCCTTTTCGTTAAAAATTGACTAACAATAGTCAGTATTTTAAGGGTTTAATATTGTGTAACGTTGTTTATTTAATAATAATATATGTACTTCATTTAACAGTGATTTGAAATAATATTATATTTTGTGTAAAAATATTTTGTTAAGTTTCGCTCGTCTAATGCAATCCACATTATTAACAACGCCATTGTCATCCGGACATCAAGAAATTTACAGTTTATCCAATTACTAATATGTTGCAGTGATTACAATAAAAAATATATCATCATTATTTAAAAATAACATTTCCTCGCCCAAAACTTTATATCATTTAACATAAATTGACGTATTATATGGTTACAATGCGCAGTCACAAAGAGCACACATACACCAATATAAAAAACTTCGCAGTGTAATGTTATTATATCGTTTTTTTAACGGCTCCAAAAGATGCCATTGGTCCGCGATAGATTCAAACTGAATCACAGTGAATTTACGGTAGGTAGAGGCCGCGTAAGGGGATCTAGACGATCAAGCATGATTGTTAAGCATCGCGTCGCGGGCTGGGAAGGGATCGTAAACCGCAGGAAAAATGCATTTTTAAAAATATATTTACCAAAAATATCTAATTTTGTAGTTATACCAGAGAATCACGTCATTTATCAATCGATTACGTCTAATTAACCTGACTCTCTGGTATACAACTACAAAATTAGGCATTTTTGGTAAATATTAAAAAATATATTTGCATATATCCTGCGGTTACGATCCCAGCCCGCTATGCGATGCTTGACAAGCATGCTTGATCGTCTAGAGAGCCCCTAAGAGACTTCGGTCCCGTAACCAGTCGGGAGGAAGAAGGTATCCTGAAGGTTAATTCCAGAAGGAGAATCCTGCCAAAACTTGTAGCCAGGGGGCGAAGTGGCCCCACTGGGTTGCCTTTTTAGTGCCTCGCCGTAAGACGTTGGACTCTGGCGAATTCGTGGCTTTGCTGGACAATAGGTTTGTACCGTCCCAAAGTTTTCTTCGCTCACCTCACGGGAGGCACGTACGATCGCATATCGTTTAAACTTTCTGAGGTGACGGGTTCGCCCGTTGTAGTCGACAGATCTAGTTGCGCGTTAACAATACTTTCCCTGCCGGGAAAGAAAAATGAAGTAGGACAATGGTAAGCTTTAGGTCACAGCACGAATTTTCGATTTCTATTACTAATTATATTTGCTGGCTCGAAATAATAAATTGAATCTCGGCGACTTCCCCTGATTGACTCGTAGATATTGGACTGGGAGTTATGTTATTTACCGTGGCGTTATTGAAATCAGTCAAGTGTTTGTTGGCCGGGTCTACGCGCGCCGCACGAGAGATAAAGTGTAAGGAGATTGGGGCAAAGTGGAATCAACAAGCGAACGGCTCGGGAAATAATAAGATCCGTACATTTGTAGGGATGCTCGAGCGTCGCGTGCCGGTGTATTATTACAAGTAGCACGTGACCCTATCAGAGACACGAGAGGTAAATACCCTGCTCTCCACCTCCTCTTCATTCTCCCTTCTCGTCTTTCTGTCCTCTTTCCCGGTCTGTGTGCGGCGGGCATGTGCCTTACCATTATTGCAGATATGTTTCTCGACGGGACTCGGTTTTTCCGCCCGTAAACGATTTGCCCAGTGAATAAACCGTATCCTTATTACTGTATACGGCTGCGTTAAGGACTGCGGACATTGCTGTTCCCGATGTTCCATTACCTACGTTATTACAAAAGATTTCCATAGGTTACAGTTATGTTAAGACGGGTACCACCCATCTATCACATCCCATAATCAAAATCACATCCATCCCATCACATACATTGTTATCATTATTTAGTGATTATTAGTTATAATTTGTAATGGTGACGGTAATATATATATTTCTTTTCCTTTTTCATTTTTTTTTTCAAATCGCCGAATATATGTGAACTAAAAACTAGATTTATAATCAATATACTAAAGACACAGTATACCAGTAGTTTTACTCTCGAGCTACGGGGCAATGCGGGAAGAGGGTGCAAAAGAAAGTGGGGAGAGGGGTACGTCCCGACAAATGCGAACGGTTAGCATTACGAGTAGGTAAAGTCTGGAGACTTTTCGAGCGTTTTCGAGCGTTCGGATATCTGCGTAGGCCGAGTAGCGAGACATCTGGCGACCATATCCAAGCCCGTACGACTCGTAACGTATTCGCTTTGATTTCTAAGACAAGCTACTGTCTGGTATACTGTGCTAAAGATAAATTATGGACATAAACAAAATAACATTAAATATAACATGTAATATTTGCCTAAAGTTTTTATAATTCTTGTAAGAGGTTTTGAGGGGTCTAATATGTCCACACTTGAGAAGTCTGTTTTGTAGCTATGACAGGATATATATAGAAATACATTTACATATATATAGCGATACTTTAGGATATATATACATTAGGATATATATAGCGATACTTTGTTTTAAATCACAGGAAGATGAAATAATCGATTTAAATTGAATCGAATATTAATTTTCAATTCATAATAATCCATCATCGGTTTCACTATTAAAAATTTTCAAATATTTTGTAATTTCGTATACTATTGTGCCATATTGTGTGCTCCTGCCATATTGTGTTTTCCTTTTTATATAAAATAAATAAATGAAATTATATTACAGTTGTTCTAAATATACATGTTATACGAAGGCTTTAACTTTCATGTGACTAATGTTTTACTAATAATCTTCTATATCTTATGAGAAATGAGCAGATAAAAATCTATAAAAACGAGCCCAAATTAATTTCAGATCAGAATAATTTCCGGATTTCAATTTCTAAAATAACTTATTCGTCAATTTATAAATCAATAAATTAATGACTGCTCTAAAAAAAATTGGTATCTGCTAAAATTCAATAGTTTTTCTGTTAAATTCATCAAGAAACAGGAACTCCACAAAAAAATGATTTTCGTCGATTTTTATTTAAAAAAACAGTAAAATTCGAAGGGTGTCAGATTCATACAAACTATTCTTCAATTTTCTACTCTGAAATTTAAGAGGCATTTTTCGTTTGATTCCTCTATAGCGCTTATTAAGATCCTCACAGGAAAGGATTTTTAAGCATTTTTTCTGAATTTCAGCAATGGATTTCTTGCTACATAGAACACATTGCGGAATATTTATTTATGCCAAACATTAGACCTTTGGCTACCTATCCATATAGAATGAATAGCAGAATGATATATAAGAATGCTACTGTAATCCTCACGGAAAGTGCCTTTTACCCGTTACTGAGCCTTAATATTACAAATAAATTTCATGGCAAATGGTAAACGAACTGCTAATGTCCAAGAGGAAAACAGTGGTATAGTTATTTATGCAAAATCAGGTTAAATCATCCTCTATTCAAAGAGTGCTAATAAGATCCCGAATTTGACGGTGTTAAATTAAAATGTTGCTTTCAAAAGATAAATCGATAATAGCATTGTATCAAAGAGGTGAAACTAACTTATTTTTTTTTACATGCTACACGTTGAACAAATGTGACACTAAAAGAAAATCCCAATTTTTTAGTATGAGGATTTAAAGTTTTTGTCATTTTTATGACTTCAATAACTCGTTTATGAAATGGAATAGTTGTCGTTTTAAATAGTACTTCAGGTAGTTTCCTAACGGAAGCTGTTGGATTTTAATTAAATTAACAGGTAGGTATGGCAGAAAAATCATTTTCAGCATCAAGTTCAGCTTAGTGCCACATTAGTTCTCACATTGTCAAATATATTTTTGCTTAGTGCCTTTAAGTTTAAAAAAAGTTCAGCATAGTGTTACTTTTGTTTTTAAATTGTCAAGGCTTTACTTGCTTAGTGGGGTATATTATGTATTATTATTATGGCAAAAACTGACACGTTTTCATTCAATTATTTATAATTATTTCAAGAAAACTTACGACATAACTGACAAAATACATAACACTAAACATAACGACATAACACTAAACAAAATATGACGCTTTTTAACATACCCAATGAACAGTTGTCACTGACGACTGGACGTGAACTGGCTTAGTGTCGGTTTTTGTTTAACGATCAAGCACAAAACCTAAAAGGATTAAGTGACACAATGGGGCATCTAGCGATATCAAAGTGAACTATTAAGAAACAAGTCTTTGGAAATGACGTAGTTTTTTCTGTAGATTTCAGATGTCGCTGTAACTCAATACCGCCAAATTTATTTTATTTTGTTTTATTTTTATTTTTTTCAAATTTCGCTGTAACTCGTCACTTTTATTTTCAGTGTGCGTTATATGTAAAAAACAATGTAATATTTAATTTTAATCGCCTGTCAAAAGTTTCCTTGTGTTTATTTTATTAATAATTTAATTTTTTCTCAATAACATGCACATATTGGTTTGGGCAATTTGAAAATAAAACGCCTTTGAAATTAAATATAAATTTCAGATCATCAGGTGCGGCAATCTTGCAAAAATACTCAAATAATTTTAAATTTCAAATCGAAAATAATATCATTTTCACATTTAAAGTCTAATAAAAAAAATATGTCAGTCAATCTTTAGTGGAAACTGCGGTTCGACGACCAAATTAATCCCTATGCAAAAGCCCATAATGGTTATTTTACCTTCTGCTTTGTTGCTTCAATAAAAAAAGATGAGTCCGTGTTACCGACCAGATTATGGACTGTGAAAAGCGAACAACTTGAAGCGGCTTTCGCTCCCTTTATACGAGTATCGGATTTATGTCATGCTCTTTTTTCACGAGGATTACCTGCCACACAATGGAGATTATAAAAAATAAACACATATAAAAGGAATAATCTATATCAGGGGGATAATAATTTATCTCCAAATTTTAAATTTCCTGGTATGGTTGTTTTTATTTATATATTCTTTATATTCTTTCTTTATTTAGTTAAGCCCATAAATATACATTTAATTACAAAAACATTCTCTTAGCCTAATAATTCATAATTATTCAAATATTTTTCCAATTTATTTCCTAACTCGGAAAGGAATAACGCACTTCACTAGGAATAAGCTGTATAAAGGGTGGTAGCAACAGAAATTGTATATTGCCTGCCGAAAGAGCATAATATCGCCGCTCTTAGGTTTTGTTCTTAACTTCATATTGCAATGGCAATTTAAATTTAATAATTACAAGGATGAAAGTAGTAACTTTATTTAAAATGTATAATCTTGAAGAGACCAAATAAAACAGAAGGTATTTTAGTTCAAATAATCATAAATATTTTTACTAGAATATTTCATAAATAGATACGATACTCGCATATACTTTATATTCATTTATATTAAAAACGTATATAATATTATTATTAATAAGTCCTTAGATAAGTACATGAAAGTCGTTTGTGATTGAAATAAATTCAATGTATTTAATTTACATGATAATATATAAATGCAGTTCACATTCAACACAAAATATTCTGGTAAAACATGTTTTTCGTTTTGTTTTCCGGCGTGTAAATAAACAAAAATGATGGCTTTCCGACCGATGGCTTGGCGAACACGGGACATACAGTTGTCCATGCGCGAAATACGGAAATTTCATGTTAATTCCGCAAACTTCCAACACGCGTGATTTGTCATCGTGAAAGCCAGAAGTACGGGGAATATAAATTCCGCTTTCCAGAATTACCAAGTGTACAACTGTAGATTGTCCTTCGTATGTCCCAAAGGAAAAGATGCGCCAAATCGCTTCATTGCTGCTGACATAGCGCACGTCTGATACTGAGATACACCTCGTTTAAATTCCTCACAGCGAAAACAGCCATATCGCTTTATTTTACGTATTTGCTTATGTAATTTATCGAGTTGATGAAGTTGCAGTATTCCACATTAATTTGCGCTTTAAAAGCCTTGGACAAAAGGCACAATCTAAAGATTGACCACATTTACATCTTGCCCTTTGACCTTCACAACTGCAGATCGCCCATTGTCCGCAACTGATCGGCGACGACACAATGGGTATCCGTCATTGTCTGTGATGGTGTTAGCAATCAGGTCTCTCTGGTAACGCCTGGAATAGTTACTATCGAGCATACAGGGCGAGATGTTGTTATAAACTTCGCGAAGTCCATAGATCATATTCTTAGGCACCACCACAAGTATTTTCGGATTAACAGCTTCATCTTGTATTTCGGCCAAGATGATGGAATCATCTCACATCAGTGCGGTTTGCACTTGAAGTAGCTTGCCGCACATTTGACTGACTTCGTCGACCTATGTTATCTCTTCTTCTCGACATTGTAATGGACACTGTAAAACGACACGGAATTGTTTTCAGGCTCACTCAAATCGAAATTTCCATGAGGTCTTTACAGTATTGAAATCCCCAAACTAAGTCCAAATTCGTGGTTATGTCATTAAAAAAAACGGCTGTGTCACCCCAAGACTTTCCTGTCAAGTAGCCAGGAACGTAATTCATCTGAATATAAATATCATTAATCCTACAACAACAACCCCTCCCCCCCCCCCCCACCCCCAACCTAGCGACACCCTTTAAAACTCGAAAATCGAAATCGAAATCGACATTGACTTCGACTTCGACTTTTCGATTTATCTTTTTTTTCTACTTTTTCGACTTTTTTGACTTTTCTACTTTACCTACATTTTCTACTTTTTCGAATTTTTTGACTTTTCTACTTTTCCTACATTTTCGACCTTTTCGTCTTTTTCGACTATTCAGACTTTTTCGACTTTTTCGACTTTTTTCACTTTTTTTTTACTTTTTGTCTTTTTTGACTTTGTTTGTTTTTTACTTTTTTGACTTTTGATTCTCTTGACTTTTTCGCCTGTTCGACTTTTTTGACTTTTTCGGCTTTTTCGACTTTTTCGACTTGTACGACTTTTTCGACCTTTTCGACTTTTTCGACTTTTCCGACTTTTCCGAATTTACGACTTTTTCGACTTTTTTGACTTTTGAAATTTTAGACATTGTACGGAATGAATAACAGTTATGGATAGCGCAGCTGTCAAACAATACGGTCGCCGCGATGGCTATCTAGAATGTTGCCAATGTTCACAAAATGACCAATTTCGATTTTTTCGATTTTCAGTTGTTTCTTTAAGTTTTTCCTAAATATTTTTTTTTGTAAACCACCCCTGAATCAAGCCAAACAAAATAAAAGAAAAATAATTCAAATCGGTCGAGTCATTTCCGAGATCCTGCGAGACTAACGCACTCTTTTTATATATAAGATAGAGGTTAATTAAGAACGTAATACAATACAATACAATATAGCCGTAAATTTGCATAATAGTTGGGGAACCAGCGACAAAAAACGTTCAAGAGCTGATACTATCAGATCAGACAGTATTTTGACCATAGAATGCCAGGGTAGAGTCTGCAGGCCAGATTCCGGGACAACTGGCGCTGGCGTACTAGGTAAGGTGTAATTTTAATTAGTACCCCTAGAGTGTTTTGGAAAAGCTGAAAATTCATCAGTAAACAGTGGATACAATAAAAAAATCGAAACAAATGGTCAGACTGCTTAACAATTTAACGCGTGGCGTCAGCATTACTCCATAAATGTCAACAACAAAAAAAGTCCCTGCAAATACGCCAGTACGTATATGTAAGTAGATATTACGCATCTATCTAATGTGCCGCGCCATGTAATAGATTCTATTGTTAAGCTGTCTGATTATTTGTATCGAGTTTTGTATTGCATCTTACTGATAAATTTTTAGCTCTTCCATAACACTTTGAAAGCACTAATTAAAATTACAACTTTTCTAATACTCCAGCGCCAGGTGTACTAGAGTCTGGCCTGCTGACTCTACCCCAGCATTCTATGGCCGAAATACTGTCTGATCTAAAAGTATCAGCTTTTACAAAACTCTTGCTATTTTTGTCGCTGCCTCTTGGAAAATAAGGTATGTCACAAATAAAAACAACGCTTCCATGTTTTTCGATGCTCTTCCTATGTCTTTGAGTAATTGATATGTGTAATTGTCTTTGAGTAATTGATATGTAATAAATTCATCAATTAATTTTGTATCATTAGCCATCCAAATTTTACATTATATTAAATACAGACTGATGTATCAGTATTCATTATCAAGTTACAAACGACAACATGGTATTTCCCACGATGAATCTGACAAATTCCTCGTTAATATTGAAAAGGGGTTTCCAGGAGAAATCGTCCCTTTTTACGTATAAAAGAGGCCTAATGATCACCAATTCGCTTGGTTTAATCTCCTCGCAGCCAATTAATCAATATGAGAACACAGTTTCCTGTCCTTTTTCCCCATTCGTGCGCCCCTTTGCTGATTAAAGCAAGATTTTGATTAATGCCCGTTCCTCTTATATCAATTAAATATCGTTGCGTAACGAAATTTATTATTTTATCTAATTAAATTAAATATTGTCATCAGTGTATGGACTTATATATATTTTATATTATTGTCATCCTTATTATGTAGATATATGTATATTCTTTGCATTGGATATAATAAAAAATATGATTAATGAATACTTTTGTATTAGTTTCAAACCAAATATAGCAAGTTAGATTAAGCTGTCCTTATGATTTGTTTATTTTAATTCCTAAATTGATTTTGTTTGTGTTGAAAATGATTACACTTAAAATGATTGATTATAGATTCTTAGCCATCATGACTTTTAAAATGACAACGTCGTTTTTAGAACGTCTTCCACTTTCACTTCCCACTACTACTTCACTATTTTTCGCTGTTTTGTCTGGGTCATTTTCCATATTTTTACTTGCAATTACGCGATGCATACTAATTGTCGAATTCTGAATGTATATATATAGGGGAGCAGATTGAGCAGATTTGAAAAAAAACGGTTGTCACAAGACTTTCCCGGCAAGAAGATAAGCACCATCGTCTCCCCCCCCCCCCTCTCCCCCCACCTGCGCCAACCCAAACTCCCCATTGTAGTTTTTTCCGTGGTATTAACATTGTATATTTACAAAAAATATGTTTTTTATAAATCTGGCGGACTTAGCGGACCATGTGGCGGAGCTTGACAGTGGACTGTTTTGTCCTAAGTCTTCTGCGTTTACTTAACGGGACGGGTTCAGCCATTGTAATGCCGTGATACTAAAAATATATTTAATACGAAAGTTACTACGAATTCGAGAAGAAAAAATATAGAATTAGGTAAATATTAAATCCATTATAAAATTCGTATTAAACATTTTTTTTTGATCTACTGAATCAGCAATCTGTATAATGTTGTGATATAAATCTGTGTTAGACACTGCGATTTTTATTCAAGAGTAAATTCAAATGGCGTGTTGACGAAGTACCCCTAGAGTTTGATCTCTTTAACTTCTTATTTATAATCCTCTTATCACCTCATATTTAATCCTCTTATCATCTTAAAATCTTACGGCCTTAATTCCTAGTCATCACATTCTCTCCTGCCCTCCTTGCGAATATTCCCTAAATCCTAATTATATTGTTTAAAAATGGTAATGTTGTTGTTTCATAAATTTTGGTTAGGATTTTTGTGTATTTCACTCTATTGGTGGCATAGTGGTTAGGTCGCCTGATCTTACATTATAAGGTTCCGGATTCGTTTTTCGACTGGGTCGCCATTTTTCGTTTGGATAAAATTAACGGAATTGCATTTCAATTTCGTAGAGCGAATGCAATAACAAAACACACACATACACACATGCTACACGTAGACATACATATTATAAACATTTCATAGTAGGGTTGGTTGGAAGAGATTGTCGTATGATAACAAACCCACCCCTTGTGATATTTCACAATAAAAAGTAGAAATAATATATATCTATAACATTCTAACATATTATCCAATTGCACTCTATTACATTTGTCAAATAATCAAAATAGCTATAGTATCAATTTTCACGCATAGCGAAACACCTTTTACACCTCACACCGGGGTATGGAGAAAGCACGCGACAGCGCTGCTGCGGCGAAAGGCTGTGAAGGTCTACAATCTTATTTTATGGTTGTATGCAAACGACATTCGCCCGGGCTCTTGAGGCTCAAGTGTGCACTCGGGTTGCAGCTTAAGTGTCGCACAGCCATAAGCTGATTTCAAAGCCACCCCCCTCCCTCGCAGCCTTTGCTATTTTATTCCAATCTGTGGAGCACCGAAACCGGGATACAAGAAAATTAAATCGATTACATGCAAAAGTTTCAGGGATATTCAAGTATCTTGGCATTCCAGAATGGGGGAAGGGAAGAAATTGCGAGAGAGGGAAGCTATACCATTGAATTCGTGATCCACAAGACGATTTAATCCACATTATAAACTTTGCATTAACCCTCCTTCAGGCGCACCTCTGGTTCACCTATTTTCGGACGCAACGTGCCTGGCAGGAACAGTGAACATGGCCGATATTGACTACCTCTATTAATAAATTCGAAATTAAATTCATAGTGGGCCCGATTGCGTTTCTTTGTGAACTAAAACTGAAATTAGTTCAAGCGAACGAGATAGAGCAATACGTTAGAGCGAAATTTGAAACGAATGATCGTCGATAAATACTACCTGTCGAAATTATACTAGTCCGAATAAATTTGAACACAAATTACGTGCGGTGTTAGATTTAGATGCTTTAACTTTGGTGGGTAGTTTTAATGTGAAAAAGTGACAACCGTTCATTTCATATTCTGCTCTAGCGTATTGCCCTGTCTCGTTCACACGAACTAATTTCAGATTTTAGTTCACGAAGAAACGCAATCGAGCCCAGTAACAGCATATATTTTTTTTTAAATCAATAAAAAATGATATTTTTAAATTATTAAAGAATAAAACGCAATTATGCAGTCTGGATTCACTCGCGGTTGACACAGGACGCATCCCGAATGTACTCGATTGCCAAATGTACTCGATTCCGATCCCGAATGTACTCGATTGTACTCGTTTGCGTATCGGTCTAATTATCATGCAAAGCAAACTTTTTAATAATCTGGAGAATACCGCAGTAAAGGGAGAACGAAACAACATATTATCCGGCCCAATTGTCATCCTCACCTGCTCGCGCTAGTGGTTCTCAGAATAGCAGGCGGCGGCGACCCAGGGGTCGTCGCAGTGTTCCCTGCTAAACAACAAACGAGGCAATAACGACCGAGCTTAGGCGGTATAACCTAACACCCAGTAGGGCAACTATCTGGAAGAGGCTTCAGTGGCCCGGAGAGCCAAATACTCTCCGAAAGTTTTGGTGCAGAAGGCAACGGGAAACCAGTGCTTTATTTTCTCAAGTACTCAGCTTCATATGGATCAAAAAGATGTATGCAGAGCTGACTGCCAACCTTCACTAGTTAAAGAGGCACCCAAAGAAGAAAAAGAAGAATTAATATCAGCTCTCCAAAGTTATCACTGACTATATAGGGATATATACTAAGGGAATAAGTGAAGTTCGATGCAAAAAATAGGTTTAATAACTGTTAAAGTAATCAAAATTTTTAAAAAATAGAGGCGTAATCATAATCATTTTCAAACAATAAAAAAAAAAAGACATTTATTCTAAGGTTAAGTACCTTTCAAATAATACAATTAAAATTATTTGAAATTTGTCTAAAAATAACCTTAAAAAGCAATTGTTATGGAATAACTAGGAAATACGTACGTTAAAAGAGTATGAAGAGATTGGGCGCAATGGGCCTGACAGGCAACATACGATGCTGCTACTCTCCACGGGGTCGGATAAGGAACTGAGTAGGAAGATTCATTGAGCCGCCGCGAGACAAAAAGGTACTGGAAGGGGATGTTAAGACTTTAAAACCATACCCTAAGGTCGCAAATATTAAATCCGATAAAAAATCAATTAAATTGAACAGAAAAAAAAAGGTTTAAAAATACAAGGCAAATAAATTATCGCTCGTATTATTACTAATACCTAGAAAGCTACGCATTGTATATCACTTCATCATGACTAAATTTGGGAAGTTATGTGATGTCATCCATCAACCAGGTGATTTTCTAATGCCTTCCACTTTTATATGTTAAAAAAAGACATGACTTAAATACCATATAATTAATGCAATCATGTGGTTTAGAAATTTCTAATAATTAATTAGTAAAAGTGAATTATGCTCATAATTAGCACTTTGTTTATCGCGCTAATTATCCAGAAATAGCTCTGTTACAGTAAAATTACATTAAACCCATAATAAGCACTTTGTCGCGCTAATATCCAGAATTAAAGTGAAATTTTAAACATTTATATTTCATTCTAGCTCTAAATAAGACAAACCGTAAATAACTCTATATTTCCACTATAACATTTTAATTTTTACAAAATCTGACATTTTACTTAATACATAGTAATTTACTTTTACTTTATACATACTTTATACTTCATAGTCATTTACTTAATACATAGTAATAGAAATTTACTACAATAATTTTTAAATAATACTTCTGATTATAATTGCTATTCTTGTTAATACGTCTAAGCCTTAATACTTTTCGGATTTGTTTTCCTTCAACTTGTGAAGTGAAAATATATTCAATTATAGTAAAATAAATATTGTACACCTTACAGGTAAACTGTATAGCAATTAAAATAATACCTATCCATTTTGTTACGACCTACTTAGATTTCACAATAAAGAAATTATTATTATTATTATTCCATGACGTTATCGATCCAGAATTCGATAATAAATTATTACCGTATAGCTCCTATGAAATGAAATACTGCGCGCCGTGAGTCGTTCGAAATAACGAAAAGCATTTTTAAAAAGGCTTTTTACTGACTGGCAGATGCATGCTACCCTCTCCCGCCTGTACACACACGCTCGCATTTCAATAATATGCCTCGTTGTGTACGAACCTATGTACTAAGGCGCTATGTGAGATGCACCAGGCAGTACCTCTAGAGCGAAACAGTGAAACAGTACCGAACGTGCGAAAAAGAGAGGGAAACCGCCCTCATTGTGCACTTGCTCCACTACTTCGCGAGGTCTTTCGCGCATAGCGGGTGTCTCTTTCTCGTCATCGTCTCCTCGCAATACGGTGCGTTTGTAAAATTAAATCGGATGAAATGCGATTGAAGAAATGCTTTGAATTTAAAAGCTTGAAGCAAGAACCTCGTTTGGTCTGTAACTGGCGCAACGCTTACAAGCGCCTACCTTAAGGCGACATAACACCTGAGAGAATGTCTGAAATGGGCACACCCGCAAAGAAATAGGCCGGGCTAGAGCTGTAGGGTTTGACCAATAAAATTCCAGCGTTTATGAAGCGTCAGTCACAGAATCCACGTGCGTACGCGCCGGCGAGCGGGCGGGAACTAAACGATCGATCTCAGCGCTCGCACAGTAAATCTGGCATTACGCAGTGATAATATAATGGTGTCAATGGTAAAGCATATTTAGCGTTTCTCTCAGAGCGCTCTCACGTTTTAATTTATTGTAATTAATTTAGAAATTAAAGAATAAATGTGGCTATACGCGAAATCAGTTTAAAGCCTTAATGTCCAAGGCAATGATCAACTTTTTAGAGTCTAAATTATAAATTCATTCCTTATCGAATGATTCGATTAGAAACTTTTTTTTGATGAGTGCATATATTTTTCGAAAAAAATATGAAACAAAGGTTATTTAAATATGTTCGTTCCCAGGTATTATGTCACCTTAACCAAAAGTCAATGCACGACTGTAAACGGTTAGTGTTTGGAAATATTATCACGAATTGTCCACCAAATATATGTATTGCTCTTCGTTTTTGTCAGTGCAGGCCTGGAAATGCGAATACTATGTATATTATTATTTTAAGCATGAGGCTTTTTGTACACATTTATTGAATATACATATTTGTTCATTCATTCATTAATGATTAATGGAAAATAAGCTTATCATTTTAAATGGCAAATGGAAATTAAACAATATGATTTCCTTTTATTGTGTATTTAAATACCATGTAAATTATGTCATTACCATATAAATGAACCGTGGAATACAACGAAATCTAAGCAACTTGACGATTTGCACTACAAATATTTTAAATTGAAATATTTGAGTAGATGATGGAGTTTTATGTTATGCAAAGAAAACTTTTTGTGATTACATGTAATGTAAACGAGTCTGCAAGAAAAATATATGTACAAGTTGGTAAGGTTAGAAGACGATAAAAATAGTTAAGAAGATATGTAGCAATGTTCTATATAAATGATTTGAAATACCTAACTGAAATACACTATTTACATAAAATTTATTTAGATCAAATTACTTATTAATATGTAGTAATCAACTATTAAAAAATACAGAAAATTATTCTACTAAGAGACATACTTAAACCTCAGAAGATATAAAATTTGAAAGAAAAAATAAGTGTAAAAGCAATTTTTTAACCATCGTCTAATACCAAAAATATCGAGTAAATTTAACAAATGTGGATAATCAAAAATATAACAAACAATGGAAAATCTATAATAATAATAATATGAGTAACAATTTATTAAACAAAATTTATAGTTTTGCACAATGACGGACTTTTGCACTACAGCAATATCTTACAGTAAATCAAAGTTTTGTGGAGAGAAATACCGAGTAATTAAAAAATCTACGATTGTACCAAACAAAGTTTTCCTATCAGTGCTACCTATTTTCAACTTACTATGCTCACTATGTCAGGTTTCTATTTTTTAAAATTCTTTCGAGCTTGAATGTACTTATTCTTATGTTTGGGCAGTATAAGCTGATAGTCTCTGTTGTGTCATGCAATATTTTATTTATTTTAAATATTATTTTATTCGGTACTCAGCCAAAATATTCATTAAGATATTCGGTATATAACTATATGGTTACGCTACTGAATCAATATTCATTCTATAATTCGGAAATATTGAAATCACCTCTAATGTCTAATATGAAAAGGAACCAAGTGCGGATTTTGGGTCAATTGAAAAGTTCTTAAGTTTGTGGTAGGGATTTTTGATTACAAGTTGTGGGATAGTAGACAGTTAAGTATGTTTCTTTTATTATCTCAGGAAATATTGACCAAATGCAATTGGGGAGAATATCCGTCGATAGAGAAAGGACTAGTTTTTGTTAAAAAGCCAGAAAGATACTTTTCCCTACCAGCTCTTAGAAAACCATTTATATATTATAATACCGCCTATACAAAACTTCTCTGTAACTCAAATGATTTGATCAAACAAACGCATTTTATATTGAGCAAATTTTCGAACCCGGAATCTCATCGGCGGCGATTTCCCTGCCCTTGGCACTTGACTTATCTTTATCCGTTGATAAACCGCCCCACCATTTCCATCCCCGTAACGTATAGGGCTCTTTTACGCTGATAGGCTCTTCCAGGAAAGGTCGTGAAAGCTAGCTCTTTCCTATCCTATTCGCGAAGTTGTTTCTACTCGCCAGTATGTAGCACTAACAGTGTTTACTCTAGTAAAACTACAGCTAAACCTAAAACTTAAATATTTTTGTTCTAATACAATTATTTACAGAGAATAATTACCATTTATGTATGACGTTTACTTACCTAAAATACATCTAATGATTATAATGTAAATGTAAATACATTTCTTCCGGACTATCGCTCTTACCAAAGGTTTTCAAATTATGTCTAATTAACATTTGCAAATAATATTTACAATAAATATTTACCAAAAATAGCAGTATTTGCTATTTTTGGTAAATATTTATATCTTCTACTGTGTTTTGCATTGATTTTTTGTCAGCGCGGACGCGGAGGCGCGGCGTCGGCAAAGATAAAGGGTTACTTTTATTACTTGTTGCTACTTATGTAATTAGATTGCTTTATTTTTCTGTTGCTGTTTCCGAGCGGTGATTTCTTTGCAATTTTCAGTGCCTACACACCTAAGCAATATTATATTTATAGCACAGTCAACCGCCTATAATTATGCTAACTTTGCGTCAAGGTTTTTGGACAAAAGTACACTTATTATAGGTTTGAAAAAACCGCCTCAGTATTTAAAATTTTTCTCATTTTGCTCTGCTCGTATCTATGCCGGCAATGCCATTTTATTCTTATTTGCCGCGACAGAAATCTATTTTGCAAAAAGGATTACGTGTACAATTAATGACTGTTTTTATTCAAAATAGAATGTATTATCTATACGACCTGTGTTCCATCTGTACGATCTCTAGCGTTGCTTCTAAGGCTGCTTTTAATTACTCTGTATCCTTATGTCATCGAGTCATGCCGAAATATTTACTGCGACATGCCACGGTCCGCTGGAATATTGACTGAGTTCTCTTCGCGTCGCGCATGTCGCGCCGAAATGTATGCAGCGTCCCAAGAGACATTCCTGCTATCTCCGAACGGAGCTAATATAGCCCCTTAATCACGGGTCAGCACCCATCCGGTAGTCTCCTAGTAGAAGTGCGAGCCCGGGTAGGACTCTGTGCCTGCGGCCCGGTCTCCCTGGGAATCGTTTTTCAGACGCTCCTGGACTGTTTGCCCACCGCATGGCGTCAGCCAATCGACTGTGCATTCCGGGAAGTCTGGAAACGGCTCTGTTTCCTATAGAGGTGGTGGTTGTTAAGCTAATATAATGACAGCCGCTCTTGAAACGACCAATCGGCTACCCGATCCCGAGTGAACAGCCAGGAAATGGACACCGGGGTCCGAGATAGATTCTGTAGATGCCGAGTCACCATTAACATTAGGTAGAGGACTACGCAAGCGACTTCGAACCTGTAACCAGTTGGGAGGTCTGAGAAATCTGGCCGAAACTGGTAGCCAGGGGCGAGAAAACCCGCTGGGTGCTTCTTAGTGTCTCACTTAAGGCGTTGGACTCTGACAGGCCGTTGCGGAGCTACTTTGTGGATTGTTTTCGTACCTAAGTTTTCTACGCTCACCTCACGGGAGACAGATTAATCACTATTTTTAAAGCATCCTGAGGCGAGGGGTTCACCTGACAACTCCAAAACTTCGATTTCGCTTGTTTCTCGCTCCAATACTCGCTCGTTACTCGCTGTGGCGGAGTTTCCATATTTTCATGTGAACGGACGCTTCTCCGATGCAATGCTGATGTAGCCTTTTTGTGTGACGTCTTTTTCTTCTTCGCAGTCAAATGTTCGTTCGTTCATCTGCCAGCCAATGCGTCTGATACCGGGAACCAGCGCGGTTGCACGTCTGCCTCGATCAGTTCTACGATACTTAATATTTCGTGCTGATTTTAACAAGGCAACAATTTTAACAATGTTAAAACTAATTGACTTTGAAATTTGACTTTGAAATTTTAGGGTTATTTTTTTTTATTTAATAGTTTATTGATTAAGACGTACTCTATATATTGTTAAAAATACATAATTTAAACTTAAATATTTAGCAAATAAACCAATCGTTTTTTTTAGTATTAAATAAAGAAATCAAATTAATTAATTAAATAAAAGCAATCGTGCCCATTGTCCGGTTTGTTATACAGACAGATTGCAATGCTGTATAAAAGTAAATTATCTCTAACGGTGAAATAATTCTTCTATCATTTAATTGTGAGTCTTGATCGTGAGCTAGATAAGTGTGTAAGTTAGGCGATGGCTCAAATAAATATGTGATAGTGGTTGTTGCTAGATAGAGAGGGTAGAAGGCAGGGCGAAATGTGCCTATTCGAGTGAGCGCGCGATTCGACCGCCTGTCGATATCTGGACTTGACGTAAATTACTTTCCCCCGCCGACTGTCTGGTCGTTAGCGTCTGCGGCCGATGACGAAGGTCCCGCAGAAATACATAACTCTCCGCGCCAGAGCCCAACGTCGAACGCCTCAAAATATTCGCCGAATATATCACGCAATACTCCCACGCGGCCTGTGATCTATTGGCTTTATTCAAATAAGGACAGACAATACACCAAGAAATTCGGATTTCCTACCTCACGACATATTGTCGTCACTATCGGCCCCGCGAACGCCCGGATGTATTCGCTAAAGGCGGCTAATACATTCGCCGCGCCGCCGGAACAGATTCAGATATCCTTTTTTACTTAATTTTTTGTCTTACATTTTATTTTTAGTAATGATTTACTAATATTATATATTTGTACCTTCTATTTGTGTTTTCCAATAACTCTCAACCTTGTACTTCGTCCCAATCATCTAATTTCAGGATAGATTAGGACGAAGACGAAGAATAAAAGATGCGTTTTGTACGAAAACCGCGAATTGTCAGCCACATTGGTGTTCATTTTACAAAGTTATATTGTTTTACTAAAAAGTCGTTAACATATTCCATTCCATCCATGCGATATTGCGTGTTGCGGCTCTTCGCCAAACGGCTGTTCACGCAATGTCATTCGTTTAGTTGTGCGCATACCCGTTTTACACAGTTATATTTTTTCCACCAAAAATACTTTTACCTACACATTCATGGCCGTTCACGAGATATCGAGTGTTGTAGCCCTTCGCTAAACGGCAGTTCACGCGTTGTCGCGTGGTCATCGCTGACGAGATTCTGTGCTGGAAAAAACCTTCGCCAAGACACGAATTTCAAATTTACAGTTTGGTAATGAACAGGTTAACAATATAAATAGGATAGAAAACGAATTTACCGCGTGAAATTTGTAGGACCCGACGTTTCGGTGACGTTGCAGCCGCCGTTGTCTAGGGTAAACTGGCCCCTAGACAACGGCGGCTGCAACGTCACCGAAACGTCGGGTCGAAATTTCACGCGGTAAATTCGTTTTCTATCCTATTTATAATGTCAAACAACCGCGATAGTCTTCGATTTCATACAGGTTAACAATGTTATTAAAGTCCTAAAGTAGACATCTACCCTTTGTCTGATAACTTTAAGGTTAATTTGATTTGGTTAATCTGATAATAAAGCAAATGTATAAATTGCTCATTCACTTTCATTAACTTTTCCTCAAAATCTTTCTCATATTTTTGTGTTAACTTGCCTATATTTACAATAGAGTCAATAAAGAGTTAAACAAAATATTTTATACATAGTACATATTATAATCATCGTCATAACTATTGCTATTTAGAGGTTTCAATTGTGTTCATTACCCTCGATATAGCACTGTAATCTATATTAAAATTAACCCCTCAAATGAATGGCGATTAGCTCGGGTTGCCTACGGCAAAATGTATATAAATTTATATTTACATTTACATTTACATTTACATAGAGCGGGGTTTACTATAGAGCTATAGCATTACTATAGAGCGGATTACTATAAAGCGGCGCACATTTACATTTATATTTACATTTATATAAATTTATATACATTTTGTATACATTTTGCCAAGGCATCCCTAATGGGACGCCTCACATTTGAGGGGTTAAATATTCAAGAAAAAAAACTGGTTGGCAACATCGCTTTTTGGGCGCACGAATGAAAACGCTACATCGTGCGTCCCGCTCGCACTCACACCGCGTATTTTTACATGCTACAGATTCGAAAACACATTGAGACGCTGCAAAATCTCAATCTAAAAATTCCGAACGCGGTAAAACGGCACAGAAAATACTTATTGGAAAAAGGAGCGCCACTCGTCTTCCGGTACAACTCAATGCTGCTTCGAAACCGATCCGACTGTTCTTTTAATTTCCTTTATTGAATCACCGTTTGGGGAAGAAAAAGTAATTTCCTCTTTCTTTGCCATTGTTCCGTTCGTATCCCGGTGGATTAGTATCATAAGCACATAAATAATATGGATAGGTTTTCGAAATCGTGTATAAACAATATGGATAGGTATTTGAAGAAATATAATAGAATCGATAGTAAATAAAATGGGCGGGTTGCCTGACTAATTTATCCGATAATAAATTCTCCTGTTAATTCTGAATAATATGATGTAACGCGATTCCCTGGTGCGTGGGCGTCCGGGAAAATTCTCCCGCTACTGCTATCTGCCACCAGAGCGCGTCCGGTGACGTAATAAATATCAATCATTCTGCGAAAAACCTTTACAGGTGACAAATGGCTGACAGTTTGGGGTGACGTTCACTATGCGATTTATTTCAAAATCTACCCTCGCTTGGAGAGTATTTCCCAAAAGCATTCCCGGGATACGCGCTCGTGTCAAAATAAGGACGCGAATATAAATATACTCGCATTTGCCCCAATTCGTTTTTCCGTATGTTTAGAATGGGGTGTGCGGTTAGCTGAAAGATGGGAGTAAAACTTGCTGAAGTTATAATAATTTACATAAAAATAATTAGCTATCGTAATCGCTCAGAACAATCACTCAAGGTAACTCAATCACACTACACTTCGTAACAAATAAAGCAACAAACAAAAAGTCTGACTGCAGACTTTTCCACGACGTAAATGCTAATTTGTTATTATAAGGAAAACGGGAACCACATTCGAGAAAAACGAGATTGTAGAACTCTGGTTCCACTGGAGTACAATTTATATCAGGATGAGCTACTTACACTCAGCTTCTTTTCCCCTAGAATGCATTTCGTGATGGCTAAAGTGTAGAGATTAATCAGCAGATTGACTCTGAAAAAATACATTACCAAGTGGCTCATGATAAATAGTAGAAGTCAGTGCGAAGAAATGGTGGCTCACATCCTGATCTCGGATATTTGTTATATTTGATATTTAACAATAATTACATTTAATTGATTATATTAAATTAGATTATATATATCCTCGATTATATTAGATTACATATATTAGATTTAGAACTATGTATATGCATACAAGGAAACCCTTTTAACGAACTTAAATTATTGGTAAATTTATTTATTTATATATTTTACTTATTTACAAATTGATATATTTCAATTTTAGTTTTTAAGAATGAATGAGCGATATATTGAATAAAATAAAATAAAATAAGGCACTATGTTTAATATAACCCCGAAATATATATTCAATCTATTGGGGTGATGAAATCCACACAAATGTCATCTTACCTGCTTTGCAAAAAAAAGTTGTAAAAAAATTTATTCAATTATTAATACTTTTGTTTTTGCCGAAATGTATTTTTTTATATTTAATGATTTTATAAAATATTGAAAAAAAAAAGACTGGGAACATCTCAATTTGGCGTAGTCGTGGATGATTTACTAGCAACTTTCAGTCTCAGAAACACATTATTGAGCTAGCAATGATAACGTAGTAACTTTAGATCTCCAAGGTCGCATTTGTTTGGTGGCAGAAGCTAGAGTTTGAGACCAATTATTTAGTTTTTTTTATATTTATTGCATAAGAAATACTCTCTTTAGCTTGTCTTTCAAGAGAATTACACTACTACGATAATGCTTGTGGCATGAATATTGCTTCCCGAGTCATTGAGGCAGGTTAATGTAGGAAAGTCGCCTTTATCTGAAACGTTATACTCTAATAACTGAACGATTTGTGGAGTGCTTATCTAATGAGAAATATGAAATCAAACCATTCTTCTTCGTTAGATCTGTTATAATATTTACATAAATCACAGCGCACCCGACAATATGTGCGCCGCGCACATCAATTTCCCGCCATTATTATAGATGAAAATCAATATGGCTGCTCGAAGCGGACGCAGAGAAAATGGCAGCCTAATTGATGGTGTAATTTAGTTATTTCCCGCAATGGATGGACAGCCGCACCAGGCGCTGACGAAATATGCCTACGCGTATCCCGGACGTCAAATATAGCGTTGCAAGCTTAGAATTAAAATACATTTCTTGGAATTGTAGGAAGATACATTTTTGAACCCACAAGACACATTTTCTTACTCACAATCCTGCTCACCTTGGTTCTTTTTCGTGGATCTTATCACTTCTCTATCGACTTATTTCCCCTTAGATCTCCTGATTACCTGAAGGCTTTATTCATGCCATTCTCTAGCCATGCCCTTCCCTGGCGTTCTAGCCGGTATAATACTCTGTCATTACCGCTACTGTAATGATCTGAAAATCATCACATGATCGCTTAGCAGCTCTAAGCTAAACGCAAAATAGATTATTCGAAATTTTAAAATTAAATTGTACTTAAAAAATGATCATAGTGACATCTAGCGATTTAATTAGGAACTAAAACGGACAGATGAAGAATGTCACTTGCTAAACTATAGAGCGCAGTGTCAACGTTACATAAATAAAGGGTTTTGAATAGTTTTGAGAGTTAAGGACATTATTAGGGGTTTAAAAATAGATAATCAGGAATATTTGGCAAGAAATTAGCATATTTTGAGATTTTTACGAAAAAATTGACGTAAAATTCAACAATTGACAAATAGACAATAGAAGCATGCTTATGGTCTGGAAAAGTCGACTGATTGGTTTTTCAAAGAATTATAAAAGGGGTTCATTAAATAGTAGGAATTATGGGAGAATTTAATAGTAATATTGATAAAGTCATTTATAGAACATTTGATTTATTATTAAGAGAAATTGGAAAACATAATCGATATCGGTGAGGGAAAGCAGAATCAATGATGTCCATAAGAATTTTCACCGAATAATTGCCAGTCAAAATAAAAATTAATAGTTAAATTGAGGAAATTTAGAAACACTTAATTAAAATAAAGGAATTACTAGATAAAAATACTAGCAATAAATAAAATTGAAATAAAACAGTTATATTATTTCGCTTTCAAATGCGAAAGCGGAAACGACGCGAAAGAAAGGCGGCAAGGTCAGGTCAAAGTATGAAGATTTCCCGCCGAATATGAAACATCAATTTCTCATAATACGTAAATTAAATACTTAAAATCATGTGTAGAAGTAGAAGCACGAATTATCGTTAAGAAATTCGCTTGTTAGCAATGTAGCAGAGCATTAATTAACGAAAAAATAGATAAATCAGATCGTTTTGTGATTGATTAGTCAATAGTTGTGGGTTAAATTATTGAAAAAAGGTCATATCGATAGGGGTGTTATATAAGGGATGGACGTGTTGCTTCCGGCATCCATTAAGAAATTTTAGTTGCACGCACTAAAGCTGCGAAAGTTTGGGAAAGAAAAGTATATCTTGGGGCTCAGATGTGAGGATAAAACAGTTTAAAATAAGGGCACTGAGATGCTGTGAAGCATCTTAGTGCCCAGTTCATTTAAATTCGTATAAAGTGTGCAGATCGTACATCACAGAAACGCTTTATCGCACTCGTCATTGAGGCGCTTTTTACAAAGACACTAAAACGAACAAATAATTGAAAATCCAGTGCTAAAAATGTGAATCGAGAGAGCTACGCGAGTTGGCATGTAAAAATCCAACATTTCAAATAAAATAGAAGTACGAGATTTCGTCGGGTTGCAATACGGAAATTATATCAAAGATGGCGGACGAGGCAAAGTCAGATTAATATATCACAACATTGCGAGCGTTCTTCGGAGGTGCATAACATAGCGGTGAAATACAATTAAAATATTGACGAGAACGCAGTAACGGCTTGGAATTGCAGTACGATAGCGAAGAGGTTGGGGTTTCTAAAAAGACATTCGTCGTGGTATGGCAGATTTCTAGGAATGCAACAACACATCGAAGATTGACATTTAGTTATAAGTGCATAATTGTGCAATGCAGCTGTAAATACGGGAAGTATAGCCGAGAGTCATTGTCGGCAAAGATGTACTAAAAATATGTAAGTTTATTTTGCCGAAGCTGGCGTTATTTAATTATTTGGGCCGAAGCTAGCAACCAATATTGTCATTGTTGTATATTTTTTGGGGTTATAAATATTAGAGTTTTGGGGGGTTTGTTGGAAATTATTAGAAATGATAAGTAGTAGTAACGTAAAAGCGTGATTTCTACATATTTGCACGTTAACTAAAAATGAGTCATTTAACATCGATTGACAGGAAGAGTCGTTGATAATTATACGAGGTAAACCTCTAGACAGACTCTCATTTAATTTGGAAGAGAGTTAGCCTTTCTAACTCCATTGATTCAGACACCAGCCATTATATAAATGTGCTCTTAATTTGGAAACTAGTTAAGGAAACATTCGAATTATACTGAATGTTAGATTAAATTTAAAGATAAGGAAAATTGTAGATTATATTGTATTAAGGTTTTTTGTTTTGACTGATCGATGGGGTTCCACGGATAACGGGGAGGGAATAGTATTAATAGAAATAATAGAACGAAAACCATATGGACAACCAGTGGACTGGATGGTAACCAGGTCGTAGTTTATATCGGGCATTAGCGACTGCGGTCATTTAAATTCATTATATCACTGGAACGCCATCGACTAGTTGACAGTATGTTAGTTATAAGTAATTTTATTGTTGTATGTAACATTACGATTCATGTTTCAATATAAATAGACATTGAACATATTTAAGTAAATAAGGGATTAGAATCTAATTGTCGAATTTCACGGCGGAGATTTAAACTCATGCATTATCATTATTAATATTATTTTATTAACAATCGACTGAACGCAGCCATTGTTGTCATCGACAAATGATCGATCGGAAATAACTCAAGAAGAATTGTAAATATTTGTGGTGAATTAGGCGCTCATTATAATAAATATAATTCACAATAGTAGTACTTAAACTAAATAGAAGAATTTATAAATTTAATTGTTAATATATGCATTTGGGTTAATATATGGATTATTAATTGGAGAAGATTTGTTTCATTGAGGAAGTAAATACAGAGGGAAATTATTAGACAAGGTGTTGGAAGCCTATCCTACTGGAAGGTAATATTATCACTGTCGCTGATATGGTAGTGAAGTAAGGGGATCAAAAGTATAGCTTACAATTTTAAAGATAGAGATATAGGAAAAAGCGACTCTCTACAATGGCGTCCCAACTAGTGGGGCTGTTTGAAGATTGATTCATAAAAATAAATATAAAGCTTACAATTGTGGAAATAATATATAAACATCTTCTCTGCAAATGACATATAAATCATAGATAAAGTTACAAATAGTAATATTAAGTAAAAGTCATTCTGACAAATGTCGTCCCAACGTGTGGGGCCTTGATAGATTCTAAATAAAATAAATAGTAAATTATTTTCGATCGATCGTAATTTGGGCATTTAATAAATAAAAAATATAGAAACATGAATCGTGTGATATAACTGTATATTTAGCATTGCGAATTGTTGATATATTGTATATGTGTGTTGTTTCTGGAAATCTGCCTATATACATAATTTAATGTTATTGTACATTATGTACACAAATTGACTGCAATCGTCGTAATTGAATCGGTGATTAAAATAGTACCTCGGGAATAAGAATAGTTTAAAAATAAAATAAACAAATTTGATTGGAAATAGATTTTATTAAGAATTAGGCTGGAATTAAAATAAATTAAAATAATTGTAATCAGGACGCCGCGGATAATAACCTTTGGCACGATAGCAATCGTCAACCTTTTGCTTTGAATAAAATATAATAAATTAAATTCGTTTAATTAAAAATAAAATAAATTGAATTAGTTTTGAATCAAAATAAAATAAATTAATTAAATTCGTTTAAATAAAAAATAAAATAAATTAAATTTATTTTGAATCAAAATAAAAATAAATAAAATAAATTAATTAAATTTATTTAAATTAGAATAAAATAAATTAAATACGACAAATAAATTAAGAATAGACATAGATATCATAATGTCTCAAACAGCTTCGTCATCGAAAAAACGAAGGCTGGAGAGAGATATATCTCGAATAAAATACGAATAGAGAATTCGATGGCTGGGAGGGGGTCGTCGGTTCGCATTTTTAATAATACCTAAATAGTAATGATATGGATCAGAGACCTTATATTTATGTAAGGTTAAAATAATTTTAAATTAAAAGCATTAGTAGATACAGGATCTTCTGTTAATATAATAGGGAGAAAATATATAACATTATTTCAGGGTTGTGCGTTTGATAACAAATGCAATAATATACAATTGATGTCGGCGGATGGTACGATACAGAATATTATAGGAGAATTGGATATAGATACCAAATATGAGAACATTTGTCGACGTTTAGAATACATACTTAGTAAATACATACTTAAAATACTTACTTATATATAAAATCGGAAGGTAAAGCCATAGGGCGATGCCACATAAAAGATATGGTAAAAATTAGTAAGGGGTGATTAAAGAACCTTACGATTCTATCGGTTGAGTGATTAGTTGTAGAAGCTCAATAAATTATAGGGAGTATTAAAAAACTCACGGTTTTTTTGATGGTATGTTTTGTGGTTGTCATAGCATTATAATATTATTATATTGGCTGTCATTACAGTTATTATTATTTTATTGAGAGAATAACCAGCAGATTATTTTGAATATCAGAGTTATTGATTGTAGCGGGGTGTGTGTTCTTGTGTATGTATTGTATTATCATACTAAGATAATAAATCATTTTAACACGATATATCAAATATTGGATTTCATCATTTTTCAAGTTATAAATTACATTACAGATAATATCATTTTCCTGTTCCTTACTAGTAATAGATATTATCCTATCCATCATCCTATCACCATTCCTATCCTACCATCCTATCCATCATCCTATCACCATTCCTATCCTACCATTCTATCATACACTACCTATCCTATCACATTCCTTATTTCTATTCCATTACCAAAGTCTTAATAGCAACAAGTCATTAATGCCATACACCAAAAGCAGTATACAATAAATCAGAAATATTTTAATTACAATACATATTAGCTTACACATTTAGTTGAGCAGTATAGTTTAATTTTTTCACATTAGAATCACACATTATTTTGCGTATATATATAGCATACAGTTACATTTTACTAAACATATTATCCATTTGATACGTATATGTATGGAAGAATGCACCTCGTGAAATCGTTGGGTTGTAAAATATTGTTAATAAGCTGACAGTTTTTTTTCATTTGGGTATCTAGGGGAGTGATATTGTTTTGCAAAATTGGGAAAAGAGTTATAACAAGGAGAGCGTTGTGTTGTTTGAATCTCTTCGTTTTAAGCAACAAGTATTCCTTTCCTATCCTATCCTATCTTATCCTAAATCCTATCCTAATCACCTACAACTTGTTGTCCAATCATTCCTACCTAAAGCGAAGAAATACAAGCGAACACGATTAGGAATCTCATTAGTGTAATAAGTTTTTGTTGTTGAACTAAATGGCAAAGCAGTATCGGGATACGATTATTATATTGGAGAGAAGATTCCAAAGTATTATTAGTAAAGTCGATGGATTATTGTTATTGATAAAGTTGGTTGATCGTTATATTATTGAGACTGTATAGGGCCAGATTAAAATCATTATTATAATTATTATAAAATATAATATATTTTTGGAATTGAGTTATAGTGTTATATAGGAAGCGACTATAAGATGAATGAAGAGTCATATTAATATTGTTATTTAGTATATAATGTTTGGTGGTATTGTCGACGTCTCGCTATTTAGAGCGGGATGAAGAATTTAGAATCGAAAAATACCGCTAATTTTAGAGCGACTATAATATTATGGGAATTTTATCTGAAGTGGGCGGTCTTCGGAGTTGGAGCCACTGCTCGGGTCCATGTTTTGTTTTGTATTTGGTAACTTGCGAGGGAGTATATATCGAGGTCTCGGCAAGGTTGAGGTCGCACCTCAACGCGTGACCCTGATCAGGTCTACGCTTTTGGACGAGTTGACACCCAGAGTCGGATATGGTCTAGATTCGACAGGGAGGAGCTCAGATACCCAATGGGATTATTATTATTACGGTGGCATTATGGTTACATGCACCAAGGGGGTTATTATGGTGTTGCGAAATTAGAATAGGCCGGATATTGATTTAGTTTATGTTGTGAAGGAGATAAATAGTAGCGATCCAGGAGGGTGAGAGAAGAAGGACGATAAATACATTTGTTAATTAGTAAACCAACATAAGTTGTGATGAAGGAGGGGATTGATTTTGGTATGAAGATAGAATGAAAGGTGCTGTGAACGTGTGATGTATACAAGGCAGTGTAAGGATAAATTCAGTTTCCAAATTCTGAAATAACGAATGAGAGTTAGAAACCATTTACAGCGTACGTTAAAATCACAAACAATAGACTAGTGGAGAACCTATTAACAATCGTCAGGTTATCTAATTTGAGATTGTGTCTAAGTAAATAGCAGAAGGACAAGCCCAGCGTGAAATAGCATACTATATTAAATAAAAACTTACTATGCGACTGGTTGGGACAATGTCACGATTTTTAAAAAAAATCTAGAACATTAAGGGACGACCAGAGCCTGTTCGAGTGCGTTGTTCTGACTTAGGCATATTCAAACTATATTTTTATGAAGAGTTAGACAGTTAAAATGTTCACCATCGAGGACTCGGGAGAAATCCTAAATTGAGCGGAGTGGGTGAACGGAGAAGGAATAAACGGAATCAATTTAAATTTTGCAACGGAGAGAAATATTATAATTATTATATTAATGTATTGAGATTATTTATAGATTGGTCGATAGAACAGAATAAGCAGGTGGAGACATGGTCGAGGACTCGGGTTTATTTCCTAATTGAGCGGACGCATGTTGAAGCGAAAGAGAGGAGGTGAGTTGGAATATATTAAATAAATATTAAAAATCTACAACAGGAGAGTTGGAATCTTCATTATTATTATTATAGGTATCATATTATTGAGGTGAGATATAGAGGAGAAAGTTAGAAATTATATTAAAAGTATTATCATTAAAAGATCTGGGTTAGGAGATTGGTATTATATGGAAACAAGATAGAAATTATAGACTTGAAGAGGGAAGGCAAGCCACAAAACATATCGTAAGGGTACGTGAATTAAAAGTAAAATATTATCATAACATTATAGTACAAAACATATCGTAAAGGCACGTGAATTAAACGTAAAATATTGTAATTAACATATAGCACAAAACATATCGTAAAGGTACGTGAATTAACCATAAACTATTATCATTGACATTATAGTACAAACATATCGTAGGAGTTACATAGTTATTTCCATAAAATTATTAGCATTAATATTATATTACAAACATCATGAATAAGCGGTTGGAGATTGAACAGATAACAAGAAAGATATGTGATATGATTGCTTGAGGGCAAGCAGAGATTTTGGGAGGGGGTATTGTAATGATCTGAAAATCATCACATGATCGCTTAGCAGCTCTAAGCTAAACGCAAAATAGATTATTCGAAATTTTAAAATTAAATTGTACTTAAAAAATGATCATAGTGACATCTAGCGATTTAATTAGGAACTAAAACGGACAGATGAAGAATGTCACTTGCTAAACTATAGAGCGCAGTGTCAACGTTACATAAATAAAGGGTTTTGAATAGTTTTGAGAGTTAAGGACATTATTAGGGGTTTAAAAATAGATAATCAGGAATATTTGGCAAGAAATTAGCATATTTTGAGATTTTTACGAAAAAATTGACGTAAAATTCAACAATTGACAAATAGACAATAGAAGCATGCTTATGGTCTGGAAAAGTCGACTGATTGGTTTTTCAAAGAATTATAAAAGGGGTTCATTAAATAGTAGGAATTATGGGAGAATTTAATAGTAATATTGATAAAGTCATTTATAGAACATTTGATTTATTATTAAGAGAAATTGGAAAACATAATCGATATCGGTGAGGGAAAGCAGAATCAATGATGTCCAAAAGAATTTTCACCGAATAATTGCCAGTCAAAATAAAAATTAATAGTTAAATTGAGGAAATTTAGAAACACTTAATTAAAATAAAGGAATTACTAGATAAAAATACTAGCAATAAATAAAATTGAAATAAAACAGTTATATTATTTCGCTTTCAAATGCGAAAGCGGAAACGACGCGAAAGAAAGGCGGCAAGGTCAGGTCAAAGTATGAAGATTTCCCGCCGAATATGAAACATCAATTTCTCATAATACGTAAATTAAATACTTAAAATCATGTGTAGAAGTAGAAGCACGAATTATCGTTAAGAAATTCGCTTGTTAGCAATGTAGCAGAGCATTAATTAACGAAAAAATAGATAAATCAGATCGTTTTGTGATTGATTAGTCAATAGTTGTGGGTTAAATTATTGAAAAAAGGTCATATCGATAGGGGTGTTATATAAGGGATGGACGTGTTGCTTCCGGCATCCATTAAGAAATTTTAGTTGCACGCACTAAAGCTGCGAAAGTTTGGGAAAGAAAAGTATATCTTGGGGCTCAGATGTGAGGATAAAACAGTTTAAAATAAGGGCACTGAGATGCTGTGAAGCATCTTAGTGCCCAGTTCATTTAAATTCGTATAAAGTGTGCAGATCGTACATCACAGAAACGCTTTATCGCACTCGTCATTGAGGCGCTTTTTACAAAGACACTAAAACGAACAAATAATTGAAAATCCAGTGCTAAAAATGTGAATCGAGAGAGCTACGCGAGTTGGCATGTAAAAATCCAACATTTCAAATAAAATAGAAGTACGAGATTTCGTCGGGTTGCAATACGGAAATTATATCAAAGATGGCGGACGAGGCAAAGTCAGATTAATATATCACAACATTGCGAGCGTTCTTGGGAGGTGCATAACATAGCGGTGAAATACAATTAAAATATTGACGAGAACGCAGTAACGGCTTGGAATTGCAGTACGATAGCGAAGAGGTTGGGGTTTCTAAAAAGACATTCGTCGTGGTATGGCAGATTTCTAGGAATGCAACAACACATCGAAGATTGACATTTAGTTATAAGTGCATAATTGTGCAATGCAGCTGTAAATACGGGAAGTATAGCCGAGAGTCATTGTCGGCAAAGATGTACTAAAAATATGTAAGTTTATTTTGCCGAAGCTGGCGTTATTTAATTATTTGGGCCGAAGCTAGCAACCAATATTGTCATTGTTGTATATTTTTTGGGGTTATAAATATTAGAGTTTTGGGGGGTTTGTTGGAAATTATTAGAAATGATAAGTAGTAGTAACGTAAAAGCGTGATTTCTACATATTTGCACGTTAACTAAAAATGAGTCATTTAACATCGATTGACAGGAAGAGTCGTTGATAATTATACGAGGTAAACCTCTAGACAGACTCTCATTTAATTTGGAAGAGAGTTAGCCTTTCTAACTCCATTGATTCAGACACCAGCCATTATATAAATGTGCTCTTAATTTGGAAACTAGTTAAGGAAACATTCGAATTATACTGAATGTTAGATTAAATTTAAAGATAAGGAAAATTGTAGATTATATTGTATTAAGGTTTTTTGTTTTGACTGATCGATGGGGTTCCACGGATAACGGGGAGGGAATAGTATTAATAGAAATAATAGAACGAAAACCATATGGACAACCAGTGGACTGGATGGTAACCAGGTCGTAGTTTATATCGGGCATTAGCGACTGCGGTCATTTAAATTCATTATATCACTGGAACGCCATCGACTAGTTGACAGTATGTTAGTTATAAGTAATTTTATTGTTGTATGTAACATTACGATTCATGTTTCAATATAAATAGACATTGAACATATTTAAGTAAATAAGGGATTAGAATCTAATTGTCGAATTTCACGGCGGAGATTTAAATTCATGCATTATCATTATTAATATTATTTTATTAACAATCGACTGAACGCAGCCATTGTTGTCATCGACAAATGATCGATCGGAAATAACTCAAGAAGAATTGTAAATATTTGTGGTGAATTAGGCGCTCATTATAATAAATATAATTCACAATAGTAGTACTTAAACTAAATAGAAGAATTTATAAATTTAATTGTTAATATATGCATTTGGGTTAATATATAGATTATTAATTGGAGAAGATTTGTTTCATTGAGGAAGTAAATACAGAGGGAAATTATTAGACAAGGTGTTGGAAGCCTATCCCACTGGAAGGTAATATTATCACTGTCGCTGATATGGTAGTGAAGTAAGGGGATCAAAAGTATAGCTTACAATTTTAAAGATAGAGATATAGGAAAAAGCGACTCTCTACAATGGCGTCCCAACTAGTGGGGCTGTTTGAAGATTGATTCATAAAAATAAATATAAAGCTTACAATTGTGGAAATAATATATAAACATCTTCTCTGCAAATGACATATAAATCATAGATAAAGTTACAAATAGTAATATTAAGTAAAAGTCGTTCTGACACTACATCGGTCTTCCATATACGAAAATTCTTTAGTAATCCATGCTTCTTGATTATGGAATCAGCTTTCATCGAATATTCGAAGTTCTCGTTCACATATCTTTTTTTAAAAGTCATTCAATGGCATTTTCTCTCAAGTCAAATATAAGTTATACACACCTATCTTACCCTCTCTTTTGTTCCTTGGATATATTACTGCGTTTATATATTGTTAAAATATTTTATTTTGTATTAGAATGTAGATTTTTTTTACCTTGTGTCATATATTATTTATTTTATTATGTACTATCTTGCAGCCACACTTCATTATACGTGTTCTTAATGGTTAGCTGTAAAATATTGTGATTATTTAATAAGTCGGATATTTCTATATTTTTTATTGTGCAATAACGATTTACAAACAAACTAACAATACATATATTCAAGTATTTATTATTTTAATGTGATGGCCTAGGATTAGATTATCTTTTTACTTTTAGCTCGGTAACATTAGCATCAATGCTAACCATAGCTTAACATCAAAGAAATTATATAGAAGCAAGTATAATAATATTTTATAAATCATTTCATAAATCTTAACGGCTGCAGATATGGAACTAAATGTTCATAGGCAGTATATAAAAAAAATACTTTGCATTGCAAAGTATTTTTTTTAAACACAGAGGCGAGTTTCAACCGCTGGAATGCCAATACCATCGATCGGGGGTTTTCCTGTTCTAAAAATTCGCAGGCGGCCGATCTCCGTATTTATGCAATTATATGCGTTAAAAGTCGCCTTCATTGAATAAGCCACCGTTATATATTAGTATGCATGCACTATTAATATGCATGTAGGGAGCTAATGGTCCTTGCTGGAGTTGGCCACGAAGACTCATTTGTTCAAAGACGGTCACACTCACGGGTTAACACCCATCCGGCGGCCTCCACGCATGAAGTGCGAGCCCGGTCAGGACTCTGGCCTGAGGGCTAGTTACCCCCATGAGTCAATCTTCTGGCGCTCCTGGGCGGTTTGCGGACCGTGCGGCGACATCCAATCGATTGTGCATTCTGATTGACAGTCGGGGGAGCCTCGAACTCGTAACGAGTCGGTAGACCGGAGTAATCTGGTTGCCACTGGTAGTAAGGGCGCGAGTGTCGGCCCACTGGGTAACATACCTGGCTATCTCGCGGATAAGGCATTGGCCTCTTACGGGCATGTGGTGGAGCTTGACGGTGGACTATTTTTGCCCTAAGTCTTCTGCGCTCACCTCACGGGAGACAGAAGGATCAAATTTCGTTAAAACTTACTGACGTGACGGGTTCGCCCGTTGTAATCGACAACTCTAGTTATTAGTATGCATGCAGGCTATGCCAGATCGCGACCAGACTGACTGCAAACCTTGTCATGTCCTAAATCAGTGAATATCATTGGTTGTTCAACGTGTAAATAGTTAAACAACGGCGGGATCATAACCGTGAATAAATTATACTAAAATAAATGAATAGATTCTAATATGGGGGGTACTTTACAGAATGAGATGAAATCGATGCGCGCAAATCCTTTAAACATCAACGCGTAATCAGATAATATATGGCTGTAAAACACCGACTGACCTGTGACGATGATCCTCGAATATCTGGAAGTCCCAGCACTGCTACGGACCCTCGAGGTGCCTGCTGGTGGATTTCTCATGCAATCTTCGAAAATGTCACACACGACCCACTCGACGCGGATTAGTTCCTTCGCAGAGTTTTAATTATGATTTTGCGGAGCGGCTCAAGAAGGCGATAAAAATAAAGCGATAAATAAAGCGGTTAGGAGTCGCGGGAGTATGTAAAACCTCTGAAAATATATTTGCAGTCGTCGTGACCGCGCGGCGGAAAAAATTATAAAAACTACGGCGGGTAGGCATTTTTGGAGCGAAAACGCAGTACTGGCAGCGTTCAAGTCGCTCTTCTTCTTCTTCGGAGTCAACATCTGTCAGTGAAATCGAACATCCACATACCTAATTAAATGCTGATGCAAAAGATACTTTGCGCGCAACCAATCATTGTATTAAGTCATCATATTATCAAACAAAATATTATTTTGAAAACATTATGAAAACATTACACGGAGTCAGGGAATATCAGGCAAGCCCTCACCATTCCGAAGTCACAATTCCACCATTCCGCCCCAACCAAGACAGCCCTCACCATTCCGAACCAGCCAAGACAGATCTATGTAGGCGATTAAAAAAAAAAACAAGTTGGCAACGCTGCCTTGATCTCTCCGCTCGCCCCCGATCGGGGGTGTAAAAGCATCGTAATGGAACATGCTGGATGAACGTTTGACATTTTTAATAGCTGGAACTTAATTTCGTTGTCCGAATCGAACGGAACATTTCGATTGATTCCCATGATGTCCCCGCCCGCTGATCAAATCTGACAGCTACAAATTGGCGGAGCAGAGAATCATACGAAATTTTAATAAATGGCCCCATTCATTATGGTTTATGGATTTATGACAACGGCAGACTAGTAATATATGTGATTTAATTTCATGGTAATTATGTAGGTTTGAATTAAATTTTAAGCAATTGCAAAACGATGAATATTAGTGAGATAAAACAAGATTTTAAAAATATGAAGGCAAAGACCACACTATAATAAGATTAAAGATGATTGTAAAGCGTGAAGTTTGTAACATACGACGTGTCGGCGATATTGCAACCGCCGTTGTCCTATGATAGACTAAGTCTACCTCGCCGTAACGTCAGATGTTACAATTTCCACGCAGTAAATTCGTTTATATTGTATTTACAATGTCAAATAACCGCGAAAGTTTTCCATATCATAAAATATTACACACTTTAAATTAAAAGAACGTCATGATTTTTTCGAATATCGGTATGCGTTTCTTGGCATGGATGACAGATGTGTTATTTTTGTTAAACAAGGAGCAAAATATATCGCATTATGTGAATTTTGGCTATTATTGAATCAGACTATTAGTTTTTATTAACATTAAATAATGTAAAAGAATAATATCAAAGCAAACTTATTATATAGCTTGTAAGTTTAATTTCAATTGTTTATATTTTAATTTTTTGATTATTTTAATCTCCTGACTAGCTTGTAAGTTAAATTTTAATTGTGTATGTTTTAATTTTCCTATGAATTAAACTTATTGAAACAAATTACAATTGAAGCTATATTTCTACGCAAAGTAAGAAGTTATTCGGCATATTCTTCTTGTCGCTATAACTACCACAAAAGTAACAAAAAAATATAATCTTATGAGATACGCTAGAAGGTGATGAAAAAAAATTCACTATTAAGCTCATGCATTAAACAATCGCAAGAACGAACGAATCTCTGAACGAATCAGACCTTCAGACAGCAATGAAATGAAAACAAAATAACTAATTGCACCTTTTAACAGTTAAGTAAGTAACCGTCTAGCTAGCAGCGAATAGCTTCAAGTTTAATACAGTGAGTGAGTGATGATAATGGCTCGTTTAAACGAACGACTCCCTAGCCGCGCGGTGCAAAGAAGACGGAAAATATATGTCTTACAATCATTCTTTCGATATTGTTCTAAAGAATGGTAGTCACAAATTTATTATGCTACTATGTGAGGTAAAAATTCTGAATAAATCAAAAGCCACCAAATGCTTACCTCACCCTTATAGACAAGGCATTCTGTTATCTGAAAGAGCTCTATGCCAGATTTATTACTTTTTATGTATAACTTTGGCCATTTACTTTTTGAAATATATGATTGTAATAATTGTAACACATTCTATTGATCAAATCAATGTGGCTTAACAATTCATCCTACCAAGTTTTGTTTTTTTTTTAAATAGTAATATGCCAATCAGAACAAAACAACTACGAACAGATCCCATAGGTAATGGTGAGTTCCTCAGTGGCCACGACAAGAAACCTAGAACTATTATTTTATCCTACATTGGGTTTAGAGGAATTTGTCAGAAAAGGGGTTGGTTGAGGCTTCGCTCGTTTGGAGACTCTCGTTTATATAGTTCGCTCGTTTATAAAGTACGGGAATACCTCAGTGTCCGAGCCAGAACTTTTCTATTGAACGCCTTGATTTTATCGATAATTAAGTATGGCGACTGTGTGTATGACCTATGCCTATATAGGGTGTTTGGCAGAAAAACCGACACAATTTTTTGAGGGATTGGGGAGTGATTTGTTACCTTTCACCTACAGACCCTATGCCGTAATCACAATTATCACCGGTTTTTTTAATTATCCGAAATTTTTCGGTTAAGTCGTCATAACTTTATTGTATATGGTAGTAATAGCACAAAATAACTTGTGTTGTATTTTACAGTGTATTGTTATTCCAAATAAATTAATACTTAATGTAAACAGTTTCAAGAAAACGACTTACGAGCTTCCAAACTCTTAAAAATGTGTAAATGTTCATAAATTGACAAGTTCTAGATCCATTATTTAAAAAAAACTAAAAGGGATTTTGCACTTAACTTTATTTTTAAAAGTTTCGTAATTTATAGCCGTTCCAATGATAGGCTATATGTATGAGATTCAGTAGAAACATTCATTATTTGATCATAATAAGAGATAATTCTTGATCAGGGCTGAACTCAGTCTGACTGAAAAAAAAATTCAGTCAACGCATGCATTAACAATGCATTGCAAAATGCAATAAAAGTTATTGTGTGATATTACTGCCACAATTAAACAAATTATGACGACTTAAATTATGACGGGTAATAAATAATAAAAAAATGTGGCTAATAGGACATATAGGGTCTATGTGTAACAGCCAGCAAGTGACCCCCCCCCCCCCCCAATCCCCAAAAAAATGTGTCTATCTGCCAAACATCCCTGTATACGAAGACTGCTAAAAATCCACCATATACAAATTGTAAATTAGAAATGCGCTTGTGCGCATTTCTAATCTAAAATGTTATCACATGTCATATTCACAGCCAAGTAAATTCAAAGTAAACATGGTAGTACCTTTATTTTGGCAGGGGCGGAATATGATATAAGGCGGAATAATATGCCGATTGATATTTCAAATATTGCCGATTAGAATACGTTTGAATGAGTAGCCATTAAAATTAAATCGTCAAACCTGATAGTGGATATGTGTGTACCGATATTTATTTTTTTCGGGGAACGATTCGACGGCTACAGCCGAAATATAGAATCAAAACAATTTATATTAAGAAATATAATGCCGATGTATTATAAAATATATTTATTTTCTTAATGTTAATCTGATCAGTTACTATTGAATCCTCTCCCTGATTTTTCATCACTCACGACCCAAATCCCATTATTCCAAATCTTTAACTCTTTCGCTAATGCAACTTATATCCTAAAATTTGTGTATATTCGCTACTAGTACCTCTTTGTGGTAGATTTTACAATCCGCTGGCGATAATTTATGGCTTTCTAAATCCCCAATGACAATTTATTTCTCCCCAGTCGGTTGATCTTCTGCATTCGAAGACCTGTCGCGGCTTCTGACGATTCATTAAGTGCAGTCGTTCTTTTGCGTCTCGCTCGCTTCAGTCGCAGAGAGCGAGACAGCTGAAAAATGGTATAGCGATTTGTCATTTGGGTTTGATAACGTTGAGACGACGTGCTGCATCTGTGGAGAGAAGGAACTTTTTGAGCCGATTCGGGGTTCGCATCGATGGAATAAGTATAGAAGCGGTTTTAGTCGATGCAATTGAAGTCGACCCCTTGGAAGTAGTAGTGACTTGTTTCTAGTATAACACGACTGCCCAAAAAGGAGTGTAATGCTTTCAGGGTTCATGTATGTATGTTGTCAGTTTCTTTATTTTTATTTTTATTTTATTTTATTTGGTACCCAAACAGAATATTGACAACACATACAGTGACATATATATACTACAGTTACATGACTACATCAATATCCTTTTGATATGAGTACACAATTAGCACAATGCATGAACAATGGTTGAATTTTAAAAAAAATACGTATAAAAAAGGAAAAAAAAACAAAAAAATACCAGAATTACAGTATTTTAAAGAGGGACGCTTTGAAGGAGCATAAACTATCATGAAATATATCGATGCGATTGTCAAGATGAAATTTGTTATACAGACGACATATACGTGGGATTACGTTATTTACTCCGGTATAGTTTTTTGCTAAAGGTGTTTTAAATAAGTCTGGGTATCCACTATAATATTTAATCCACTATAACTTTACGCACCGATTTAGACATTGTTAGAATCGTTACGTCATCCCGGGTGCTATAACCCAAACTGTCCAAATGTCAAGTAAATAATTGTCCAAATGTAAATAAATTAGGATATATATATATTTTCTATAAAATGAAAGGTCTGATTGAGTAGATTCCAAAAAATGTAGATACCTATATAAATAAATACATAAACCACAATTATAAAAAAAGTTTTATTGCTTGAAGACCTAGGAAATCCGACTGGATGCCTAGGCGGCGGCCAGCGAGGCTATATAAAGCGTAACGAGTGATGCGCAATCGTCACGAGATACATGCCGCAGGACGCGCAGCTTTGTGACGTCACAGTTAAAAAGCCGGGTCGAAGCGCCCGGCTCACTTGAAGCCCCGCTAAAGGGCAACTAACCAGCGGAGGACGTCACGGCGCTTAGACAAGACCCATCGACTGACTCACAGAAGGCGCAATTAAGCACTGGATGTATATTTAGATGCCACGCGTAAATAGGGCAGTAACCAACCTTCGGAAAATTTTATTTTATTCCAACTAAGAACTTTATTTTATAAAGAACGTGCATTTCAACGCGAACAAATAGTTTCTAATAATTACAAAAATAATGCTTCACTTTTTGTGACGGTAGTCGTGTTCCTTATATAGTTTAATTATTATTATTGTATGCTTTATTGTATGCACCAAGGAATACTTTATCAAATATGGCATATTATCTATTACTAGACAAGAAGTTAAAAAGATGCTACAATTTTGGAATATTATTCTGCGGAGATTTTCGCATGAAATTGCTCTTATAAAATTCGCACTTACGGCTTTATAGCCTATATTTTTTATTCGTACTTTAGTCGGCGTCGGTGTCGGCGTTGTGAGTTATATCTACGGAATAAAATCTCGTTTTATTCCATTGCTGCAGCTATTCAAATAAAAAGTGGCATTCATCAATCTCTACCGTTCTTCCTTCCATGGCGTTGTCCCCTCTCGCTCTCCGCCCCTCTTACTCACTCTCTCCCTCTCTCTTCTCTATTTCTGTCTCTCTTTCTCGTACCCTCCCCTTCTGTCGATCGGCAGCCTCCGCAGCCGCAGTGCTGGCTACGCTGTTATCCATCATCGCTCGCTGTCATAATTTGTTATTGAAAAGTTTTCGGCACGGATCAAACTACTTCGGCCGGATTGTAAAGTAAATGTACACAATCAACGCGCTCCATACAGCTTGGGGCTGTAATCCTTCCGAAATAAGCCGTTGTTATCACAACGGGCGATCCTCTGATATTTGAATATTAATGAGAGATATGTGAATATTCCTTGAAGCCCATATTTGGTTTCTGTTTTGTTTAAGTTTGGTTGAGGTAATTAAGATTGAATTTTCGGCTGAGTATTGGGCTTTATCTTCCTTTTCAGTATACTTCATATCCTGCTTTGTAAAATAAACACCGGAAATTGTTGAATAAAATACAAAATATAAGCATAATCATCGGCTTTGATTCCTTCTATCTTTCAGGCCTATCGATGTTGCCTACTAGTATCTGGTAAATATAATATTTTTACGCTCCAAAGACCGCCATCTATTAGTACCTACACGTTAAAGGTTCAATTATAGGTATGATACATAAAAATATATTAAGAGTAAAAACACATGTTTAAAAACAAGCATTTATTTAAATTATCTGTGTGCAGAGCAAAAAGCCTGGTGCAGCAGCCGTCTCATAGTAGAACTTAGAACGGGCTATTATAATTGAATGCTATACAGAATGTCGTGTTTGTGCTGTTGACCGTTGAGGAGTCCCCTCATTGAAAGCCAACCCTGGATGCAGTGGCCCTGTCGCGGTGAAACTTGTTGTGTCTGTGCTATTGACCTTTGATCACTTCCCTCATTGGCAGCCAACCCTGGGTGCCGCAGTCCTGTCTTAGCGAAATTTAGAACAGGCTGTCGTAATTGAATGTATATACACAATTTCGTGTCTGTGCTGTTGACCGTTAAGGAGTCCCTCGTCGGGAGCCAACGTTTGGTGCAGCAGCTATGTCATGATGACACTTAGAATGGGCTATCATAGCTGAATGAATATACAACATTTCGTGTGTGCTGTTGACCATTGGGAACTCCCCTCGTCGGGAGCCAACCCAGGGTGTAGAATCAGGTCATACTTACCATGAAAAAATACATTGTCCTCGGAATTGAATCAACATGTACATTTTCAACTTCATATTATAATATTTGAGGAGTTCCCCCAATTCCTCATGGATCCCATCATCAGAACAGGATTTTGATAAAAAAGGGACCAATCTTCAAGTATATCCTTTCAAATAAAAATAAAAATTTCAAATCGGTTTTTAAATGGTAGAGTTCTAAAAAAAAGACACAACCGAATTTATAACCTCCTCCTTTTTTTGAAGTCGGTTAAAAATACAAAATATTAGCATAATTATCCGCTTTGATTCATTATATCCTTCAGGCTGATGCACGGTATACCGACTGGTATATACTGGTAAATGGATTTGCACTCCAATGGCCATCATATAGGGCGTACCCAGGGGGAAGTTGGGGAGGGGGAGCACAGGGTACGCCCGCCTCCACGATTTTTTAAATTTAAAAAATAAAGTCGAGAATAAAATTGACAATCAGGGATAATCCGCGACTTGTGTACCTAGTGTCAGGCACGTATCTGGGTGGGGGGAGGGGTAGTTGGGAATTAAACCCCCGAAATCTAGCGTATTTTCGTTGCATTTTACGGGCAAATTCAAGTTCGGTGGATGCTGCGCGCATTATTTTAATAAATGCCCCCCCCCCCCCCTTACGAAACTAAAGCATGGCTACGTGTCTGGCCACCATCTATTAGTACATGTTCAAGGTTCAATTATAAGTAATGTAAAAATATGTATTTCGGTTTAATAAAATGTAGATATAGCCTGGAACAAACAGGTGCTACACTTCGGTCTGCTAACAGGCCCAGTGCAGTTGGGCCATTATGACCCGATTCGTTTATGGGTCGGCCAAACTCTTGCGTCAACACCCATCTGGTAGCCTCCTCTCAGAAATTCGAGCTTGGGTAGGACTCTGTGACCTGTGGCTCAGTTTCCCCTGGGAGTCGTTCTTCGGGAGGACCTGGACGGTTTCCGCACCGTGCGGCGTCAGCCAAGCGACTGTGCATTCTGACTGATAACCGGGGATTCTGGAAACGACTTTGAAAGCCGCTCTTGAAACGACCGATCGGCCACGAGATCCCGAGTGGACAATCGGGCAAAGGACGACGTGGTCCGCAATAAATACGAATCGAATTACCAGTAACATAAGACAGAGCAAGCGACCTCAAACCTGTAACCAGTCGGAAAGACGGAGAAATCCGGCCATAATTGGTAGCGAGAACGCTTGGTCAGCACGCTGGGTTAACTACCCGGTGCAGGGTGGTAAGGGTTGGGGACTTTCGCGGGCCAGTAGGCGAAGTTAGGTAGTGGAATGTCCAAGTCTCTGCGATCAGCCCAGGTTGAAAGAACGATTATATATCGTTATACCTTCCTAGGTTGGCGGGTTTGCCCGTTGTAGTTAACACCACTATGCTGAACAAAAAGGATTTATTAATGGTTGTGTCCGAGCACCACGAAAGAAACAAGCGAATCTGTCATTTTTTATGAAATATAGATAATATAATGTGAGGTATTTCAACAAACCGCGCGTAATTTGGTTGAACAGTAATGGACGTATAATGTAACAGTATTTTCGAACCTTGTTACACAGACCAGTGGCCGAGTTTTTTGATATCTGGAACTGGATTAAGGAATCCTAGTATTGAACCGGATTAAAGCTGCTAGGCTATTCACAGGAGCTATGCGTTTTAAGCTTATCTGGGGAACGCCAAGTTTCTTTTCAGCGGTTGGATATACACGTAGCAGATTCTGACGCCACGTATTCGATTATGAAGCAAACTAACCATATCTTTTGAGTTCTTTATTGCCACCACTGTCTACTGATCAATTTTCAGCTTCTCCAAAACACTTTCTGGGTACTAATTGAAATCACAACTTTCATAGTACGCCAGCTCCAGGTGTCCCGGAATCCGGTCTGCGGACTGTACCTCAGCATTCTATGGCCAAAATAGTGCCCGATCTGAAAGTATCAGCTTTTCCAAAACTCTTGCTCTTTTTTATCACTGGCTCTTGTACTACCTTGTCTGTATTATAACATATCGCTGACTATACCTAATATAAAGCTTCGTCCACTTTTAATACGACTCATCATGGTCTCACCCTCGTAAATAATGAAAATGCGAGTAACGTTCCCCGAAAACGAAATAACGACCCCTTCGGGCGGGACAAAAGACTCTGTCGTGGTGTCCGCCGCGGGACTCTTGTGCTCTTGACCTGAGTCCTGGGACACCATCACAGGACAGTAACGTCTCAAGCGTCGGGCGCTGATAATTAAAAGGGGCGGGACAAGTGACGCCGCACTGATGGATTGGCCCCTCGACGCAGTCGACGCATGTTGTTGCGAGATGCGTGTGAGAGGGACAGGCTTAATAGAAATAGAAACGCGTGACGTCATTGTAGCTGACAACTCGCAATCAATTTATAGAAGCGTCGGGTTCGGGTTCAACGTGTGCATTAGGGTAGCAATTATTTTTCGAAGTTTGAATTTTCTTTGCGCTACCCCCTCCCCTCTCTGTTTGGTTACATTGCATTAAAAAACTGTGTAAAATTTCAGCTCAGTCGGACAATGAGAAAGTGTGCCCCAAGAGCTTAAAAATTAAAAAAAATCACAACATCACAGTTTTTTTATCTTTCGAGATATGAATTTTCTAAAAAAAAATATTCAACAAATAATGAACTATAAAATTTCTAATAATGTCCTAAAGCATAGTAATAACTTAATTACTTCAGTAACTGTTATTTGTTTCTTATTGCGTTGGGTGCCTTACTAGGTTTGCATATAATTTATAGGCGTTTTGGGGTTGTCATCAATAATTAATTTGACACTATTTTAATTAAACGCAGTTTTGATTGAAAGCTAGTAGCAAATTTATTTAATTTAATTTGCTATAATAGGGGGAAAGTCCCCTAACGCCGGACGACACTTAGCGCCGGACACTAATAGTATCTCGACAAGTCGCGGCGCCATCGATACAAAGACGGGTGAAATGAGTGCGGGGAAGCGTACGCTATTCCTTTTCCTACGTCTTTGTATTAATCGCGCCGCGACTTGTCGAGATACTATTAGTGTCCGGCGGTAAGTGCCGTCCGGCGTTAGGGGACTTCCCCCTATACAGAAAAATGGACAATATGTACAGTTAAAATATCATAGACAAAACAATCCAGTTGCAAAAAAGTGATAACATGATATACCAAAAGCTTTTGCCAGTGACCCTATGTTAATGTCACCTAACTAGGCTACATACTATTCTAAGGCAGACATTTTATACGACGAGACAACTAATAAGACTATTATTACAACGATGATGATGCACGCGTGAGCTTTGCTACCGACCAAACTTGGGTAAAGCCAAAATTGGGGAGTCCTATAAAATACAATTTATTTTATAATCGCCCAGCCTAGATGAAGTGGTTTTATATTTTATTCGCATGGTTTATACGTGCTTAAGTGTGTTAAATATATATATCGTCGCTGTGAAATCCAACCGGCATATGTGCAAAAAATGGATTTTTGAGTTTTTGGTGTTAAAAAAATCCTTTTTTTTCTATTTTTACGTCATACCGGCATATCATATCGTTCAATAAAAATCCGTCAGATGGCGTTGGGCCGGTTTGCATGTATGCGGAATCATCATTTTGTTTAGTAGAAGACAGATCAATGCGCTAGTCGCTCCGAACCTCCAAGGGGAAAGGACATGCGTTATGTCCATTCCCGTTAGAGGTTCGGAGCGACTGGTGACATCATATCTGCGTTCATAATAACAAATTACAAATTATTTATTGAGTTCAAATTATGAGTAGAATCAATATACAAAAGTCTTAACCTAACTATGCTGCCGACCGTTCCAAGGTAGACAATTTATATTAATTATCCTAAGAAATCTATAATATTATATTTATATAAATATACAAAATCATACTTCATGCAACAGAAATATCCTAATTACCTATTTAAAAATTCTTAAGAAAATGTCATGAAAATTGTCAATAACCTATTATTTTATTTTAAAACATGATAAAAATTTGTATTTATTTATATATATATATATATATATATATATATATATATATATATATATATATATATATATATATATATATATATATATATATATATATATATATATATATATATATATATATATATATATATATATATATATATATATATATATATATATATATATATATATATATATATATATATATATATATATATATATATATATATATATATATATATATATATATATATATATATTTATATATATATATATATATATATATATATATATATATATATATATATATATATATATATATATATATATATATATATATATATATATATATATATATATATATATATATATATATATATATATATATATATATATATATATATATATATATATATATATATATATATATATATATATATATATATATATATATATATATATATATATATATATATATATATATATATATATATATATATATATATATATATATATATATATATATATATATATATATATATATATATATATATATATATATATATATATATATATATATATATATATATATATATATATATATATATATATATATATATATATATATATATATATATATATATATATATATATATATATATATATATATATATATATATATTAATAATATACAAAATAAACTCCCAAAATTAAAAATAAAATTATATTTAGAAATCATCACTTTATATTTACTACATATACTATTATGTTTTAAGCTATTGCATACCTTTTATCGCGGGCCTGGCCAGCGCGGCGACCGAATGGAGAAATTTCTTAACGAAAATTAATGATTTTAAACTGATAATTACGTCTAAACGAGTACTGCTCACGATTCGAAAAAAATATATGTTAAACAAGAACATTTTCCTAATATTCTTAGCTTTGAATATTTTAGATTTTGTTTATATTACATAGTGTAATTAATTTGTGAAATTAGGTCTAACCGAACACAAAAACGACTACTACGCAAATACTATCTGGCGTATTATTATGAAACCTCCACCATTTTAAAGATAATTTAATTATCTATCTTTTTATCTACGATTTTTTTCGAATTATCTGTTTTTTTGCTTTATCGAATAAAAAATTCGTGCGCGGCGCTCTATCGGAAGACGTTTAAATTATTCCGAATTATTTGCTTTCGCAGCCGCAAATGATTCGGAATAATTTCAACGTTTTCCGATAGAGCGCAGTTATCTGATATCAGAAAAAATAAAATAAATAAATAATTATAATTGCATAGGTTGTTAAAAATGCTATGCAATAGCTTTACCGCGGCAGTCCCCGAGTGCCACACGTATTTTTATTATAAAGATTCAATTACCTTAAAAGGTGTTCAATATCTTCATTTGTACAATTTAAGAGGTAGGCACTCAAACTATTTTTAAATTTATATGATTTTTTTATGTCTTTAATGTTTGGTTGTAGGCAATTATAAAATTTGGGGGTAAGATGAGAGAAACTGGATTGGCCAAAAGCGGATCTCCTGAGTGGTATTGCAAAATTTGTTTGTTTCGATCTTCTTGTCACACGAGATTGCTGGCTTTTTTTTTGTTCTCCTAACTCACTCTGGAATTTAGTGAGAGTTACTAGCACAAATATTTTTCTCACACTCAACACTCTATACTCCCGGAGAAGGTAATCGGAAGAATATGTTTTGGTTTTTTGTATTGATCACCCTCAGTATAGCCTTTTGCGCTTTGTAAAGGGTGGCCAGAAGCGTTTTTGCCGCACAGCCCCAAGTTACGATACCATATCGAATAACCGACTCGCAGACAGCAAAGTAGACACTTCTTAGCGTATTGAAATCTAAGATGTTCCGCAAACTCCTAAAGTAATACACAAGTTTTCTCAGTCTTGCCGCAACCTGCGTTAAATGATCCTCCCAGCGCAGCCTGTTGTCTAACATCACGCCCAAGTACTTAATGGAGGACACCCTGTCGACATTCATACACTGGCAGTCTTGTGTTCTGATACATGAGTGAAGCTTAATAGTTGAAGTTGGTTGGACAGTGTTTGTCTTGCTAAAGGTCATAACATTCGTTTTACTTATATTTAAGGTCAATAAGTTTCTATTTAACCATCTCTTCGCGTTTCTCAGTACTAATTCAGTATCGGTAAACAGATCTGCCCAAGTCGAATACTTCACCAATAAAATGGTGTCGTCGGCAAAGCTGATGATCTTTCCTTTATTTATTTATTTCTTCATTTAAGAATTAATTACTATAAAATATTGATTTGTTTACAAAAATAACAGGAACCGAATGGCAAAACCTTAACCTTTTGCTTATTTGATTCTGTCACCCAACTGGGACTAGCCCGTTCTAGGGTGCTATCGCCGGGATCCTATCGCCGGGAGTTTGCAGAAATCATTAAAATACACCAAAAATAGAATATTAAACTCTCAGAATGTGCTAAATTTATTATGTTTGTCAAAAATATAATTTTAGTTAAATCACCTGAGTGATTGATGTTACATACATCAAAAACTCAAATTAGTATGGCTGCAATTGTCTGATTTTATATGTTTATAGCTAGTCATAATAATATTTTATAGTTTAGCAGAGTTCAAAAAATACATTTTTGGCGGTTGCTTCACTTTGCTGTATCTTAGAGCCTTTATTCAGTCACAGAAGCAAATATTTGGAGAGAAAAAAAACTGGTAAATAGAATTAGGTCAATGTATGTTGAGATATTTCTTGTTTTATATTCATATTTTATGGATATATTATAACATTATATTATATATATATATATATATATATATATATATATATATATATATATATATATATATATATATATATATATATATATATATATATATATATATATATATATATATATATATATATATATATATATATATATATATATATATATATATATATATATATATATATATATATATATATATATATATATATATATATAACATTATAGATATATTTTTACATTTATAATGGTTTTCATTTTTACTTCATTTCAGAGGCCGATTACACACTGGATGATTCCTTTTGGAATGAAGAGAGTCCTGTCGGTGAGTAACAGTATAATTTTATTAGCTACTAATTCATTTTATCATTCCGATGACGGGCCGAAGATACATGTGTTGAGGGTCGGCAATACTCACGGTTCAACACCCATCCGGCGGCCTCCACGTAGAAGTGCGAGCCAGGGTAGGACTCTGGCCTTCGGGCCAGTTTACCCTAGGAGTCAACCTTCGGGCGCTCCTGGCTGATTTGCGCACCGTGCGGCGTCAGCCAATCGATTACGGCAACTACTCTTGAAACAACCGATCGGCTACCCGGTTCCGGGTGAAAGCAGGCCGGATAAAAAACGCCGTAGTCCTCGATAGATTCGGTAGTCACCGTATCACCGCTACGTAAGGGAGAGGACCGCGCAAGCGACCTCGAACTTGTAACCAGTCGGGAGACCGGAGTAATCTGCCCGCTGGGTGATTCACCTGGTTATCTCGCGATAAGGCGTTGGCTTCTTACGGGCATGTGGCGTAACTAGACGATGGACTGTTTTGTCCAAAGTCTTCTGCGCTCACCTCACGGGAGACGGAACGATTTAATTTATTTAAAACATCCTGAGGTGACGTGTTCGCCTGTTGTAGTTGGCAACTCTAGTTATATCATTCCCTCGTTAGCAAAAGGCGTCGTGCAGCTTGGGCCATAAGATCGAATGTGTTCTCGGGTCGGCCTAACTCACGGTTCAGCTTCTATTCAGTAGTCGCGTCTCAGGCCTCGCGACTGTTGGATTGGCTTTCCCTGGTGATTGACCTCCGGAGCTACTGGACGGTTTGCGCACCGTGCGGCGTCAGCGAATTGGTTGTGCACTCTGACTAATTACTGAAGGAGACTATGGAAATATACTGTATTCTAAGCAGCGGAGGTGGATGTTAGCCAGTTAACACTTTCGACATATTTTTTTTTTAATTCCTGCCCAATCAATATGGGCATAGCGGCGCTTGCCGCGATTTAAGCGGCTTTTTATTGCACGGTGAAAATTTATTAAGACGACTTCGACGGCGCGGGCGCGCGGATGGGTGGGCCCTTGAGAATTCAATTAAATTCAAGACCCCCCCCCCCCTCGGGCGTTTGAAGGTGTGAGCGAGAGATATCCAAGTACGTTAACCCCCCCCCCCTTCCCCCCTCCTAACCTAGCAAAGTGCTTGCGGTGGAGCACCCGCCAAACAGACGCGCGGCTGCAATATTTTTTTAATAAACATAGGTAAAATACACACAGTTTAAAACAAGTAAATATATAAAAAAAATAAAAAACAAGACTGCTGGTACAGAAAGTGTAATATTTTATTTATAATTATTTTTATTACGGTTTTTTTAAAATATTTGTGGTTTATATATTTATCCATATATGTAGATAGATGTATATGTCCGAAACGTACTCAATCAGACCTTTAATTTAACACTAAAAACGATATATTTATGTTATTTTTTTAACATTTCGACAACTACTCACCTTATATTTGGACAGTTAATATACTCTATGACTTTCGGGATCATATAACGATTTTCTGGTGGCTTTAACCAGAGCGTTCAATACTGCTCTGCTGTCAGAGCAAACATACTGTTGAGGTGCCAACGACATACACGTAGGTGACTTAAAACATACGAGATATTCTAGATGAAAGTCTGCATCCTTAGTGTTTTTCAAACTTTGAAGCCCGCTTTAAAAGAGAATAGTTATTTATTAGTTTCTTAGAAATAATGTTAGTATTAAAACAATATAAATAAACTAATTAACATATCGTTGGTAGATTGGAGTTATTTTCAAAGAGAGGCAAAGCGCTATGGTAGATCTACCATCAACGCTTTTGGTTATGCAAACGCATGTTTGTTTCAATTAGCTAACCATAAACGCCATTGGTTTAGCTTTTTAGAGGTATAATTCAATCATCGGGTTCGGCGTGCAATTAGGAGAGTTTAAGACGATACTAATAACGAACTCTAAAGTCCTGGAATTGAAGACAAATTGAAAGGTACCACTTAGGCTGATTAAAAAGCTTTACGTGAACGATTGTCCAATAACTATAGTATTCTTTTACGTACTGGTGTGGATATTACAGACGGCGGGTGAACACATTTGAGTTTTACTTCGTCGCTTTTGCAGTTACGCCCATGCCCTTGTCGCTAGCTTCAGGATTTAACTTTTTGATTTGTCAGTCGAAAGCTCGCACGCGGCGCGTCAACACGTTTAGTTGTGTTGCTTGGAAGTCTCTCTGAGACGAAAGGTCAGTATTAATATTCGTGATCTGGTAATTATCAAAGGTCAGTATTAATTTATTAACCCATAGAAAGCTATAGCTATTGGAATAAAACTCACGACGGCCACGTTTTCAACCCTAGAAAATTTATTTGTAGGAGGTGTTAGTGCACGCATACTAATGTATAATGGTGGCTTATTCAATGAAGGTGATTTTTTTCGCATATAATTACGTAATTGCATAAATATGGAGATCGGCCGTTCGCTAGTTGTTGCAATGAAAAAACCACCGATCGGTGGTATTAGCATTCTATCGGTTAAAGGTCAGTAATAATGTTCGTGACACTATTATAATAAAGATGAATGTTCTAGTAGCACACATTTGCCAAAAAAGAATCCTAATAATTCAGTAGAGCTAGTTTATATAACAATTGTTAATTCAAAAGATTTTAATTAACGTTGTCTCAAAAAGTGCGAAAAAATGTTGATTCTATATAAAAGTCAAATGTTTTTAAATTTCCTAAGTAGATAATTAATAGTTGGAAAATATTTTAAACAAGTCATGTTGTTAATAGTACAAAATAACACTATTTATTGATTATTTCACAGCCGTCTGAGATACGTCACATCAGCATCTATGACAAGGCTAAACCACTTCAGTAATCAAAGGTCAATAACATGATAAGAAATTGTATAAAGAGCGGAAATGTAATACTACTAAGATCTGGAATAAAGAAAGATCTTGTTTAAAGAGCAGGAATGTAATACTAGTAGGTTAAGACCCTTAACCTAATGGTTAAGGGTCTTAGGTTGTCATGTTATTGTGCATATATGCTATATCGTGATGGATTTACAGGCTTAGTGATGTTAGTATGTCTCATATCGAATCCCCGTGATTAAATGCTAGTACACGTCGTTCCAAAATAGTTGACCATGAGTCAATAATATTAAAAATATTTATAAAATGTATAAATATCACATGCATAATTTTATATTTTATTTATTTACAGCTCTACTGAATTATTAGGATTCTTTTTTGGCAAATGTGTGCTACTAGAACATTCATCTTTATTATAATAGTGTCACGAACATTAATACTGACCTTTAACCGATGGAATGCTAATACCACCGATCGGTGGTTTTTTCATTGCAACAACTAGGGAACGGCCGATCTCCGATATAATAGCGAACGTATGAATCCAATATTACTAATATTACTATTTCTGATCATATTGAATTTCCGTGATCCTATGCTAGTACACGTCGCTCCGAAAGAGTTGTCCATGAGTCAATAATATAAAAAAATATTTACAAAATTATTAAATATCACATGCATTATTTTATACTTTTATCTCGCTTCTGATTAATAATAGCGAATCAATAAATCCAATTTTACTAATATTAGTATTTCTGATCATATTGAATTTCCGTGATCCTATGCTAGTACACGTCGCTCCGAAAGAGTTGTCCATGAGTCAATAATATAAAAAAATATTTACAAAATTATTAAATATCACATGCATTATTTTATACTTTTATCTCGCTTCTGATTAATAATAGCGAATCAATAAATCCAATTTAACTAATATTAGTATTTCTGATCTTATTGAATTTCCGTGATCCGATGCTATCACACGTCGCTCCAAAATAGTTTACCATGGGTTAGCATCAAAAAAAAATATTCACAAAATTTGTAAATATCACACGCAAAAAAAATATTTTATGTAATTACTGATCTATAACAGCAAACGAATAAAACCGAATCTCGCAGCTAATTCAACCTTTAATCAAAACATTTCCTAAAACAGTATTTCTATAATGGACCTTTTGAATTGCGAGGTGAAAGGACCGGTTCGTTCAACTCCTTCACAAACGGCATTGAGACGCTTAGACCGCGACGGAAATCCGATAAGTAAATAAATAATCTCCTACTTTGAGGTATTAAACAACTCGCCTCTCCTAAAGCGGCTGGGCAAATGGGGAGGGAAAACGATTTATTAAGATTTCAATGTGGGTTTTGGCGAGGTGCGCAGCACTCGCAGTGCCGATGTAAATAAATCTCCGTCGCCAGAACGTAATAAAATCTCATTTCGTTTCCAATTCCATTGGCACAAAACATGTTTAAATAAAGACGCTTTGATGTTGCGGTGCGATGAGCTAACTTCCCGGACGCATTGCTAGAACGCTCTCTCTATGTACTTCCTTCCTCTATGTATTTTAAAGCGACGCTCTGCCGTAACACGATTTTCGTCACAGTACCCTTTGATAAATACAAGGGCTGATTGACGAGCTATGACAATGTCCAACTAGAGCTGTCGACTACAACGGGCGAACCCGTCACCTCAGGAAGTTTTAAAGATATTGATCGTTCTGTCTCCTATGAGGTGAGCGCAAAAGGACAAAACAGTCCACCGTCACATGCCCGTAAGAACCCAACGCCTTACTGCGAGATAAGTCACCCAGCGGGCCGACACTCGCATCCTTACTAGCAGTTGCAACCAGATTACTTCGGTCTCCCAACTGATTACGAGTTCGAGGTCGAACATCACCTTGGTCTGCTCAACTCACTGTTCAATTTCCATCCGGTAACCTCCTCGAAAAGGGACTTAACTTGCTAGGGCCGCTGTGAGCTTTTGCCACGGCAGCAATCTTCATTTAGTGTCGACTACAACGTGGGAACCCGCCACCCCAACTAGAGCTGTCAACTACAACGGGCGAACCCGTCACCTCGGGAAGTTTTAACGATATTATATCGTTCTGTCTCCCGTGAGATGAGTGCAGAAGACTTGGGAGAAAAACAATCCACTGTATATTTACGCCACTCGCCCGTAAGAAACCAACGCCTTACCGCGAGATAACCAGGTTAATCACCCAGCGGGCCGACTCTCACGCCCTTACTTCCAGTTGCAACCAGATTACTTCGGTCTTCCGACTGCTTACAGGTTCGAGGTCGCTTGCGCGGTCCTCTCCCTTACGTAGCGGTTATACGGTGTCTACCGAATCTATCGCGGACCACGGCATCTTTTGCCCGGCTGTTAACCCGGAATCGGGTAGCCGATGGTCGTTTCAAGAGCAGTCGCCGTAAGGTGAACAACTATTCCCGCTCTATAGGAGACATTACTGTTTCCTGATTCCCCCGACTGTTAGTCAGAATGCAAAATCGATTGGCTGACGCCGCACGGTGCGCAAACCGTCCGGGAGCGATACAATAAGGAGGGGGGACGGGGTGATTAGAAATATTATTCCGTTTCAAAATAGTTGCCGTTTAAATCGCTCTAATACATCTGAGGTCTACTGTTCACAAAACGAATACTTATCAATTTTATCGAATAAAGAAAAATGTATTGCCTCCCGGAGCTCCTTTCAGTCAGCCCGCCCCACTACCCTATTCTTCCCTTGTCTTTGTGTATGCATATCCCAAGCGTGGCCCTACCACTCGATGATCGGTAATGTATCCTAATGAGTTCGCTTTGACGGGCAGCCATGCCAAGTCGAATAAAAAGAGATATATTTTCTATCGCGGACGACTTTCGCATGAATCCACATCTCCTTCTCCCTTTCTCCCGTCTCCCACCTCTCATCGCCACTCTCAATACATCGCACGTCATATACCTTCAAGTCGAACGTATCTTTTAAATTTTAAATAAGTCAACATATTTCTCACAAAAAGTCGCACAAATGATATTCCCATGCTAATTTTTACAATGAAATTTACGTTAAAGAAAATATCGCTTGCGCGTTCTCTCCCGTACGTAGCTGTGAAACGGTGTCAACCGAATCTATCGCGGATCACGGCATCCTTTGCCTGGCTGTTCACCCGGAATCGGGTAGCCGATGGTCGTTTCAAGAGCAGTCGCCGTAAGGTCAGCAACCACCCCCGCTCTATAGGAAATAGTACTTTTTACAGACTCCCCCGACTGTTAGTCAGAATGCACAATCGATTGGCTTACGCCGCACGGTGCGCAGATCGTCAAAGAGAGCAAGAAGATTGACTCCTGGGCAAAACTAGCCCTAAGGCCAGATTCCTACCCGAGCTCGCACTTCATGCGTGGAGGCCGCCGGATGGGTGTTGACCCGTGAGTGTGACCGACCCTGAACAAATCGGTCTTCGTGGCCAACTCAGCAAGGGCCTATTAGTTCCCCCGAAGGTAGGATAGCCGAGAAGCCATTCGCCTTCTTTGTCTTCCAACAGTACATATACAAGATATTGTCCGGAGAAATGAGTCACCTCCTAGCCCAGCCCGCATATCTGGGTTCAAAAACAGTTTCTGGACTTGGCTCCAAAGAGGCAAGCGATTGAGACAGTCTTTGACCTTTTTAGCTCTGGTGCCTTTAGCACTCTTGAAAGCATCCCTCATAAATCTCAGCAAAATTGGATGGTGACGCCACCAATAATGTACTCACTTTGACTAACGTCCTACAGTATTCGATCTGGCGATTCCACAGCATTCTTATGGCCCATCGTGTATTTATTCCAAACGGTCAGTCGACAGTCTGGCAGCTCATTGCCCTTATCTATGTTTCTCAATACCCAGCAAATGGAGTCTCATTTCTGTCTAAGTCGATAGCGTGGATGCTAGGAATTAAGAGAAAAAATAGAGCGGCCTAAAATACAAAGTTGACTAATAAAACATATTAGTTGTAGTTTTCGTAGTCAACTTTTTGGTTTTGTCTGTCAACTAATGTACATGTTATCTTTGCGAGAGAAGTGTTTAAGTGAAAGCATTCAGTTCAATGAGTAAGTCGACGGGCCTTGTCTAAATCCCGTGTCGGATACCGCTAGGTAATTGCCCTTTAGCGGAGCTTGAGTTAAGCAGGTCGTAATGACCCGGTTTTCTGAGTATGACATCGCAGGGCTGAGCGCCCGGCGGTAGGTATCTGCTGAGGTACACGATATACAGGTGCCTTATGGCAAGTAGACTATGTAGACGGGAGACAGAAGTACATGGAATCTTCTGCGGTAAATGCAGGGTGAGCTGCGGCTGGCGGTCTGGTAATCTAGCAGACGTGTACGAATTTAGGACTTCTTGCGGCCTGGTGTGCAACGAAGCGAGCTGGGGATGCGTTCGTGCGGCGAGGGATCGGCCATTCGGTGCACGGCGAGGCTAGGCGCTCTACGTATTCCTCCACGGACTCTATTTCGATAAAGTCGCGTTTAAGAGTCGCGTTTCGGACGTACCTGTGAAAACATCGAGAAACTCAAATATACTGAATACCATTGCGTCGATAAAAAATATCAGCTAGTATGTATATAAAAATTACGTTTGTTGACTAATTTCCTTTTTTTTTAATAATCAAATCTTGATCACATATCTGAAATCAGTATATTGACTGGCTTTCATGGAAATCTGAAAAAATTTTTTCTATGTCTTTCACGTATTTTTCCCAGAATATATTTTATGTACAGACGGCTCTGTTACGTTATCATTATATGTATTTATACAATGTACAATTTAATAGTCATATAAACTCGAAAGACGATGGTTTTAATTTGAAATTTATTTACCTAATTGGATATCCGGATACTAAAAAAAACTATAAGAAATATACTAAACATCACGTCGGGTCACTAATTTACTTGGTTTATACAAGAATTTAGAGCTTAGGAACCGTTTTACTCCAATATTTGCCACAGTAATTGTGGCATCCATGGTAACAACTAGCATCGATAATTTGGCAGTTAAAGCCGAACTGACAAGTGTAGAACGGGCTTTACCTTGCTTCACAACAAACTCCAACGCCCCCTTTTCGAGAACCATGAGACTCCGCATCCTCTCTCATACCGAGTAAAATACTACTTACGGACGGTGATATCATAATTTTAATACTACGGTTTTATAAATATATATATAATGGCAGAGATGACGGAAATTAATAAAAAAAAAAATAATAAGTAGTTTTGGCAGCCTTGGTTATTATTATTATTTTGACTGCTTTGGAATTTCAAAACAACACTATAGTGTATTATAAAATTACTATATAGTGTTGTCCTTTAGAATGCTGATGAGGCTAGTAAAATTACTAACTATTCGATGATAAAATGCAAATAATTTACCTCTTAAATGGCTTCCAAAATTAAAGATGGTAAATATACAGACTATAACAGAAATATTAAATTTAATATTTATGGCAAATAGCGATGTCATTACGAGGAAAACGGTGTCACGTCAACAATAAAAATAAACGTCATATCGTGGAGTAATAAAATAGTCCCTAAGTATTAGATTTTATCTTCAGGTGTGTGTATTTTCCCACGGATTAGCCATTTCTTAGAGGTAACGATGGATCTCTACGGAATGTCAAATAAAGAGCTTTACTCATGAGCTACAGGGCATTGCGGGAAGAGGGTGCGAGGAATGTGGGTAGAGGGGTACGTCCCAACGAACACCTTTAGTTAGCATTACGCGCAGGTAAAGGCTGGCGACCTTTTTGAGCGTTCGGATATCTGCGTGGGCCGAGTAGCGGGAGATCTGGCCACCATATACAAGCCCTTACGACTCGTGACTTATTCGTTTTGATTACAATTTTGTTCTAAGAGAAGCTAATGTCTGGTATACTGTGGTAATACTGTTATTAAATTCTAATTATTATATTCAGAACATAACCATTGTCGTAGTTCCCCTCGCTATGAGATAATTTAAATACGTTTTAAGGATAGGTATACAGTCATTGACATGAGTTATGACGGTTAACATATCACTATTAAGCAGTGGTTTTTAAAAGTTTGATACGTCTCAAATTGTATCAATGTAATCAAACGGTAAATAATTTAACGTTTAATAAAGTCAACAACGAAGAAAAGATACTAGTTAATGTTTAATCGCTGCGGAACACTACAATAAACGTCAGTAATGGTGCTCCTAACCGGGCCACGTTTTCGCTGCAATATGTGGCTGCAATACATTTCCCCGCAACAATGCTAGCAATACCAGCCATACTATGCAATATACGGATGTATTTTTAGTATAACCCGGCCATATAGCTACATATTTTTCGTGTGGCCGAAGCTTGTTTATGTGTGGCCGGCGTGTTGCTGGACGACCGCTTCGCAATCGAAAATACTGCAATATTGCCCGGCCAGCATTATTGCTGTTTCGTTTTGCGCCATAAGTGCGTCCCTTTCTGATGCGAGGAACGACGCACAACATCTTTATTTTGTATTTATATCATCTAATGATTATTTTTTTTGATCTATAGAATATTATTATGTATTCTGATATGTTATGTACAATTGCGTGAAATAATATATATTATTTATAAGTGTATTTAAATGTTTATATACATCATTAATAGATAATTCTATTGTGAATATTTTATTAATAGTGAATTCATATGGAGGATCTTCCAATTGGTATTCATATTATCAATAACATTGAGGCTTAGATATCTAAAGCATCACGCTGATTGAAGTCAGGTCAAATCCACATTCTCGTTTTTTTTGTCGTTTTAAATTTTTAATTATAAGAATATAAGCCGCTGCAACACGTATGATTTCGTCGGCCATTGTTGCCCGATTATGTAGCCCGATTACAAGTCAAAATGATGGGCCATACCTTTGCAGAAATATTGCCGAGAATGGCCGAGCTGTATATTTTCCAGCCCTAAGCTGCAATAAAATGTTGCAAAGATGGCCGGGTTATAGTTGCTATTATTGCAGCCCCATATTGCCGTAAAAATAAAGCCCGTTTAGAATCACTATAAGAGTTTAGTGTTGCTAGAAAAAATAACTAAGAAATATTTATTCATACAAATCTTGAAGAATCTCGCGCCCACGATATGACGACATTTCGTACAGGGGAATCCAAAAAAACAAAATCCGCGAGAAACTCGAGGTCTGATTTTAAGTCAAGCAAGTAAGTCAATTCGTAAACTTTAGTGTGGGTTGATAGATATCCATGTACTCAAGAATCATTTAGTGTGGGTTCCATATAGCCGCATAACATAATAACACATAATACAATAAGAAACGAAGTAATCGACCGATTTTTCGTCTGCCTCTTAGAGAATAATCTTCTAGACGTAAAACACGATCCAAATAAATAACTAAATGTTAATATATACAGAGCTAGTTCTAATCGGTGGGCACTAGACAAGTGAGTGACTAAAACATTTGAAAAAATACTTCCGAACTTTTATTTTGTTCCAAAAATTTAGCTTTTTTTTTATATGACATTATTCTACATAATACTCTACATAAGAAACTAATTACTCTCTACATAAGAAACTAATTACTCTACATAAGAAAGGTCATTACTGAGAAAAAACTTATAAATACCTGAAAGTTTATTCTTATTAGTAAAATATATATTTATTACGCTACCCAGAGGCATTACTTCGAGAAGAGGAAGTCTAAATTTAGCAATATCAAATGCAAAGCCGCCTTCACATTTAAATTTCACCAACTCGACTTCATTAGAATTTCTAATTAGGCGAATTTCCAACTTGTTCTCTAAAGTAGAATTAGGACGGCGAATGTTTTGTTCTTGCGTCATTAACACGTTGGCGCAAAGTTTGATTACGGCTATACTTGCAGCAGATGTAGGGTTGGAGCCGAGCTTGGTTTATTTAATTACATTTATTTATAAAAGTGGTAAACTTTACGCAAAAAATAAATGCCGCCATTTGTACACATACAAAGTTACAAAATTTGTTGAATGGAGATTTGAGTTTGGAGCGTCACTTCTATATTATATGTATCTTTTTGATAAGGTGAAAATGTATATTTTAGATGTTTGTAGGGAATGAAATCCACCAGGCAAAAGTTATCGTAAAAACGTTCAGATGAAAAGTTATACTTTTCAATCTAGTAATACACAGTTCTAATAATTATGTATAAAATTATTTTATTCTTTATAAAATAAGATATTATCAAACGTCTGATATAATTTATATATAGGTATGCATGCACTACCGTCAAGTTTATTTCATTTTAATAAATTATATTCTTGCCTTTGTCTACGCGACGCAATTACACCACTGTAGAACAAAACAGTACTTTGACTTAATAGCAACTTTTTTTTTCACTATTTTCTTTATGCCGATTTCTTGTTCTTAAAGTGCCATCTCCTTTTGGAAGTCGGCGGTCATTATAGCCACTTAGGCCCGTGGTGTTGCGTCGCGGAAAAACTCGGTGGTGCTTAAGTTGAACCATTCGACGAGGTTTTGTAGCCAGTGGGTTCTTTTTCGGCCAGGTCTTCGGTGTCCTTTTCTCTTTACTTGCAGGATTAATTGGAGTAGGTGGTATTTGATACCACGCATATGTCGATGGATAGACCTTATTAGCCTTAATAATAAATGACCTTTAAGGTTTTTTCCTAAACTTTATACTTTAGGCAGACGTTTTTCCTTCTGATTTGTATGGGATGGATCAATAAAAACTGAATTGCTGATTTGTCCCGATCGATCCCGTTTCGAAACATTTTTTTTCTTTATTCTAGTCTACTCTACTATCGTTCTGTATATTGAACGTTTGTATGGAAATGCCACTCTGCCAGATAAATGGACCGGAAAAAATATAAAAATTGTATATTTCAAAGCATCTTAGGTTATTGAATGCCAAATTTAACACGGAATTGTAGGTAAAACTACAAATTAACTGAAATAACTTTTTCAAAACTAACACAAGTATATTTTGAATGTCCATAATTATTATTATTATAACCAAAATTATTATATTTTCTTAGTTTAATAATGTTTTCTGGATAAGGTCTATCCATTACCATATAGAAAAGAGTGAAAAAAGAATGTTGGTTCCTATGTCCCTCAAAGTACAGTGACGACCCACCTTGGTGCGCATGTGCCAATGCTGTACACGGTCATCGTAGAGTTTGAGTGAATATGCTTTATATTTCTTTGTTTTTTTTTTATATGATTTTTATTATTAATTATAAGTATTTGAAACACGGAACTTTTGTTTATGTGCATTTCATATTTATTTTCTTTATTCTTATTACCTATTAAGTAAGAAATGGAGGGAACTAAGTATTTTTTAATATGATTTTAATGAATTTAATTATGTTTATTAACTATTGATATAATATACATTGATTTGCTGGTTAATAAGTGACACAGAAATGACAGGAAAAAATGCAATAAAGCACCTAACAATCGCTTTAAAAAAATTATAGTTGCTATGAAATCAAAGACTGTATGATCTCACTACAAATACTGCAAATAAGAAAAAATACTGCAGACAAAAATCCTGATATTAAGGCCTGATTCAGCCACCATCAGAAGAAATGTAGAACCTGACTAAGATGGACTTGGAATTACATCACCGCAAATCTGTCCCAGACAAGAAATGAGCAGGATTCTGCTGATTTAAAGTTTTTACTTGAGTGATTAGAGTTGTACAAGTTGACCTGCAACGTCAGATGTATCTCCCAACTCATACTCGATTGTTCTTTCGCCGTCAGCTTGCCTGTATACATGCAGGAATACACCAACATTACAATAGGCTCTGTAAACGTAGACAGACGTCTATAGATTTATGCAAAAGCGGGCCTTCCGTTGTGTCGTACGTGCCCCCCCCCCCCCCCCCCCAGACAACCCGGCGACAGATTTCCTCTAGAAATCCTGACCATTCTATGTTTTTTTTACTATTACTATTTACCGATAAGACATGGCAAAGATTTGCGTTCGGTAAGCCACGTACTAACAAAATCAGAGTCGGTATAGCAGTCGGTATAGGTCATTGAGCCGATTATCTTCATTAAACTCTCAATTTAAATCAAAATTGACATAATATCTGATCTGTTACTCTTTTTACTCAGTAAATAAGTTTCTAAAAAGTAGTGAAAGTAAAATTAATACCGATTTTTATGTTCCTAAAATATATAAAAAAAAATTGTACCCAATTTGATTATCTATTATTGAAGGTTAATTATACATTTTATTGTAAATAACTGTAGTGGTGATATCTTTAAAGATTGTAATAATTTGTATCTTCAGTAAACCATGCTATAATGTAAAATAATATTCAAATTGTCGAAAATAATACACTAAAATATAAACTAAACTATGAAACCATCAGAATTAAACGAGTTAAAACGGATTTTTTGAAAAGCATTTTTTTGAACTAAAAGTTATTACCTTCCAATATTAATACAAAAGAATAGAGCGGGTTAATTTAAAATGATTAATCACGAAACTAAATTTCCTTAAATTCATTTTTTTCTCTTTTTTCAGATCAATTATTCTGGCAATTCAATTATTCTTATTTCATTTGTTTTTAGCACGGAGGTAAAAAAATCACGTTGAATTTCGAATACTGTAATAAATTTGAAAGCGGTATTATACGTTATATTATGGAAGAATAATTGAATGAAAATTATAGAATTTTTTTGTTATTTCTTCCTTTATTACAAAAACAACATGTAGGTTATAATTTGTGTATGACATTTTCAAATAGACGACCGGTTCTTATTACTGTTAGTAATTTAGTTAATTATTCTATTTTAGTTAATTAGTCTAATATTTTGGTTAATTATTTGTTCTCTGTAAAATTGTATTTCTTCTTCTTCTTAAAATACGTTTGTATACCCATAAAATATTACATTTATTTTTAAACATCATTAGCATGATTATAAAATAAATTAAAACGGTGTTAGCAATAACGTTGTTAATTAGACCCTGACAACGGTTTTCGCAACATCATCGAAACATCGGGTGACACCATCTTCACACAGTAAAATCCATCTTAAAATTCTTCGAATTCATCGTTAGTGTGAGTCATTCAAATAATTTTAATTATTTTCATTCTGAAATATTGAGGAAGCTATCACGTTACAATAATGATATTAGTAAACTTGTAATAAATCCAACGCTAGAGACGTCAAGCGTATGTAGTATGTAGTAATAAATTTGAATGCACAAATCAAATTACCTACATTGCCCAGAGGGCGTGACTTACAAATGTCCGGCAATTATTATGGCATAATCGCGCTGAAACTCAGTTTTGCGCCATGTTTATTACGTGACATTGTGAGGCTAAATGTGTGTTAAATCTCTTTAGACATGTCCCAAACCATTCTCAATATGCAAGGGAATTAAAATAACGAATGCAAAAGAGAAAGGGCCATTTTGGGCCCATTGTCCAATAGCTGTAAATCATAAACCCATGGAAAGACCTCTTTATGTAAATCATTTATTACTACAATAACTAATATTAATTATGAGTTGCGCCTGGGTTATATCCTATTGAATATGGCTAATTACTATATCTTATAGGTCACATAACACATCCAGGCATTATATATTTAATAACTATTCAAACGAAAACCGTCGCAGAATAGCCGAAAAGATATACTACATACGCGGTGTGCGCACAAAGTATATATTCCTAAAAATTCTCGACTTTGTCAGCAGTATATAAAGGGGAAATACTGGGATATGTTGCTTGAAATTATGTGTTAGATCATCAGTTAGATCACGATAGCAGCTGACTAATTTAACTTTGCCCATTCCTTTTTTTAAGTAAATCATAAATAATATTAACATTAATACGGAAATAATTACAGCGCTTATTATTATATTATGAAAATAACCACATTTCACTCAACCACGGTTGAGTTAGAAAACGAGAATCAATGCAAGGGCGAGGGAGAGCATGCAATCTTTGATCTAGAAAAAACAAAAGTTAACACACGTATTTAACAGTGAATATTTTTTTATTTAAAATGAATAAATCATTTACCATAGTTTTAAAACTTTATGTAATACGCTGGTAAACCGCTAAATATATTGAAAAATGGTGTACATTAAAGTTAGAGACATTATTCTCTAATTTTTAAAACAGCAATGTTTTTATTCTATCATTAATAATATCAGAGCTTAGAACATGTTTATTTCAAAATTGATGCGGCGATGCGAAAATCTCGGTCTATAGCGTCGTTAGTTGTTGGTATTGCGATTACGATGGCAATTACGATGAGGGACAAAATGTTACTTCAGCGCCGCGTTGTCACAATGGAATCGCAACAATGGTTCCGACGTATCTCTGATAACATGCGGAATAACCGACCGCAACGAGCGCTTGACGAGCGCCGACATCGAAACGAATCTGTAACGCAAAACAGGTGAATCGCTTTTTTACTGTCCCGCCCACCAAGCCACGAGGAGGGAAAGTATTGTGGAGGCGCAAACAATTTTTTCGAGATGAAGACGGGAATATATCCATTTTCACCCCCCCCCCCCCCCCTGAGACGATCAAACCCTTTTCCAGCAGTAAGTCTGTCAGTGCGTCTGGTGCAGGTGGTGGACGGTTTCGTGCAGCTTGGGCCACCAGATCCATTTTGTTCTCAGATCGGCTCAACTCACGATTCAGCTCCTATTCAGAAGCCTCCTCGAGTGGAAGGCTACCCCGGCTAAGACTCCCGTGTCTCAGGCCTCAAAGCTGGTGGACCGGTTTCTCCCGGCGGGATTGCATCCCAGCGCCACTGGACGGTTTGCGCACCGGTCGGCGAAGCCAATTCTGACTAATTGCTGAAGGGGTCTGGAGACTATGGAAATACACTGTTTCCTAAGGAGCGGGGGTGGATGTTTCACCTGATGTCATGACACTCTAGAAATGACCTTGGGTCACTCGATCCTGTGTGGCACTACTGGCAAAGAAAGCCCAGGTCCGCGATAAATTCAAACTGAAAGACCTCTGTAATACAACAGGTAGAGGTTGCGTAAGCGACTTTGGAACCGTAACCAGTCGGGAGAACGGATGTATCCTTAAGGTTAATTACAGACGGAGATATCCTGCCAAAACTGGTAGTTAGGGGGTGAGGCTGCCCGCTGGGTACCTTCCCCGGTGCTTCGTCGTAACGCGTTGGACTCTAACATGCTGCTGGTGAACTATAATACAGAATACACGAACCGATTGTCTTGTCTCCAAGTCTTCTACGATCACTCCACGGCTAAAAGAACGATCTATATCGTTATATCAGCCTGGCGTGACGGGTTCGCCCGTAGTATTCGACACCGCCATCCCGTCAGTGCGTCTGTCTATCTGTGTGTCTGTGTGTATTCCTCTACGATAGTGCCCAAACGCCTAGCCAAAATAGTACCCAAACGCCTAGCGATAGTGCCCAAACGCCTAGCTGAATGCAAGCATCAATTGTTCATGGCAAGAGTTAAGAAAAATGTGGTTGATATCTGTCCATCAGGAGGCGCACAAGTCATATTTTAATCTCGAAATATTGGCCTTATATTTGAGTTATAATTGACTTGAAATTTGATATTTGATACACATAATAATATGCCTTGACTTGACTTAGCATGCATTGACTTGACTTGACCTGATAACAAGACTTGAAATTTGATACTCATATGCCTTGTTGAGCAGAACTCACATTGAATTTTCGCTGGTCAGTAAAAATACTTGCATAAACGATTAAATTGAACTTGTTTAATGCGTTGCATTATTTGCTATTTGCTTTTCACTATTTTCTCTAGTCGCTGAGTATCCCTTTCAATCAGGTCAACCTTCTTTCCGAAGCGTATCACTCTCAAAATCCTTCCATATGTCCTTGGCTATCTGCCGGCAAAGTCTTGAAGTGACACAATCGTTTTTTTTACTCTCCAAAAGAGCATACACGTCTACAATACTTCACCTCACAAGATTGTTGCGAAGTAGTGTTTGTCTTATTGTTCTTGCGGATTCTAAAGTTAGCTCGAAAACAAGATTTTACCTTTCTACTTTGTATAACACGACGTATATTTTTTGAGAAACAAACCACTCGCCTATTTTGCCTTGCTTAATAGCAGTAAACTTATTTTAGAAATTATCGAATAATCCGTGGAGCGGAATGCATTAATGCTCCTCTTGAGGAAATTAGGGGTTCGTCACTTCATTTGACACGTCGGACGAATGTATGTCAAACCGGACGGTTTTCGGTAAAAAAAAATATTGATGATTAAGATTTTTTTTAAATTTTGCAGACGCATTCTATAAGTAAAATAATAGAGATCGTGTTTCGCTGAAAAAAAATGTTTTCAGCGATTTTTTTTATAGAAGATATGCACGGTTGTATGTTGCAAGAATTTTCGAAAAATGTCGTTCTTGAGATTGCGAATATTCAAACTACTGTATCGTCGAAACCATTAGTCGTACAAAAAAATTAGACCCAACGATTTTGAAGATATTGAGTCATTATATGTAGTGGAATATTTACAATTTGCGTTGGATTTTATGTATTTATGAATAATTTGATCAAAAAAAAAATTTTTTTTTTTTGATATGTACTACAATTTTAAAATTTTTGAAAATAATATATTCGTATTCTTATTTTAATTCTAAGGAAACACTGAAAATTTGAGGATAGAGACGAACGGGATCTATATTTAAAACATTATTTAAGGGAGCTTGACAGCGCGGCGCGAGGAGGCTTAACATGTCGCGTACACGCAGAGTACGTTTGTAACGACGAAAAATGCATATATTAATGAATCATTTTTTAATTATTTACTGGTTAGCAAATATACAGCTGTCAATACGTTATATACAAAATTATTTAATTTCAAATACAAACGTAAAACGAAAAACGCAAATTAATGTAACATTTTTTTATTTTATTGATGTTTAGTATATACTATATTATTATATACTGCTGTTTCAATACATTAAATTAAAAAATTATTTACTTTCGAAGACAAACGTAAAATAAAAAAATGCGCAATATACAGCCGTTTCAATACATTAGATACAAAATTATATCATTGTAAAGACAAACGTAAATCGAAAATTGCGTAAGACATACATTAATGAGCCACTTGTTATTTTATTACAGAAATAAACAGCTATTATAATACATTAGATACAAAATTATTTTAATTTCAAAGACAAAGTTAGTTACATGTTTCCACTAAAAGATTGAGTCATTCTTTGTAATGGTGTATTTGCGTTTGATTTTATTTAATTATTATTAATTTGATCAAAATTTCATTTACGTTTTTTGACATGTACTACAATTTTACAAATTGAGAATTTAATACAGTCGTATTCCCACTTTAATTCTAAAGAAACAGTGAAAATTTGAAAAGTGATCACGAAATGGTAATTGAGTTTTGCGCGTATTTGCAAACTGGTTACGTACCGCGGCTGTCGCGCCAAATTTAAACATTAAAATTAATGGCGTGCGTGACGTCACCAGACAACAATGGCTCTCTCGCTTACGAACATGTAATTGTGCGAAATTTGCGTTTTATCACTGGAATTGCTGGGCATATACGCGTGTGTGTGTATGTATGTGAGAGGCGGTTTTATCTCAATATGTGTCTGGCGCTGAGGGCGTAATCTAAATTGGACAGTTGTTTCAGGCGGAACACGCGGACAATATCACTTATTCTAAAAGTAGGTTATTGTGGTTGAACCGCTTGGGAAGGGACGCCCGCTTGCGTGCTTGTGACGTCACAAGAAAGTCGTATTTCATCCGTGACTTGCCATGCGCTGAGAAATTTCAGAGGGGTCTCTTCTATGAGATTGTAATCCACTGCAACCTACTTGCTTCTCCCTTAAACGGTGACATAGTGATTAAATTGCCTGATTTTACATTGTAAGGTTCTGGGTTCTATTCCCTTCTGGAACACCATTTTCCGTTGGGTTAAAATTAACTGAATTGCATATCAATTCTGTCGAATGAATGCAATAACAAGACAAACACTTACACACATATCATTCGCACACATACATATACACTACCTAGTAGGGTTGGTTGTAAAAGATTGTATGATGATAAACCCGCCCATTGTGAATTTTCGTAATAAAGAGAATAAACAAACAAAAATACATATAAATAACGCCTGTAACCGGGTTGAACCACTGGTTCCCGTCAGATCACCGTAGTAGCGTCGTCAGTAGGTACTTTGATGGGTGACCGCCCGAGTAGTGACACGAGATATTGTTGAAGCCAGATACCTGTAAAATTATGTCATTTAAGGTGGACCGTTACCGTAAGTGGGTATTAGGGGGAAAATATAGGAAGTACTGACTCGGATTCTCAATTTTAAGTCTATAATTTATTTTTTGTGAATGACTCGACCTTGAAATAAAAACCCTAATGTATTTTAATGGCACGCATCGGTTTACCCAAAATAAACTACAAATCAGATAATGGCCCCCACACATGTAAAAAGCGACATTCATTTTCAAAATGTTATTTACTTAGTTTTTAATTGACACTTTTTAAATGCGATAAGTACATATTGATGATAATGCAATCATAATTTATAGATTCATACTTTCCTTAAGTTTAATGCTGAACTAATATTACACGACTGCCAAACATAAAAGGATTGCAATATGTTCAGGGTACATTTATGTACCCTTCAATATGTTCAGGGTGCTTTTAAACGCTTAAACCGATTTAGAGGTATGTACTATTTTTACAATCTTTATGTCATCCTTAGTAGTATTGGGTACCATAACTGTCCAAATATCAAGTAACTATCATAGTTGTTTAAATGTCCAAATGTCAAAATATTAACATAATTATATCGTGTTTAGTGTCAAATGAAAGGTCTTATTGGTAAATTCCGGAAATACACATCTGTATATATGGATAAATACATAAACCATTCATATTTTTTTAAAAAACCGTAATAAAGATAATTACATTTCTTTATTTATTTGAGAATTACATACTATAAAACATTGATTTGCTTACAAAAATAACAGGAACCGAATGGCAAAACGTTAACCTTTTTCTTATTTGATTCTGTCACCCAACTGGAACTAGCCCGTTCTAGGGTGGACAGGACTCTAATATTACAATCAGTTATGTACAAATTTTAGTAAAAAGCTAATAACACTAAATTGCTCTAAAATGTGGCCTTCAAATGAATAATAATAATAATTAAAAATATTAAAAGGAAATGTAATAAAAAAAATGCAATTCCCTTATATAATCGGCAATAAATATAATATAAATTTGGATTAAATAATATTAATAAAGTTATATGTGAGAAAAGAAAGAAATAAAGATACAATAGATCACTTTCTGTAACGAACAGTCGTGTTTTTAATTCTTTTTATTTACTCGTACATTTGATAGAGTTGGTTCGTTTCTATGCCAGAGTTCCATTATTTTAATTTTTGTTGTTTTATTATTATACGTAAAATGCTCTAAAGAATTAATCCATTATTTTTATTATTATTCATGCATACAATCTATATATCATTCATAACATCTTATTGAATATCACAAAAAAATTCTTTGCGACTTAACGACGATATGTATTGCAGTAGCAAACAGCCCAGAATTCGCTAAATGAAGGCTCTGTCTGTAAAGCCCCTACGCTGTCTTCACTATGCAAGACAAAGAAGTCCCAATGCGGGCGGGCCAGTCCCCATTTACATTTGCTATTGTTTTTCTTCGGTGCCCGTGGAAAACGATCGCTTGTTCCCAGCAGAGGCTTGATTGTAACCCTTAACTGGTGGGGTTGGGTAACAGATACCCAATTACATCTGAAGAATTATTATTTTACCTTGTTTATAATATTAATTGTTATTGCCTTGTTTATAATATTAATTTGTTCAAATTATTCGACCTATGAAAGATGTTATCTATTGTTATTATTAGTTTAATCATTAATATGTTGTAATTAAAATGCGTATTTTTTAAAAATCTCTACCTAATAACTAATCTTCAGAAGTAAACTTCTAATGTCAGCTCGCAATCTTAAATAAGGCGTAAATCACACATCTAGGCACAGGCGAAGGCTTAGTTACATGTGTGACGTGCCTCGGGTTGCATGGAAGTGAAATTAATCAAATTTTCACTTTATTTAATTAGGAAGTAATAAGACATGTCAAATGAAATAAATTAGATAAATTAGGAATAAGAAAAATACAATAATCACGACATATTAACGGTATTTCAAAATTTTAATGTTTATCGGTCGTAAGTCACCTCTGACATGACACCCATAGTTTTCTGCAGCGGTTGTATGGCACGTGTGAAAATACAAGGCGGTTCATGTCGAAACACGCTATCTATATAAGAATATATACAAGAATGTGCATACGATTGTCTTTTCAGTTTATCATTACCAACAGAGCATTTAACTCTTATCGCTCTAAAAGTGGTTAGGTCGCCTGATCTTACTTCGTTAGGTTCCGGGTTCGATTCCCGACTGAGTTATCATTTTTCCGTTGGGATAAAATCAACGGAATTGCGTTTTAATTCTGTCGATCGGATGAAATAACAAGACATACACTTACACACGTGTTACACGAAAACACACATATAGACACTTCATTGGTTGTAAGAGATTGCCGTACGATAATAAACCCGCCCATTGTGAAATTTCACAATAAAGACTATAAACTAACAGACTAATAATAGAAATAATAGTCCTCAGTCAGTTGCAAGAGATCAGCGAAGACAATCAGATCTAAGTTGGAGCTGCTGGTGGAGATACACACTTAACAAATATGTTGTTTTTTCTACATATTTATTAAAAATAACTACAAACTGGTGAGAATCAAGCATGCAAAAAAACGCATCGAATAAGGGTTAATAAGCAACATCTGATACCGCGTCAATTTTAAATGATCGTACATACCTACTCATAAGGGCTCTCTAGACGATCAAGCATGCTTGTCAAGCATCAAGTCCCGGGCTGGGAGGGGATCGTAAACCCCAGGAAATATGCAAATATTTTATTTTTTATTTACGAAAAATGCCTAACTGTGTAGTTTTATACCAGGGAGTCATTCATTCATCAATTAATTATCTCTAATTAACGTGACTCCCTGGTATAAAATACATAATTAGGCATTTTTGGTAAATATTACAAAAACATATTTGCATATTTCCTGCGGTTTACGATCGCCTCCCTGCCCGCCACGCGAAGCTTGTCAAGCATGCGTGATCGTCTAGAGAGCCCCTTTCTCATGCTATCAGCTAACTAAGCTAAGAAAACTAGAATTATAAAATAGGTACTAGAACAAACCGTGTCGCACCCAACCCAACTTCGCGAGTTGAGGGTTAATACTCTCCTCGTCTCGCGGAATTACAGAGAAACCGTCGTCCCATTCATTCATTCCTTTGACGTCGACGAATATAAAAAAGATACTTCTGTTTTGGAATAATGTCCTGCTCTCCTTTAATATGTTTTTTTTATTTTGCTTCAGGCGAACTGAACCTTTGTGGTTCGGCGTAATCTGGCCTCCGAGTTTTTCGATAAATCTCGTATTTTCTTGTGTATATACCAAAACTAATTTACTCCGAAAACATTATGTTATATGTAATACAATCTGAAATACTATTGGTGGTAATCTTAATACTTGAGAAAGTATGGTGTTACCTAATTCTATTTCGTACGCCGTTCAAACCCTTGAGTTTTGGGCATCACTGGATTATAGTATAGATATAGTTAAGTTGACACACGATCGTATAATATTTATCTGTGTCACTTTTCTCCTGTAGCTTAATTACAGACTCGAATTGGGAAAACCAAAACTCTTGAATTCGTTCCGCTTCGCTGACCGCTACCGTGACGGTAGTGTTTATCGATAAGACTTTAGTGTTTGATCCCGCGTCTGGATCGCTTTGCTCGAAATCGTCTCAAAGCATTATTATTTGCTTGTCTCTGTATGTGATGTATATAGCATCGCTGAATTTAACCCTCAACTAGTACACATAAGTCTGTCAGACGGAATTGTAATTCAATTCACAGCATTTTTTTTGTTCATTGCGGTTCTATGTGCGTACGAAATATGCAGTGTTCGTACCAGTTTGTTAAGTTACACAAATCGATTGTTTCATATATATTCATATATTTTTTCGCTTATCTAGAGATATATTTATAGATGTTAGCACAGACATTTTTACATTACAACGAGTGCTATGAAACATCATGACAGAATATTTGGTAAAAGTGAACTTGTAAAAAGTATAATATATGATGCAACCCAGTAACAAAAGGTATACAGAAAAGCACATTTTCACTAACACGATCAATAAGCCCTTCTTCATAGGTTATTAACTTTGCTTTCTAGCTGATAAGGCTTGGCTGGGTTTTGCTTATGACGCAAGTATTTGAAATAAAATTAAAGATAAAGATACTGAAGAGTAAAAATGACACCGTTGGTTATCCAATGTAGTAGAAACTGCCGTGCTTTCTAGCGTTAAGCTTTCGCCATTGATTATCTGTAATTTATCTGGATTATAACTATGTAGGTTACAATTATGTTATATTCATAGATATATGAACAGGCATTTTTATTTTACAATTTACTATTTTTTCGCGTGGATACCACCTAGAAATCCGGGACCATTGCGGCCCCGTACATTTGCGGCCCTCTCTTAATTTTTCGAATAATGATAAAATTAAAGTGACACATTTGTGGCCCTGACCCTATTAATGGAATACCTGCAAATACCAACTAAAAAAAGTTCGACCAAGGACTCGCGGTCGGTGCAGTAAAAGATGCTAATAACATCATATTCTCTCGCATTTAAACGTTTTCTGGCAGACGTAGAGGTGCGCGTCATGATTGTTTTGCGTTTGGCGAATATATTTTTTTCGGGAATAAAAATTTCCTGGAAGACAGACATAAGAAATTTTCAGATTTTTTGAAAAACCTCCAGGATGATGCAAAATGCACGCTGGCGATTTTTTTTCAGGAAGACAAATTTCCTGAAAAAAAAACTTGCCCCAACTTTTTTTTAGTTAGTATTAGCAGGTATCCCATTAATTGGGTCAGGGCCGCAAATGTCTCACTGTAATTTTATAATTATTTGAAAAATTAAGAGAGGGTCGCAAATGTATCGGGGCCGCAAATGTACGGGGCCGCAACTGTCCCGAGACGATCGCCTGGACAGCATACCGCCTAATTATTTATTTATTTTTGTGTATATTTCAAACCGATAATTTGTGAAAAAAGTGTAAAATCCGTGCTGTGGAACGTCAGTGAATATGCGGAAATAATATAAACTGTTTTATTGTGAGTCACTGCCAAGCAGTGGTTATAGTTTTGACAACAAAGTTTCTTCGCCTGTTAAATCAATCTATCTGATCTCATACATAATACCAAAAATTAATTGTGAAGCTAGTGGTTTTTTTTAATTTGTCGCAGAAAGTGGAATGCATATAAGAATTTATCTTTTTTTTAAAATCAGTGAACTTGTAAAAATATAATATACTAGCTGTTTTATACCCTGCGCGCGTTGCTACGCCAAATCGGTCGCATTCGAAATTCAAATTCGCCGCTTTAAAATTCATTCGACTATAAAAAAAAGAAGGACTCACTTCTGTCTTCGCGGTCGCATTCGAAATTCAAATTCGCCGCTTTAAAAAAAAGAAGGATTTTGGTTTTATTGAGGACACTAAAAAATTTTCTTTGGTCCGATCGGCACCAAAATTCACAGGAACCATCGCCAAACTAATCTAAAGTTTTCCTCAAAATTTCATCAAAATCAGTCCAGCGGTTTAGTAGTCCATAGCGGACATACAGACAAACATTCATTTATATATATATATATATATATATATATATATATATATATATATATATATATATATATATATATATATATATATATATATATATATATATATATATATATATATATATATATATATATATATATATATATATATATATATATATATATATATATATATATATATATATATAGATGTTGAGGCTAAGCAATGAAAAGTGTCTACAGTATATCAATTTTTACTAAAATGATCAAAGATCTTTTTTTCATAGGCTACACACTTTGCTTTCCAGTTGGGAAGTCTTGGACTTCGCTGGATTTTTTTTATGACGCATTAGAAAAAAAAATGCTAAAGGGTCAAAATTACTCCATTGGGAAAACAAGGTAGTATAAAGTGCCGGGCATTCTAGTGTTAAGCTTCCGCCATTTTTATATCGCTGAAATTAATCCGAGCAGATTAACCTTCGGGGTTGATTAGAGACGCGCGATGGGATCGGCTCGTTTGCCGTCGCCTCGCCGCGGCCAGCCGAAACTCAAACGTACAAGCTAAAATATTCAATGGCCCGCGTAGCTGCGGAGGTGCGTTCGCGTTTACTGGAAACTTTGCGTTTTAAGCACTTATCTCGGCTGGGCCTAAGAAAAATAAAAAGCGACGGGGAGGAACTTTTCACTTTCATTACGCGCAGCGACCGCTCCAATCGGCGGCCGCCGATTTTAAGGAAAACAAAGATAGGACTATGTGACCGCCCCTATAATTTAGATCAGAGATTTTCAACTAGTGGGTCGCGACCCCTGGAGGTTTGCAGGCTATCTAAAATATTACAATTATTTATATAATATGCAAAAAATTACAGCTGCGGAAGAGAGCCATATTTATTTTGTTTTGCTATCGCTTTTACAAAACTTTAGGCTGATGAAAAATGGAAACAGCTTTGAAAGGGAAAAACAGTTAAAATTGATGTGGTTTTCGCCATTGTTTTTGAAAAAAACTAAATTTACTAGGTGCTTACAGCTATGGAAGGGGGTCGAGAGAACTAAGGGGTCGAGAGAACTAAGTTGTATTCTAAGGGGGGTCGCGTGTTTGTTTTTTTTTTACCAAAAAGGTGGTCGCGTTCTAAAAAAGGTATAAAACACTGACCTAGATATTGCGAGTTGCCCTACTATTTCTGTAGGAAAATAAACGAAATGTACATTCATACTTGCTTTGCTGTCGCAAGCAACACAATAGATAAAATATTATTGCAATATGGACATATTTTATATAATGGTCAACTCAGAAGGAGTGACCTCAGAAGGATCAACTCATAGCATAAGGCAGGAGAAAGACTTTAACGTTGTCTCATCAAAACTTACAGACTTTGAAGTTTAAGATAACACTGCATACTCACCGAAATTGTACGTTATTATACGAATAAGGCGATACATATATACCTCAAATTTAACCTAATCAAATGAAAAAATCAGGTTGAAAATTAAAAAAAAACATCTCACAGAGATGACGATATAATCTAGTTGAATGCTAAAATTATACTATTTTCTTAATTTTAACATGACCGTATGTATGCGTAGGTGGTTCCTTTCTCTTAGTCCGACATAGCCCTCCCCAATGTCCGTTTGACTGTAATCCAAAAGTCATTTGTCAATTGGCCTTTAAACTCTAATAATCTTCCAAAGTAAATACGATATTTAAAACCATTTTTTTTATTATAGTTTTTTTTTGCATTAGTTTTAAGATTTTTTGTTTCCTATTATAACATATTCAACTGTAAATTCAATTTTTGATTAATAAAACACTATTGAAAATTGACATTGTAATATCTGTCATAATTCAAATAAAACATTTTGCTAAATTATAAATTGGTTCATCTATGTGATTACGTAATGAATTAATTATTTACCCTATCAAATTCTCAAAGTGTTCGCCAATATTAGCAATGCTAGAATTTGCTCTTCTTATCATGCTGTGTCTTTTTTAGGATTTAAAATCAATGACTCTTATTTTCTATCAATAATGGCATATTGTAATATTTTTCTACGTTCTTGTATCTCGTCCTAAAAACTTATAGGTACCTCATTATTTGAATTCTACCTATATACATTAAATAGGTGGATTCATTTTATAAATTACTTCTCTCCGTACCGTCACTCAGTCAGTAGATATGTCAGGGACTTTCTTAGGGACTTACATGCGATAAATAACGTAAATTTTTATCAACTTTCAACAAATTTAGTGAAATTTTGCTATACAATGATTGTTTTACTATGAAATTGAATGAAATTGGACCGATTTGCGTTTTTTTAGGAAGTTGATATGCCCTAAAACATAGGTTTATCAAAAAAAAGAAGTAATACTCTTTTTTAATTTCTCTTAAATCCGTCTCGTAATTCCTTTCAGTATTTTCGTGTATCTGTAGTTGGCTCGAATTTTCTGATACTGACCTGTTTTAAGAACTCAAATGTATATATCGATGAAAATCAATGAAACAAATTATCTAAACTATAAATTAATCTACCTTCAATATCGATGGGACTTATCATTTATATAACTTTGAATAACAAGTATTTTTCCATGAAGTACGAGTACTTATGATATGATATGACAGCTTTGGCACGATGATCACACGTAACTAAGTAGTATATAGAGAAACCCATCTATGCACTTTCTTTAGGTCGGTCCCCGCGCCTGACGAAATTGTTTCACAGATCACAATCTAAATTATAATTTACAAGAGGAAACGTTTACAGTGCGAATCATTTGGAGTGCGGCACTCGGCATTTCTTTTCAGTTCAGCGGAGAGCTTCATTTGCATGGAATTTTCCGGGATATTTCACGGCGCGGACTTCTGAAATTGCGGTCGGATTTTATAACTTCATTTAGAGTTTGTCCGATTGTGTAAAATTTAGATTTTTATAAAAATATGAATTATATAAATAAATCCTAATGATTCTAACAAAAGTTATGGTGGAATAAAGAAACAGAAAACACACATACATAAATCCTAAACATATTATACTCCTTTTTGTTAAGCAGTCGTCTAAAAAATTAATAATTCCATTGGCAATCCAGCTATATCCGGGTTTTTTAAATGAGCCAAGGCAATAAAAATGTTTAATCTGCAATTTTAAAACGAGGAGTTTTATTGCCGTAAAATTTCTTCCGATTTATGAACAAATTTTAATACCGATAAAAGCTTCGCGCAATTTGATATTGAATGATCACTTCGAAATGCTATTTGTGGATTTCATAATTTTATGTTCGTAACAATTAGTTAAATTAATTGCCAATTGAATTTAAATATTGAACAAAAAAGAATTTGATTTCTAATTTATTTTTAATAAGCTTAGGAAGGGTTTGAATATTAATATTTTATATGAAAGCTATTCGTATGAAATAAAACGAAATTAGAATCACAGAATATTTACTCGCCATGCATTAACATGCTTAATTGCCTAACATTGTAATATCTGATACCTACAACTTGGGTTGTCGACTACAGCGGGCGAGCCCGTCACCTCAGGAAGTTTTAACGATTAGTCGTTCTATCTCCCTGGAGTGAGCGCAGAAGGCTTGAGGACAATACAGTCCACCATCTAGCTACGCCACAAGCCCGTAAGAGGCCAACGCCTTAACCGCGAGATAGCCAGGTATATTACCCGGCGGGCCGACACTCACGCCCTTACTTCCAATTATGACCAGATTACTCCGGTCTCTCGATTGGTTACGAGTTCGAGGTCGCTAGCGCGGTCCTCTCCCTTACGAAGCGGTGAAACGGTGTATACCGAATCTATCGCGGACCACAGCGTCCTTTGCCCGGCTGTTCACCCAGGATCGAATGGCCGATGGTCATTTCAAGAGTAGTCGCCATAAGGTCCGCAACCACCCTCGCTCTATAGGAAACAGTACTGTTTTCAGACTCCCCCGACTGTTAGTCAGTTTGGCGAGGCTGTGGACGCCTACATTGCTGAACTCGCCGCGGCCCTTGACGCTCTTCGGGGTCGGCCGGTAGTGGTAGCGGGCGATTTTAATGCCCGCTCCCCGTCCTGGCACGACGACGGCAACCTGGACCGCCTGGACAGGGTCGCGAAGGGAAGAGCCGAGGCTGTCGAGGAGCTGATAGCGACCTATGGGTTGCATATTGTCAACTCCCCCGGGCAGCCCCGGACCTTCTGTGGCCCCGGCGGGTCCAGCAATGTGGATTTGACGCTGTGCTCCCCTGGATTCGCCCGGGAGATGATGAACTGGACCGTCCACGAGTCGTCGTCTTCCTCAGACCATAGACTAGTGACCTTCGACATTGGCCGCCGTGTGAATCCCCCGTCCCCCTCGGAATGGGCGTACCGCACCTCGGATGTGGACTGGGACCGTTTCGGGGAGTCCCTCTGTGAGAGGCTCTCCCGGTTCCCGTCCCCTCACTCCAATTCGGCCGAGGCACTTAGTGTTGCACTTCATGAGGCAGTTGCCTCGGCCTGCGAGTCGGTCCTCGGTCGGAGGAGGCCCTTCGGCGGCTTTACGGCCCCGTGGTGGTCTCCGGAAATATCCGACCTCCGCAGGTGCTTCCGGCAAGCGTACCGCCGCATGGGGGAAGTCCGCAGGGGTTCTCTTCCCCCTGAGCGTGTTGAGGTACTTCGGGAGTCCCTGAGATCGGCTCGGAGCGTCTACCACGCCGCTATTAGGCGTGCCAAGACTGATTCCTGGCGTACATGGGTTAACGGAGTTGGGAATGCAAACCCATGGGACATGAAGAACGTCATCGACAAAGGTGCCAAGCGGGGTGGGAACTACCTCTCTAGCATTGTCGAGGGTACTTCCGCCCCGCTTGACACCGAAGGCACTCTTTCAGTTCTCCTCGGTTCTTTGTGTCCATCGGATCGGAATGACAATGACGATCCCCACCACGCGCAGTTGCGGCGGCTTAGTGCCGTAGACTCGCGCGTACCTGATCTGTCAGAGGTAACAGCGGACGAGGTCGGCACCGTCATCGGGTCGCTATCGCGCAGAAAGGCACCGGGGATAGACAACTTTACGTCTGATATAGTGAAGCGGGTGTGGGAATTCGCAAGATGGGAGGTGACTGTCCTGATGCAGAAATGCATTAGGGACGGTCATTTCCCATTATGCTGGAAGGCTGGCCTCCTGCGGGTGATTCCCAAAGGTAACGACAAGCCGCGCTCGGATCCGAAAGCGTACAGGCCCATCACGCTCCTTCCCATAATGGGTAAGGTGCTCGAAGTGCTTGTGCGCGAACGGCTGGAGAGGACTCTGTCTCCCCAGAACGAGCGTCAGTTTGGCTTTACCCGAGGGAAAAGCACGGAGGACGCCATCCTGTTTGCGAAAAACTGGGTCCGCAACTACGACGGCCGCTACGTGGTAGGCGTATTTTTGGATATCTCCGGTGCATTCGACAACGCGTGGTGGCCGATGCTTATATGCAAGCTTCGCGCCCGCCTGTGCCCGAACAATTTGTTGAAAGTAGTGAGGAGCTACTTTTCAGACAGATCTGTCACTCTGAGGTACGGCCCGACCAGCGTCACCAAAACCCCGACCATGGGCTGTGCACAGGGGTCAGTGTTGGGTCCTAGCCTTTGGAACATTCTCTTTGATGATTTCCTCGGTCTACCTTACCCGGAGGGGTGCACCGTCAGCGCTTATGCAGACGACGCTCTTCTCCTGGTGGGCGGCAGGAGTCGCGCAGAGGTCGAGAGAAGGGTGGCTGACTCGCTGGACCTGATCCTCGGATGGGGTCAGCGAAACAGACTCACCTTCTCTCCGACGAAAACTCAGGCGCTTCTCCTGAAGGGACATCTTAAGCGGAACCCTGTCATCAGGATGAACGGTCGCCCGGTATCCTTCCCGGCCACCGTTCGATACCTGGGGGTGACGCTTACGGCTTCCCTTTCCTTTCTTTCGCACGCAAAGATTACAGCCGAAAAATCCCGGGATCTATTCTTTGCGCTCCGCGGAGCGAGTCGGGCCGACTGGGGAATTCGTTTCCCGGCGGTCATGACTATCTATAAGGGCGTCTTCGTCCCGCGTGCGACTTATGCCGCACGCGCTTGGACGGAGTCTGCTGTTCCTGAGGCGACGCGTGTCGCGCTGCTGCGCGGACAGCGCATCCCTCTCGTGGCCCTGACCGGGGCGTACAGAACGACGTCCACTCTTGCGTTACCCGTCATCGCTGGCGTTCTGCCGATTGACCTGGAGATTCTGGAGCGTGCGGCGTTGTCGCGGTACCGCCGGGGCGAACCGGTAGTCCTTCATGGCCTGTCGATCGACCCGGTGGCGCACCGAGCTGGGGAGTTTGCCCGCCTGATTCGGGTGGAGTCCTTGCGTGTCTGGCAGGCTAGATGGGACGCCGGGGGTACGGGCCGCCTCACCCATTGCTTTTTCCCGTCCGTCGCAGTGCGGATGGCAAATTCGTTTCTGCGGTTCGACCACCATACCACGCAGCTGGTTGGGGGCCACGGAGAGTTCAGAGCCAAACTATTTGACTTTGGACTTGCCGATGACCCCCGATGCGCCTGTGGGTATGGTCGCCAAACTGCGGAACACGTAATTTGGTCTTGCCCAATTCTAGCGGCTGCACGGGAGAAATTGATGGATGCAGTGGGCGCGTGCGTTGGGCGCTCTCCGATTTGGTACCCGGATCTGGTCAGTTGTAGGACCTGCTTCCAGTCGTTTGGCGAGCTTGTGGAGCACTGGGTGGCTTCTTGGGAAAGCATGAGGCCTCGGGATACCCCCCAGGGGGTACCCTCTTCCTTGGTGGCGTGATTCGGCGGCTACTTCCAGCCCGAAGTGCCCGTCTTTGTGTCCGTCTCTTTACCGCCCCGAAGGGCGTTTCGTTCTTTGCAGGATCCAGGGATTCCTCCCCCCCGTGGCTGCTCCGAGACCTGCCCACGGACCGTGCGCCTCCACCATCATCGTTTCTGGAGCGTCCTCTACCCCACTTACCGGCCCTAAATTTGTTATTTGTTGTTTTATTTTTTTTTATTTTGTGAATATGATAAATTTAGTATTATTTTTGTAAATTTTTACTTTGTAAATTCTTTTATTATTATAAATAAATGGGTTCTCGGGGCGGTACGGGGGGGGTGGTTTACCCTATTTCACCCCCTGCGCGTTCTACCCTTCTGGTACGCGCAGGGTTGTCGTAGCACGACATCCCGGGCAGACAAGACGACCCTCGTCGTTATAACTGCCCGGGCGGTGGGCGGGGTTTGCTGCCCTCACCTATCGCCTTGAAACTCTAAACTGTTAGTCAGAGTACACAGTCGATTGGCCTACGCCGCACGGTGCGCAGACCGTCCAGGAGCGCCAGAAGGTTGATTCCTAGGAGAAACTGACCATAAGGCCAGAGTCCTACCCAGGCTCGCACTTCATGCGTGGAGGCCGTCGGATAGGTGTTGACTAGTGAGTGTGACCAACCCTGAACAGAATGGATCTTCGTGGCCAACTCAGCAAGGGCCCATTAACTCCCATCTGATACCTACAGTGACTTTACTTTAAAAACGACTTTAAATGTGGGTATCCATTAGCCCGCCTTTTCTACTATAAATAAAAATAAAATTTAGGTTTTCTTTATAATAGTTAGTTTTTTAAGTACAGTGAAGCTATTTTTGTTTCCTTCTTTATTAAAAAATGACAATATTTAGTAGCGAACAATACAGTGTGTGGTAGCAAGTTGTGAAAACTCGCTCCGAATTCGTGCGTACAGTGTAGAGATTGCGCCACATCTTCGCGACAACATTTCGTTAAACTAACGTAGCCGCGTCGTGCCGAGAATTGCAAGCGCGGCGGGCGGCTAACCAGAGTCGGCGGTGCACCCACTTAGGGCTGTGTAATAGGGCTGCTTAAATGCGGCCAGAGAGACGGTGCCGTAGTCGGCACGAAGCACCGCAGTCGTTTTCACAATTAAGTAAGTTGCCGAAGTTGCGGTGACACTTTACACAGGATACGTCGCGAAACCGTTGACGGAATAATCCTTAGCGCCCTACGGGTAGCTCCGCGTACAAGTTTATACAGCGGTGCCAAGTGAAAACGAAGATTTATACACATTCGGAAAGTTCAACCGATATTCTGGAATGTCGCTTCAAGTTGAGGTCGTCAATGACCCAAGGGAATAATTCTTAAATTTCGGATTGCTTCAGCGGTTGTACGATGTTTCGACGTTCAGCGGCGAAAGGGCGAGGTCGTGCGACCTCTCCGGGCGCTAGATTGTAGGGGCAGAAAAGGCCAGGAGCATCTCGAACGACAGTGGCAAGCAAGCGAAGGCTACGTGAATAGGAGTGTTACGAGGAGCTAACGAACACCTCGTAGTACGGGTAGAGGCAAAAGTCACGCAACCCAAAATTCAAATGCATAGCAAAAAAAAATAGAATCACGCGAGTAGCAACACTGATCCCTTCCTTCTTCAAACTAAAAGTAAGCGGAATTTGTCAGTAGGTATATGTGTTTTTTTTTTCTGTGACAGTTTATGTGTTCAAACATGCTAATTCAGAAATCCTCAAAGTTCACCGAATTTTCGTTGTCCGCGTTAGTTTTCGCACAAACTCTGAAATTATTGAAGAATAGTTACCTTTCTCAAAAATCGAATAATAAAGAAATACTACTATATTCGATCATTCTAATGCTAACTTTGAAAGAAAAAAGCCTCGGACGCGTAAAATTTCAAGAAAAAAATTACATACAAAAAAAGGGTTTTTTAAAAATCAGTTTTCAAGATTGTTTCTAAAAAAACTAATTTAACCTACCGCCAAATAGGTGTTTATGTATTATTTTTAAAAAATAACTCAACCTTCCGAAATGTATGGGTTGAACGCTTTTTTAAATGCCTATATCTCGCTTATTTATTGACGCCGAATAAAGATTATTAGAGATTCTGAATCAGCGTAGTAAACATAGTCGGGGACGTTTAACAAATATTAATCTAGAAGAGGTTCCTATACTGCAATAATGCCCAAACTCTTACCGCGAAGTTCAAAATTAATTTCAAAACGAATTTCCGAGAGTACCAAACAAATCAACAATAAAGCTTTCTGTGGATAAATTAAATGAAGTTGCTAATATGGCCGAAATATGGTTAATCGTACAGAACGCTGTCGCCAAGTGAGTGGGACATTCAACTCTTATTACAACTTTTTGATGTTTTTATATGTTTGTGTATGTTAACATTAGCACTCACGGAGCGTAAAGGAGGCTTTCTCTCTTCCTACATCGTGTGAAAGATAGCTTTTTTTTATCCGAAACAACGATAAAACACCGCGGCTTTTGTATTTTACTTTATCAGCTGTATAGCAGAATATTGTAAATATCCTGTTCCAGAATATTACAAACAAAACTAAGAATTCTGCTAAAAAAAAGGCAAAGTTATTATTTCGTGTCACTGCATTACACTCTACCAATCTGAACAACAAGATTCGTCCCAAAAATTATGTAATATATTGTGTAATTATGTAATATATTTCACACTTTACCATTGCTACTTTATTATCCCTTAATACGGCAGATTTCTGAAATCTGCATCTCATTTAAAATCAGATAATATTAATAGATAGTATCTTTTGACGTATCATTTTATTGCACAGTACGGTACTATTACCACTTTGAGAGTATAGTTCTGTTTATTTCTTTTTGTCGTTAGCTACAGATGAGAAGAAACAGAAATGAACTACCATGGAATAATATGTAAAGTAACCTAATCAAATCCAATTTCTTGGCAATCCCAATGTGACCATAATATTGTCATAACAAACCTATTAAAGTTAAAAATAAACTTTGTTATTCTTTAAATCCTAAAAAAGCATTTCAATTAATCCTTTCCAATCCATCTTGCTTAAATAAATTGATGGACGAGTTTGCTTTTTCTTTTTAAGGGTGCTATTTCTGGAGCCCAATGGCATTTCTGCCATTGTAAACTTCGTTAACAAAATTACAATAAAATAAAATACAATATATTCTCAAAAAAATGAGCAACTTGAAAAGAAGTATCTTAATGGTTAATATTAGTCAGTATGTCGCAGAAATATTATATTCGCAGTAAATGACATATTGAATTTACTGTAGAAAGTATTATGTAGAAGAAATTTACTGTAGGGTAATTCAGCTTCAGTAAATATAGTTAAATAAGATCAAAGAGAGGTCTATAATAAAAAAAATATTTTGTTACTGTAAGTCGCAAGATAATCGAAGAAGTTATGAAAATTTAGTCTCAGAAGTTCAAAAAACTTTCTAACAATAGGTAGAAACAAATTAATTAAAAACAAAGGTATACACCTCGACTTCAATGATTTTTTTTTAATACTTGCAAATTACTTTCTCTAAATTTTGAATTATCCTTTTGCTGTAGGAAAAAAAACTTTCTGTTTTACAGTGAATATAGTAGTGGTTTTTTCGACTTCATGACTCTTTTCATTAAAGAAGCCTCTCATCAGTTCCTTATTTTTATCAGAATTTTAGAATTCATTTATTTTGTTTAAACAAAATGTGTATTAAGTAAAAAATCTGATTGACAGACATTGCTTCTCTAATCTCATTAACAAACGATATATATTCATTCTTCAGTGTTTATTTAGACCATTATATCGTTAAAGGAATACTTTTCTTTTCAATTATATATTATAATTGGGTTTCCCAAAACGTATTTGACTGTGGGAAATTTCAATAAGTTTCAAGATAATTCTATTCACATTGGTAAACATCGATTATGCTTTTAACAGAAACACTTATAAATGGGTATTGGACAATTTTGTACAGGAAATATACCCAGCGCGGACACAAACGTATAATAGTAAAACTTGTAGGTAATGATTATTTCAATTCGATAATATATGTAGATAGCTGCATTTTCTTTATAGTCTTGACTCACTTGTTATGTTACTTTAAATATACATTTGCTATTATTCTGTCTAGAAAATATGCGATTTACTGTGCCAACTAACGCACAAACAAATATTTCAATAAGACTAAGTGAAACCCTAAAAGACGAAGTATCTTTATAAACTTTCAAGCGTGTTATTTATTGGCTGATTTAGGTAGCATCGAGAATCCAAAAGAAGCAATTCGCAAGTTTTGCATTATAGAATAGGATCGTTTATATACAATGAAAATATTGTTTTATTTTATATTATTAAGCGTAATTAAAATAAATTGGGATATTTATAGATATTTATTTTTATGTAGGCAAATCCTGAGCTACTCTAATCTAAAAATGAGCAAAACTGAGCTGACCATCTTACCATTTATCTAGCCGTCCATCCATGTAAGACCCACCAAGGAAAGAATTCAGCGAAAACGTTAAAAGTGGAGCTGCAATGTTTTGTTCAACCCAACGGCAAAGCGGCTGTCTTTGAGACGCTTAGACTTTATCTAAACACTTTTTACTTTGCCGGGTAAGAAAGTCGCCACTGCAATGAAGCGGCTACACTCCAATATAGCAAACTCACCGCAAGCTCGGCCATTTCGCGCACTCCATTTTCCCATTTCGACGACGCAGTAAGACTTTCTGTTTTGACTCTTTTTCTGTTAGGAGAAATGAGAAATAGACGTGGATATATTAGGAAGTCTACTTTCTGTTTCGCACGACATGTTTAATGATGTGGGAATTTATTTGACAAAATCGCTCTCTTTGTTACATTGTAATTTAAAAATAATATTGTATATTTATATAAATTATTATGCATATAATAATAGTATCATATTTTTATTTATATTATTTCACATTTTTTTAGCACTGCTTTTATAATTGTATTTATATGTTTTAGTAAATTATATATATGCTTATACCATATAGCATTTATTACTTATTGAAATCGTATTTACGTATATGTGTATTTGCCATATTGTATTACCTACATTGTATAATTTTTACAAATTTAGTATTTTGATTTGTATTATAGTGTTATTTATTTATTCTTATACATTATTCAATCTTATACATTCATTGAATATATAAAAAAAGTTTTTTACGTTAATTAGACTAATTGCTACATAAGTTTTATTACTTTACTTTGTTGTATTAATTTTAATTATTTACTCTGACCCGCCTAGGTACGGGATATTTTAGTCTAACTTAGGTGGGCACTGAGCATTAGCTGCATTTCGGTGTTCAATTTTTCCGAGTTACTTATAACATTGATAACAATGGGGCTAAATGTACAAACAAATAAATGAATAAAGTATTAAACCTTTAAAAAAATCCGGGATAAATGTGCAGTTACGATTTATTAAAGGGAGGGAAAGTGGGATCTGCAATTCAGATCCTTGGATCTACCTAGAGTTCGTCTGTCCTAGGTTAATAACATGATTCTATTTTAATCATCTAATTGGAAACTCATCAGTATCAATTAATTTATAATTTGTCATATTTTTATTCAAGCAACCCCACAGACTTACCTAAACCTTACCGATCGTAAAGTCCAGGCCCGAAATTTCGGGACTCGTATTTAATAATTCCGGGGTCACTGAATCGATCCGGGGGTTATGAAACATATCTAAATGAATAAACAAACATTTTATATTGAATAACGTAATTAAACTGCGTTCTTAGAAAGCAGAAATAGACACTATCTCAAAAATATAAAAAAAAACATAAGAGAAGTAACCGTTAGAAATCTATTTAATAATGTTTCAAATGAAACACAATAGCAGTAACAAAGAATCAAGTGTTTCATCGGTTAGATTTGATCTTCTTTTAGTGTCGAGGTAAGCTGCAGCTGGAAAAGTACGGTCAGCAGCTATCACATTCATAGAAATGTTAAAGCTGAATTCAATAGATACTGATATAGCAGTTCTAGATGATGTATGCGTGAGACACCACTTTTAAACAAATGCACACGTGATCCACCACTTTCTTTATAGCGGACATTAGATCGAATCGGAAACCGGGCGGTTTTACGTTTTCAGAACAGCAGCAGAACAGCTCATACTCTATAATACATTCTGTTTTTCAAGTTGAATTAGAGGAATTTAACGCTGTAACGATCACTTGTACCGCAAGCTGAGTCATATCTTATTTGGCTGATTTTTTCGATTACTGTCATTTCCATCATTTTAGTCATTGTATTTACTGTGTACAACGATAATATATTTTCAATGTCATCTACTAGGCGTGGGTTTTGTGGGTATATTATTAGTCCCGGTAACTTATCTCTTCTTATAAAAGGGATAAACATGAATTTATCGCGTGAAGTATTTAACACCCGAAGTTTCGGCGATGTCGCAACCGCCCTTGTCCAGGGTAGACGAGAAAACGGCTGTTGCAACATCGCCGAAACATTGGCTGTTACAAACTTCACGGGGGTAAATTCGTTTTTATCTTATTTATAACGCCAAACAACCGCGATAGTCTTCGTTCTCTCTTCTTCTACGGCCTCTTCTTCTTGAGAAAAAGTAATATTTATTTACTCAACTGTATTTATTATACAAATACATATCTGTATTCTCGTTGTCTTTCTACCGAGAACTATTCGTCCATATACCCTAAATGGCGAATTCGATTGAATGGTATAATGAGTTATGTCGCAATGCTTTATAAATAAACATATTCCTATTATGTTGGTACATATTTGCTAAAGATGCATCCAATTGTATTCACCGAAGCGCTGGCTTCGCGCAGTGAAGTAAACAACACATGCGACCGTGTCCCATCGGAAAATGGCCCCTCCTTTCCCTTGCCACTGCACACGCGGGCACTGACATCTTTGTGCAAGTTTAACAACTCAATTTGCCGACAGACTTCACCCGGCGCCCTAACTGAACAACACCAGAGCGAGCAAGAAAGCCCATCGAGTCCCCTTTTCGCCTCTACTGGGCTTGCCTCTCGAACTGTCAATAGCATCGCTACACTCTTTCCTCAGTTTTCCCCGCAATCTCGCAACATCTCCTATCAAGAAAGCGAATCGAGCTCCTTTTTTTATATATTTCAAGAATATATATATATATCAAAAAGTCTGCCTTGCAAATCTATCTTCAATGTTAATCTACATCTACATAGTGCATCTACATCTATACCTACAAATAAATATACAGGATAAATTTTTAATTAGTGACATCCTCAAAGTGGGAGAATCAGTACGAGCAAATTAACAACTCTTGATTTAAAAAGAAGGAAAAACACACAAAAATAAAACAAAAACCTCCTAAAAAAATGTTTTTTGAAAATTTCAAAATTCTAATTTATTGAAAAATAGTATAAAAAGAGTTTATCGCATTGCGCCATCTAGCGGCAGGTAAAATATCGCGAGTATTTTTTATTCAAGATATTTTACCTATTGCTATATGGCGCAGCACCCTCAACGCTTGTTAAACTTTTATCTATCAGTCAGAATTTTCAAATTTACCAAAAAAAAAAAACAAAAATTCGTAAATAAAAATTAGACATTCGTTGATCACCTAAGTATTTTTAATACACTTCATTATTATTTTTTTTTTATTTAAGAGCTATGTTGTTGTTGTCTAATATGTTATATTGAAATAGGCTTTGAAATATATATGTATATATATATATATATATATATATATATATATATATATATATATATATATATATATATATATATATATATATATATATATATATATATATATATATATATATATATATATATATATATATATATATATATATATATATATATATATATATATATATATAGAAATATTTGATAGTTTTGTGTATATATTCTTTTTAGAATTGTTCAATAAGATGATTATAAAGTAAATAATTATAAAAGCCACTTAAAGGTTCGTCACGATGTAAGTGGCTTTTATAATTATTTACTTTATAATCATCTTATTGATCAATTCTAAAAAGAATATATATATATATATATATATATATATATATATATATATATATATATATATATATATATATATATATATATATATATATATATATATATATATATATATATATATATATATATATATATATATATATATATATATATATATATATATATATATATATATATATATATATATATATATATATATATATATATATATATATATATATATATATATATATATAAATATATATATATGATTGGTTTTTTGTAAAATCTTTTTTTAAAGAATTCGTTTAAAGGATGACACTTTGATGAAAAAATAAAAATAATAAAAGCCACTTACATAGCTGGAAGTGGAACTTACATCCGGGAAAACCTTCCAGCTATGTAAGTGGCTTTTATTAAATATATATATATATATATATATATATATATATATATATATATATATATATATATATATATATATATATATATATATATATATATATATATATATATATATATATATATATATATATATATATATATATATATATATATATATATATATATATATATATATATATATATATATATATATATATATATATATATATATATATATATATATATATATATATATATATATATATATATATATATATATATATATATATATATATATATATATATATATATATATATATATATATATATATATATATATATATATATATATATATATATATATATATATATATATATATATATATATATATATATATATATATATATATATATATATCCTTCTAGCCGCGTGTTCGGCCACAGCGACTGCATTGTAGATTCTAGTGACTACTTTAGTCTTCTCAGAGTCCATTGTTCGGAAGCAGTCAAGTGCGCAGGCTATATTATAGTGAACAGGTGGGCGCGCGACCACGGGTGCACTCTCTCTTCCTCCCTCTTCTGAACCCGATGGAACGGAGACCGTTACGACCAGAGAAAAGTTTGGATGCAGATAAAATAAAATTAATTAATTAATCACCAACACAGCAATGGCTGTCATTGTTAAATTTGTACTCAATATTGCAGAGCTATTTTTTTCGGATTTAGTTCGTTTTTCCACACTGTCATTTATGAAATTAGTAGTTATGGCTTGTGGCGATGTTTAAGGTTTTTGGAGCTATTGTAGAGATGACCGGTGACTTATTGGTAGTTGTTGTAGTAGGCGGTGATGTAGGAGATGCATTATTGGATTTATCCTGGTTTTCTGATGATCTCGTGTTGTTGCTCATGGGGCTGTGTTGAATACAGCATACAGTCTCTTGTTCCGACATTATACAAAATTGTGATAGTTTCCCTTTTGGCAAATCCCCGTTTTTGGTCAATTTTCCGGCGGTAGACATTCTCCTAAAACACCATTTATTTCACATGACTTCACGACAGTGTATATGCCAGGTCCCTTGGCACTTCCACAAGGGGTCTTTCCAATACTGGTAACGGCGATTATGTTGAAGAGGCATTGGTTGTCAGCTATCGTCACTTGCAGAGGTCCACCACTATCGCCTCCACAGGAGTCTCGTCCTCCTTCTAAGCTTCCAGCGCACAATTGATCGTCCGTTATACCTTGCGGTAACCTCTTTCTGAGAGTCTTTGCATATAGTCTTCGTTAGGTCGGCTGGTCAATCAAATCCACCACCACCTTCAGTAAGTAGTCCGATGTATCTTCAGCAAAGTCGATCTGCCCCCAGCCAGTAACGACAGCTCGCTTGTTTTCGATGGTCGACTTTGTCCATAGACACGCTGGTCGAATATTTAAAGTGAACAGCTCAGACCGATAAGATCATTCGGGACGCGTCCCGTGTTTACCGCGAGTGAATCCAGACTGTAGAATTGCACTATATTCTTATAAATTTATTATTTAATTATAATTTAGAGGTGTGAAAATTTCAAAATATGTTGACACTTAGAATTTAAATTTCGAAATATAGACACTTTTTCGGCGCCATTTAGCAAATCTTAAAAAAAATGTATAATTATTTTTGAGGATTAATCGATCAGTTGTGAGTTTTAGATTATACTTCTATACTTACTTATTAATTGCAAATTTTATGGAAATTTTGAGATTCGTATTATTTACTGTTGCTTCATAAAACGCAAAAGGTCTTCCTTAGCATTTTACTAATGAGACGTTTAAGATATCCTTGTCACGTACTATTAATCCTAATCACTTTCCTCCTGTGGTGCTTACCTACTCATGCCACGGGAAAATTTGTAATAAATTGAATTTGAATTAGGTATTAATTTCCCAAATAAAAGGTATAACAAGAAGAATAATTTAAAGAATTAAAAAACAAGACTGCTATTATGAAAAAATGAACTATTTTATTTATAATTATTACAAACAATTTGTTTGCGCTAAAAAGCATGTTTGTCAGAGAATAAGGTTCTTCATTGAAACAAAATTCAATTTACAAAACCTCCGCTACGATCTGTGCTTAAAGCCTCGTTACTGTCTAGTTACGCCACTTGTCCGTAAGAAGCCAACGCCTTGCCGCGAGAAGCTGGGTGTGCACTAAGCGGGCTGACACTCGACCCTTACTGCTAGTTACAGGCAGATTTCTCTGGCCTTCCGACTAGTTACGGGTTCGAGGTCGCTTGCGCGGTCCTCTCCCTTGTGTAGCGGGGATTCGTCGTCTACCGAATCTATCGCAGACCACGACGTCCTTTGCCCGACTCTTTACCCGGTATCGGGTAACCGAATGGTCGTTTCAAGAGTGGTTTCCACAAGGTTAATACCACCCCAGCTCTATAGAATACAAAGCCGCTTGCAGACTCCTTCGATTATCAGTCGAAATGCACAGTCGATTTGCTGACGCCGCTCGGTGTGTAAACTGTCCAGGAGCGCCCGAAGGGCGATTCCTTCAAGGGAACTGAGTTCTACCCGCAGACACAGAGTCCTACCCGGGCTCGCACTTCTGCGTCGAGGCTACCAGATAAGTGTTAACCTGTGAGTTTGGCCGCCTCTACTAACGCATTAGTCATAGTGGCTAAACTGCACTCGGCCCAATAGCTACCTATAGGCCATCCAAATTATTTTTCCACCACCAGATGTATGTTGCATTCGACTTGACAGTAAAACGATTTTCATTACTGCTAAAAATAGTGCAGCTTATTTGTATTTTCAAAAGTATTTTTTGCTCAACTAACCGCCAAACTTCCCTACAAAATACATATCCGCTACTTAGAATTACTTCAATATAATTCTATCGACGTTTAGTGACTGGGAAAATCTGTAATAATAATAAATTAATAGTTTAAAAAAACGCTAAAACACGCTTTTATAAATCCACGTAAAAACCACATCATCAGACCTTGAAACCTAATAGTGGTCAAAGTTCATTCCAAGACTTTTATAACAAGTCCAAACACAGCTATGATACGATGTTCCATCATGAAGTTCCAGTTCATATCTTCCGACTCCATCATCAGATCAGTTCGACAGTACCATATTATTGTATTGTCATCAGAACAATACATACATACCTACATACAGCTACCAATTTTCATGACGCTACGATCCTTGGAAGATGAAAATGGTTAAATTAGTTATCTTAGATTCCATAAATAATACAGGTCGACCTAATAAAAGCGTGTTAAAAACAATAGCTCCCGGGCAATAAGTTCCGCACACGATTTCCGTGGACCGGTATCAGATTTATTGACTTTTCGAAATATTTATTAAGTTTATTAAACGGTTTTGATTTCACGTTTCTAAGCATTTTTGATAATTTCCAAGATACAACAAACTCTCACTTCATATTTCATTAAAACCGCACGAATGATTATAATCTAGACAACCTCGCACCGGACGTTGTAAATATATACTTAGGACTTTTCGCCTTCTGATCCCTTTATATCAATAGGATTTATTGCCGCCTAAACACCCCCACCTGTGATCGGTCGCTTGAATTTAAGGGTGAGCTTTAATGGTACGTCTATTCTAATACAAACAGCATGGTAGTCGTATTTTCCTACTCTCTTTTATCCTTAATCTGTACAGTATCCCTTAACGCACTGGGTCACGCATATATTCGCCAGACTTATTATGGCGATCCTGTGTAATAAAAAAAAACGGTCATGTCACCCTAAGACTTTACCGACAATTAGCCAAAAACGTTACCTCATTCAAATAAAAACCCGAATCGCAAACGCTCGACGCCATAAAATTCGCCACTAAACATTCGAATTTCGAACGAGCGCCACAACGCAGTTAAGATTAAAATTTCAAACGTGCGTCGCGCGATATCAAACGCGCGACGCCGCAAATTTAAATATTTGATTCCCCCATACATTTGTATTGCGGAATTTAAATATTATTTGTGCAGCTCGATTAAACCTGAATGTTGCATTTTCCTTACGGCACAATAACGCCAAACATGGAATTCGATTCCGATGCACCTGAAAAGAAGACGATTAACCATTACAAAAAGAACGCCGATAGCTGTGCAACATCCTTTATTCTGGAGGTCCAGAATTGCATTATGAACCGTATAAATTTAATATATCAAGGCAAAAATAGTCATAGGCCCACAAAATCCCGTTTCAATCAAAAATCCGGTTTCAGAAAGAAATTTGGCATCTAGTTATGTGATCTTTGTTAAATTGAGTTTACTTTATATTACCTTTGGTAAATTGAGTAACTAGTTTAAGACTAATGTATTGCCATTCTTACACAACATTTATGGTTGTAAAAGAAATAAATACTTTTATCATTATCTTATCTAGTGTAGCGTAGAATTTCGGCTGAACACATCATAAATCGGTTGTAGATTCGAGAAAAATTTAAATTTAAATTGGTTGTTCGGAAAACGTTCCGTGGGATCCAGAGAGCGATGCGCATACATTAAATCGTAAAAAAAAAGGATGCACCATAATGGATCTAAACTTTCTACTTTCTTTTTCGTCCACGTGCCATCACTTTCCAGAAAACAATTTTCCTTCAGATCAATATCTTCTCCACGGCGCAGGTCGCCATTATATTGCTTGACATTTTTGACATCGCCATGATATTTTTGTTTAGTTTTGGTTACACAATTTAATTTAGAAAATAATAGAAAGTAACTATTTTAAACTTATATTTATTATTTTTCTTGTTACGCAAACAACCTTTACAAAGGAAAATTACAGCTACTAGCTGGTATGGACACTGGACAACAAGAACGAAAAAACGAAGTTTTGATAATAAGTGGTAAATCTTCCATCTAAGCAATGTGCACACGCGTAATGCAGTATAGCGAGTTTAGTTACAATTAGTGTCATGAATCCTAAATTTTATTTTATGTTATTTTTTTAAATAACATAAAATGACGTTGTGCGTCAGCGCAACGTCTTTTAACGCAAAAATAAAAAAAACGCAAAAAATACAGCACAGCCAGAAACATACCGTCTAGGTCTACTTCATGGTTGTGCGATTTCGCCTCACTTTGGCATGTCACGTAAATGTATGGATAGAGATATATTGCTTACCTACCATTAATGCTTGTTTGTAACTATTATTAACTATTATTCGTAGCACGTACTGCCAAGTTCCAGGCGACTAGTCGATACTTAGGCCTCAAACTTTTCAATAAATTGCCCGAAAGATTAAAAGAAATTAAAAACATCGATATTTTCAAGAGATCCATCCGAGTCTATCTGCTTAAAATCAACATGTATGCCCATAACGACTTCTTAAAATATTTTGAAAATACATAGCATCGTATCTACCCATTTAATCTAATACATATTATTTACCGTTAATTGTTTTGTTGTAAACTGTTATCATATAGTCTATGTTTTTGTAAATTGGTAAGTTTAAAACTATATATTGTATATCATCTCTTGTCTAAATTGAGTAACTAATTTAAGATTAATTACTGTCATTCCTACACAATTGTATGGTTGTATTGGAAATAAATACCTTTTACTTTACTTTACTTTACTTATTATGTTTGTGAAACAATCTGCATGTCCAGTTCTTTTATTTGTACATTCCTTATTAAAATAAATGCAATGAAATAAATAAACATATAAGTATAATCTACTTTTTTGACAATTTTGTTATATTGGGAACACTGTGTAATCGCTGCGTCTAATGACATATGATGAAATAAGGCCGATGAAATATTCTTGGTGACATTGACATTCCTGGTTAGAGTTCTAATAGTTCTACATGTCAAGCCAAAAAATGACACATAACGGACAACTATGGTATGGAATATTCAAAGCAATTTTGTAAGAAGCATCGGGTCATAAATTTAACAAACGTCTTTTTGTATTGTTGATAATTATCATATAGATTTTAAGGTATATTTTTGGCGTATATATTTAAAGAAAAATGTTTAAATATCTTTTATCATCATCATCAAAACATAAACACGTTTGTTGTAACACGTTCTACGCCTTATCTATCTAAGGTTAACTTCGTACATGCTGTCTCAAACTTTATGGAATTTCTCTTAGCCATCTCTAAGACCTAGTTCATGGTCATACTAGCCAACAAAAAACGCGAGAAAGTGCCTACGGAATCATAAAAATATACTACACAAAGTTTGACGAAAAGGTTGGTCGTATTTCGAGACATGTCGTCCCCTTTGTTATCGCTCCGTATCCGCAGACGATGAATACAGGGAGGGAGAATGAACGCCGGCGAAAAAACTAAATAAAATAAAATCCGGAGCTCGGATGACAGATTTTCATATTTTCCCTTTCTTCGCGATGACGCCGCGCCGCCGGCCTTGGATACCGGAGATATTAACCCGTTGAGTATGATACGACCAAATCTGGTTCTGAAACAATTATCCGTTGAGTATGATACGACCAGATCTGGTTCCGCGTTTTTTTCACTTCTTTGACGTTCTCATATTTATTCATAATTATCTAATTGTTTTACAAAATGATATTTCAATATTCTATATTCGAAATTTCAATGCAATCATTGTGCAGTTGTTCTTTTTATGATTGGTGTAGTAGTTTCGTAGTTATAGTACTTTAAGTCGATATCGCCGAAAATCCTGCAAAAGAGACAGATGCATCCATGAAAATACCCATTTACTCCAAGGGTTAAGCCGGAAACACACCCGCTTCTAACACATCTTTCATATTTATAAACAGGTACTCGTAATGAGAAGCATAATAGAGAAATATAAAACGCTGTACAGGATTAAGACTTGGGATTCTATTTTAAAATCGAGAAAAGATTCATTTTAGAACCGTCGTTCATAGTTATTATACTATAGTAAAAATTGATAAACAAATTCTCAATACTTCTGAGTTATATTTGTGATGCCTACTTTTTCCTTTATTGTGACGCCTATTCCATATTTGTATTTAGCTACCCTCACAACTAGGGTTGTCAACTACAACGGGCGAGTCCGTCACATCAGGAAGTTTTAATGATAGTGATCGTTCTACTTCCCACGAGGTGAGAATAGATGACTTAGAGACAATACAAATCTACCGTCTAGCTACATTCACAGTTTAGAAAACTGCAAAGTTATAATAATGACTAATACTACACTGTTAAAGAAAAGACGATCAGTATCTATAAGGAGCAAAAACGGGCGAAACAAACTACGCATATTCCTTATAACTGCGAACATCCCTTTTCTAGTATTTTAATATTAGAAATTTATCAAGGATCGAATACCGTTGTCGTACTTTTTATATACAATATTTTAAACCGAACGCGCACATTCGAAATTTTCTTCAATACGATCGACTTCATGATACTATTTTCTACTGGGTATGATAGTGAAAATATGGGTTAACGAATATGTAAATCGGTTGTGTCCCCCCACGACTTTTCCGATAAGTAGACATGCACCCCTCCCTCTCCCCCTCCCCCTCCCCCTCCCTCCTCCCTTCCTCCTTCTGCGCCAATTCAACCTCACCTCACATTATAGTTTTTCCGTGGTATTGAAATTATATTTTTCCAAAACGATGTTGATATTGCGGACCTTAAATATTCCATCTTTTCAACTCTTGCCATGACAAAATGATGCCTGCATACCAAATTTCAGCTCAATCGGATATAGCGTTTGGCTGTTATCGTATACATACACACATATACATACACCACACACACACACACACATACGCACACACAGGCAGACAAACCCACAGACTTTCATAGAGACCTAATCTGGTCTTAATCGTTTCGGGGTGAGGGTGGTCAACATGTATATATCGGTCATCTCGAAAAAATAATTACGCGTTCACAATACTCTCCCAACTTAAAAAGATAATAAGAGAGTAATTATTATATGTCTGTTGCATTGCTAATTCCTCTCTAATAATTTATTCCAGGCGAGGTGGAGCGGCTGCTCAGAGAGTTCCGCCAGAATCAGGAGCTAGTGCGCAACATCGGCGCGCACTACTACCAGATCATCTATCCAGTGCAGCTGCGCCATCACGAGAAAATGGGTATATCGACCAGGGAAGTCAGCGCTGCTAAGGTAACCACATCAACAAGTTAATAGGCTGTTTCTAATTCTGCCCTACCAGTCCTTGTGCTCCTCAGCCACAAGCAGTATGTGTGCTGAAATTTGCCAACCGGCGTCTGACGATCATATTACTACTCTCGACAATCTCGCTAAACTTTAGTGGGTAAAGCATCGTCTCAGCGGACCAGCGACTTCCATTAAAGATCGCTGTAAAATAAATATAGTAAGATGTCTACTACGACGACCACGCGTAGGCAAACTTTACACTGAGTCAAGGAAAATTATGGATAATATTATTGGCTTCTTTCAATTTAATCCTGCCAAAAATCCCACTAAAAGACCAAAATCCTTTAAAGGTGTTATAACCAGTTGCCAAACTTGCCAGTGTCATCGTAGCATCAGTAGGTATGTAGACTGAGAAGAAGACTGTGAAGAAGTAGGGCATGTCTATCAGCACGTAGGCCTTAAATTCTAGAAACATTAAGCATGTCGTTATTGTGATAGTTGCTACAGGGTCAGCTGCTTCCCTGCGCTCTCCAATCAGGTATGCCTATCTGCTCACATGTACCGCTCATATTCCCGTCAGTAAGCAGGTCATATTTTTTGACCAATCTGTGATGCTATTTTAATTATTAATACACTTGCTCAGAGTGGGTAGAATATTAGACGGTTTAGATTATTTTTATAATAATATTTTCGATTAATTTACATACCTTGAATGAATATAGAAAATATAAGGAGGCCAGCGAGGAAATAATCTAGCTGATATTCCTGCAGACTCAACGTAGCTATAATATAAACCAACATACAGTATGGCCATTAAGATTAGAAATCAATTCGACGGGGGGGGAAATATTTTGATATGGCAACACTAACCCTAATGTCAGACGTTTTTTCCTCTTAGTTCAATTAATAAAATTGCGTTCATTTTGTCATTAATTCTCGTTAGCCAAATTCTTTTGCGTTAAAATTTAACAAAACCTTTCGAAACGGAGTAAGAGAAGTCGTTTTTAGTGTCTCAAAATGTACTTCCAGGTACAATTTGAGGTTATGTTTTGTCTGATATTTCTTATAGTTTAACCACTAATTGTTGGCACCTAATTGTCTCAATCGTAGTAAAAATTAACGTGTATGTAACGGAGGCACGAGAAACGTTTTCCCTGTTCTTTCAAGCTCACGCTCATTCAAATGTCGATGTTAGGCGATAGAATCAGTAAAGGAACAGAAACACTAGTCAGACTACAATATGCCTTTTGGGAGACGGTACTGAGACATTTCCCTAGATGATTTAGTCTTACTATTCTCACATTACTGTGTTGCACTATAAATATATTTAACGACGCCATGGTCCGCGATAAATTGTTACTGAATTACCGCAGTATTAACATTAGGTAGAGGCCGCTCCAGCGACTTCGGACCCGGAACCAAACAAGAGAATGGAGAAATCTTGCCAAATTTAGTAGAGAGGCTGCCTCCTGTGTCGAGACTACCCGGTGCCACGCGGTAGTTGGTGTAGCTAGATGGTGTATCTAGTTGGTGTAGCTAGATGACCTCTCACGGGATAGTCGGTGTAGCTAGATGGTGGACTGTCTTCCTCCCAAAGTATCTACTTTCATTTCAGGTTGAAATGAAAGTAGATATATATGTATTACCTTCCTGGGTTGACGGGTTCGCCTCCTGTAGATGACACCACTCTCCTAACCTCGTGGATACCGTAAATGTAACTTTGCCGAAACATCAGGAAAATATATCGTGTAGTTCCGTCAAAAAACCGTTTTCTTTCGACATACGAAATTTCTAGTTAGTTTCTACGTGTAAGTCCAAACATATAATATAAAATATCTTATAGATACCGCGTGATATAATCGTCAATTAATTATACTGGTGCTCCGACAAGTTGAGCGTAGAATAGTTTCGTCCGAGAGAAGATTACGTGGCTAGATCGTGGGCCGTCAAAGTTAGCTTTTAAATCTGTCACGTGACGCGGGAGAGGACGGCTCACTTTCTTATTGTTTTAGTCGTCCGCCATCTGCGCTCTGCGCTATATCCGGTGAATTAATGTCTGTGTCAACCGCAACTCATCTCTATCCCCGTCGCGTCGCGGCGTGCCACTGAAACGTAAGCACAATTCTGCCGCCTACGTCACAGCGCAAATTGCCATAGTTTCAGAACGAGCGGCTCTATCTGCTAAGCTTTAATGAGGGACGCTTTGTTCGAAGTTTCTATAAGACATACAGGTCAAGAAGGACGCCACTGCTTCAATCAGCGATGCTCCTTCCACCCAACCCACCTACACATCATTTCTAATGTTACTACTTATTAAAAACATAATACTATATAAAAGCATTCATATTTTCATAAAGCATTCATAAAGCAATGCATACCGCGCAATTACTCTTTTCAATTGTACTCAATCCATTTTGAGCAGGTTAATACCATTGCCAGATTGACGACTGTCTGTGTGTCAGTTTGTCTGTGCGTCTGTCTAAGTGCGTCCGTCTGTCTGTCGTAAGGGAGTGGACCGCGCAAGCGACCTCGAACTCGTAACCAATCGAGAGACCGGAGTAATCTGGTCACAATTGGAAGTAAGGGCGTGAGTGTCGGCCCGCCAGGTAACATTCCTGGCTATCTCGCGGTTAAGGCGTTAACCTCTTACGGGCTTGTGGCGTAGCTAGACGGTAGACTGTTTTGTCCCCAAGTCGTCTACGTTCACTTCCAGGGAGATACGACTAATCGTTAAAACTTCCTGAGGTGACGGGCTCGCCTGCTGTAGTCGACAACTCAAGTAGTGCGTCTGTCTGTCTTCCTCCACGATAGCTCCCCTACGTTTTATCCCATTAAACTGAAATTTGGCATGCAGGCATCATTTGGTGATGGTAAGAGTATAAATGCTGTGGGTAAAATCGATCCACCAGGGGCGCATTAGTCATATTTCAATCTTGAAATATTCGACTCAGAGACTTGAAGTTTGGTACATAGATGCCTGTTGGACATTGGGCCAAAATCACAAGGTGAATTTTGTTTGGAATATCTCATCCTACTACTATTATAAACGCGAAAGTTTGTAAGAATGTATGTATGGATGTTTGTTACTCTTTCACGCAAAAACTACTAAATGGATTTTGATGAAACTTTAGAATAATATAGCTTACACATCAGAATAACACATAGGCTATAATTTATAAAGATATATAGTTTTTTATCATCATTATCACAATTTTCCATCACCACGCGGGTGAAACCGCGGGGCGCAGCTAGTATATAATAATATTTGAATTCCTACTTTAATAATATTGAAATTCCTCGGTACATTTTAATCATAAAAATACCGCTGAGCCGCCCGAGGCTAGCCAAGACATGAAACTCGCCGACTAAGGCAGTTGTGTAACGAAACCCAAACTGGTTCGTCCACCGGCCGAGAGAGGTCGCTCATCGATTTTGTTTATGAAATTAGCATTTAGATTAAATCAATCCTTGGCTACTTCCCGGAAAGTCTTGCGGTAAGACAACCGATAGTTTACGTGCATGTTACAACTGCTCCGTCGTTATTTTAAATCTTCCGTCGCGTCCTATCTGTGAGCGAAGGATCCCCGCCATCGACTGAAATATCCAAACAGGAGCAACGGGAACGTGTCAAGTGTATCGCCATTGACAAGGCGTCCTTTCCGATAAAAAGCATCCGCCTTTTTCCCGCCAAATTGTTCTCCGGGCTCCCGTTGCGGAAATTTATTAGCGCTTCCCGGCGAAATTCCCGCAAAGTAGATAAACAACCCATAGCGATAGACGAGTCCTCGAGTGGCGGCAACACAATAGATATGGGAAAATCCCACAGCCAAGCGGAAATATTTGCCATGTATTTTTGCTCTAGATACGCGTCGCCTTCCTTATCCAAAGTTTCAGTGTGTAATGGTATCTCTCTAGAACTTGGACTGCTAAAATTATTATTCTACTTCGATTATTATTGTAGTTCGATAGTTATTTCATTTAATTCAATTAAATTTTGATCATTTATCATAGAAGGAAATACTGGAAGACACTTCTGTAGGAAACAGATAATCGGCGAGTGGAACATTGTACCAAGGTGATTTATAATAATTAACGATACGCTGCATGTTTCACCACAAGACTTCCCTGGCAATTAGCAAAGTACGTCATCTCATTTAATTTAAAAAACGAATCACAAGAGTGCGTCGCCGTAAAATTCACTGTTGAACATACTAGCGACACAACGCAATGAAGATTTAAATTTCGAACGTACGTCGCGCGTGATTCCCCATACATTTTTATAGCGGACTTAAAATATTGTTTGTGTCCCATGTAAACGAGATATTCCGACCAAAATTGCAAAATGTGATTTCAGCCCAACAAGGCTAACGATTTCAGCTTAAGTGTACCGAATTTCAAGTCTCTAAATCCAATATTTCGAGATCGAAGTATGACTATCGTGCCCTCTGGTGGACAGATTTTCAACCACAATCTTTTCAACTCTTGACCTAATGATACCTGTATGCCGAATTTTAACTTAATCGGATTAAGCGTTTGGGCGCTGTCCTGGAGGAATACATATACACACACACATAGAGAGAATTCAGTCTGAAAATGGTCTTAATCATCTCGGGGGTGAAAGGGATAGACAAAATGTATATATCCGTCTTCATCTCGTTTTTTTAGCGCTTTCACTAAACTTTACCTGCTCGTTGGTTAAGTAGGACGGTAAAGTAAAAAAAATTAGAACAAGTATTGCAATATTTTTTAAAGAATGCAAAAATGGGCAATTTAGTTTAAAAAAAAACATGTAATAACATCTTCTGGCGGTCCTGGACGGTCTGCGCACCGTGCGGCGTAAGCCAAATGATTGTGCATTCTGACTAACAGTCTGGGAGGCTGGAAGCAATACTGTTTCCTATAGAGCGGGGGTGGTTGCTGACCTTACGGCGACTGCTCTTGAAACGACCATCGGCTACCCTATCCCGGGTGAACAGCCGGGCAAAGGACGCCGTGGTCCACGATAGATTCGGTTTACACCGCTTCACCGCTTCGTAAGGGAGAGGACCACGCAAGCGACCTCGAACTCGTAACCAGTCGAGAGACTTTAGTAATCTGGTCGCAATTGGAAGTAAGGGCGTGAGTGTAAGGCCGCTGGGTAACATACCTGGCTATCTCGCGGTTAAGGCGTTGGCCTCTTACGGGCATGTGGCGGAGCTTGACGGCGGACTGTTTTGTCCAAGTCTTCTGCGATCACTTCACGGGAGATAGAACGACCAATCTTTAAAACTTCCTGAGGGGACGGGTTCACCCGTTGTAGTTGACAGCTCTATTTGTACTGTCAGGCACGGCGTTGCAATAAAGTCGGTAGCGGAAGAGACCCTAGGGATTCAACGGCAGCGCTCATATTCCTAAGATTGGATTAGTGTCTTGGCGTCAGGTTTTAATAATAATAATAATAATAAACTCTTTATTTGCACTTAAAAAGTATACAAAAAAGGCGAGCTTATTGCCACATGGCAATGTCTTACAGCTAACCTAAACATAGTGGTACATGCGCGCATTGTGAAAATAAAGATTATTACATAACATACAGACAAGTGGAAGAATTTAAGACTAATAGTGCCCGAGGAGAGGAAATGGTTTTACACCATAGCCACTTTTTATTCTTTGTTTATGAAATTACACATACTGAAAAGACCTGAGAGAAGCTCAACTCGACACCGACTCAGCACAAGATCGTGCTCAGTGGAGGAGAAGAACAAGGAAGGCCGACCCCAAGCAAATGGGACAGTGTCTAGGAAAAAGAAGAAGAAGAAGAGCAGTAGGAATAGAAATATTGGAATGTTGCTAGCCAGTTAGGGTCGTTTCGTGATACTTCTGCGTTTCTACTAATTGTGATGTAACGTAAAAAAGAATATATTCCTAATTGAAAATTCGAATATAATACTAGATGTTGATACGTTTCTTGAATGTTGAAATTATTAATAAATTCCTAAAACTAATAGTAGTTTTATATTAGTTCCCAGGTCGCGGTTACGGCGGCGGGGGGGCGGCCAGTGGCAGCGGGGCGGGCGGAGACTTCCAAAGCGGTCAACGCGGCAGAACTAGGGTGAGTCCACCATTTCTACCAACATGAAAAATAATATTTCACGAACACCATAATTAATTTCATAAATTTGTGACAAGCCTATTTTAAAATACAATTTTTAGACGAACACACTATAATTGCCTTTTATGACCCAGCTCCGCCAACAATCATACCTCACTCTGAAGCGGAAATTATATGCATAAATTTCATTGCTTATATTATAGTGAATTTTTATATTATACTAGTGGTAGTACCCGAGGTTTTCCGTGTAATAACCACTCTCAAATATCTATGTATACCAATTTTACTCACCTAGTGGTGAGTTACAAAAAAGTGAATAGCGCGAAAATATTAAGCGTTCTAAAATATCTATGTATACAATTTTTTTATAGTGATCGGTTTAGCGGTACTGAAGTTGTTGTCATGCAGCGCCATCTGGTGGCGAGTTACAATAAATTTAATAAGGCCAAAATATTATGCAGAATTAAATATCTATGTCTACCAAATTTCATGGCGCTCGGTTGAGCGATATAGAATTTGATGTGCTGCAGCGCTATCTGGTGGCTAGTTACAATAAAGATTACCGAAAATATTATGCGTGATGAAATGTCTATAGATACCAATTTTTATAGCGATCGGTTGAGCGGTATATAAGTTAACGTACTGCAGCGCCATCTGGTGGCAAAATACAACACCGCTAATCGCCCGAAAATATTATGCGTACTCAAATGTCTATGTATACCAAGTTTCATAGCGATCGGTTGAGCGGCATAGAAGTTGATGTGCTGCGGCGCCATCTAGTGTTAAGGTACAAAAAAGGAAACGTCATGAAAACCTTCTACATTGAAAAATACAAATATGTGCCAATTTGCATTGTGATCGGTCAAACGATTTCGGAGTCTATTAAGCTCGGACAGACAGACAGACAGATATACCAACATTCATGTGCATAGATTATATTTCCTTATTTCGAATATAATGTCTCTTTAACCCTACTTTTATTAGACCTTCGCCATGCACGTTTATTTCGTTTATTTTTCCGAAACGCATCGCGGGTTCTAATTTTCACAGTCATAATGAACGCCTCGAGTTTCATAATGACGATTCGAGTACACCGATTCCTTGCAAGCCAAATACCACTCAAAAGCCCAAGGAATTATATGTATTCGTCGATTATAGTAGCTCCCGAAGAGGGGAATCATTAACGGTCAACAGCACAGACACAATATATTGTATACGCATTCAATTATGATAGACCGTTCTAAGTGTGACCATGACATGGCTGCTGCACTTATATAAAAAAAAGAGTCGGTTTTTTTTTTGGTAAAATTTTGTGTATTATTGGAGAAGCGTGTCATAACACGTCAACAAAGGAACGAACTAATAATATTTGAATTCATCATATATTTTAATCAAATTTTAATGTTAATTTTTGGCGCTTGGCCCTTTCCCGCCCTTGGCCGAGAAACGAACCGCGCCGCCCGAGGCGTTAGCAACGGAACCAAACTATTCGTCCGCCGGCCGAGAGAGGGCGCTCATCGATTTTATTTATGAAATTAATATTCAGATGAACTTAGCCTTGGGTTGACACAACCGATTTTTCGTAACTATAAATCGCATTTGTTTGCAATTTTTACAAACGCCAATTAGCGTAGCGGTGCATTCTACAGGTCATTAACATCGAATGAAGCGATTGCATTTAGCTAAATTTTGATGTCGGATGAACCGTGAAGTCAAACCGTCTCTACTAACCCTATAAGGACTATATGCTTAGCGGTAGAGTATGGAAACTGTTGATACATAAAACTGTTAAAGAGCGATGTACATAACATGTCTTAGAAAATTCAAGTTTTATGAAAATTGTTGAAATAGATTTTGTATAAATTGATGGGCTATAAGCGTCCCTGTGGTCCATAAAGATGCAAAGTTACAACTTTTTCCAAAATTTTATTATATTATTATTTAAATCAGAAATCATACGTACTAAAAAACGTACTTAAAAAAATCAAATTGAAAAGTCGTCATAAATATTTTATATATTTATTTATAATCGCCAGACTTTGCTGGTCATTAGCGATATTTTAAAAAAATACGGTATATTTTTAAACAATAACTATTTTCAAAAACAATAAACATGTTTTTTTATTAAATTGAAGTTAAAATCTGATCAAGATTCATGATCAGATTTTGATTACAGATTTTAATTTACATTAGTTTGATTAACATTTAGAACATATTATGGTTGCCAACATTTAATTGAACATAACATTTAGAACATATGGTTGCCAGTACGCCAAAGAAGAAATGTTCATATACTTGATCTCCTACATCGCGTACTCTCCCAATTAACATCATCGGTCAAGTTTCCACGGTCTCGTACTTCGGTCAGCCTCTGACAGTTAACTAAAAATTCCGAGTCATAGTAGTGATTTCTATTCCTATTCTTTCTGTGTCCATGGTGCAAGACTCTGGAACGATCTCCCAGCAAACATACGAAACTCGCCTTCTTTACCATCGTTTAAGACTCAACTTAAGGTACTATTTTTCTAAGCAGTAACCAGTTCTTCCCTTTCTCTCCTCTTCCTCTCCCAATTTCCTCTCTGGCATTATTAGTTTTAAATTCTTCCACTTGTCTGTATGTTATGTAATAATCTTTATTTTCACAATGCGCGCATGTACCTACCACTGTGTTTAGGTTAGTTGTAAGACATTGCCATGTGGCAATAAGCTCGCCTTTTCGTATAATATTGAATTGCAAATAAAGAGTTTATTATTATAACATATTTATTGTAATAGGTAAAAAAAAACTGTTTTTGAGATAATGAATTGCAAGTATTTCTACCGCTGCAAAAATGACGTTATCTGCTTGCGCTGGTAATAGTGAGCGTAATTTTGACCGAAACAAAAAATAATAACATATGTAATTTGTAGATGAACTAAAAAAAATTACTAAAAGTAATCATATTTATAATTTTTCAAGAACGCCCAAAAATGTTGTGTTTAGCTAGTAAAAAAATATGCAAAAACATTTTTTTTTATGTTCATATTAAAGAATTTTTTTTTGGCACAACTCGTCATTTTTTCACTTGCGCAAAATCGAAAAATGTGGTTTTGGGAAAAACGCGTTTAAAGTTTTCTTTAAAAAAAAGTTGTAAGTTTTTTTAAAACCTACAGCAATCTGAGATGTCACCTATTCCAGAGGTAAAAGAATCATGAATAGACTTCATATTAGCTAAAAAGAAATTATCATGAAAAATATGTTTCTTTCTGCCTTGTAAACCAGGTAGGTAAACGAATCAGAGGTAAAATAATGTAAAATAGAGGTAAAAGAATCATGAATAGATTTCATATTTAAGCTAAAAATAAATTATCATGAAAAACATGTTCCTTTTTGCCGTGTAAACCAGGGAGGTAAACGAATCAGAGGTAAAAGAATGTAAAACAGAGGTAAAAGAATCATGAATAGATTTCATATTTAAGCTAAAAAGAAATTATCATGAAAAACATGTTTCTTTTTGCTGTATAAACCAGGGAGGGAGGTAAACGAATCAGAGGTAAAAGAATGTAAAACAGAGGTAAAAGAATCATGAATAGATTTCAAATTTAAGCTAAAAAGAAATTATCATGAAAAATGTTTCTTTTTGCCGTGTAAACCAGGAAGGTAAACGTATTAGAGATAAAAGAATGTAAAACAGAGGTAAAAGAATCATGAATAGATTTCAAATTTAAGCTAAAAAGAAATTATCATGGAAAACATGTTTCTTTTTGCCGTGTAAACCAGGAAGGGTTAAGTTTTAGGTTTTTAGTTACCACCTTGCAAAAACAAACGGGACAGATGTTCGTCGCGAAGTGCAGGCGAGGCGTGCAAGTGGCTGAAGCCCGTTGTGGAAATCGGACGTCCGGAATAACAAATCGCCGGTGAGTCGGTGGAGACTTTGATCAATGTCCGGAAAAGCTACGTAGAGGATTCGGCGCTGTGTCTAATATCCCGGCGCTTTGTCTGCCACGCCCTGACCACTGCTCGCCGCGCTGGTCGCCAATTAAGCAAGCTTCTGTTCGAGACTGCCCTGCGGAGCCAACGTCGACGATGAAACAGCAATCACAGCAAAAAATAGATTAAGCCGCTACTGTAAACGGGAAAATCGAAATAGCAGTGACTTAATATATCTACACAATAAGCAGATATGTTAAAAAAACTACGGAGAAGAAAAGAGAATTTGTCAGAGAGACTTTCATATGCATGTGTGTATGTGTGTGTGTGCGTATTCATGTGTATGTGTGTGTGTGTGTGTATGTGTATATGTGTTAATGTTTACGTGTGTATGTATGTGTATGTGTATATGAAGGTATAGGTATGTATTTATGTATTGGGAGAGATATATGTATGCACAACTTTCCATATAGGTTTAATGGGAGTCCCTTTGTTGCCGGTGAACATTGTACCTTTGTCACCTTTCATCCATTCAACTCAAAAGCCAAGCTTATACTTTTACAAAATAAAATTTTCTCCAATAGAGTTAAATTTAAGCAAAAAACAATGAATTCAGAACATTCATTTAATTGGTGAACGCCATTTCCTTAATATATTACGACAGTTCTAAATACTTATAAATTTAGAATGTAATATATTATCTAAAAAGATGACAGAAGGATACTACACTCGTTATAAGCATTTTTATCGTTTTTTTTTATCGAAATATGACCTCACCACTATCAAGCAACGTTAAAAATACAGAGAAAATAGAAGGTTATCCTAATAAAATAATCGGCCAATATAACTAGCTAATAGCTGAGAAGCCTAGAATAGTCAATAGATCGTTCCTCGCAGGTTGAGGACTAAGGAACGGGTGTCAGATCATCAGTTGATAATAATAAAAGGATACTATATCCATAAAATATTATAGCGACAACTGTGATCTGGAGATAGTACAAGACGGTTCCAAAGTTTATCGCTAGTATTGAAACAGCTCGGCTGTTTCGAGTACTTTCCGAAAATATATCTGTAATATGGATAAATACATAAACTACAAAAACTTCATTAAAAAAATCGTACTAAAATAAATTATACATAAATACAATAGTTCTCTTTTTCTCGTTATAATAGTATTCCAAAAGCAAGTAGGATTTTTTTTTACGTTTTTCTTTGACTTTAGAAAAATATTAAAACTATCTCTGGACCTGTTTAAAATGGTCAAAGAATTAAATATCTCATGATGTACATATTTTGATTTTTTTGGCCAGTATAAAGATTTTTTTCCTTAATTTACAATTTATTCAAAACTTGCTATATGCCGATGAGCCTCTTTCATTCCTGTACACTTCATTTGTGATTTTATCATCAATGAAACCATTGTATAATACTCTAACGCAATCATTAAACGACAAAAATACAATATTACATTCGATTATTTTTAATAATCGAATGGTGGGCGTGCCATCGCGTTAGGGACCAGGAATCTTCCTCCCTCGCGGGACCACTCTGTGTTGAGTTAATCGAATTTCTTTGTCGGCATTGTCGCCGCGGCGATTGCTCGTCGTCGGAGTTTTCGGCGGCATTCGGATCTATAGCCACGTTAAATAAGGCCCGGTTTCAAACTTACGCCGAGGGCAGATTGAAATTTAAATTGACATCGATCGCCGATAAAGCGATTGGACAGAAATAGAATTTGCCCATTTTCACCAAACTAGTTACGGTCAAAGCGCGGAGAAATTGGTACGCGAACCCCACGCGCCTCGACTTTATCATTTATAATTCCGCCGGTTTGCAAACATTTCAGTGCTTGCTGAAATGTAATTTCAGATTCGTGTCAATAAGAAGGGAGCCGACTCACTGTTGGCTTAGTTACTTACACATGAGATATGTAAATACGAGAATAAACCGGATGCACAAATTTCCCGTGTACACATGCACAAACTTCCACGCGCTTCGGAATGTGTCGACACCTTGCATCAACGCAGAACATCTCTGAGACTAGATTAGATTTGATCGTACCACACCAGTCAGGACGTCTTCTTCAATTGTATCAAGATTTTTTAAAATATTTTCAAGTATTTTTATTACTGAAAATCTATATAATTAATAAATTCCATTTATCTTAAAAACAGAATACAAATTATTAACCTTAACGGTGTCCAAAAATATCGCAGATGGTAACTTTTGGCGTTCCTCAAGGCAACGCGGCGTGCTCAGACCAATTCTGTTCACCATGTATATAAATCCGCTTTGTGAGCTTGGTTTCGGTAGAACGATAGCGTAAGCGGATATTACAGTATTAGTCATTTCCGGTTCTACTTGAGGAAAAGTATTTAATGGCACTCACATCGCGATGACTTCAATTATAACCTTGTTGATCCTAAACCCTCGTACGTTAAATGTTGATAAAACAAAATATATTCCATTTAGTATCGACGTAAGAGGCAAGCAGGTTCGATCGCGGTCAACTTATCATTCCCGAATGTCAGCGAGATGCTACGTGTCACTGTCAACCAATCGGACCAGTCCGAGAGATAAAATATCTCGGAATAATGATGGATGTACACCTACTGTGGGAATCACAGATCGAGTGTCTGGTGAAAATACTAAGAAAATTAATTTACATATTTATACAATTGCGAGATATTCTTGATATCTTAATATCTATATCTATATCTATATCTATATATCTATATCTATATCTATATCTATATATATATATATCTATATCTATATCTTAAAAACATTAAGTAAAGTTTTATGCCAATCTGTCAATACATAAGGTATACTCTGATAAAAATCTTGCGGAAAACCCTCATTCAGAAAGTGAACGTTGTCCAAAACAAAATAATGAGATTCATAATTAAAAAAGTCAAGGCGTTGCCATTCCAAAGACCTGTTTGTTAAGGAACAATTGCTGGATTTGAGTCAGTTGTATTACCTTAAAGCAATACTTTATCTCAAAAGCACCAATGGATACAAAGACAATGTTTTTGCGAAAAAACTGAGGGAACAAGTCTCATAAGGAAAATTGCAAAGTGCCGAAACTATTAACGTCTTTGCTAATATAATTAATCCAAGAATTCCAACTCCAAGAATTGCTAATATCATTAATTAACACATATTGGGAATAAGCAGAAACCAACTAAATATCAACTTACATTATGGCTAATAAAACATGGTAGAAGAGGGACAGAAAAATTGCATTTTTTTTTTTTTCAAATAAATAAAGGAAAATATATTTTTTTTACTATACACATATTTATATTTACTCTATTTAAGTACTTATATATGTAGTATTAATATTTATTATTTGTATTTACTAACAATTATTTATTCTTACTTTTTTATTGTTGTTAAAATTTTAGGGTTTAGTGAAAATTTCATCCTTAACCTAATTTAATTCTGGAAATTTCGTTTCGGAAGTTATACATTTTAGAATCGTTTGTATTTGTGTTCTTCTTAAAACAGAATCAGGCTAGTTAGGAGCGACACAAACTATGTATAAGTACTAACGGTTTTTTTTTGTGTACTGATAAATAAATATATTATTTGATTAGTATTAACCCCTCAACTATTGTGGGTTCGGCTCACATATGAGCCGCTAAGTATTCTATTTTTAACATCACTCTTTCTCATTTATTGACTGAGTTTTATAATAATAATAAATGTACATTTAGTACAAAAGTTTTCTGACAGACACTCTCAAAACACTAGAAAGAAATTCAATTTTGTTTTACCATTTACAAAAATAAACTCAGCAAGGCAAGATACAAGATGTTTCGCGCCAGATTATTTTAACAGGCTACCGGAAAGTTTAAAAATAATTCAGGTGGAAAGTTTATTGAAAAAGTTGCTAAAGGAGTTCCTTTTAGAAAATTCCTTTTATTCGCTCGAAGACTTTGTTAATTTTGAGAATTGCTAGTAGAATAGGTATAATTTGATTTTATAAATATTGAATTTTATAAAGGGTCTTTAATACACTTAAATTTTTGGTCATATAAATATTTTTTTATTTAAATTCCAACAATCAATTTAATTATTTATTTATTTACTTTTTATATTTTTGTCATTTTTTGTAGTATTTTGAATAATTGTAAGCTATTTTGAATTCAAATTATTCTAATTATTGATATTGTATTTTGGCTTGTAGAATTTAATAATTACTTTTGAATAGTGGTGAAAACATTTGAAAAAATGTTTTTTCTATGAAGTGCTAAATGTTGAAATCGGAGACTATCGCAATTGTTTGACATAAAAAATAAGATAAAAAATTATATACCGCTTGAATTTTGTAGCACCCGACGTTTCGGCGACGTTGCAGCCGCCATTGTCTAGGATAGAAGACAAACGTTGCCGAAACGTCGGGTTATTTCTAGTGCTAAGTGTTGTCATTGCGGTAATGCACTCTCTATACCAAATATAACATAATGTACCTATTACTCTGTAAAAGTTTCCTCTCTATTTTTCTAACAAGTGGTAAAGTATTAGATTATATAAACATGTTGTTGTATTTAGCATAACATATGGTACGCTCAAGCAATGATAATTGTTGTAAATCGACATATTATAAAACAATATAGAACTTTGAAATTTTGAACGTTTACGTGCCAATTTTGGAGTCAGCAACAGCCGATGGATTTTAAATAGCTTTTCATTTATTTATTTTTATTTATTTATTTATTTTAAACAACATTATTTACAGTAGAATGGTTATAATATTCAGTATACAGTACAATAAAACTTGCAGGAAAAACAAGTTGAACCCATACCTAACTGAGCAAGAACGCCCGTATCTAGGGATGCTGATATTTAACTTATCATATTGCGAGCTGACAGATATGACGTTCGGTTATATAATTAGTTAAGTTTAAGTCGCTTCTCTGAAAACCCGTTGACGTGTCCGCGTTGCTTTGGGCTCTCGCCTCTGGCTCACGCGCCGTCACTGCTTTTGGAACAAATCACCCACATTTAAAAAATCAGCCGGCAAGAAATTACGCACTTAGACCGACACTATGGTTAGAATAGGGCTGAAAAATTTTAATAAAACATCCGCAGCCAACAAGACACTTCACACAAAAACGTGGGTTCGCTCAAACAAAAATTAATATTTAGGAAACAATTAAATGTATTAAAAAAAAATAAAAAACACGACTACCGTTAAAATAAAAAACACCACAGTGAACTATTGTATTTATAATTATTTTCATTACGGTTTTTTTGTAAAGTAGGTACTTGTAGTTTATGTATTTATCTATAGATATATATATATATATATATATATATATATATATATATATATATATATATATATATATATATATATATATATATATATATATATATATATATATATATATATATATATATATATATATATATATATATATATATATATATATATATATATATATATATATATATATATATATATATATATATATATATATATATATATATATATATATATATATATATATATATATATATATATATATATATATATATATATATATATAAAATAAAATTAGTAAAAGCTACTTAAAAAGTAGCGAAGGAAATCCCAGGTTGTATTGGGAAATGCTTATGTTTGAATGAGATATACTTACGGATGTGCACGACTTTCGACAGGTGCAATGTAAGTTTAAAGGTCCTTTTGCAGTCGACTAACGATCACTATTCATCCATATATCTCATAAATAGGGCTTATCCTTATGCAACACAAAATGCCTTCAAATGAGACGAATTAAGCGAAAAAATTAAAAATTAAACTATTGATCATTTCGGCAAGGCCGTTTTATAAATGAAAGTGACATTACGAAATAATTCAAATTTCGAATGCTACTAACATTTAAAATATGATACAATTGGCTGAGTTTGTTATCAACGAGCCATTAAATCGAATTAAAAATAAATAAAAAAACTCCATATGCTCAATGAAATGAAAGAAGAAACTTAAATCTTTATTTCTGGCAGAGAAGTTTATAAAAAAGATTGTATAATGTTATCAAAATAGGGTAAACCTATATAAAATTGTATAATATTAAAAAATTGTAAAGAAACATTGTAGAAAACAGTATAATATTGTTATATTTCATAAGGTTTGTAAAGAAATCCGTTTATAGGATCATGTTTTTATTTAAAATAAAATTAGTAAAAGCTACTTAAAAAGTAGCGAAGGAAATCCCAGGTTGTATTGGGAAATGCTTATGTTTGAATGAGATATACTTACGGATGTGCACGACTTTCGACAGGTGCAATGTAAGTTTAAAGGTCCTTTTGCAGTCGACTAACGATCACTATTCATCCATATATCTCATAAATAGGGCTTATCCTTATGCAACACAAAATGCCTTCAAATGAGACGAATTAAGCGAAAAAATTAAAAATTAAACTATTGATCATTTCGGCAAGGCCGTTTTATAAATGAAAGTGACATTACGAAATAATTCAAATTTCGAATGCTACTAACATTTAAAATATGATACAATTGGCTGAGTTTGTTATCAACGAGCCATTAAATCGAATTAAAAATAAATAAAAAAACTCCATATGCTCAATGAAATGAAAGAAGAAACTTAAATCTTTATTTCTGGCAGAGAAGTTTATAAAAAAGATTGTATAATGTTATAAAAATAGGGTAAACCTATATAAAATTGTATAATATTAAAAAAATGTAAAGAAACATTGTAGAAAACAGTATAATATTGTTATATTTCATAAGGTTTGTAAAGAAATCCGTTTATAGGATCATGTTTTTATTTAAAATAAAATTAGTAAAAGCTACTTAAAAAGTAGCGAAGGAAATCCCAGGTTGTATTGGGAAATGCTTATGTTTGAATGAGATATACTTACGGATGTGCACGACTTTCGACAGGTGCAATGTAAGTTTAAAGGTCCTTTTGCAGTCGACTAACGATCACTATTCATCCATATATCTCATAAATAGGGCTTATCCTTATGCAACACAAAATGCCTTCAAATGAGACGAATTAAGCGAAAAAATTAAAAATTAAACTATTGATCATTTCGGCAAGGCCGTTTTATAAATGAAAGTGACATTACGAAATAATTCAAATTTCGAATGCTACTAACATTTAAAATATGATACAATTGGCTGAGTTTGTTATCAACGAGCCATTAAATCGAATTAAAAATAAATAAAAAAACTCCATATGCTCAATGAAATGAAAGAAGAAACTTAAATCTTTATTTCTGGCACAGAAGTTTATAAAAAAGATTGTATAATGTTATCAAAATAGGGTAAACCTATATAAAATTGTATAATATTAAAAAATTGTAAAGAAACATTGTAGAAAACAGTATAATATTGTTATATTTCACAAGGTTTGTAAAGAAATCCGTTTATAGGATCATGTTTTTATTTAAAATAAAATTAGTAAAAGCTACTTAAAAAGTAGCGAAGGAAATCCCAGGTTGTATTGGGAAATGCTTATGTTTGAATGAGATATACTTACGGATGTGCACGACTTTCGACAGGTGCAATGTAAGTTTAAAGGTCCTTTTGCAGTCGACTAACGATCACTATTCATCCATATATCTCATAAATAGGGCTTATCCTTATGCAACACAAAATGCCTTCAAATGAGACGAATTAAGCGAAAAAATTAAAAATTAAACTATTGATCATTTCGGCAAGGCCGTTTTATAAATGAAAGTGACATTACGAAATAATTCAAATTTCGAATGCTACTAACATTTAAAATATGATACAATTGGCTGAGTTTGTTATCAACGAGCCATTAAATCGAATTAAAAATAAATAAAAAAACTCCATATGCTCAATGAAATGAAAGAAGAAACTTAAATCTTTATTTCTGGCAGAGAAGTTTATAAAAAAGATTGTATAATGTTATAAAAATAGGGTAAACCTATGTAAAATTGTATAATATTAAAAAATTGTAAAGAAACATTGTAGAAAACAGTATAATATTGTTATATTTCATAAGGTTTGTAAAGAAATCCGTTTATAGGATCATGTTTTTATTTAAAATAAAATTAGTAAAAGCTACTTAAAAAGTAGCGAAGGAAATCCCAGGTTGTATTGGGAAATGCTTATGTTTGAATGAGATATACTTACGGATGTGCACGACTTTCGACAGGTGCAATGTAAGTTTAAAGGTCCTTTTGCAGTCGACTAACAATCACTATTCATCCATATATCTCATAAATAGGGCTTATCCTTATGCAACACAAAATGCCTTCAAATGAGACGAATTAAGATTTTTTTAATTAAGAAAAAAGATTATATATATATAATCTTTTTTTAAAGAATTCGTTTAAAGGATGACACTTTGATGAAAAAATAAAAATAATAAAAGCCACTTACATAGCTGGAAGGTTTTCCCGGATTGGACTGGGAAATGCTTATTGTTTAAACGAGATGTATTGTTGGATGAGTACCACTTTCGACGGTACACTGTATATATATATATATATATATATATATATATATATATATATATATATATATATATATATATATATATATATATATATATATATATATATATATATATATATATATATATATATATATATATATATATATATATATATATATATATATATATATATATATATATATATATATATATATATATATATATATATATATATATATATATATATATATATATATATATATATATATATTTCGGGAATGTACTCATTCGACCTTTCATTTGACACTAAACACGATATATTTATGTTAATTTATTGCCAGTTGGGCATTTAAACAAATATATTTTGTCATTTGGACAGTTTAGGTGCCCTATGATACTCGGAATGACAACGATTCTGACAATATCACATATTTCTAAATCGATTCAAGCGTTTAGAAGTTATATCGTATTAAAAAATCAGGGTTTTATCATTAATACATACCGGATTTTTTCCCAGTACAATTGCGTAGTTTTATAATTTTCCAAAATTTCGGATTGAAATAAATTCGTAAGAACCAAAAAAGTTTATTTAAAAATCTTGTGTAATTTATTTTATATAATTTATTTTGCTAAATTATTATTCCAAATATTTCTCTTCGTTTCTAAGGCCTACCGGATCTGTTCCTGACGACCGTTAAGAGGAAGAACGAAAAAAAACTAAACTGTCGAATGATGAACACGCACCACATAACTCGGCGATTTATATTAAAAACGCTGCTTTCTCCTTATATGAGAGTAAGGGGTCGCAGAAGGTACCCTATTACACTCGAGAGGACAAAAGGACTTTAACAATATGACACTTTTCAAAATCGGTTCAAGCGTTTATAAGTTATGGTGGAATAAAGAGACAGAAAACATACATATATAAATCCTGAACACATAACACTTCTTTTGGGCAGTCGTGTCAAAATAACGAAATATCCTATCATACACAACAGTCAAAATGCGACCACTTACCGACCCCCGCCAGACGTTACTCTTCGGAGAAAAAACCTCTAACGATAATATAATTTCGTTAAGAAACATAATTTACAAATATTTCATTATAAATAATAATATAGTTTAATACCTCCTTATCAAACCTTTCCGACCAGGTCTGATATAACTGAGGACTACCCTAAAGCTAAATTATTGATGAACTTCGAGTAGGTTGAAACAAACTTAATAATTGGATAAGGGTACAGCTTGGTTGATTGAGATAACAATGTATAAGCCTAGTTTCAATTCTCCTGTTTACTCGGTATACTAACCAACCGACTGCTTCAACAAATCGATACAAAATTAATTAGACATCCCGTCGTCATAAATGCCTTTACATACACGTCCCTGGTATTATACTAATGACGAAATTATTTGAGGATAAACCGTAAGCCACGATTCTGTATTTTTTACAGTTTGTATGTAAAACATAATGGATGGTTAATAGGGCATAAAGTACCAAGCAAGCAAGCATGGTAAGACCAAATGATATTCGATTTAGGTGATAATGTCTTGGGCTTTTGAAATACGTGCACAGATTTTTTTTGTAAAATCATTGTAGTCGGGCGAAATTGTAGGGCTCTTGCTACGTAAAGAAATGTACGATGATAAAGAATAATGACATTGAACACCATGGTAATTCCTACTATCTCAATTTCTTAATTGGCTTCTGAAGAAAGATAATATGACGATGTTGGTTTATTTTGAAATTTATCCAGAGAGACAGCAGATGGTGTTAGGGTGGCTACAGGATAGGGACGTTGAAACTGGATATCGATAATATCGAATCGGTCCTTCACGTCTGATGATCGTGATCACCCGCCGATGAAGTCGCACTAAATTTATCTTCATCTGAGAGTTTGTCAATAAACAATATAAAGTAATCAAACTGGGAATATAATCCGTAACGCCAGACTGGACCTAGTCCTAATATCCTCCCCGTCGGATTGTCAGGGTTAATATTGAACACATTATACATGTACTTACTAGTTACTAATAGGGCTGGATACCTTAAAGGTACGGTGAGCATTATATAGCTGAAGAGTGTGGATAAATTCATCACTGAAATCCCACTGAATCGAACAATACTCGGCAGATCTGGTTATTTGAAGAGTTTGTTTTTTTAAACTGAAAAAAAAATATAAAAAACCGCATAATCACATTTTAATCATTAACTTAATACGTATTAGCAATAATATAGTTTCAGGTTGTTTGCCACGATAGATTCAAGAAAAATGGAAATTACGAACAGGTGAATATTTCAGATTTTATTTATTTTTAAGAAAAAACAAAATATTTAAATTTTGTATCATAGTACGAAAGAACAGGAAATTCGCTATAAGACGCATATATTTTATTATTATTTAAATGGACGCGGTAGTCACTTACAATTGACGACAAAATCTCAATTTTTCACTGTTTAAAAGAGGTAGTCACCTTAAAACGGAAGGTACAAAATTTAGCAGCGCGATAATATCAAAATTCCAAATTTATTATTGGAATTGCTGACGGAGGTGTACAGAGATGATGCCATACCACGTACACTAAGTTTGAAGTCGGATAAAAGATTAGAGACAATTTAAAGAGGTTGAGAATGGATATGGGGATATCCATTCTCAACCTTGAGAATGGATGAGGTTGATGAATGGATTCATGTTGAGAATGGATAGAGGTTGATGAATGGATTCAGGGATATTCGATGACAGAATCGTTAAAAAGATACCTCATAGTTGTATGACCTCGTGGTGAAACTGATCATCAAAATGCTTTATATGTTGACGAAGCACAAAGGCCGAGTTCAGAAGAAACGACCATATTTTTGGAATAATAACGCATAGATTTTGCACCATTGCAACTCGCCAGCTGTCACATTGACATTTCTGACCATACGATATTAGCCGAGAAACGGATCTCAGCATTCAGGCACCCCTTGTATTTACTTGATTTGACACTCTGGTACTTTATCTGTTTCCAATAATAAATATCGTTGATATAACCCGGTGGGCCTTTTTAAATGGGTTGTCTATAAATAGGTGTGGGGGTGTTCATTGAAGGACGAGGTAATTAGGTTTTTATTCATATTATTGAAATAAAAGCGCTTGCTCTATCATTTATGTGTTTATATAACTGCAATACGAAATATGTACATACTTAATATAGAATATTATCGATATTTGCATTTTCCCTTCGACTTCCCCAGCCGGCAGTGTTGACGACGGATAGCAAATACGCCTTTCCATTTTATAAACGTCACTCACAAAGTGGAAACGTACGGATTCCAGCAAAGCGACTCCCCCATTACTTTCTGTGCAATTGTTATGGTTTCCATTGCGACTGAAATCTGCGTGCTTTCAGCGCCGACACCATGATAAAAGCCCGCTGGCATGGCTTGTCTTTTCACCTTGCCGCCACAAGTGCTTTTCCATCTACCCAAACGCTTCGCCTGACAAATAAACTCATTGTTGTGCATGTCACTCACATGAAAAACACTTAAACGAACTAAAAATCGCAATGAAAGTGTAGACCATATTTTATTTTTATAAAATCAGACCAACTGCAAAATATGATGAGGAAAAGTCACAATAAATAACGACTTAGGATTGAATTGAATCAATGATTTAAAAAATATTGAAATACTATTGTGATTGTGCTTAACATCAAAAATTTAAAAGGAACGATAACATAATAACTCTTAGAAGGTCAGCCATGAGAATTAAATTCACGACAATTAGAGTTTTCAACTACAACGGGCGAACCCGTCACCTCAGGAAGTTTTAACGTGTGCCGTGTGACATCAACGTCTCCCGTGAGATGAGCGCAAAAGACTTGGGACGAAAAACAATCCACAGTCTTGCTACGCCACCTGCCCGCCCAGAGGCCAACGCATTACGGCGAGGCACCGGGAAGGGTAGCCAACAGGCAGCCTCGCCCTTTACTACCAATTTAGAAGGATATCTCCATCTGGAATCAACCTTCAGGATACCTCCTACCTCCTGACTGGTTACAGGATCGAGGTCGCTTGCGCAGACCTCTCCCTTATGCAGCGGTGATACTATCGAATACTAATACGAATCTATCGCGGACCACGGCATCCTTTGCCCGGCTTATTCACCCGGGATCGGGTGGCCGAATGGTCGTTTCATGAGCAGTTGCCATAAGGTTAACAACCATCCCCGCTCTATAGGAAACATTACTGTTTCCAGACTCCGCCAGCTGCTAGTCGGAGTGCACAATCGATTAGCTGACGCCGCACGGTGCGCAAACCGTCCAGGAGCGCCGGAAGGTTGAAGCCTAGGGGAGATTGGCCCAAAGGCCAGGATCCTACCCTGGCTTTCCCTTCTGCGTGGAGGCCGCTGGATAGGTGTTGACCCGTGAGTGTGACAGACCCTGAACGAATGGGTCTTCGCTGCCAACTCCAACAGGGCCCATTAGCTCCCATGATTGCATGTTTTCAACCCTCGAAAATTGTTTGTATTGGGTGTTACACATACTGCTATATAATGTTAGCTTATTTGATGAAGGCGACTTTTACTACATATAAATGCATAATTGCATAAATACGGAGATCGGTCGCCCACGAATTGTCCCAACAGAAGACAACCTAGTTGTATTGGCATTCTAGTAGGTAATATGCTAGTCTATTATGCCCCAATTTCTATTGGTTCAATTACGGTGGATCGTCTTTCTATTCTTCAAAATTTCAAAACCTCCCTATGCGGATTTTTTTTCTATGATATATAGAGCAAGGGAAATATAAAATAAAAAATATATTTTTGCGTAGGTACTGTCATAAGGCGGATGAAATTTAGGTATTCGAGTCTTTTTAAGATAAAGATAAAAGTAATTTGTGTTACAGGGAAACAGGTATTTAGTACTTTATACAGTTTATGAGAGGACACATACTTGTAACCATTTGGTTACAATAAAAAAATCAGATACGTCTACTAGCCTGTTTTTAAATTAAATAAAAAAAAAACAAAAAAACCGCAAAAATTACAGTGGACGGTAATCACATTTAGTGTAGAAAACTGGCATGAGGTTTCGTGATTCCAGGCGGTTTTTATTATAAACCTATCTCCGTATGGTCAGCAGACATCACTAGATGTTTCCCTGACTATTTTGAACATTTATTCTGTAGTTTAGTGTGGCAGGGAAACCCCTTGATAGTAGGTAGTATTGACACCGGGAGATAAGGTTTTTCTACGTGGTCGGGTCGTATCACTTGCGGAAGGTGTTCAGGCGTAACGCTTCCGTCTTTTGAAGGAGTGGCAGGCCAAAACGGGACTCGGAAAAACTGGAATTGCCACTATATCTGTCTGTAGTAGTATTACTGCTCTATAGGATTAGCGGATTGATTCGACAGGGCGGAGAGGGAAGCTGCAATGTATGTACGTTGCATTATTCAGTAATCATCGTTTTGGTTCTTTATTAATATTATATTGGAGAAAAATATATTTTTTTTGTCTCAAATCTTCTAACTAAATAAAATACAAACGGAGCTGCCATGGAATTCATCGACCAAAAATCGGGCCAATCATATATAATTATTACACTTCTGGGAGGTGAACGGTAGATTCCGGAATAACGACCGGCTGTGGTAGGTTTAGGACAGCTGTCTTGCCACATGTGAGCGGTCACCTTTTCACCCATTTACTCCCCCTTCGAAGCAATAGAATTTGAGATGCAGAAATCGCGATTTTAGATAATTTTTCCAGAAAGGAGTTGATTATTTTCCTAGAGACCAAGATCTTTAAAAAGATGAAACAAAGATTTAGCTGGCAGGCCACGAGCGCCTACTTCCACCGCGTGAAGGTGAACAGTGTAGCCGTTCCGGGTGACGGCATTTGCGAGGTCATGGTATTTATTTAATTTGTTCTCGTGGTCTTTTGGGATATTTGATTCCCATGGAACAGTTAATTCTACGATAAGGACCATCTTCCGAGATAGAGAGTAAAGAGTTATATCTGGACGCAGGGCTGTGCATCCGACTTTCAGGAAATTTATACTGCTTAGAGACCGAATCGACCTCCATAATCCAATCTGAAGCTTTCTCGATTATTGAGAAAGGTTTTGCAGTGAGATATTTTACAAACTGTAATGGGGGTTTGGAGGATACTGTGGAACCCTTGTTGGCACGAGCCACTGTTATTACCTAACAGCAAGGACTTTGTCGTGGCGATAAGTGTACGGTCCTTGATCTAATGCCACCTTGCAGCCAGCTCGAATATGTCTAGCTGTGCAAGGGGTGTTGCTACAAAGGGGACATGCACTATCTTCGGCATAGCTCCAACGAGCGAGGTTACTGGGGTTTGGAAGTGTATGCTGAAAGGCATTTAAATAAAATTTCAGCATCTCTGGCGTCCAGTCATACAACATTACTTTCCAGTGCATTGGAGGAGGAATGCAAAATAGTTTTTCAATTTTTCCGAAAATTCAACCCTCTTATAGCAGTATTAAATGTTGAAATTATTTTTTTTTAATTATTTTTCTTATAATCTCCATACTATAAACCATCTTTTCCGCATAGGGAGGTTTCGATAAATAACTTTTCTTTTCTCCATACAAGAGCAATCCACCATAGTTTTAATTCAAATCCGTTATGAATCGAATAAAATTCATTAACAGGAGTTACGAAGGTAACCAGTCAAGCTAAGTGCGGGAAGTAGAAGCGACCGCGTCATATTGGCCAGAGGCCATTATATCCCTGATTGCTTTTGGGGCCTTGTACCGGATTAAGTATGGCTTAGTAGAAATTTAACAGTCGCTAATAATAGCCTCTGTATTGCTGTTGCACAGCCTCGACGATTTGTCAGCTGGTGAATAGGAACTGTAAGGGAAAGGGATTAAATAAATTAACTTTATTTTAGAGGTTACTGAAAAGGTTTGGTTTTTGTTTCTACTCTTTATTGTGAAATTTCTTGATGGGCTGGTTTATTATCATACGACAATCTCTTACAACCAACCTTAATATGAAGTGTTTATATGTAGATGTGCGTGCAACATGTGTGTAAGTGTGTGTCTTGTTTGTACTCTTGGGGAACTAATGGGCCCTGTTGGAGTTAGCCACGAAGACCTTTTTATTCAGGGTCGGTCACACTCACGGGTCAACACCCATCCGGCGACCTCGGGCAGGACTCTGGCCTGAGGGCTAGTTTCCCCAGGGGGTCAATCTTCTGGCGTTCCTGGACGGTTTTCGCACCGTGCGGAGTCAGTCAATCGATTGTGCAGTCTGACTAACAGTCGGGGGAGTCTGGAAACAGTACCTACTGTCTCCTATAGAGCGGAGTTAGTTGTTCACCTTGCGGCGACTGCTTTTGAAACGACCATTGGCTACCTGATCCCGGGTAAACAGCCGGGGAAAGGATGCCGTGGTCCGCGATAGATTCGGTAGATACCGTTTCACCGCTACATAAGGGAGAGGACCGCGCAAGCTACCTCAAACCGGTTACAATTGGTAGTAAGGGCGCGAGTGTCGGCCCGCTGTTACAATACCTGGCTATCTCGCGGTAAGGCGTTGGCTTCTTATGGGCATGTGGCGGAACTTGACGATTGACTGTTTGTCCTAGACTGCTAACCTCACGGGAGACAGAACGATCAAATTTCGTTAAAACTTCCTGAGGTGACGGATTCGCCGGTTGTAGTCGACAGCTCTAGTTTTAGGTGTGTGTTTTTTTATTGCATTCGATTTACAGAATTGAAAACGCAATTTCGTTTATTTTATCTTAACGGTAAAGTTTTTATAGTACCTTCTTCCCTAAAATAATCAGTAAGATACGCGAGTCATTTCTCCACTCCAGAGAGGCTTAATATCTCTGAAATATCAAAGCTTTTCGTCTTCTTTTCTAGGTCTATTATATTACATCCGACCTCGTCTTGTCTTTTAACTTTAATGCTTGACGATTATTTAATATAAGGCCTCGAGCGAGGGGAAGGGGGGGGGGGGGGGGAGGGGAGTAAAGGGGTCCTTTTACCTTTCGCTCCTTGCCTTGAAGCGTCCTCGACGGGAAGAAACGGGCCAATATAGCGAGCATCACGTCGAGAAGACGACAAAGTGACATGCTAAAAATGAAATGGGATACCTCGCCAAACGGATCATTAGACACAATAAACGTCAGAGTTAGCGGCCTACGTAGCCATGGAAATAAGCATCCATTCTTCAAGCACCATATTATGCTATAATCTATTATTTATTCTAAAAAGGCACTTAACACCACTCGTGAACTTAGACGTAGCCCCATATCCACAAATATACAAATATTAGGTGGGTGTGTGAGGGCGGCTATTGTGAGTTATACATATATATATTTTTAACTATTCAGCAATATTTTAACGAATGCAGAACGCAGGTAATATCTATCGCTTCTCCTGGTTGTATCACAATACATGCACTGAGAAAAATATTTGGATTGATTATTAAATTACCATTTTGTTATTACGGTTTTATACAGAATAACGATGTTTCAATCGTAAATTCGTTGAATCACAAGGAATTTTGTTGACACGCTACTACTAGAGTATATGTATCAACATGTTCTTTACGGTAAATATGGAAATAACAGTTTACAGTATGGCGGTGTCGACTACAACGGGTGAAGTCTCCCCAGGCTGATATAACGATATGTGATCGTTCTTTCAGCCGTGGGATGAACGTTAAAGACTCAGAGATAAGACAATCTACTGTCTAGCTCCGCCAACAACCCCGTTAGAGGCCAACGCCTTACGGCGAGGCACCGGGAAAGATACCAGCGGGCAGCCTCGCGCCCCTAACTACCAGTTTTGGTAGAATATCTCCGTCTGGAGTTAACCTTCAGGATACCTCGGTCCTCCAGACTGGTTACGGGTCGGAAGTCACTTACGCGGCCTCTACCTGCTGTATTACAGCGGTAATTCAATTGGAACTTATCCCGGACCTGGGCGTCCTTTGCCACGGGATCGGCTAGCTTAAGGTCATTTCAAGAGTGGCATGACATCAGGTGAAACAATGACAGCAGGTCAACATCCACCCCCGCTGCTTAGGAGACAGTATTATTTTATTATTATATTTTTTTTATTATTTCGTAGCCGGCGATTGGAGAGGGGGTCTCCCTCGCAGCCAATACGTTGCTGTCGGTGCCGCTGGATCTCGTACTCCATTCACGATTCGCTTCCATTCTTGACGATTTTTTGCCACGTCTCGAGCATCCCTACCCGATAATCGTTGATTCTTAAGGTCGTCTTTGATGTTATTTAACCAGGTTTTCTTCAGAGCCGATCGCTGTATTCACCATTCTGTCTGACGGTCTCGCCAAAGAAGTTTACGTGGCAAGCGATTATCGTTCATTCAGCAAACATTGCCGAACCATCGTTGTCGACGTTTTTGTACTTCTTCTTCGATCATGGTTAGGAGACAGTATAACAGTTTACAGTAATTTAAACATGATTCATGTGTCCGACTTTAACTGTACGTATACAAGGCAGCATGTAGTAACATGCTGTCTTGTTAGAAGCGATGTCCCAAGTCCGCGACGTAATGAAATAACATTATGTTTTAACATTACGACAAGTTAACTACCGTTATGCCAACGGCGTTACGCGTCTTGTTAATTTATAGGTATGGATCACAGTCCGAGTTACATATGTATTGCTCGTTTGAAACATGCATATTTCCGTGTACTAATCGTTTTATTTTTCTTAGTCTGAGTATATTTCCGCAAAACTTTTAAGTAAGCATCCCGGGCAATGTACGGCCAGTTTTTGAAAGGTTTCTAATTTAAAAAAACTCCTCAAGAACCAGACCCAGCTATATTTCAGCATTACTTAAAATGTTTACTATCGTCCATGAGGACATGCATTTATTTGTGTTACCGAAATGACAATAGGGATTTCGGTATGAATTAAGTACCCAGAGTGTAACAACTAGATTTATAGCAATTAATTGTGCGTGTGTAAAGACGTAATAATACTAAAGTTCAAATCTTTAATCCAGGTCGTATTGGAATTATACACATCCGAAGTTTTGTATACTCGTATATCGATAATTATGTGAAATAAACTAGTTATTAAATCTTTTTAAATAAGGTTCATTATGTAAGTAGGGTTTATTACAAGTCGTTATTTGAATCAAAAGGTAAACTAAAATCCAATCATCAAGCAAAAACCAGTTAAACGAAATCACATGACTACAGAAATTAATTTATTTTAGTAATGTACAGTGGTTTGCAACAAGCGTAACTACTAAACTTAGGTAATATGTAATAACATTGAATAAAATTTAGCTTAAAAAATAATAAACCCACAGCAAGTTGTGTCACGTTTATAGTGTTGATCGGTTCCATGTCGCCCAACTCAGAACATCCCAATGTAAACCGAAGGAATGACAACGGCCCAGGCGCACTTAGTCTTACCTGCCACCCACGCACTTAGTCTGTCTCTGTCTTACTCATTTGCTGTTTGTCTATAAATTTGTTTAGACAACCCCAACGTAAAACAAAGAATGCTGACGGCCCAGGCGCAAAATCTTATCTGACACCCGCACACTGATCATCTACCTCTATCTTACTTATTGGCTGTTTATATTTCATATATAAACTTATTTATCGCTTTAGTTTCGGGATATGATAAAAGTAGTCACTAGGTACTATGCAGTTAATTTACAATTAATAGGTTTTATAATATTGATATAGGTTTATAGTTTGTAATATTGTATCTATATAAATAATATAGTACCGTACTGTTTATATAAATTGTACAGTAGTATATTATTAACAACTGTATTGTTTAAATAAAACGAATTTAATAAGGTATTTTACTAATAAATTATTCAATTCAATTCAATTCTTTATTAAGAAATCACACAGTATTACAGTATAATATATTTTTAAATGTATGCAGATTTACAACAAATAAAACCGGTTACGGATTTCATTAAAATTACATATATTACGTTTTTTTAAAACTACTTTATAAAACTAATGTACCTTCAATTTTAGAGCTATATAAGAGTTTAGTATGCAGGGTGTGTGTGTATGTGTTTGTGGGAGTGTGTTGAGAGTGTAAGTGTGGAGTGTGACCATGTATGATATTAGTAGTGGCGTATATAAAATATAATAATAATAATAATAATCAATAAAAATAGCTAAAAACGAATAGTCAGCTTATTATATCGGTTAGGGTTTGATTTACGGAGTATTTGTAAGTGATTATGGAATTATTAAACATATCAATACCATTTAAATGGGTATTATAAAGCTCACAGCAGCGTGTGAGTACTCCATTCCTTGATGCATTAGTTTTAAAAAAGTGATTAAAAGATTTAATTATTGAATAAAAGATTTTGCAATTTCAACACTCAATAACATTTAAATCTTCGTATTTCAGCTTCAGCTTCACTTGTTATAAGGTTTCGTTTGGTATATGTGACAAAATGTTACAAAAAAACTTCGCAAGTGGGTACAAAATTACCTATTCTGCACTTTTTTAAATAGGTATACTGAACAGCAAGGTTCTGCAATACCTTTCTTATATTTTTGGTAAATTCTATTATATTTGAAAAAAAATACCATTTCAGAAAAAAAGTTGTTTAATTTAAAACATATTCGATTAAGAGAGGTGTTTTGTCCACGGTTGGTGTTGTAACTTTGTAGGTCAAATAGGCGCGACTCGCGTAAATTTTCACTGGGTACATTAGGACTAATTTCGTATAGTGGCATTGATGTGTCAGTAATAAGCTTTCGTTTAGTATAGGTGAGTGTGACAACAAACTTCGTAAGTAAGTGTGACAACAAACTTCGTAAGTGGGTACTAAATTACCCATTGTCCTTTGTGATCTGATAACGAACGGTTTCGTGCATATTGGGCCATACGATACATTGTGTTATTGGATCGGTCCAACTCACGATTTAACTCCTACTCAGTAGCCTCCTCATGTGGAAGGCTTACCCCGGTTAGGACTCTTGCTTATCAGGCCTCACAGCTGATAGATCGATTTCCCCTGGAGGATTGCCATCCGGCGCTACTAGATGGTTTGCGCACCGTTCGGCGACAGCCAATCGGTTGTGTACTTTGGCTAATTACTGAAGGAGTTTGGAGACTATGGAAATATACTGTCTCATAAGCAGCGGGAGTGGGTGTTGACCTGTTGCCACCCGATCCCGAGTGGTATGACGGACAAAGGGCGCCCAGGTCCGCGATAAATTCTTATTGAATTACCGCTGAAGTACAACAGGTAGACGCCGCGCAAGCGACTTCGGTCTCGTAACCAATCGGGAGAAAGGAGGTATCGTGATGGTTAAGTCTAGATGGAAATATCCTGCCGAAACTGGTAGCCAGGAGGCGAGATGGCCCCACTGGTTTACCTTCCTAGTGCCTCGCCGTAAGGCGTCTGACTCTGGCAAGTTCGTGGCTTTACTGGACGGTAGGTTTGTACTGTCCCAAAGTTTGGGGGCTAACGGGCCCATGATGAGTTGGCCACGATGACCCATGTGTCCAGGGTCGGTCACACTCACGGGTCAACACCCATCCGACGGCCTCCTCGCATGGGGTGCGAGTCCTGGGTAGGACACTGGGTCAACCGGTCTCCCCTGGGAATCAAACCTCTGGCGCCCCTGGACGGTCTGCGCACCGTGCGGGGTTTGCTCCAATCGGTTGTGCTCTCCGACTAACAGTCGGGGGAGTCTGGGAACTGTACTGTTTCCTATAGAGCGGGGGTGGTTGCGTACCTTATGGCGACTGCTCTGGAATTGACCATTGGCCATCCGATCCCGGGTGAGAGGCGGGCAAAGGACGCCTTGGTCCGCGAAGATTGTACGGTCTGCGCACCGTGCGGGGTTTGCTCCAATCGGTTGTGCTCCCCGTTTCACCGCTTCATAAGGGAGAGGACCGCGCAAGCGACCTCGAACTCGGTACCAATCGAGAGACCGGAGAAATCTGGTCACAATTGGAAGTGAGGGCGCGAGTATCTCGAGCCCGCCGGGTTTACTCCTGGCTAACTCGCGGTAAGGCGTTGGACTCTCACGGGTTGTTGACGTAGCTGGACGTAGAATGTACTGTCCAAAGTCTCTACGTTCACTGCAGGGCGATAGAACGACTAATCGTTAAAACGTCCTGTGGTGACGGGCTCGCCCGTTGTAGTTGACACCGCAAGATGTCCCAAAGTATGGGAGCTAACGGGCCCATGATGAGTTGGCCATGATGACCCATGTGTTCAGGGTTGGTCACACTCACGGGTCAACACCCATCCGATGGCCTCCACGTACGGAGTGCTAACCTGGGTAGGACACTGGGTCAACCAGTCTCCCCTGGGAATCAAACCTCTGGCGCTCCTGGACGGTCTGTGCACCGAGCGGCGCAAGCCAATCGATTATGCTCTCCGACTAACAGTCAGGGGAGTCTGGGAACTGTATTGTTTCCTATAGAGCGGGGGTGGTTGTGTACCTTATGGCGACTGCTCTTGAATTGACCATTGGCCATCCGATCCTGGGTGAACAGCCGAGCAAAGGACGCCTTGGTCCGCGACAGATTCGGTTTACTCCGTTTCACCGCTTCATAAGGGAGAGGACCGCGCAAGCGACCTCGAACTCGGAACCAATCGAGAGACCGGAGAAATCTGGTCACAATTGGAAGTAAGGGCGCGAGTGTCTCGAGCCGCTGGGAAGTAATTCCTGGCTATCTCGCGGTAAGGAGTTGGTCTCTTACGGGTTGTGGCGTAGCTAGACGTCGGATTTGTAATGTCCAAAGTCTTCTACGCTCACTGCACGGTCGATAGAACAATGAATCGTTAAAACGTCCTGCGGTGACGGGTTCGCCCGTTGTGGTTGACATCTCAATATGTCCCAAAGTATTCTACGCTCACGGTCAGTTCGCCCGTTGTAGTTGAGACAACTCAAGTTGTCTTTTGTGATCCAAAATAATGTTTTTATAACAAAGTATCCTACCCTCGCTTTTCTCAAATCTAATCAGAGAATTCCTATTCGTTTCGTGTATATTGCGAATATACATGTTACTCCGCTTAATCTATGGCCACAGGAATAACTTCCAAAGCCATTCGGGAAGTCAAATCCTGACTACCGCCCGCGGCCTCCACTCCGATGGGTGGAGATGATATTCGATTAAACAATTTTTTCAAAGCTGATTGAATAATCCGCCATGCGTGTACAAATTTGATTCCGATACGGTCGCATCGACTCGCTTTCGCAACGCGACACGGATGATTCAACATTTCAGATATTTAACCCGCCTCAAATGATACTCGAATGTAATGCTTTAGAGTGAGAAATTTAGCCTTTTGTAATGAGCGAGAGCGAGACAGCGCGAGAATCTTGGAGGAATTGAAATGCTAAATTTAAGGCCCTCGTACCATTTACGCCATTCGATCACCACGCGAACTTCTGTGCTCATGATTAGAGATGGGCGTGTTTAAAATTATATTATCGATAATATTGATCTACCGAAGCCAAAGTGATGAAATACAATCGATTTAAAAAAACGGTTGCGTCACCTCAAGACTACCCAGCTAGTAGCCAAGGGCTGATTTTATCTTAATATTAATTTCATTAAAAAAAACGATAAGCGCCCTCTTTCGGATGGCGGACAAGCCCCGTTGAATTCCGTTGCGATTTCTCGGCTAAGCGCTCACAGCCGGTGTTAATATTTTATTGAAATATACGGCAGAATTCAAATATTATTAGTGTAGCTTGTGTATGAGGCATTCCAACGAATATTTCACAATGTAATTTCGGCCCAAAAAGGCATTTATGTACCAAATTTCACGCCTTTAGGCGTGACATTTGGTAGAAGTCTTTAGAAGTCCAATATTTCTAGTCCAAGATATAAACATAGAAATCCAATATTTCGAGATTGAAATATGATTAGTGCTCCCCCTGGTAGACCGATTTTAACCACAACAATATTTTCCCTACTCGTCATTTAGTTGGCCGGGAAAGTAAAAATAAATGATATACATACAGGGCATCGATTAAGACAGAGCAATATCCATCATTTCAATATTTATTTGACCGAAAACTCGGTATTCAATTCAGTAAATAGTTTCGACGGTATTCAATTTGGCAATATATAAACTCGGTATTAAATTTAGTAAATGGTTTCAACGGAATTGATTTAAAAGTCAGATTAAGTTTCTGGGCTCTCTGTTCCATAGACCACTCATATTAACCACTCGAGATAAATATATCGAAATATTGTGGCTGAATCCCATAATTTTTAAGCCAATACGTGATATTATTACTAGTAGAGCTACGAGCTGATCTACAGCTTCGTAGAATGTACGACGCATACAGTAGGGATGCTCAGAGCAATCGTTATATAATCGAGTATAGTTCAATCTACTACGAAATCGGTAGGTTAAAAGAATAGAATTACTTCGCTGATCATTTCAGTATAAATGTATAAATAAACCCTTCTGATCATTCTCGATCGTGAATAATATATTCAAGGTATAGGTGAACCCAAGTTAAAGGGCATCGCAGTCATTTTCATAAAAGCAGTTATAGCTATAGAGCAGTTTTTTTTAAATTGGTATTTCTGTACATAAAAATGTACAATGAAGACATTTTTTTTTTCTTTTCTAAGTTTTTTCTGGATTAAGAATACTATCTGATACCCGTCGAGTCGAGATCGACGGCCATTTTATTGGCAGTAATGTTTCAAAAATAAACGGAAGCATACTTCTTATTTATTTACAAATAATATTTCATTAATTCGATTACTTATTTGATCTACGATCAGGAATGTCACTAAGGTGAAACGTAGAAGAACGTAGAGAAAACGTACAGCAACAATCGAAGAGTGACGCGTACGTGATATGTTTTTTTTTAAATAATTTTTTTTAAATTTGGACCCACCACCTGTATATACACATAAATATACCAATTTTATAAAAAATATATCTATGTAATAAATATATACATTACAAGCATATACCTATATACTTATAAACACGTCATAGTAGGGTTGGTTTTAAGAGATTGTCGTATGATAATAAACCATATGGTAAATATGATAAATAAAAAATATGATAAATTATGAAAAATTTAAATAAAGAGTAGAAAAAAAATAAAAATAAAAATGCTTATCCCTGTAACCAAGTCGTACATAAGAAATAATTTTAGTGAATGATTTTCAACTCAGTTTTATTATCTAGAATAACATAATGTAAAAAAATATCCTATTTAAAAAAAAACGGTTGGGTCACTCCTACACTTTCCCGGCAAGTAGACAAACCCCCTCCCTTACCCGCGTCAACCCAAACTCCCTCGTGTGCCAATTCAAAGTATATTTGTAGTATTTCCGTGGTATACAATTCTTTCCAAATATAATATAGGATGTTCTTTAATATTTTTGTATACTTTAAATATTATTTGTGTCGTTTGTATATGAGATATTCCAACCAAAATCAAGCCGTTAAGTCTAATATTTCGAGATTAAAGTAAGACTAGCGCGCTCTCTAGTGAACCAATTTCAACAACAATTTAATATGTTGCCATGACTGAATGATGCCTGCATGTCATAATCGGATGAAGCATTTGGGCGCTATCGTAGAATACCTACACACACACAACACACACACGCACGCACACACACACATACAGACAGACAAACACACAGACAGACTTGATTCTGGAAATTGAGGGGGAGGTTGGGAGGGGGTCTATATCTCAAAAAAATAACCTTGCTTTCATATACTTTACCTCCTCATTGGTTGGTAGGTCGGTGAAGAAAAAAAAATCTTCACTTTGATGTACAGAATCACCTCTTAAAGAAAATGCGTGACCACCACCCAAACACTGGAGACTTATAATTAAAAGCTGTTCTAATAATCCAATCGAATTTGCGATATTATAGTGGATAACAACAAAATAATGTTTCCCTTTAGAAATATTCGATGTTTCTTATTCACATTCCTTTGCGGCCCCAGAGCTCTGCGGTCTGGGAGCTTCGTCATAATTGGTTTTATTACGTGATTTGAACAGAAATGCTTTAATGGCTGCAACCAAAAGTGAGCTGAATGTAGAAAGGCGGGTAGAAAAGTGAAGATACGTAACGACGTATATTATTTTACTATATTTACATATTAACCATCCGAATTCGATTTCTCACCTAGCCTAAGCATAAGAATTGATTATATATGGTATAAGATTGCTCAACTCCATAGTACGATTTAACAACCCTTCTGTACCGGCGAAATGCAGGTAGCGCTGATAGCTTTGACGGTGAAATTAAAATAATAGCATTTTATTGGGCATTGGTATTTTTTAAAGAAAAAGACTGATTGATTATAAAAACTCAATAATTTAACGTCTTCTTCTTCTTCTTAAAGTGCCATCTCCTATCGGAGGTCAAAAAACTCGGTGGTGCTTGAGTTGAACCATTCAACGAGGTTTTGTAACCAGTGGGTTCTTCTGCCAGGTCTTCGGCGGCCTTTTATCTTTCCTTGCAGGATTAATTGGAGAAGGCAGTATTTGTTACCACGCATTATGTGGCCCATGTGTTGTAATTTACCCTACTCTTTATGGTCTTCAGTAATTCCAATCCTTTATGCATTTAATTAATTAATATATTTAATTAATATATTTTCCTTTATTACATTACACTTTTTTAGGAACATAAAAGTAAAAGTAAAAGTAAAAGGTATTTATTTCCAATACAACCATACAATTGTGTAGGAATGACAGTAATTAATCTTAAATTAGTTACTCAATTTAGACAAGAGATGATATACAATATATAGTTTTAAACTTACCAATTTACGAAAACATAGACTATATGATAACAGTTTACAACAAAACAATTAACGGTAAATAATATGTATTAGATTAAATGGGTAGATACGATGCTATGTATTTTCTAAATATTTTAAGAAGTCGTTATGGGCATACATGTTGATTTTAAGCAGATAGACTCGGATGGATCTCTTGAAAATATCGATGTTTTTAATTTCTTTTAATCTTTCGGGCAATTTATTGAAAAGTTTGAGGCCTAAGTATCGACTAGTCGCCTGGAACTTGGCAGTACGTGCTATGAACGGTTGGAGATACAGGGTTTTATTCCTGGTGTCATGCCGATGTACTTCCTCGTGGGATATGGCCGAGCTCTTATTGCAATAGAATTCGCAAAGAGCTTCTTGAGCAAAAATCGCATATACGGTCAATATCCCTAGTTTTTGGAAGTGTTCACGACATGACTGCCGTGGACCAATACCTACTATCGCACGTATGGCTCTTTTCTGGAGAGTGAATACACTGTTGATGTGTGCTGCATTACCCCATAAAAGAATACCATAGCGCAGGTGTGACTCAACTAGCGCGTAATAGCTGGGGATTTAGTGCGATGTACCCTGCATTTTGTGATTAAAGGCTCATACTTGGCACAATTGTTCCTTAGGTGGTCCTGAGTGGATTTAGACCGGGAGCCATCGGCGGCCACCCCGCGGGTGGCGGGGGGAGGGGGTGGAAGTTTGATTCCGCCGCGCGTCACTTTGAGCGTTTTATCTTTCGGACTATAAGTACTTGGGCAAGTTAGATATCATTTTCGGGTAACTTAATGATAACAAATTCATTTCTGGAAGAAGAAAAATACCTATCCATAGAAAATATATGAAATAATTGGTAAAATCCAAAAATCGTTTACATCTTTTTTTTACTTATACGAAGTTTACTTTTTAACCATAAGAGTTATCCGTATGCAAAAAATATATTCTGATAGCCACACTTACTTGAATTACAGACATATATTTTTTATTCGACTGATATTGTAAAATGTGAGTGAAAAAAAATATAATTCATCGCACGGCAGACCGGCGTCTTACGTCCGTTACGTAGAGACGGCCATCGAGCCAAGTTAGATAATTACTTATCGGATTATTTAGTTTCTGCGATTGGCCAGTGAGTTAAAAACAAGAAGTACAATCGTTATTATTATTATGATAACTATATTATTATTGTTTTTACTATTTAATAAAAATAATTCATTATTCACACACCGTACTAACTGATATTTGTGCACGTACCTTAAATACCTAAGTATTAATTTGTCTGCAATCCCTACCACTTCGTTGAAAAAATAATAGTAAGTATTATATACATATGATATATGCCCATACCTACCCATACTTACTTAATTGCTAGGAGAAACTATTAAAACACTGAAAATTGGCTATTTTTTTGAATGCCTATTTTCAAATTTTTCATTTCATTTCAGGTGAAACAGGAGCAACAACCTCGCTTTTTGTGGCCCTATAAGTGAAAAATGTATGGGCTATGACTTTACAAATTTTATACCAATTTAGATGATGAATTTGTACTTTTTTAGTTTTTAAATGTATGATTAACTTTAATCTTATTATTTAACACTTTACTGACTATTTTGCATATTACCCCTAGGGTACTTTCAACAACTTTTAGTACGTTTTCGAACCTACTCGAATTATTGACTATTTCAATTATTAGGCTTCTATTTTGATTATTTAATTTTTTACTGACTATTTTAGTTAGTATGATGATTGACTCTTAGTAGGTACCCATTAAAATTATTGACTCGTTTAATTAATAAGCCTTTATTTTTGGTTGTAATAAGATTTTACAATAAATAACTTTTAGTAGGTTCCAATGTTTCTAAGATACTATTTTTCCAATCTAATAGCTTAATTATTAACAACCTATGTATGTTAAGTAAAGAGTAGTAATTAGATTTACTACCTAATACAAATATTTTGCCACGTCCAAGAGCGGTTTTTAGCCACCAATTGGACACGACGTAAATGTTATGTATGTTATATACTTAATATATCCTATCTAAACAAACATTATAATTTTTACCTAAGGCATTCGCAATATCATGATAGCAGAAGTACTTTCCAGTACCTTTGTGTTTTCCAGTACCTTTGTGCACCCACAACTCCTCAAGCTGGGTAATTGTGGTAATTTGCCTTTCTGCTGCTGCTGGTCTGCGAAGCCAGTATCCATAGTCAATAGCATAATTTTTGTCAAGCCATGAGTGACAGTATCCATCATGAGAGTGTCCATCATGCACCATCATGAGAGTGTCCACATCTTCGTGGTTACGTATCACGTAACCACGAAGAAGCGTACGCTTTGTATCACGTGTGATATTGGTTAAAATATTTGGTCCACCCATGTTGCAAACTCTTTGCCGTCGTCAGAGCAAACAATCCTTCCCTAAGGAATTGTTCATCATCAAATTGGCCTAACCTTTAGGTAGTTTCGTCGTAGCAGTGACCCGGTTCTTTGAATCTTTCCTCTGTTAATATTTTTTTATGCTTTCGTTGTTATACGTCCCAAACCATATCTACTCTTGAAACCCTGTAAGTTCTTTGCAGAGAAATGGTATACATACTGGTGTAAAAATTCTCCAAAGTCTTCCTATTTCCTGAACTCAGCATGTGGACTAATGCAGATCCATGTAGAATTTTCGCTCGTGGGGGGCGTTTGGAACGGTTGCAGTGCCAAAAATACTAGTAATCGATTTTAGTAGGTCTGACCTTGTTCTAGATCGCAATTTACCCATTGAAGAAAGTGCTGGAGGACTGGCTTGGTTTTCTTGCGCCAAGAATGAATCGAGATCTTCTACTCTGTGCTCACAGGTTGCAATATAAAGTTTGCTGAATAGACTGCAGTCTCAAAGCCTCTTATTTTTACTTTCGTTTTGCTCTCACTCTTTTTTTACGTATTTTATTAACTTGTATAATTATATTGTGTATATACTTATTGTATAATGAGACATCATTAAGTTTGGTTGGATCCAGTAAACTTTTTTTATAGTTTATGTGTAATCTTCCTTTACAAATGTTATGTATTTAGGAGCAATAGCTTTACAAGATCAAAAACTCTTTGCCGCTTTTTTCTATATTGAATACTGCATTTACAACTTCAATACATAGAAGTCTGGAGACTGTTCGACAAAAGGATTTCCTGGAGTATTTATTGTAGCTATCGGTGATTGCAGGTCTAGAATAAAGTTATTCTTATTTGCGGCAGTGTCAGAAAGATGGCTGCCGTGTTCATCTGTTGCGCTGTTCTCCGTAACAAAACATCCGGCTCAAAACTGTAAACGGTATCTACCAATTCAGGTCCAGCGAGAAGCCACTTAGTCAGGGTTTTCAGTCAAACCAATCAATTCTGTGATGTGTAAAATAATATTATGTGGCATAATGAAGAAGTAATCACAAACTATTTAGCGTAAAGATGAATGTGAGTGTCAAAATAGGTCCTAACTATGTACATCTCCTTTTAAAATTAATGTGGCACTCATTTGCTCAAGTGCTTGGTCCAAAGCCATCCCCGTAAACTTGCGATCGCTTTTTCGACCCAACTATTACACATTTTCAAAGTGCTTTAATAATTCTCCGTGCGGCAGACAAATTCTTCCACTGTTTACTACTGAACTGAGTGGATGGACCAAAACGTCACCAAAGGAGCGGGCACTGTTTGCTCAAAAGAGCGAGTAGTGCCCGCGCCGCTCTGCAGCTTGACGAACTTATCAACGCATTATAACGTATGGTAAAATGCCCTCCCTTATGTAATTAAGTAGGTATGGGTAGGTATGTACTTGTATATACTACTTGCTATTATTTTTTCGACGAAATAGTGGGGATTACAGAAAAAAATAATACTTACGTAAGTATTTAAGGTATGTTAAGCACAAGTAATTAGGTACGGTGTGTGAATGATTAATTATTTTTATTAAATAGAAAAAACAATAATAATATAATTATCATACTAATTATTACCATTGTACTTGTTATTTTCAACTCACTAACCTATCGCAGTAACTAAATAATCCTATAAGTACTTATCTAACTTCGCTCGATGCCCGTAACTTAGCAGGCGTAATACACCGGTCTGCCGTGCGATGAATTATATTTTTTTCACTCACTTTTTACCATGGCAGTCCAATAAAATATATATTGGTGTAATTAAGATAAGTGTGACTTTCGGAATATATTTTTTGAAACCCGATACCTCTTATGGTTAAAAAATAAACTTTGAATATGTAAAAGAAATATGTGAATGATTTTTGGATGTTACCAATTATTTCATATTTTTTCTATGGACCGGTATTTTTTTTTCTTCTAGAAATGAATTCCTTATCATTGAGTTACCCAGAAATGATATCCCACTTGCCCTAGTACCTATAGTCCGAGAGATATAGGGCTCAAAGTGACGCGCGGCGGAATCAAACTTCCACCCCCTCCCCCCGCCACCCGCAGGGTGGCCCCTAATGGCTCCCGGTCTAAATCCACTCAGGACCACCTAAGGAACACTTGTTCCAAGTATGAGCCTTTAATCACAAAATGCAAGGTTCCCATACAAACTGTTGCACTAAATCCCCAGCTATAATAGGCCGATATTACTTCAGTTCTCTCCAAACAATTTCTGATGCGTAATAGAGCATAGCAGGCTGACGAAAGTTTTGACTTAACATGCTCTATATGTAGATTCCATTCTTTGCAGCACCATCTCATTTGTGACTATCTATCCATATTTTCAGTATTCTCCTGTAAATCCACATTTCGAAAGCTTCTATTTTTTTGCACAAAGTCTAAAGTCCACGCTTCTACTCCGTACAGGAGGACTGAAAATATGTAACACCGCACCAGGCGGCATCTAGTGGAGAGTTTGATACTACGGTTGCAAAAGATTTGGCCCATTTTGATAAACGCAGTTCTAGCTTGTTCGATCTGACTTTTACACTATGGTCTTTAATAATTTAACTAATGATACAAATAATAGCATTTAATTATTAGTGCCATCTATCGCATTTTTATATAGGCTAATTACATCAAATAAATAATTTTGAGAAATAGAGTGACATTTAAAATATTGAGGGATAGAAGCCAGTTTACCTGAACTTTAAAGTATGTAATTGTTACATATTGAAACCTGTATTCCAAATTTTAAAAAACAACAGCTTTATATAAGTAAAAATAAAATAATAAGAGGTATGATTTAAAAATTCCTTTGTTATTATACTATTATTTTATTTCGAGACACGATACCATATAGACATGGTTAGTGCGCCGTCATACTGTTATACCATGAACGCCGCCATATTGAATATAAGAGAAGATTAATCATTTTTTGGAACTTTCAGTGTCATCTTCACGTTGCGTTTCGTAGTAGAATCTTAGCTGCCAAATTGTAGTATGACATTATAAATAGGATAGAAAACGAATTTACCGCGTGAAATTTGTAGGACCCGACGTTTCGGTGACGTTGCAGCCGCCGTTGTCTAGGGTAAACTGAAGAGCTGTCAGTCCGTTGTTTTGCGGGTAGGCCGCAAACCGCTGCCGCCACTGCGTAGGTTATAACGGTGGTGGGGGGCCGGGCTCGGAGCGCGGGAATTTTTAAAATCCGTCTTGCACACAACACTCACTGTATCCTGTTTTACGTCTTTGCGTTCGGCGTTCGGAGCCCGGCCCCCCACCACCGTTATAACCTACGCAGTGGCGGCAGCGGTTTGCGGCCTACCCGCAAAACAACGGACTGACAGGGCAGGAGGCCCAGGGCGGTTTACACGAACTCAGTCGCATAGGTGGTAGATATTGCAGCTGCAGAGACTGTATAAGGCTGGTGATATTATATTAGCCGTTACTTATCAGGCAGGATTATTTTAACAGGTTTTTATTTTCGCTGTCAATAAGCTATAACTAAAAGGAAAATATCTTCATCGGAGGACCTTCAGTGCTGCAGAGCCCTATTTTACATCTGCCGACACCACTCTAGACTCTCCAAATCGCTTGGTTAGGACATGCACCTCTTTACTTTTATTGATTGACTTAAGGCAGGGTAAGGCATCGACTTCAGAGTCAATTTTGATTAAAGCACATAGGTATAAAGAATAGCAATATAAGCTAAATAATAATAAATTAATAGTTAAAAAAAACACTAAAAACACGTTTTATATAGGCACTTATGTCAATATATACACTATTTACACTCAATATTTACAAGTCAATATATAATAGGTTTGTTATAACCTTGAAACTGGATCGTGTTCAAAGTCCATTACGTGACCTTTCTCACAAGTGTAAACACGACTATGATACGATATTCCATCATGGAATGCCAGTGCCTATCTTCCGGCTTCATCATCAGACCTTGAAACCTAATCGTGGTCAAAGTTCATTCCAAGACTTTTCTAGCAAGTCCAAACACAGCAGCCAGCTATCATACGATGTAGTTCTGATGATCATGAAGTTCCAGTTCATATCTTCCGACTCCATCATCAGATCAGTTCGACAGTACCATATTATTGTATTGTCATCAGAACTACATACAGCTGCCAATTTTCATTACGCTACGATCCTTGGAAGATGGTTAAATTAGTTACCTTAGATTCCATTACATAGTTACATACAGGTCGACCTAATAAAAGCGTGTTAAAAATCGACGAAAACATTATCAGACTTGTAATTAAGACTCAAATTAATCCTATCCCAAAACAAAAACCCCAAAAAGAAAAAAAAAGATAATATATTTTCAATACGTGATTTAGCACAAGTCAGAATCTACACAAATAAGACATGTATGAAAAATTATATAGATGATTTCTTTCATAGCCGTATCAATTATATTATTTGCGTTTTTGCATGCGGACTCGTCTACGTGTAATTTCGAATTGAAAATAATGGAAATCGCATGAATTATTCGCGTTTTAGAAACGGCATATAGGGGATTATATAGCTATGCGGGGATTATGTAGCTATGGGCGCTAAAACTCGTTCCGCCCTAATTCCTTGAATGAGGAATGAAAACTCGTTTTATGTGCGATTATACGTTTTATAAACGTTAGTATAAGAACTGTTTATTTCATGAAACTGTAAAAAATGCATTTTTCAATGTCGGTAAACTTTTAAATGGTGTCGATTTTTACGCGTCTTTAGTTTTGATTTTATTTAAATGATATATTTTGTTTGTTAACTTTCTCATAGAATAACAATAATGCACTTCAGTATTCAACTAATAAATGTTTAACCTCAGGCATTCATAGGATAGTAAATTAGTTTTGAATAAATAGGTTTTGCAAATATTTTATCATGTATTTACCATTTGTAGTTTACTGTAATATTAAATAAATAAATATATAAATTAGCAATCCGTTAGGTTTTATTTACTCTATTATTTACTTATTAACGTGATCACGTTATTTACATTATAATTTATTAGTGCTAGCGTTGTAAACTGTTCATATGATAATAATTTAGTTGTGTACAAACAGATTTCGCAAATACTTTATCATGTATTTAATTTTACCATCTGTATGTTTTGTATTGTAAGGGCTCGTTTAGGCACACGAGAACCGTGCGGTTTGAACCGCAAAATTTGGTTATATGTTCAGATAACAGATATCGTCAGTTTAAAGATGGAATTCAAAGATGCAATACTATGTTTGATTTTGCTCAAAAATAAAGAAAAGGCGGTATTGGGTCTATCCAATATTAAGTAATCGACACGTAAATGACCAATTCGTAACCCTATATTCCAAATTAAGAATATTTGGGGAAGTAATCTTCGATTTTTTTAAGAATGTCAATAAAATATTTTGACCAACTAATTAAATAAGCCAGGGAAGATATCTCAAGTTCTGAAACCCATATGAAACCAAGCGTGTGATCCCATATTGCAGGTATTATATCCACTTCTTCAGTGAACCATTCAGTGTCGAAGCAATCCATTGCGAACTCTTGTTCTCTTGGGGTTCGAACCGCGCGGTTCCCGTAACGCAACTCCATAGTAATGCGGCCTACACACGATGAAGCCCGGTCGAACGTATCTGGACTGAAGGCGCGGCCGGATTTGGCCGGACGTGTGTAGAGGCGTCGGACTTGCCTCTCAGCCCATCAGTCCTTTTAGTTCATCTGTACAAGGATGACGGACACAGACGCTCTGACTTTAATGGAAATTTCTCAAAAGAAGAAAATAAATAAAAACCGCGATGAATGGACTAAGGATTTGCTTAGAAAGAGACGGATATTAACCAATATCAATTTATTGACTGATTTAAAATTGAAACCGAAAATTTGCAACTACCTACGTATGGACGAAGAAGCATAGAAAAACACTATTTCCTTCCTCAGCGTATGAAATATGCCTTAAGTACTCGTCGTGATGACGCGGCGACGCTTTCCCATTGAGAGTAGATATGATGAGTAGACATGATAATAAACAGCCACCGAAAATTATGTGCCAAGCGTATTTTTGAGAATGAATTTGGCATATTAGCAACTAGATTTCAAATACTTCATTCACAGGTTATTGTGGAGCCCGAAAGAATTGATTCCATAGTACTGGCCATAGTATTTTATAGTAAGTGTGTAGTATATTCAACAGAATTGTGCATAGTAATGGCCATAGTGTTCCATAGTAAGTGCGTACTGAGCACTGCTGTGCGCGTAACTGGCGGCCGCACGCTACACACACACCGGCCCGGCCTGCGGCCCCCACGGCCATCCGGCCATCGAAAAATATTTCATTCGATGAGAGGCCGCCTCCGCCCGCACCTTCAGTCCTTGATTTCCTGCTACACACGTCGGGTTTGGACTGACGGGTTTGACGGGGAGCTAATGGGCCCATGATGAGGTGGCCACAATGACCCATGTGTTCAGGGTCGGTCACACTCACGGGTCAACACCCATCCGATGGCCTCCACGCATGGGGTGCGAGCCTGGGTAGGACACTGGGTCAACCAGTCTCCCCTGGGAATCAATCCTCTGGCGCTCCTGGACGGTCTGCGCACCGAGCGGCGCAAGCCAATCGATTGTGCTCACCGACCAACAATCGGGGGAGTCTGGGAACCGTATTGTTTCCTATAGAGCGGGGATAGTTGTTTACCTTACGGCGACTGCTCTTGAAATGACCATTGGCCATCCGATCCCGGTTCAGAGTCGGGCAAAGGACGCCTTGGTCCGCGATAGATTCGGTGCACTCCGTTTCACGGCTTCGTAAGGGAGAGGACCGCGCAAGCGACCTCGAAATCGGAACCAATCGAGAGACCGGAGAAATCTGGTCACAATTGGAAGTGAGGGCGCGAGTATCTCGAGCCCGCCGGATTTATTCCTGGCTCACTCGCGGTAAGGCGTTGGACTCTCACGGGTTGTGACGTAGCTGGACGTAGGATTGTACTGTCCAAAGTCTTCTACGTTCACTGCAGGGCGACAGAACGACTAATCGTTAAAACGTCCTGTGGTGACGGGCTCGCCCGTTGTAGTCGACACCGCAAGATGACGGGTTTGACAGGACAGTCCAGGCCTCTCCGGCCGCCTCATCGTGTATATTATTTTTTTTTTTATTTGTTGAGTGGGGCTTTTCTAAGGTCTTTATGAGCCTTGTAACACTGCGACCATTGCTGATCTATTGTGCTCGCCACCTACTATAGTTCTGCGCTAAGCCCCGTGTCATTCAAGAACCGCAGCAGGCTTTTGGCGCCAGATTGTTTTACCTCCTCAGGTTGGAGGTAGTGACCACCCAGGTGGTTGTATCTTTTACGCATCAGCGGGCCACACTCGCACTTGAGGTGCTGGGGAGTTTCCTCTGCCCCTTGGCAGAACCTGCACATTTTTGGGTCTTTGAGCTTGAGGTTGAACATGTGTTTGTTCAGGCCACAATGCCCCGTGAGCGCCCTTACCAGTATGCGTAGATTGTTCCTATTTAGCGATAGGGCCTCACGGGCCGTCTTACGGTCGTAAGGCTTAATAAGCGCTTTGGAATGATTCAACCCTGGCGTGTTGTTCCAGTGGTTGACGGATTGTTCTAAACACATTTGTTTGAGCATTAGGTTTGCAAGGCTTTTTGGTACGCCACAGCAAGGTTCAGGGCCGTATAACGTTCCCTTTGCTCCCGTCCTAGCAAGTTCGTCGGCTTTTTCATTTCCCTCGATTCCTGCATGGCCGGGAACCCATCTCAGTATTACCCTGTTCTTTTCGCCCAGGGAATTCAGTAGTGATATGCAGTTTTGCACTAGCTTTGAATTAATGGTATTCGAGCCTAGTGCCATAAGAGCTGCTTTGCTATCCGAGTGGATATAGATACGGTGGTTGGCGTAGTCCTTTTGGAGGTTGATATCCGCACATTCAATAATGGCGTAAACCTCCGCTTGGAATATGGAGGCGTATTTTCCCAAGTTTACACTTCTTTGGTCGCTCTCCATATATACCACAGCCTACATCAAGTCCCGATTTGGACCCATCAGTATACCATTTAAGGCTACCGGCCTCCCATTGCAGTTGGCTTTTTAGCCAGTCGTCTCTGGGCGGCAGTTCCACTGTAAAAAGTTTTCCAAAGTTTAGGAGTGGGAGCATGGTGTCTGATACCATGTTGAGGGTTGGATTTTCACTGACTGAGTCAAGAACTGATCTTAGTGCTTGTGAGATCCAGTTTACCTTCTCTCGGGCAGATAGCCTGTACATGCTGGCTTTCGCCACCTGTTGCAAATGAATGTGTAGGGGCGGTAAGTTCAGCAGTGCATCTAGAGCTGCTCCAGGAGTGGAGGACATTGCGCCAGTTGTCATGAGGCACGCCGTCCTTTGGATATTGTTTAGTTTGGTAATCACAGTTTTCTGGTTGGCTTTGTTGCACCATACCACCGAGGCGTACGAGATTATCGGCCTCACAATGGCAGTGTATAGCCAGTGGGAGATCTTGGGGTTAAGGCCCCAGTTTTTCCCCGCCAGTCTTCTGCTTATACCCAAAGGACTTTTAGCTTTTTGAATTGTTTTATCTAGGTGGCTGTTCCAGGTGAGTCTTTGGTCGAGCGTGACTCCCAGATACTTTACTTCCTTGGAGAAAGGAATCTGCCTGTGGTTTAAGATTGGCATTTTTAGTCCACCTAGTTGATGTTTGTTGGTAAATGGCACGAGGACGGTCGTATCGGCGTTGACCGATAATTCGTTCTCTCTGCACCAATTGCTAACGATTGTTAACGCTTTTTGCATTATGTGTGAGATCGTGTTTTGGCAGAAGCCCCGGACAATGACTACTAGGTCATCAGCATAGCCCTGTGTGTCTATCCTGGCCTCTGCCATCCTATGCAGGAGTTGATCTATTGCAAGAGTCCATAGTAGGGGCGAGAGTACGCCTCCCTGCGGGCAGCCTCTTGTAGTGGTGACTTCAAGGTTTGTTCCGTGAAGAGCTACCTTGGCCGTGCGGTTTGAGAGCATCGCTTTCACCCATCTGGTTGTGGTGTTGTCAACTTGTTTTGACTCTAGCCCCTTCACCAGTGATTTAATTGGGGTTTTGTCGAAGGCGCCCTCAATGTCTAAAAATGCGCATACTGCGATTTGTTTGTCTTCCAACGCCTTTTCCACTCTGTCTACTAGGTAGAGCAGAGCGGTTTCCGTGGATTTGCCTCTGCGGTAGGCGTGTTGGTTACAGCTGATAGGGTTGACCGTTAGGATTTTTTCCCTGATATAGCTATCCAGTATCTTTTCCATCGCTTTCAGTAGAAAGGATGTTAGGCTAATTGGCCTGAAGGACTTTGACAGTGCGTAGTCCTTCCTGCCAGCCTTGGGTATGAATAGCACTTTGACCTTGGTCCATTCTTCTGGTATATGTCCCCAGGCATAGCTTGCTCTGAAGATTTTAACCAGATACGGGGTTAGAATGTCGATACCCTGTTGCAAAAGCACGGGCATGATTCCGTCGTCCCCGCATGATTTGTAAGGTTTAAAGGATTTTACGGCCCATTTAACTTGATCGGGCCTTATGATTCTAGCAGCCCTACTCCAGTCCTCGTTTCGAGGTCTGTATGGAGCAGTGGCGGCGTTGCTAGTTGTCACAGCACCTGGGAAGTGGGTCGATATTAGTTCCTCCAAAGTTTCCTTTTCATTTGTTGTAAAGGTTCCGTTTGGTTTTTTCAGAAGACCAATTTGGTTAGGTTTGTCCTTTGCGAGCAGTCTATGTACTCTGGCTCCTTGAGGCGTTTCCACTATGTCCTCGCAGAAGCTTTTCCATGTTGCTCTTTCGGCTCTCCTAATTTCTTTGTTGTACTCGGTTAAGGCTTTTTTGTATTCCTCCCAGTTGAGAGTTTGTTTAGCCTTATTAAATAGTTTCCGGGTTTCCTTCCGTAGTTTGTCCAACTTCGGGTTCCACCATGGAACTTTTCTTTTGGAGATCTTTGTCTTGAGTGGGCAGCTTTCCTCATAGGAGTTTATAATGCCTTTTGTGGTATCCGCCACGGCCAATTCTAGACTCTCGCGTGTTTTTATATTTTTTTGTATTGTTTCAAGGTTAAGCCTTAGTGTGGTACGGTAAGCGTCCCAGTCGGTGGCTTTAGGATTCCTGAAAGTTGTGGTTTGACAGTCTACGGTGTTTAGTAGTTTAAAGGTTATTTGTCTGTGATCAGACATTGAAGTGTCATCCCTGACATGCCAGTTTTTTATGTGTCTGGCTAGATTTTTAGAGGCAAAAGTAATGTCTAAAACTTCCTGTCTTGCACTTGTCACAAAGGTCGGCATGCAGCCTTTGTTTAATAGGCATAGGCAGTTGGTTGTGATAAAATCATTAAGTAACTCACCTCTATTGTTGATGTCTGAGCTCCCCCACGCGGTGTGGTGTGCGTTTGCATCACATCCAACCAGTAACTCAGCCTTTTGGGTACGGGCGTACTCCACCAGGTTTGCCAGCTCTTCGGTTGGATTTTGTTTCTCTCCAGATAGATAGGCTGAGCATAAGATGACTCTGGATCCATTCCATCCTTTGAGATTTATATACGCTGCTGACAGGTCATTAGTACATCGCTCTGTAACAGGCAGGAAGTTAATGTTTTTCTTGAACACTATGCATGCTCTGGGTTTTTTCCCTCCCGGGTACGAGAGGATTCTACCCGCAGCGTTTAGGCCCTGGATAGTTAAGTTATTTACCCAGGGTTCTTGTACGAGGGCGATGTCGATTTCTCCTTTGGTGAAGCAACACTCCGTCACTGCGCTGGCAGCAGTGGCGTGGTGGAGGTTGATCTGGAGAATCCTCGTAGAGTTGCCTATGTTCGCCATCAGTGATCCATAGGGGTTGTGGGCTCTGTCGCAGGCTTTTCCCTCTCCAATGGAGGACGAGACCGTCCATGTTTGGATTGGGATGTGCCTTGCTCATTCCCGGGTTTTTCCCCCTTTTTAGGCGCTCCTGTACTCTCGTCAGCAGGAGAAGGCCGATTTGCCGGCTCTTTCTTTCGCTGTATGGGAGCAGGCGTTTGTCTGCCTTTGTTGGAGTAGGACGGGATAGCCCTGTTTCCTGGGGGATTCGTGGGCTCACCCCTGATTTTCAAAGAAATCTTTCCAAAACCAAGGGTGGCCCTGTAGTCGGTTTTCCGAAGGGTCTCCAAAGAGGGCTCGTCAATTGAGAAGGTCACGTGGTGTCCATTCTTTTCCTCCCTGCTGTTGAGTATTTTCCAGTATTCTGGAGATATGCCTTCGTTCTGGTTTGTCAGCAGACTTAGGGCGTCCTTTATGTTCGCCGCCTCGCTGCTGGGGAAGAACGTTGTGCAAACTAGTGGCTTGGGCATTTCGCTTTCCGTCATGATAGACAGCTTTGCCTCGGGCCATGGTTTGAGGTTTGGGATTACTCCCACAAGCCAATCCTGGCTCTTCTGATTTTCACATGTGATCAGGACCCAGCCAGGCCTGTGAGTGAAACCCAGAAATTTTGGGCCCGAGCCTCTGACAGTGATGTTTTTAATCACGTTCAGTAGCGAGCGGTGCACCAAATGCATTTGGTTTTCTTCCATCGGGCTTTCATTTTTTATTCCCACACGTGAAGAACCCACCACCTCCCTGAAGTTTGGCTTGATGCCTTCTTCTGGGTATATCTTAGGAGCCTTTTTTGAGTTTTCCCTTGGCGACTCCTCCTCCGACCGTGTGCGTTTGGACGCCCTTTGGTCATCAGATATGGGAGTGCTCTGATGGGTCAGGCTCTTAATATCTTTCCAGGGCCTGAGGCATGCTACCGAGGCTTCTCTAGCACTCACGTTTGCTGCCCTCAGCATCCTGAAACGTTTTCGAGCAGCACCGGACAACTTTGTCCTGTGCTTCTCGTGTGTCTCAGTGTCTTGGTCCTTTTCTTTGGGCATAGCAGAGTCGTTTCCTATTCTGTCTGCACCTTTGCTTGTCCCTGCGACAGCTGAGATTTTTTCGGGCAAAGAGTCGGTTTGAGTCGTGCTCCATGGCTCCGAACTGTTTCCTTCCCGGACGGTACCGTCCTGGTCGAAATTTAGTCCATCGCACCCCCTCATCGTGTATAGGGCCTATTACAGAAGAGTGCGGGCGCCGTGCAATTCTAGTTTCTGGCGGTTGAGTGGCGGCTATCGCGCGGTTTGACGAAACGCTCGATGACGTCTGAACGATTATTTCAACACCCATGTAAATAAGGCCCTCGCGGGAACCGCGCGTTTATCGCGGTTTCTGAAAGCGGGCTAAATTTTAATAAATATCATCGATCTATATGTGATGTCAACAAGCAAACATTTCAGTACACGAAAACAACTCAATAACTCCATTAACGAGATGTTTCTTTAGTTGTGGAAATAAGAAAGAAAAACAAAAATATTCGAAATGGGACGAATAAAATGAACAGCTTTGGATTCTGAGTAGTTCGAGGCCCAAATCCGCGCTAAATTTCCTTCCTTTTTCGGCTTTCGTCCTTACTTTTGGCACGAAATTCATTGCACATGTTGGAGCACGCCATCAGTGTCAGTCACTCCACAAAGTGAATATATTTCACATGCAAAGGACGCGCTACGGCGAGCGGAAAATACTTTATTAGATGGGTGTGCGGCGGCGCGCCGCCGCAGTACCCGCCCAGCTTTATTTATTCATCAACCGCGCTTCGGCGGGCGGCTCGACGTCGCGCTACGCTTCTTCTATCGCCGAAAAAAGCGCCGTAATCATCCGCATTATGCTTTATTATCCCGTCGTAACTTTAAACACACCGACGACGTTAACTAAGAAATTTTGTACCTTGCTTTATTCGCTACTTCGCTTTTGCCCGCGGCTTTGTTCGCTTTATTATCCCCTCTGAATTCAGAGTATGACAATGTAAAATAACGAATATATCCTGATGGTTGACATTTGCCAATGGGCGTAATTTTTATTTTTATACCAAGAACTTCTGTTATAATTTAATTTTTAGTATTGATTCATACTTTCCACTGTTTGAATCTACAAGGTATACATGCATATAATTATGTAGTTACCTTCCGTCGCTGTAATAACCTAAATAACCTCAGAGAACACATATTTGAACAAAGTATTACTGTAAATTATTTAAACGAAGTAATTTTAACTTATACCAAGAACTTCTGTTGTAATTTTACTATTAGTTTTGATTTACTATTTGCACTGTTTGAATTTACAAGGTATATCCATGCATATAATTATGTAGTTATCTTTCGTCGCTGTAATAACTTAAATAACCTAATAAGACACATATTTGAACATAGTATTACTGTCAATTATTGATACAAAGTACTTTAACTTATACCAAGAACTTCTGTTGTAATTTTATTATTGGTATTGATTTATTGTTTGCACTGTTTGAATCTCAAAGGTATTTACATACATGGGTATAATTATGCAGTTACCTTCCGTTGCTGTAGATATATACTTCCTAAATAACCACAGAAGTCACATGTTTAAACCGTTATTTTAGTGATCAAATGTACGTCTCAAATGTACGTATATCATTGGAGACTCACATTCTCTCTAGAAAATTATAATTTACCATACCTCGTTTCCGAATATAGTTAATTGTGAAACGTGAAACAGACCAATCATTGAATTAATATTATATTAAATTGCGCGGGAATACATGCTGTCAGTCCCATCAGTACCTCACATATATCTACAATGCACGAATCACAGTAAATTAACTGTGTAAAAAAACAGGTAATTTGCAGCCGTCAAAAATTCCCCGTCATGTGACTGGCGCTGTGCATTTTGCGTCCGGTGTAATGATCTGAAAATCATCACATGATCGCTTAGCAGCTCTAAGCTAATCGAAAATAGATTAATCGAATTTAAAATTAAATTGTACTTGAAAAAGATCATAGTGACATCTAGCGATTTAATTAGGAACTAAACTTGACAGATGAAGAATGTCAGTTGCTAAACTATAGAGTGCAGTGCCAGCGTCACATAAATAAAGGGGTTTTGAGTGGTTTTTGAGAGTTAAGGACATCATTAGGGGTTTAAAGATAGACAATCAGGAATATTTGGCAAGAAATTAGCGTATTTTGAGATTTTTACGAAAAATCGACGTAAAATTCAACGATTGACAAATAGACAATAGAAGCATGTTTATGGTCTTAAAAAGTCGACCGATTGGTTTTTCAAAGAAATATAAAAAGGGGTTCATTAAATAGTAGGAATTATGGGAGAATTAATAGCAATATTGATAAAGTCATTTGAAGAACATTTAATTTATTATTAAGAGAAATTGGAAAACATAATCGACATCGATGGAAGAAAGCCGAATCGATGATGTCCAAAGAATTTTTCACCAAATAATTGCCAGTCAAAATAAAATTTAATAGTTAAAATGAGGAAATTTAGAAACACGTAATTAAAATAGAGGAATTACTAGATAAAAATACTATCAATAAATAAAATTGAAATAAAATAGTTATATTATTTCGCTTTCAAATGTGAAAGCGGAAACGACGCGCAAGAAAGGCGGCAAGGTTAAGTCAAAGTATGATGATTTCCCGCCGAATATGAAACATCAATTTCTCATAATACGTAAAATAAATACTTAAAATCATTTGTAGAATTAGAAGCACGAATTATCGTTAAGAAATTCGTTTGTTAGCAATGTGGCAGAGCGTTATTTAACGAAAAAATAGATAAATCAGATCGTTTTATGATTGATTAGTCAATAGTTGTGGGTTAAATTATCAAAAAAAGGTCACATCGATAAGGGTGTTATAAAAGGGATGGACGTTTTGCTTCCGGCATCCATTAAGAAATTTTAGTTGCACGCACAAAAGCTGCGAAAGTTTGGGAAAGAAAAGTATATTTTGGTGCTCAGATGTAAGAATAAACAGTTTAAAATAAGGGCACTGAGATGCTGTGCAGCATCTTAGTGCCCAGTTCATTTAAATTCGTATAAAGTGTACAGATCGAATATCACAGAAACGCTTTATCGCAATCGCCATTGATGCGCTTTTTACAAGGACACTAAAAAACGAACAAATAATAGAAATCCAGTGCTAAAAATGTGAATCGAGAGAGCTACGCGGGTTGGCATGTAAAAAAATCCAACATTTCATATAAAATAGAAGTACGAGATTTCGTCGGGGTGCAATACGAAAATTATATCCAAGATGGCGAACGAATCAAACTGAAACGTCAGATTGAGATCACAACATTGCGAACGTCCTTCGGAGGTGTATAAATTAGCGTCGAAATAAGGGAAAAACATTGATGAGAATGCAGTAACGGCTTGAAAATTGCAGTACGATAGTAAGCGGCTGGGGTTTCTAAAGAGACATTCTTCTTGGTGATGGCAGATTTCTAGAAAGGCGACACGCATCGAAGAAATTGACATTAGTTATAAGTGCATAATGTGAATGCAGCTGTAAATACGGGAAGTATAGCCGAGAGTCATTGTCGGCAAAGATGTACTAAAAATATGTAAGTTTATTTTGCCGAAGCTGGCGTTATTTAATTATTTGGGCCGAAGCTAGCAAACAAATATTGTCATTGTTGTATATTTTTTTGGGGTTATAAATATTCGAGTTTTGTGGGTTTGTTGGAATTATTAGAAATGTTAAGTAGTTGTAACGTAAATGCGTGATTTCTACATATTTGCACGTTAACTAAAAATGAGGCATTTAACATCGATTGATATGAATAGTCGTTGACAGTTCTACGAGGTAAACCTCTAGTCAGACTATTATTTAATTTGGAAGAGAGTTAGCCTTTGCTAACTCCATGATTTAGACATCAGCCATTATATAAATGTGCTTTTAATTTGGGAACTAGTTAAGGAAACATTCGAATTATACTGAATGTTAGAATAAGATTAAAGATAAGGAAATTGTAGATTATATTAAGGTTTTTTGTTTTGACTGATCGATGGGGTTTCAAGGATAACGGGGAGGGAATAGTATTAATAGAAATAATAGAACGAAAACCATATGGACATTCAGTGGACTGAATGGTAACCAGGTCGTAGTTTATATCGGGCATTAGCGACTGCGGTCATTTAAATTCATTATATCACTGGAACGCCATCGACTAGTTGACAGTGTGTTAGTTTATAAGTAATTTTATTGTTGTATGTAAACATTACGATTCATGTTTCAATATAAATTGACATTGAACACATTTAAATAAATAAAGGATTAGAACCCAATTATCGAATTTTGGTGCATCGTATTAAACACATGCCATTCGTATTAATATTAGTATTTACTAACAATCGATCGAAAATATTATGGTATCCAATTATAATGGCACCCAACTGGTGGGGCCTAAAGAAAAAATCTAGCTTACATATGCCGTCCCAACGTGTGGGGCCTTGATAGATTCTAAATAAAATAAATAGTAAATTATTTTCGATCGATCGTAATTTGGGCATTTAATAAATAAGAAATATAGAAACATGAATCGTGTGATATAACTGTATATTTAGCATTGCGAATTGTTGATATATTGTATATGTGTGTTGTTTTCTAGAAATCTGCCTATATACATAATTTAACGTTTATTGTACATTATGTACACATATTGACTGCAATCGTCGTAATTGAATCGGTGATTAAAATAGTACCTCGGGAATAAGAATAGTTTAAAAATAAAATAAACAATTTTGATTGGAAATAGATTTTATTAAGAATTAGGCTGGAATTAAAATAAATTAAAATAATTGTAATCAGGACGCCGCGGATAATAACCTTTGGTACAATAGCAATCGTCAACCTTTTGCTTTGAATAAAATATAATAAATTAAATTCGTTTAATTAAAAATAAAATAAATTGAATTAGTTTTGAATCAAAATAAAATAAATTAATTAAATTCGTTTAATCAATAATAAAATAAAATAAAATAAATTCGTTTAAATAAAAAAATAAAATAAATTAAATTTATTTTGAATCAAAATAAAAATAAATAAAATAAATTAATTTAATTTATTTAAATTAGAATAAAATAAATTAAATACGACAAATAAATTAAGAATAGACATAGATATCATAATGTCTCAAACAGCTTCGTCATCGAAAAAACGAAGGCTGGAGAGAGATATATCTCGAATAAAATACGAATAGAGAACTCGATGGCTGGGAGGGGGTCGTCGGTTCGCATTTTTAATAATACCCTAAATAGTAATGATATGGATCAGAGACCTTATATTTATGTAAGGTTAAATAATTTTAAATTAAAAGCATTAATAGATACAGGATCTTCTGTTAATATAATAGGGAGAAAATATATAACATTATTTCAGGGTTGTGCGTTTGATAACAAATGCAATAATATACAATTGATGTCGGCGGATGGTACGATACAGAATATTATAGGAGAATTAGACATAGATATCAAATATGAGGACGTTTGCCGACGTTTAAAATACATACTTAGTAAATACATACTTAAAATACTTACTTATATATAAAATCGGAAGGTAAAGCCATAGGGCGATGCCACATAAAAGATATGGTAAAAATTAGTAAGGGGTGATTAAAGAACCTTACGTTTCTATCGGTTGAGTGATTAGATATAGAAGCTCAATAAATTATTGGGAGTATTAAAAAAACTCACGGTTTTTTGATGGTATGTTTTGTGGTTGTCATAGCATTATAATATTATTATATTGGCTGTCATGGCGGTTATTATTATTTTATTGAGAGAATAACCGGCAGATTATTTTGAATATCAGAGTTATTGATTGTAGCGGGGTGTGTGTTCTTGTGTATGTATTGTATTATTATTATACTAAGATAATAAATTATTTTAACACGATATATCAAACATTGGATTTCATCATTTTTCAAGTTATAAATTACATTACAGATAATATCATTTTCCTGTTCCTTACTAGTAATAGATACTATCCTATCCATCATCCTATCACCATTCCTATCCTACCATTCTATCATACACTACCTATCCTATCACATTCCTTATTTCTATTCTATTACCAAAGTCTAAATAGCAACAAATCATTAATGCCATACACCAAAAGCAGTATACTATAAATCAGAAATATTTTAATTACAATACATATTAGCTTACACATTTAGTTGAGCAGTATAGTTTAATTTTTTCACATTAGAATCACACATTATTTTGCGTATATATATAGCATACAGTTACATTTTACTAAACATATTATCCATTTGATACGTATATGTATGGAAGAATGCACCTCGTGAAATCGTTGGGTTGTAAAATATTGTTAATAAGCTGACAGTTTTTTTTTCATTTGGGTATCTAGGGGAGTGATATTGTTTTGCAAAATTGGGAAAAGAGTTATAACAAGGAGAGCGTTGTGTTGTTTGAATCTCTTCGTTTTAAGCAACAAGTATTCCTTTCCTATCCTATCCTATCTTATCCTAAATCCTATCCTAATCACCTACAACTTGTTGTCCAATCATTCCTACCTAAAGCGAAGAAATACAAGCGAACACGATTAGGAATCTCATTAGTGTAATAAGTTTTTGTTGTTGAACTAAATGGCAAAGCAGTATCGGGATACGATTATTATATTGGAGAGAAGATTCCAAAGTATTATTAGTGAAGTCGATGGATTATTGTTATTGATAAAGTTGGTTGATCGTTATATTATGGAGGCTGTATAGGGCCAGATTAAAATCATTATTATAATTATTATAAAATATATTTTTGGAATTGAGTTATAGTGCTATATAGAAAGCGACTATAAGATGAATGAAGAGTCATATTAATATTGTTATTTAGTATAGAATGTTTGGTGGTATTGTCGACGTCTCGCTATTTAGAGCGGGATGAAGAATTTAGAATCGAAAAATAGCGCTAATTTTTAGAGCGACTATAATATTATGGGAATTTTTATCTGAAGTGGGCGGTCTTCGGAGTTGGAGCCACTGCTCGGGTCCATGGTTTTGTTTTGTATTTGGTAACTTGCGAGGGAGTATATATCGAGGTCTCGGCAAGGTTGAGGTCGCACCTCAACGCGTGACCCTGATCAGGTCTACGCTTTTGGACGAGTTGACACCCAGAGTCGGATATGGTCTAGATTCGACAGGGAGGAGCTCAGATACCCAATGGGATTATTATTATTACGGTGGCATTATGGTTACATGCACCAGGGGGGTTATTATGGGGTTGCGAAATTGGAATAGGCCGGATATTGATTTAGTTTATGTTATGAAGGAGATAAATAGTAGCGATCCAGGAGGGTGAGAGAAGAAGGACGATAAATACATTTGTTAATTAGTAAACCAACATAAGTTGTGATGAAGGAGGGGATTGATTTGGTATGAAAGATAGGATGAAAGGAACCAAGTGAAAGGAAGAAGTAAGTAAGGGGTGTAAGGATAAATTCAGTTTCCAATTTCTGAAATAACGAATGAGAGTTAGAAACCATTTACAGTGTACGTTAAAATCATAAACAATAGACTAGTGAAGAACCTATTAACAATCGTCAGGTTATCTAACTTGAGATTGTGTCTAAGTAAATAGCAGAAGGACAAGCCCAGCGTGAAATAGCATACTATATTAAATAAAAACTTACTATGCGACTGGTTGGGACAATGTCACGATTTTTTTTAAATCTAGAACATTAAGGGACGACCAGAGCCTGTTCAAGTGCATTGTTCTGACTTAGGCATATTCAAACTAATTTTTTGAAGAGTTAGACAGTTAAAATGTTCACCATCGAGGACTCGGGTTAAATCCTAATTGAGCGGAGTGGGTGAACGGAGAAGAAATAAACGGAATCAATTTAAATTTTGCAACGGAGAGAAATATTATAATTATTATATTAATGTATTGAGAGTATTTATAGATTGGTCGATAGAACAGAATAAGTAGGTGGAGACATGGTCGAGGACTCGGGTTTATTTCCTAATTGAGCGGACGCATGTTGAAGCGAAAGAGAGGAGGCGAAGTTGGAATATATTATATAAATTTTAAAATTTGCAACAGGAGTGTTTGGAATCTTCATCATTATTATTATTATAGGTATGATATTATTGAGGTGAGATATAGAGGAGAAAGTTAGAAGTTATATTAAAAGTATTATCATTAAAAGATCTGGGTTAGGAGATTGGTATTATATGGAAACAAGATAGAAATTATAGACTTGAAGAGGGAAGGCAAGCCACAAAACATATCGTAAGGGTACGTGAATTAAAAGTAAAATATTATCATAACATTATAGTACAAAACATATCGTAAAGGTACGTGAATTAAACATAAACTATTATCATTGACATTATAGTACAAACATATCGTAGGAGTTACATAGTTATTTCTATAAAATTATTAACATTAATATTATATTACAAACATCATGAATAAGCGATTGGAGATTGAACAGATAACAAGAAAGATATGTGATATGATTGCTTGAGGGCAAGCAGAGATTTTGGGAGGGGGTATTGTAATGATCTGAAAATCATCACATGATCGCTTAGCAGCTCTAAGCTAACCGAAAATAGATTAATCGAATTTAAAATTAAATTGTACTTGAAAAAGATCATAGTGACATCTAGCGATTTAATTAGGAACTAAACTTGACAGATGAAGAATGTCAGTTGCTAAACTATAGAGTGCAGTGCCAGCGTCACATAAATAAAGGGGTTTTGAGTGGTTTTTGAGAGTTAAGGACATCATTAGGGGTTTAAAGATAGACAATCAGGAATATTTGGCAAGAAATTAGCGTATTTTGAGATTTTTACGAAAAATCGACGTAAAATTCAACGATTGACAAATAGACAATAGAAGCATGTTTATGGTCTTAAAAAGTCGACCGATTGGTTTTTCAAAGAAATATAAAAAGGGGTTCATTAAATAGTAGGAATTATGGGAGAATTAATAGCAATATTGATAAAGTCATTTGAAGAACATTTAATTTATTATTAAGAGAAATTGGAAAACATAATCGACATCGATGGAAGAAAGCCGAATCGATGATGTCCAAAGAATTTTTCACCAAATAATTGCCAGTCAAAATATAATTTAATAGTTAAAATGAGGAAATTTAGAAACACGTAATTAAAATAGAGGAATTACTAGATAAAAATACTATCAATAAATAAAATTGAAATAAAATAGTTATATTATTTCGCTTTCAAATGTGAAAGCGGAAACGACGCGCAAGAAAGGCGGCAAGGTTACGTCAAAGTATGATGATTTCCCGCCGAATATGAAACATCAATTTCTCATAATACGTAAAATAAATACTTAAAATCATTTGTAGAATTAGAAGCACGAATTATCGTTAAGAAATTCGTTTGTTAGCAATGTGGCAGAGCGTTATTTAACGAAAAAATAGATAAATCAGATCGTTTTATGATTGATTAGTCAATAGTTGTGGGTTAAATTATCAAAAAAAGGTCACATCGATAAGGGTGTTATAAAAGGGATGGACGTGTTGCTTCCGGCATTCATTAAGAAATTTTAGTTGCACGCACAAAAGCTGCGAAAGTTTGGGAAAGAAAAGTATATTTTGGTGCTCAGATGTAAGAATAAACAGTTTAAAATAAGGGCACTGAGATGCTGTGAAGCATCTTAGTGCCCAGTTCATTTAAATTCGTATAAAGTGTACAGATCGAATATCACAGAAACGCTTTATCGCAATCGCCATTGATGCGCTTTTTACAAGGACACTAAAAAACGAACAAATAATAGAAATCCAGTGCTAAAAATGTGAATCGAGAGAGCTACGCGGGTTGGCATGTAAAAAAATCCAACATTTCATATAAAATAGAAGTACGAGATTTCGTCGGGGTGCAATACGAAAATTATATCCAAGATGGCGAACGAATCAAACTGAAACGTCAGATTGAGATCACAACATTGCGAACGTCCTTCGGAGGTGTATAAATTAGCGTCGAAATAAGGGAAAAACATTGATGAGAATGCAGTAACGGCTTGAAAATTGCAGTACGATAGTAAGCGGCTGGGGTTTCTAAAGAGACATTCTTCTTGGTGATGGCAGATTTCTAGAAAGGCGACACGCATCGAAGAAATTGACATTAGTTATAAGTGCATAATGTGAATGCAGCTGTAAATACGGGAAGTATAGCCGAGAGTCATTGTCGGCAAAGATGTACTAAAAATATGTAAGTTTATTTTGCCGAAGCTGGCGTTATTTAATTATTTGGGCCGAAGCTAGCAAACAAATATTGTCATTGTTGTATATTTTTTTGGGGTTATAAATATTCGAGTTTTGTGGGTTTGTTGGAATTATTAGAAATGTTAAGTAGTTGTAACGTAAATGCGTGATTTCTACATATTTGCACGTTAACTAAAAATGAGGCATTTAACATCGATTGATATGAATAGTCGTTGACAGTTCTACGAGGTAAACCTCTAGTCAGACTATTATTTAATTTGGAAGAGAGTTAGCCTTTGCTAACTCCATGATTTAGACATCAGCCATTATATAAATGTGCTTTTAATTTGGGAACTAGTTAAGGAAACATTCGAATTATACTGAATGTTAGAATAAGATTAAAGATAAGGAAATTGTAGATTATATTAAGGTTTTTTGTTTTGACTGATCGATGGGGTTTCAAGGATAACGGGGAGGGAATAGTATTAATAGAAATAATAGAACGAAAACCATATGGACATTCAGTGGACTGAATGGTAACCAGGTCGTAGTTTATATCGGGCATTAGCGACTGCGGTCATTTAAATTCATTATATCACTGGAACGCCATCGACTAGTTGACAGTGTGTTAGTTTATAAGTAATTTTATTGTTGTATGTAAACATTACGATTCATGTTTCAATATAAATTGACATTGAACACATTTAAATAAATAAAGGATTAGAATCTAATTGTCGAATTTCACGACGGAGATTTAAACTCATGCATTATCATTATTAATATTATTTTATTAACAATCGACTGAACGCAGCCATTGTTGTCATCGACAAATAATCGATCGAAAATAACTCAAAGAATAAATTGTAAATATTTTGTGGTGAATTAGGCGCTCATTATTATAAATATAATTCACAATAATAGTACTTAAACTAAAATAGAAAAAGTTATAATTTTAATTGTTTAAATATGCATTTTGGTTTAATATATGGATTATTAATTGGAGAAGATTTGTTTCATTGAGGAAGTAAATACAAGGAGGGAAATTATTAGGCAAGGTATTGGAAGCCTATCCTCTTGAAGGTAATATTATCACTGTCGTTGTATGGTGGTAACATATTGAAATAGATATAGTAAAATCTTCTCTACAAATGACGTCCCAACTAGTGGGGCTGTTTGAAGATTGATTCATAAAATAGACATAAAGAAATAGTAGTAGTATATTATAATAGGTAAGTAAAAATCTAGCTTACACCGGACCGCGAGCGGCGCTGTTCCTGGCAGATAACTGACAAGCTCACGCAGAAAATCTGACAATTTAGAGTGCAAAAAATGCTATCAGGCTTGGCGCATTGAACCGATAGGTAAAAGGGGTGCCGAGGTGACAGTAACTGAATCGTATATATACCGTAGAGTGAAATTATTTCTGAGTTCAAATAAAGACAAAAATGTAGAATGTTTTTTTCCTGAAATATTTTATTTGGAATCGTGAGATTATGGAATATAGGAAATTGGAAATCTGAAACTTTTTTGGTTTAAGAATTCGTTACTGTAGATAATCATTGTTTAGGTTCAACTTTCGGTATTCAGTATTTTTTTCTCGGTAACTAAGGCAATAATCAAAAAAGCCCGTATACATTGTCAACTCAGTTTTTTGCGTTAAAAACTAATTTCTAAATAAAAAGTTTATAATATCTAACGACTCTTTTTTTTGGAAAAACGACGTTTTGGTTTTATTAATGTTTTTTATTAAATATAGCGAATGGTTTCCTAAATTTAAAACAGTATTTGAAGAAGCAGGGCGTTTATAAATATATTGGTTGGTACCTAGCATTGCGCCACAGAACTATAAATTCCGTTCATCATCATACCGCATATGGACTGTAATCATTGATTAAAGTTTTTATTGTGAATTTTTACAATGGGTAGGTTTATTACCATACGACAATCTCTTCCAACCAACCCAACAATCAAGTGGTTATATGTATGTGTGCGTGTAACATGTGTGTAAGTGTGTAAGTGTATATCTCGTTATTGCATTCGATCGACATAATTCAAATGCAATTCCGTTAATTTTATCCTAACGGAAAATGGTAACCCAGCCGGGAATCGAACCCAGGACCTTACAACGTAAGATCAGACGACCTAACCACTATACCTCCAGGCTGTGTCATGCCACTATGCCATCATCCACTCACATCGTCGAGAAAATAAATAAATTATATAATAAATAATTCTATGAGCGATACAGCTCAATATACACGACAATTTAAAAATAAGTAATTTTTAATAAATACAGTTGACAGAATTCGTTACAATATGCAATGCAAAATGTATTCAGAGAATATCTCAGTAATTTTACGAAATCTGATATAAAACGCTATACCGTATAGCGAATTTCTATAATCCATTAATTTAAAATACTTAAATAATACTCGCAACTCATAGCAATGCGCAGCGGAATGATTAATTGTAATAATGTGTTGGGTGTCGGCAGTAAATGGCATCCCTAACATGGAGTGTCTGAAAATCAGACCGGATACAGGACCGAGTACAATGAAATAAGTATTTCCCGTCACGCGACTCATGTAATGGGCATTATTCACGAGAACATGGGCGTTGACCTTTATGTTCTTCGCCGGGAAACAAAATTAATGATCGAGGGCGATTTCAGTATAAAAATTAATTCGTTTAGTGTGTATTTATAGTACAACCCAAAAATTAGGCCCTTAGATTTTACTCAATCCAAAAGTATCAAAAAAAATATATTACGTACGTATAATGAGAAAAATACGGGATCGGTGACACCACGAATGCACAAATAAATGTATATGACCGATTAAAAAAAGGGTGTTTATTGCACATATCAAGGAGACTATATACTTTATTGTGTAATGATATAGAATGCTGTGTTTCATCAATGATTCGGTTAAAACTATATAGAAAAATGTTATGCTAGAAATATTTTATTATTGTATTGGGATACTGAATTTATAAACAATGAATGTAATCATTATTATCCCATAACCTTTAATTAAGACTACCATATTGATAGTAGAATCGCAAACGCAAAAACCTCCGATGCTTGCGGATACAATTAATGTAACCTCTATTATCTTATGACCTGTAATTAAGACTATCATATAAATGGTAGAATCGCATAAGCAACAACCTCCGATGTTTGCGGGTACAATCTATATTGTTGACGTTACAATATGAAATAATTAAAAATGCATTTTTATGGTAGGCGTAAGAATCTCGGATGCCTGCTAAGGCGTAAGAATCTCGGATGGCTACGTTCTATTTAATTGGGATTACTATCTGACATTGTTAAGAGTACCATAAATATGCTTGCGGACACAATTTATAAAATAGGGATAACAATCTGATATAGTTAAGTGTACCTATTGTTGTAGGCATAATAATCAATATATTTTATTTATTAAAGCTGCTATCTATAGTTATTATTATTATTTTATTACTACTACTTTATATTTCTTCTTTTATTAATAATACTATTAGTTTCATCCTTAATATTATTTTATTTTATTTATTTATTTAGGAAATATTAATTACTATAAAATATAGATTTTGCTTACAAAAATAACAGGAACCGAAAGGCAAAATGTTAATCTTTTGGTTATTTGATTCTGTCACCCAACTGGAACTAGCCCGTTCTAGGGTGGACAGGACTCTAATATTACAATTATGTACAAGGATTACGATTATGTACAAGTTTTAGTAAAATTCTAATAACAAAAATTTTCCTAAAATGTGGTCCTCAAAAAGAAATAACAATAAAAATTAAAAAATATTAAAAGATAATATAATATAATAAATAAAATGCAATTCCATTATAAAATTGGCAATAAATATAATACAACCTTCGATTAACTAATGAATGACAAACAAAATAGTCTTAAAACTAAAAAAAGAGAATAATAAATTTATATGTAAGGAAAGAAAGAAAAAAGTCATTAATATTGATTATATGGTATGTTAAGTAATATAAAAATACATATTTAAAAAAGTACAATTCATTGTCAAAAAAATATATAACAACAAAGTCAAATGATTTTTGGTAGTTAGTTTAGGTAATGTAAAAATATACTCAACATACCTACATGTTCAAAAATATGATAATAATTTGTGCACCTAAGTTTTAGTAAACTAAAATTTTTAAAATTTAATGTATGGTTATAAACATTTCTTTATTTTATATTTGAATTTCCTAAATGTCACATTCATTTTTATTTCCATATTGATCAGATTGTAAAATCTTGGCGTAATGAGAGAGTAATGTCTTTGTCCAAATGATGTTTTCATCCTGAGTATTATCAAGCTATTTTCTAAAACTTGTCTCGTTGGTCTTTGGTTCTGAATTATTCCTAAATTTTAATTATTGTCCGAAAATAGCTTTAAGAGGGAAATTTTTAGAATAAGTTGCCTACAATCAAGGACTTTAGCGTCCTTATAAATTTCATTAGTGGGATGGCGATATAGTTTAGGTAGAATAATTTTTAATATTAATTTCTGCGCAACTTGCAATGGCTCTAGCAGGGCTTTACCACATCCACCACATCCATTTTTTCCGTAAGTAATAAGCAATTCACATAAAGCATGATAAATAGTTTTTAGCGTTTTGGAATCCAGAATATTTCGCAGTTCTTTGAAAACATATCCAAGGATTCACACCTTCGTAGCCACGTTATGTATATGAGAGTCCCAACGGAGAAAGCAATCTAGAGTGATGCCTAGATATTTCTAAGGTATTTCTCTTTGCAGAGGCAGACAGTTATAAGACTCTACGCTATCGCATGCGTGTACTACAATAGTTGTTTTAGTAGTGGGTTGACCTCTGGTGTTTATACAAAATGGCATAAATTTGGATATGTTGCACATATACATTCAAAATCTTGTTATTTTTAGTACTCTACCTAATATCTAACCTCTAATCTCCAGTAATTAACTTGTAATGTCAGCTCGCAATATTAAATAAGTCTTAAATCGCACATCTAGGCACAGGCCTAAGCCTAGTTAGACGTGTGACGTCCCTCGGATTGCATGGGATTGGGCTGAACCATTGTATCGCTTTATTTAATTAAAACGTCATTTTTTTCTTAATGTAACTAGATACGACATGTAAATGAAGTAAATAAAATAAAATAAAATAAAATAAATAATTTTTAAAAAATCAGATGTCAGCAGTTACTTACATATGATTACAATAACATAAATGTGTTAGTGGCTTATGAATAGTAATTATTACACTCTCAGAAGGCTAACTACAATACATCACAATACTATATATTATTTGCGACTATGTTTTCTTTTGCCACATTCGTTTTGTATCTGTAACGCTCTATCTATCTGTCACTTGCCCTACACGCAATATGCCTGATTCTAATCGACGTTTTATCTCGGCATAACGTCGGCTTGTAATCATGTAATTCAATGGTTATAATTTAATGAAACCATCTTGTATATGATTCCTACTTGATGATCATTTTTATGTATTTGTATCCACTTGGATATACAGGATGGCGCAGAGCCAACTGACATGTTTTATCTAGTCATATATTATCTACGGAAGCCGGAAAATGTGTCTATAACTACGACCAAATATGCCATTTATTCACCACCGATTACAAAGTTATTTTTTGGTAAAAACTAAATCAGACAGTTGGCCTCTTAACTAAAATGCGGGATGGCTGGCACGCCAAACAGCGAGGATGCATTCAAAAGCTTCCCGTCTAATACGTTACCAGTTACTTCAAATTTCTTCACCCAAGCCAATATTGAACTCTCTTCGATAGACATGCTGCACTTCCGTGATCGATGGGAAAAATTTGTTTTTTAATAACTACGAACACAGTTGCAGTTTCCAACGCTCCATTGCGACTGACATACCGCAGCGGCGCAATTAATTAAATGGCGTCTTTGCCTCTGCCATGCCCCCTTCAGTTGACCACACCGAGCTATCGCGGCGGAGCACAATTCACATTTGAAATTTGTCAGTTGTTTTTGCTCCACCATATACTTTTCATTTAACAACAATACGTAAACAACTGAATTTGCCACGTTCTTTCGGCATACGTCAGTTCAAGGTAACACGCACTGTACACTGTACACTATACAGTGTAGGCTCTCCTCATTCACAATGCTTATTTTCCTTCAGATGCTAAAGTATTTCATAAACGTGAGTACAACAAATACACGTGACACGAGCAGCCAGAGACGACAATATATCACGTGCGGGCGTAAAATAAGAATATTCCTTCGGGGCGGTATATTTGCCCTCTACGCTGTGTCCCGTGCGCTTATACCTTTTTTTGACAAGCCCGGATTGTATTGTGTACATAAATTGCGCTTATGCCTGAAAGTAATGTTCACGGCGGGACGTACATATCGGTATAATACCCGAGTCGATATTTTTAATGATGATGTTATGAAAAACCGGCAAAAAATGTGTTTACTGTTAGACCGTTAATATATTATCATACCAACCCACGCATTCTGCGGCTATCTTCGCCTGGTTCTCGGGAGTCTTCTGCCCCTTTGCAAGCACCTTAAAGCAACTTGAATCTGCTATATCAGAACGATATATATTACAAGATAATTATGTATAGAGTTATCATTTGTGGGTTTTGAATTATCTTCAAGTGGATACTAAGAACCAGGTCGTTAGATATGACTACAGATTTTTTACAGCATTTGTTATTCGTATGTATACCCCTTTGTCTATACTGAACTTTTATGAACAGCATGGTCTTTAGAATATTTTGTATTTTATATTTTTTACTGCAAATAAATAAATAGTAAAAACCGTTTAAAAAATCACTTAGTTGTCTCTGAGCTCTTATGCTAACGCGAGTAAGATAGTTTGTGGGTAAATTACATTTGTTTTCGAAAGACTTTTAAAATAAGGTTTTTTCTAAATGTGTGCAGCGGCACACATTTAGAGATCACTGATGCCGCGAGGAGCCGATGATCTCTAATCTAATGTGGTTTTGAGAAACAAATAAAGTGTCAACAGTCGCATGCATGGAAAGAAGCGGAAATGCTGCAAATGCTGAGATGGCTACTTGGATTTTCGTGTCACTTTAATAGAAGTCAGCGATGACTAGAGACCGCAGTGTAAGATCTGTTCGAAAGTTGTATCATCCGAGAGCATCAACTCAAGTAAATTGAGGAGGGCGCCTTAAAAAAAAACATCTAGACATGTTCAACATACCACATGAATATTTTGGAATAATAATTTTAAAAATCACGAAATAAAATGCCTTTACCACAGTATACCAGACAGTAGCTTCTCTTAGAACAAAATTGAGATCGAAGCGAATACTTCACGAGTCGTAAGGGCTCGTATATAGCCGCCAGATATCGGCTACTCGGCCCCAAACTTTCGAAAAAATCGCCAGCCCTTACCTGCGCGTAACGCTAACCAAAGGCGTTCATCGAGACGTACTCCTTTGCCCGCATTCCTCGCATCCTCTTCTCGCAACGCCCTGTAGCTCGAGGGCAAAGATACTGTTTGGTATACTGTGCCTTTACTAAGATGAATCTGTACCAAACAATGCCTTGAAGGCATCAATTCAAGGTGACATATATAGCGAAGAGCAAAATACCCCACACCGAGGAATTTATTTTGTTACCGGTTGCAGTCGAAATAGCTAATATATAAGTCGGAGAAAATGCGGGGAAACTTCTTTCAAGGATTTTTAGTTGGTCAATCGAAGAATCCCGCACACGGCTTATCAACGGTCAGTTGATAGAAAAAACAAAAAAAAATAATTTGGAATGCAACTAAACAAGGATTCACATCTCATCTGTTATGTATGTCTATATAACGATAGTACTCTCGTTGAAAATATATAGATATTACATGACACAGATATATATATTATATGACAAGGGTACAGTGAGAATATTCTAACTCTTTTAAGGGTGCCACGACTTGGATAAGTTCGGGAACCCCTGCTCTATATGAAACATAACTCTGCGCAGATTTTTCGTCGTTTGCTCCCTTTGTTGCCACATGGCTGGTTTTCCTATATGCGGGACATAAAAATAAGGAGTGTGTAAAAACGGCGCATAACTCCTACTACCCTATTCCTGCGTGAGATATTGTTTTACTTTTTTTTTCAATTGGCCTAACCCGGCCATTTCCGATCGGCACGAGGTCGCTCGGAAAAACGACCACCTGCTGGCAATACTGAATATCCCGGCCGGTAAACACAAAGACACTGCCAATGCGCTACGCTGACAAAGGATTCCGTGCTCCGCGCCAATTTTGTTTGTACGGCAGTCGCATTTTAACCCTCTTTCACCACTCACGGGTCCTTTTGACCAGGTTCAAAGTGTTTCGGACTCCCTACACCCCTGAGCACTTCAGCGCTATAATATTCCCTATACTTTCATTCGTGATTTGAGATATTTTAATAATAAAAGTATCAGATATTTGGCTGCCCGTATTTCGTTACAATTCGGGCTTCCGAATCAAAATATCCCATGGGCAGGTTAGATACTAATTCTTCAGTATATATTTACTTTTTAATCTTTCAGACTTTATGATAGGGAAACTACTTAATTATTTTTTAAATATTGATGTAATATATATATATTAATTTAAAACGTGTTTTTACTGTAACCGCCATGTTGAGGTAAAAAAAGCTCTCGGTCTTTAGATATGTTATCACAAAAGAAAAATAAAAAAGTCGTCAAAACAAAAAAATCAAAATTATAGTGGATTTCCGCACAAGGGAGGGGGGGGCAAATGGTGGGAGAGGGGGTAAAGGGTGGCCGGGAGGAGGTAGTAGTTGGGGGGGGGGGGTGAGAGGGGTGAGTTGGGGGCGGGGTTAGGGGGAGGAGGGGTAGAAGGAGAATGGGGAGAAAGCGAGGGTTGATTGGGGGATCTGGAAAAGGGGCTGGATGAGGGGGGTTGGGGGGGAGATGGGGCAGAGAGTGAGAGAGGGAGGTTTGGGGAGAAAGGTTGGGGGAAGGGGTGTAAGGGGGATTGGGGGAGGTGGGGTTGGGGGGTTAGGGGTTTGGCACGCGATGGGAATTATCTGATTGCCGGGAAAGTCAAGTGGTAACACAACCGCTTTTTTGAACTCAATATAGTTTAAAATAATTTTCAATAATTTCACCGTCATCGAGCGTATGCGAAAAGCGTACGCGAAACGTTTTGTTTACTTTCTGTCACGTACGCGTATCACATACGTGCTGATTGATTGTTGTCTCTTTGATTGTTGCTGTCCGTTTTCTTCAAGATCTTAATGACATTCCTGATCGTAGATCAAATGAGCAAGGCACCGCAACGTAATCGAATTAATCCAAAGAAATATTATTTCTACAGAAATAAGAAGTATGTTTCCGTTTATTTTTAAAACATTACTATCAATAAAGTGACCTTTGATTTCGACAGGATTCAGCTAGTACTTATGTTATTTGGAAAAAATATCATAACAACATTTTAATATTTCTTATGCCTTTTCATAGCAACAGAGTGCGATTGTATACAATAATAATATTTTAAAAATTGGATAGTTATATTCTAATAAAAATATTTATTTTACGTATTATAACGATATTTAATTCATTAGTTGACGAAAAATATTCATTACGTAAAACCTAATAATAAAAATATGTTTTATATATGTACAGATATGAACTAGAGAAATAATATGAAATAATTAGCAAACGCCATTAATATAGCCTAATAATAGTATCTAGATTATAACTGTAATTTATTAAAACTGGTAAATGATAAAGACATATCTCATGGCCTTCTAAATTGAAAAGCAAAACCGCACGGCTTGCACAACACCTATTTGAACGCATCGTTTCTACAAAATTTGTAAAAACTCCAAATAAAACTTAAAGACATGTAACATTAATGAACAAAGAGCTACTAGAACATTCTGATAAAATTTAATTGGTAGTCTTTTAAATACTCAGAAATAATTTCAATATCTGGGTTAAAATGACCCAGGAAGTGCTCGAGTGATAAAAAGTGGTGAACAGTACAGGAGGTTAGAATCATGATTTGGATTGTCATTATATATGTATGTACACGATTGCCCGACAAAAAAGGAGTGTAATGTGTTCAGGGTTCATCTATGTATGTTTTCCGTTTTTTATTCCACCATAACTTCTACACACTTAGATTAATTTACAACCAGGTCTAATAAAAATGGTACTTTAAATACCCAACAGTCCACGGACTGTTGTTGTCCATGGACTGTCCAGATATTTTTGGTATACACCATGGTGTATACCAAAAATATATATTTATTTGCGATATGGAAAACAATCGTTTAGAGTGAATTAAAGCTCATTTAAATCTGAATTGTTTTTATTTTCTTGATGAAACATAAAGAGATATGTTACTAACCCTTAGCAATCTTCATATTATCTAATGCAACACCGTTGTGGTAATCCAGGAAGCAAGGAGCGGGTTCCAAGTTAGCCTGGCCCTTCAAGCAACCATATATTCAGTTTTGCCACCGCATTGCGGATAACGGCGACGTGTATTGAGTTTTCCGATTAAATGATCGATACGATCGTAACGCATTACCAGTTGTGCCCCGGAAGTTGACGTTCTACTCGGATGATGATAATTGTTGTTCTACCCGGATGATGACAATAACCATGTGTTTGCGGCAATGTGTGGTAACCGGTTATATACAACACGCCCAAAAATGTTTTCATTTCTCCAATTGATGCAATGAATAATGGATAATTGTTGGCCGCAACATATTGGTTGGTGGAAGTGACCAACAGGTTCAACACGTCCTCGTCGATAAATATTTCCCAAAGCTGCACAGGATTCATTGCACCAATCTGTTGATACAACGCTTTGTATGAAGTGGCCGTATCATCGAATGGAATCTTATCGAATTGATAATTTTGCAACCGAGACCATTTTGGTTTTATTGCTTGGATTGGTAGGGTTCATTTACGACATCTGTATCATCATCACCACAGCCCGATGGCATGTGTTCGTTCGTATCATCGTTATTACGTTCGATTTCGAATTGTCCGGCAATCTCACGAGGCATCTCCAGTTCATCGTGCAACAATTGAAAATTGTCGTCTAATTCTTCATTGTCACTAACAGAATCGACCGCATCGGGTAGTGTTATGACGATATTAACAGCGTCTGCGTATTGACCAAAGTTATATTCTACATCACAATCTCCATCAGACCAATTATCCAAAATAGCTTGCAGCTCGGTAGCAGTAAGAACTTTCTTTCGACCAATCATTCTGAATATTTACGAATCAACGCTGTCAGGTTGTTCTTTATACAAATAACGAGTGGTATTACCCGGCGTTGCCCGTGTTATATCTGTTCTCAAATACCAATGTATACCAATTTTCATGGCGATCGGTTGAGCAGTATAGAAGTTGGTGTGCTGCAGCGCCGTCTAGTTGAAAGTTGCAACAAAGCGGATATATATAAAAACCTTAACCATGAAAAAATACATATATATGCCAACTTTCATGGTGATCGGTCAAACGGTTTCGGAGTCTATTAAACTCGGACAGACGGGCATACAGATATACCAACATCCATTTTTATATTATATTATTTTGGCCTGTTTCTAAAATTTAAACTTTGAATGCCTATATCTCGCTTATTTATAGCGACCGACACAATTTTCTTCCAGATTTAGCATTAAAATGAAAAAAATTGGAGAGAGGTTCCTGATACTGCAGTTATTCCACTTTTATAACTATGTGATAATACTTACATGTATATATTTTAATTATAGAGTTTTGAACAATGAAGCACAAATAATTAAAAAGCAGGAATAATTTCACTGTATTACCTTCACAATATTTTGAATTTAGAATAACGCTTGGCCGACTATGACGTTTGTAGGTTTAACATAGCAGCGCCATCTATGGATTACTCAATAGATAACGCCATCTGTTAAAATCGTTTGGAACTAACAGATAATTGCGAATGTCAAATAATAGACATTGCAATAAAATAATATCGCGACTATAAATTAAGACGTAAGCTATCCTATCTTTCAAGTTGGATCAAACTGCACATTGTGTGCAAATTTGATTCAAATCGGTTAAGTAGTTTAGGAGTCCATCGCGGACAAACAACGTGACACGTAATTTATATATATTAAGATAACCTTAAAATGCACACGGTATTTGTTAAAAGATATATCAAAGTGAAAGCAGTTACTACTTCTTCTTCTTCTTTATTGTTATATGGCAATCCACCCAAGTGTAGGTGATTTATGCCAGTCGTCAAAACTAACACACCAATGCCTGTCGGGTATTTAAATACCCATGTCATATATCAGGTGTGTTGACAGGTAAAAAAAAAATTTTTTTGCTGTCAACTTCTATGGTCCCCTGGACACACGTATCAAAATTTCATCAAAATCGTACGAGCCGATCTATGGGCAGGCTTTAATGGGTTAAATGCGTTAGCACCACATGCTTCAACAACTTTAAGAGATAAGCTGTTTCCCTGGTCCCCAATCTGGTTGGTTACGAAGTGTCTCCTATGATTGGGATAGACTCGTGTTTCTCCAGTTTGCAGTTGTGTCCTCGCAGATGGTGCATGTGATTCCGCATATATATTGAAGACACTGTGGTGATTATATTATCCGTGGGGGATCTTGTAATTTCGATGAGGTCACCTCTCTTACACGGCCCGGTAACATAGTGGTTAGGTCGCCTGATTTTACATTGTAAGGTCCCGAGGTTGATTTCCGGCTTGGTTACCATTTTCCGTTAGGATCAAATTAACAGAATTGCATTTTCATTTCTGTCGAATCGAATGCAATAACAAGATACACACTTGCAAACATGTTACACGCAAGCATACATATAAACACGTAAAGGTGGATAGAGATTGTCATATGTCAATAAACGCGACCATTGTGAAATTGCATAACAGAGAGTAGAAACAAACAAACAAACAAACAAACAAACCTCGGAATAGACGATCATTGAGTATGAACAGTTGCAATCTGCAGAACCTTTCTGAGTATTCAAACTTTTTACAATAACTTTATTTGAATGTGCAATTCTAACTGAAACCGATATTGTCCAAGTTTAAAGTGGCTACTTTTCTAGTTTAAAGACGCTAGAGAACGAAAGTACCTAATATAAAAAACCATCAACCTCACCGTCTCGTGCAGTGAGAGCCTCAAAGGCACTTATCTCGAAAACAATTCGCCCAGCAAATATCAGCGCCACGTCTTGAACGAAATAAATATTTCATGCCGCCGTAATAGCGATGACGTTATAAAAATCGCTATATGGCGAAAAGTGCCGAGGCAGCGCATCGTCTGCCACACTCGTAAAATCGGCAACGCTAATCTGAATATCGGCATAGATGTCAACAGAACGATAAATTTGTATCAGCACTGGTCCCCACTTCCCACTGTGAAGAAAAAACGCAGATATGATCTCTATACATCTACTATGCTATGATTGATAGTAAACAAAGTAAAACGGCATTGCATTCAATGTTGATTATTTTTGTTTTAGGTGAATATTTGTATTGTATACAAATATAAATAAAAATATGTATATATGAATGCATAAAAATAAATACGAATAGGATACGCATAGGAAATAAGGAGAAAGTATAAATACGAATAGGATACGCATATTGCCTATTAGCAATATGCGTATCCTATTCGCGTATCCTGCTGGTCAAACCGATGAAGTTATTGGGACTATTTGGTTGACGCGGGTACAAATAATAAAAGTTAACACGTTCATTGCCAAACTGAAAATTTATATGTCGTGTTGGGGCCAAAGTTATTTATCCTGCATACAAACTCGTTAGCAAGGAACACGCGATATCGCGTGAACGGCCTTTTGGTGAGGGGTCAAAACACGCGATGTCGCGTGAACGGCAATGAATGTGCAATAAAAGTAACGAAATTATAATCGTTACGTGTATATAGCTTCTATTATAATTCATTCAATACTGTAAATGTAAATATAGGGCAGTACATAAATTCAAAGTGCTTCGCAACAACGAGATCCGATAAAAGGGGAGGGGAGACGGGGGGGGGGGGGGGGGGGGAGTGGCGACTAGGATTTGTGGAAAGTAAATTTGAGTTGTGCGGAGAAGTTTATCTGTTACCATTAGGTCACCCATTAAATTGGATTTCAGCCTTTTCTGTCAAACATGCCGATCGTAACTGACTGGCGTATGCAAAGAGAAAGAGAATTTCAGTAGCGAGCTGCCTGTACTTTAAAGGTACTTATAAGTGTTTTCCTACGAGTATAGTGGGAGACCGTGAAAGGACAGTTATTAAAAGAGATCATGAAGGTAGTCTGACAGATTTCTGTGAAGGACACGGAATATGAAATAATAGTAAGAATATGAAGATTTCTAGAGTTTTTAATCGGAAGCTATTCGATTTGAAGATGTACTTAAACCTTTTCCGCGGGAAAATGGGAGCAAATATAATAATAATAATAATATTCTGAATTCTGAATTAATGTAATAATAATAATATTCTGAATTAATAATAATAATATTCTGAATTAATGTAATAATAATATTCTGAATTCTTTCAAGTTTGTCTGGAAGTTTCTCATTCGCATCGAAACACGCTATATCAGCTTTATTTATAAACGATGGAAGGCAGGGCTGTGCTATGTGAAGCTTATTATAAATAGGTAGTAAATTTTGCACGCGCTCAAGGAATGAAAGCTTGCGAAGAACTGAGGATGTTAGGATAGGTTGTCAATAATTTTTCCCGGCTTTTCTACGGAATTTCTGTAGGGAACAAGACGTCGTTCAAAATCATGATAGGGAAATTACCACTGTGTTTGAAATAAAATATCTACTTCACATTACGATAGCCTGTGTCTTTATAGGGTTGAGGAGTAACCCTTGTTTTGTATTGATCGATATATATATATATATATATATATATATATATATATATATATATATATATATATATATATATATATATATATATATATATATATATATATATATATATATATATATATATATATATATATATATATTATATATTTTTAATCATTTGTTTACCGAAGCTAAAATGGTATGTTATAATAACATTAGATGGCATGGTATTCAATTGAAAAAAAAATATCATGGGATAATTAAAGTCGCTACACTTACCTCACCTAGAAATTGCTACTTTCAAATATCTATAAAGGAGAGCATTGGGTTTGCCTCGGTTTGTCTGTCTGTTATTTTATATTGATCTTGAATTTGGGTAATTGCGTGATTACGCACTGCTTTTGTATGTTATTAACCGCGAATATTGCTGTGTTGTTAGTCAAATGAGCGACGGTTTTTTTAAATGCCCTGTGCCAATATCTTCTGGTGTATCATCCCCATCGGTAGTAGCCTGATACACCTATTGTTGCTATTTGCATATTACATAGTATTTTGATAACAATATTATGATCTTTTAAGGGAGCACAATATTTAATTACGGTTTTTATTTTAAATTAATTTGTCAAATCACACAATTTTTCTATCACACAAATCGTGATAGGAATTGTTATAACAACTAGGAATCCTCAAACTTGAAGATCGGTTTGACCGATTTTGATTTGTGCATGGTCCTAACTTACCGTTTCTATATCAGTGAACGAAGGGAGAATAGGAACTGGCAAAAATCATAAAGCATTTTATTTGTTTTTCGCTTTTATATCGAAAAACGAGGCGCTCGACGTTATTGGCTACTAGATGGTATTACTGGGCCGCTACGGCTAACCGAATACATTCCGTCCAGTTATGAGATACGATCTGCTCTGCGGTTAGCCACGATCTCCTTCGGATCAACCCTACTTCACATATCCACTAGAAAGGTATTCGTACTTTGAGATAGGGTTTCAATAGATGGGAAAGTTTATGTTCGTAAATTGCTTTTAGTCCGCTTAACTCATTTATGAACGACACGGAGGAAACGACCCCGACCGTGGTGAGTGCTTTGGCATCCATCGATTGAAATCTCACGATTTATTTTGAACGGATTACTGCGTACATTGTTTAATAAAATTGTTAAATCATGTTTGCTTGAACGCGTTGAAATTAGTTACAAGAATGATTGCCTATCGAAATGCCATGTGACTATGTATACCTATAGCCGGCGGTAGACGCCAAGGACCGCTTCGCACTCAGTCGCTCTATCGTTGTCTCCTTCACGCACGCCTAGCCGCTTGACGTAGAATGTCTCGGAATGTCGCCGGTGGTTTAGTGCCGTCTCGCTCTCTGTACCGAGCGCACGTTGCTCGTCAGAGTTATTGTTTCTTACATGGGAGCTAATAGGTCCAGTGTAGTTGGGCCACTTGTTGGGGTCGCACATGTCCCAGTTGTTATAATATGGTCGACCCAACTCACAGGTCAGTACTAACCCGGTAGCCTCCACGCTGAAGTGCGAGCCCGAGTAGGACTATGTGCCTGTGGGTTATTTCCTCTGGAAATCTCCTTCGGGCGCTCTTGGACGGTTTGCGCACCATGCGGCGTCAGCCAATCGACTGCGCATTCCGACTGATAACGGATCTGTTTTTATAGAACGGGGGTGGTTGCTAACCTTACGGCAAACGCTCATGAAACAACCAATCGGCTACCCAATAACGGGTAAAGATCCGAGTAAAAGGACACCGTGGTCCGCGATAGATTCGATAGACACCGAATCAATGCTTCTTAAGAGAGAGAATCGCGTAAGCGACCTCGAACCCGTAACCAGTCGGGTGACCGGAGAAATCTGGCCGGATCTGGAAGGAAGGATGTGAGCGTTGGCCAACTGGATGCACACCCGGTTTGTCACGGTAAGGCGTTGGTCTCTTACGGGCGAGTGGCGTCACTAGACAATGGACTATTTCGTCCCTAAGAGAGACAGCACGTTGAAATATCATTAAAACTTCCTGAGGTGAAGGGTTGATTTGGTCTAGTTGACACATTGAAGTATTTCTTATAGGTCGTATAGCCGTCTCTTTTTCTTGGTAATGCGGCGTCTCACTCGCACGCAGTCGCCTCGAGCGGGTATAATTTATGTAGAATTTTCGTACGGTGTCTTTCGGAAATCTTTTTTGTTTTTATAGCGTAACTAGAATAGTATTGATAGTATTAAGGTACAATTATGTATGATAGTATTATCAGGTCAGTGGTAATATTGCAGTATGTGTCACCAGAACCCAGCCGATACGAACATACCTACAGCTATTTATCTGGGAAAGCTCTAAAAATCAATCGGCCAATGAGTACAAACAAAAATAAACTCAATAGGGACTGATATATTTATCCTTAATAAATCTTGAAAATAGCCACAAAGTTTGGAAGCTTCAGAACAGAAGAGAGTATAGGTAGTGGCATATACATAAATACTTTCATTTAACTGCAGAAAAATAAACATTAAATATTTCCGAAATGGCAATAAAATTTACTCCTTGCTATTTCACATTCCCTCTTTATTTATCATTCCCATCGCTTGTCAAATATTAGGGAGTGCTTTAATTAAAATAAGCTCACGGTCAATATTAAAATACGTGAATCCACAGCGAATGCGGCTTTGTAAATTGACTACATACCAGTTAAAGCGAGGAAGAGCAATACATTTGGACACGCGCTTAATTGAGCGTCTATTTATAATGAATTCGTGACGAAATATTGAAATGCATCCCAATTGCGGTCCCATTAGTGCCACGTTCATTGCATTACGCAATTTTGTCAACCGATAAATGGGGCGTGGCATTTTATGGTACTGCTTCATACAATAATTTTTTACAAAGAGTGTGATAACATTTTTTTATGATTTTTTTTAATAATAAATTGCAATAAAGTAAAAGAATAAATTAGAACGATATAAAAAGATTTTCTTTTTTTTACCACTTTATTATGTTATAACTGTTCTGGTGTGATAGCATCAAAAACATGGTTACTTCATTTTATTTTTGTCTTTAATTCATTCCGATCGCTCATTCATTCTTTACAATTAAAAGTTAAATATATAAATAACTAACTAATATTAATTAAATTTTCAAGTCAATAGTCTAAATATATATTTTTTATTTATTTCCTTATTTATTTTATAAAATTATCCAATACAATAAAATTGTATAAATAACAAAAATTTTACTTTTTTTTTGCGAAGCAGATAAGATTACATTTGCGTGGATTTTATCACCCCACTAGATTGTATATCTGTTCTAAGGTGATAGTATTTAAAACATAGTGACTTCACTTTTTATTTTTTTTCACTCATTCATTCGATCGCTCATTTATTCTTAAAATTTTAAGGTTAATATAATATATAAATGTGTATTTTGAAAATATTTAAGTTTATAAATAAGTAAAATTAATAAATATATAGATAAATAAATAACTAAATTGACCAATAAATTAAGTAGCCTAAAAAGGTTTCTTACTATGCACATATAAAATTGTAAATCTAATTAATTAATATAATATTATCAATTTATTTTAAACATAATCAACCGAAACATATTTCTTGTCAAGTATTAGGTGACAGATATTTCAAATATGGCCTAAGTCAGGATGTGAGTCACCATTTCTTTGCACGGGCTTCTACTTTTCGTCATGAGCCACTTGAAAATATATTTCTTCAGAGTCAATCTGCTAATTGGATCTGCACTTTAGCCTTCCCGAAGGAAGAGCAGAAGGAATCATAAAGACGCGGTGCCAGAAACGCGTAATGCCTCTGTGCAAATCTCGTATTCACTCACTGGTGGGCTTGTTTTTTTTTTATTTCTAGTGCCATATGAGTGGTTTAGCGAAGAATGATGATCAGTGCTGCTATGGAAATGCTCAATAATATTTCTCACGTATAACTGTGTCACATCCATTATATTACAATAATTCAGACTTTGATGTATGGTGTAGTATCAGCGTCGATAAAAACTGCCAAGAATACTAGTAGTAAGTGAAAACGTACGAGAACTTTTATGAACGACATCACAGGGCTAGGGTTCTTTTGTATGAGAGCTTCTAGGGATATATTCCGGTTGATTATTAAACAAATTTCCGTGATAAATTTACAAATCGGTTAATCATTAAATGATTTTTTTTCTGTTAAGGGGATGAAAGGAGAGTGGGAAAGAGGGGAGAAAATCTTTTTCAAGTTTCATTCAATCAGTATTTAAAAGTTATGCTTAAAGCCCTTTAGGCATTTAGGCTCTTGTAACTCATGAAGAGAATGGTAATCCGATTTAAAGAATTATTTTGATATAATCAACGTAATCGATGTTTCTAACATTAAATTAAAGAATTAATAAGAAATGGATGTATTGGCATTTGGCTATATTGATATATTGGATATACATACATTTTTCGTGCATATAAACAAATCGTTATTTTTTCTAGTTTAACTTTCCCGGCAGAGGGAAGTATTGTTAACGTACTTCTTTGTGTCTGTGTGTATTTCTCCGCGACAGCGCCTAAACTCTTCAACCGATTGAGCTGAAATTTGGCATTGTTAATTAGATTGTGATCGCAATCGGTCCACCGGGTGCGCGCCAGTCATACTTCGATCTCGACATATTGGACTTAGAAACTTGTAATTCGGTACACAGATACCTTGTTTGGCCGAAACCACATTGTAAATTTTTGATTAAAATATATACAAGCGACACAAATAATTGTTAAGATCCGCAGATAATACTAAATCGTATTGGGAAAAAACATAATACCACGAAAAATACTACAAACATAGTAACTACTAAAAGACCACAAAAATTTTAGAAATACATTTGCAATTTTAATCGAACACATTCGCTATCAGGGTAAGGGATTCGCGCGTGGAGGGAGGGGATTGGGGGTTGGCACGTGGGGGTGGGGGGGTTGTCTACTTGCCTGAAAGTCTTGGGGCGAGCCAATCGATTTTTCTGTATGTGGATGTCATAAAACTTAAAAAACGAAAAGGCTTTGAGAAGGATGCTTCTTGCATTCAATACGAGAGAACTCATCCTACCGCTGTGACAGTGTTCCGTTTATATGGTTTTTCTAAATCTTCCATTTATTCTGATCTTTGTCCTGACCCTATAATTATCTGAAACTTTCGCATGACATCGTGGCGATGTCATAAATCTGCTACGTACTGCTGCATACTGCTAAACCAGCGATTTAAATACTAAATACTAAATTAAGAATAAGCAGTTCTACGAGGCTAAGCCTAGACGTAGCACGTCTACGTCTTCCGCTACGACTGCGACAGTTCGCCAGCACATGAATATGCAGAATAAAATGGTTCAATTTCACGGTGCGCCTTCCTTCCGTAATGGATAGAGTGGAGTCGCTGTGATTCCGCGAAATTACGCCGCAAGATCCGCGAGGTAAGGACGTGGAAAGTGAACATGTTCGAATTTGGGTGCCGTTTCTCGCAAATGGCGGTACTATGTTTTCTTTTAGCGTCGGACGGCACGCTGCTTCAGGCGCTACAGTAAGACAAATGATGCAATTTCGCCCGGTGCTCACGACACCAACGTAAAACCGGCCCTCTCATTACAAAACACACGGCCGAGGGGAATGATCACAATTCATAGAGTATATAATGTGCTACAGCGATATCGCTCTACATTAATGTTTAACGAAATAAATGACCAGCGAGTGTAGAGCGAGTAAGGCACGCACTTTGATAGAAGTTTTTCCTTGTACATTTTTTCAATGACCTGTCTTACACGGTACCAACAAACATTTCCATATCTGCGAAGTAAACGTCTCTAATATTCAAAATTGCCGCCCAAAATGAAAAGTCCTCTCTCATCTATCAAACTGGTTTACCTAAATCAACAAGTAAATAAATTAAAAAGAATAAAAAACACTACTTCCGTTACAGATAGTGAACTACTCTATTTATAACTATTTTTATTACGGATTCTTTACGAAATATTTATGGTTTATGTATTTTTTTCAACATGTATATTTCTGAAATGTACTCAACAAGACCTTTTGACTCTAAACACTAAGTATATATTTATGTTGATTTATTGACATTTGGTCATTTCGACTTTTAGACTACTTACTTCATATTTAGACAGTTAAGGTACCCTATTATACTCACGATGACATAACGATTTTAACAATATTAAACACTTCTAAATCGGTTTAAGCGTTTAAAATTTAATCGGAAATAAAGAAACGGAAATCATACATAGAGGACCCACGAAAACGTTATACCCTTTTTTTATTGGGCAGTCGTGTAAAAAACAAACAAAATTATATGGAATTCACACTCCCAAATATTAAACAGGTTGATACTAATATCACAGTATACTGACTTCAAATAGTAACTGTACTCTCGAGCGCCAGAGCGTTGCGGGGATAAGGTGCGAGGGAAGTGAGCAGAGGGATACTTCTCGCTGAACGCCTTCGCTCGGGCGCTACGCGGGGGTGGAGATTGGCAAGTTTGAATATCTGCGTCGGAGGAATAGCGCACATGTGGCGGCCATATACGAGCCCCTAGAATTTGATTTCAGTTTTGTTCTAAGAGCAGCAAATATCTGATATAACTGTGCTAATATTACTGTGATAATATTAGTAATATTAGGAAAAATAACTGATACTGCTAAATAACCATAGACTATAAACTGCAAAGGGGTCTGCATATATTAAAGTTAGCTGGTAAACTTAGCTCTGAGCGTTTGATGTTAGAAAAATCAAACATCTGACTTACGTGGTAACGGCGAAAATGGTCTACTTCAGCTATTTCCATAGCTTCATGTCATAGCTTATGGTATACAGCTATGGGGAAGGGGCGCTGACGTGAAATCTGCGCTTGTGCTGCAAAAGAGAGATATTGGATCAATATACATACTAGGTTTTAGGGGCACACTGCGAGAACATTTAAATAAATTAATATCCTGACGCTTGCTTCTCAAATATTTTTGCAAATATAATGTATATGTTCGCAAAAACCTAACCTACTACACAAAAGTAAGTGATTGCCACAATTTTATCCCGTGAAATAGGAATGAGATTTCATTTCCAAGTATCGACTAAAAACCAGTAGGGTACTATTTTATGGGGCAGTGTATTTACTTTTAAAATAAAATTCTCGAAGAAAACTTTACAATTGCGGTGGAAACGAATTTTCTATCGTATTAAATACACTTTGTGTTGAAAAACAGCTTTATAAAAAATAGATGATTACTTAACTGATAAATATGCATAGAGGTAAAAATATGCTTTATAGTGGAGTCTTACCTGAGGGATTCGCTGTTTAAAATAAAACATATCACATAATTTACTGGTATTGCCTTTTCATGTTCAGTATGTGTACGTAATGTACTCGTATTTACACTGATTAAAAACTAAAGCTGAAGATCTTTATCTATCAATATCCATCTATCTATCTATCAAACAAAATACCTATTCTCTATCTATTATGTTCTAAGAAATGGACATTGATACAGTTTTTTATTAGGTAGCAAACATCATTATTATACGGAAACGAAAGATATTGAGACAATCTATTGAAACTTTGTTAGTTCCTATTAGGAAATATGAAATGAAATGTTTGAGTGCACCTACGATTTCCAATGTAAGTTTGAAGCTCACAGTTCACAGCCAGGTGGAGGTTTCTACGGTGCGCTAATAAAATATCTTTCTATTTAAGCATATTTTTATTTTCACACATTTTCTATTCTATTTAATTATTTCATATCCTATATAAGCAGTATGTATCTCTATCATATTTTTTTATATCATATTTTCTTAATTTTTTATATATCATAGTTCATTTCTATATATATCTTATTTCTTTATATCATAGTTCTTAATTTTCATCAATGATATAGCTAGCTGTTTTTTAAATAGTCACTTACTATGTTTTGCTGATGACATGAAGATTTTCAAAATAATTAAATCGCTCGGTGATGTCTCCGACCTTCAGGCAGAACCTTTCAAGATTGGACAGTTACTGTCTCTCTAATAAAATTGACCTCAATCCATCCAAGTGCACCGTTGTCACCTGCACCCGTAAAAAACTATTTACTCTAGCCTCATACTCATTAAAGTTTCATAACTTGCAGAGGTGCAGAGTGATTAAAGATCTTGGTGTCATTCATGATTCTCATCTACTGTTCGATAATCACGTTCAATCTATTGTTTCCAAAGCTTCCAAAGCTTTAGGTTTTGTTATGAGGAGTGCAGCTTGCTTTCACCGTGCTAAAACTTTCAAGATCCTTTACTGCACTTTTGTCAGAAGCATCTTGGAATATGCATCTCAGGCATGGAACCCTTGTTATGACAACTATATAAATAGAATCGAGCGCATTCAAATGAAGTTCGTGAAATATCTCTGCTTCCGTCTGAAAATCTTATACAGCTCATCTATTTCAATTTATGCAAGAAATTTCATATCCTTCCCTTGATTAAGCGGCGTGAAACCGCGAACTTAACCTTTTTGTGCTAAAAATTACCTCCAATAATATTAACTGTCCTGACTTACTAAATAAAATTAATCTCCGTGTTCCTTCCAAACTCAATAGATTTAACCCTGCTCTTCATGTTCCTCATGCTGGTACCAACTATAGGCAAAATGCATTTCTGTGGCGAACAAGTGACAATTTCAATGACATGATTAAACGCTTTGACTTTGATCTATTCTGTACGAGTGTTAACTCAACTAGGCAGCAGCTGAACAGTGAATTCTTTAGCATTAATTGATGAATAATTTTTGATGCATTTTTAATCGATAGCTTTAATTGAAAGATTATATATGTTTCTACAACGTTATTTAAACGTGAAAACCTTTAACTGGCTCTCTGTTATGTTACTCCGGCTTTGTTAAATTATAATTAGCTGTTGGTTTTCCTGAAAATAAACAAATAAATAAATAAATAAATTTTGTTCATGAATATATTTTTATGAATATACCTATCTATCATATCGGTATGTATCTGTTGTATTTATAATGTATCATTGTATCTTTATCTGTATTCTGCTATCTCCTATTATCCCTGGTTCTTTCCTTTATATCTGACTATCAGTCCCACTGCTAATTTTTTTTCAACTTTAAATTACTAAAATTGAGTGGAATATATGTTTTCATTGTAACACTATATTTAACATATTACCTACTCGTGACTTATTGTTGTTCACTGTTTCTTTACTGAATAAAAAAAATATTTAAATTATATCTGATGTCCCACCAAGTTCAAAATTAGGACCCACTGTTCTTTTGTTCTTACTTATTAATATACTGTTTAGTATGTTAATAAGTATTCTATACTAGTCTAAACTAAATTAATGTCATCGATTCCCTTTTCCTTGGTGTTAAGAAAATAAAATGAATCTCTAAAATGGTAAATGCCACTCGCTGGGAATCTTTCAGAAAAGCACAGTACTATACGATATATTGGTACGTTTCTAAATAAAATCAAGGACACGTCTGAGTGTTGGTTTCTACCTGTACAGGCAAAAAGTTATTTAAAACTCTCCATTAAGAAAATCAAATACGTTTTTCATCCAGCATTAAGACTTTAGTACTGGGAAAGATATTTGTTTTCGCACTCGCAAAGCGCGAGAGCCGAGGACGTGTTCGCTCGAGATACAATTCATCGTCCTCGCTCCAAATGCGGCAATAAAGCTCCCAAGACAAACGCTTGACTATTCGGGAGGATGAAATAAAAGTTTAGCTTTTATATTGCGCGTGTATGCGCCGCCATGAGCCATTTCGAAAGCCGCGCCCGCACAGTGATTCTTCTATAACAAGTTAGGTTGTCAAAATCATTTTACTAGGTATATTGTCTACATTACCACCTTACTAATGATAATATATGTATGTATGCATTAAGTAACTACTAAATTACTTGAAGGTGTATTGATATTTATATCTATAAATATCAATACACCTTCAAGTAATTTAGTAAAATATAGTCACTGCTCACTATTCGCTGATGACGTGAAATTTTTCATCAAATAACAGATGCTCGAGAAGCGGAAATATTACAGCAAGATATAGATGCTCTTTCAAGATGGGGCTCTGTCAATGACATGGAATTCAACACTAACAAGTGCTCTGTTTTAACCATCACTAAGAAGAAAACACCTTGCCTTTTCCCATACACAATAAACGGGTCAATTTTAAAAAGGTCAACCGAGGTGAGGGACCTGGGAATTACATTTGATACACAGTTGAACTTCCGTGCACACATTACAAATATTTGCAATCGTGCTAGCAAAATGGTTGGTTTTGTTATTCGCATATGCAAACAGTTTAATAATATTCATGTAATGTTTCTACTATATAATTGTTTAGTCCGTAGCATACTTGAATATAACTCGGTCATCTGGTGTACAAGTGAAAACAAATACATTCAGATGGTAGAGCGTATTCAAAGAAATTTTTTAAGATATATTTATTACAGAAAATACAATATTTATCCATACTTATTTCCGTCAGATTTTGTGCTAGGAATGGTAGGATGCAACAGTCTTGAAACTCGTCGATATATTTCACTAATTATATTTGCATATAAACTTATTCAAGGAACGATTTATTTGCCAGAGATACTATGTAAGTTTGAATTGTACGTACCGGTAAATTACACAGCGAGGAGATCGCGTCTATTGTTTAATGTGCCGTACCACCGTACAAATATTTTTGTAGACAGGCCAGTGGGAAGGGTTATAGCTCTTCTTAATTCCTTACCCACTGAAATAGATATCTTTTGTACATCCCTTTGGCAGCTAAAAAGGCATCTCCCTGCTATCTCATGTTTATCATAATCTGTCTTTTATTTAGTTTTATATTTTTATGTTTTTTTCTTGTTCAATGTTAGCATTAATTTAGTTATGTAGTCATTTATTTTTAGACTTACACTCCAGCTTTAATATTCAAGGGCGAATTGGATTCATCTGTAATGCCCTTGAATACTATTTGAAACTAATAAATAAATAAATAAATCTACTATATCACCTAATGTTATAGCAAATAATCCCAAGAAACAAAAAAATAATAAAATAAATCCAGTATTTGATATTAAGTTATAATGTAAATGTTACATAGTATACGTAATTAAAATAAAGGTATGGGAAGGTTAGGATTCAAAATAAAAAAATCTTTTTTAAAAAATCATTCTACAAATTTAACTGTTAAAAGTTTTAAATAAAATAAAACAAATTATAAAATTAAACTTTCGTCTGATGATCCTTCATCACCACACTCAAATCTTAGAGATTATGCTATTGATAAATCGACCTCGTTTGAAGGGATTACCTGAAAGGGGAAGAGAAGGAAGTAGTGATTTCCATCGTAGGTACCGAACCCTTAATTTAATCAGGTCCTGCCCTTGACGAATATACCCTAATATCGAAAGATTTTTTTTAAAGCAAAACGAAATGTTGCCTCCCATCTGGAGCTGTAGGCTTCGTAATGTTTAGCTTCGCTCAGCCAATTACGAGAGGCCCAAAACATCCTTAAGTGATCAGGTAAAATACATACGTATATCATCGGTAAAATAATATACATATCATGAGATGAAATGATGCATGATACATATGCATGATGCATGATACATAACATGATACATATCATGAGATGATTAAATAGATGCATACGCTTTTAAGGGATATTCTGAAACCTTCAATAACTTAAAACCAAGAGCTAAACTTCAATTTTCTTTATCAGTACCGTGTTCAGCCACACTAAAAACATAAATATGAGCTGTTTTATAAAAATTACAGATAAAAAAGTTAAATTTCCTTGGCTAGTGTTATAGAAACCGTCACCATTAGCGTAAATATATCGTGTTTAATGTCAAATGAAAGATCTAATTTGTTACATTCCGGAAATATACGTGTATCTATATGGATAAATGCTTAAATCACAAATATTTTATTAAAAACCATAATTACAAATACAACCAGTCGGGTTTTTTATTCTTTTTAATATGTTTACTTGTTTGGCCATTAATAGTGACCAAATGCAAATTGAAAGTTCTTGATCTCTAAAAATTTGTGTCGATCATTGGACATGCTCGCATAGTAACAGGGTCGCATTCTCTGCCAAAACTGCACGACCACGCCCAAACATTGTATGGCGCACGTGTTACTTCCAACTCAGTAATTTCCAAACGAATTATGTCATCAGTCTCGACTGTAAGTCGCGACCGCCGGTTGGCTCCTAGCTTAATTGTGGAACTGTTTAGTGGTATACTGTACACGAGTAATCAGCGTCGATGTCTCGAAAAGCTCGCGCTGAGTTGCGGCTGAGAGAATAGTTTCGCCTCCAAGCGACAAAAACACCCGCCTCTACGACGAGACGCTCTAAGAAAGTTGCAGAGTCACGAAAGACGGCGAGTATCGCTCAAAAGGGGCTTCAGCGCGAGCAAACTTCGCCCTTAACGAAAATGGAATGAATTCGCTCCGTGGGGTTGTTTGGAAGATCGAGCGGTTTTGACATGAGATGCTGGATGCCAAGTACATATTGTGCAGCACGAATAGATTATGTAGTTTTGGTTTCGCGATACGCGGCGTCACCGCGACCGCTATTGTTTTACGACGAGGGATGCATTATTCATTAAAAGTACACTTGGGAGTAATGAATCCGGGTCACCAGCTTTAATAACTCGGAATATGAGAATGCTAGCTTATTCAATAATTTCTAATTTAATAATAAAAGATATTCAATAATTTTTGTAGTTTGCTTCTTAATAATCGATTTCATTTAAAGCCCCCGACAATTTGATAAGTAGTTAAATCTAGCGTTAACAAAAAGTGTTACGTTAGATATCAGTAAAGTTCGAAAATTGAAACGAAGACTGTGCGACGTGGATCGAAAAGTGCGCAGCGAGGACTGTGCGCATCTCTTTCGCACGCACACGAGAAAGCGATAGAGTGCTGTGTTTTTTAACTCGCTCATCTGGGAGTCTTGAACAGAAAATTGCGCAGCGAGGACTGCGCGCGTCTCTTATGCATGCACGCGAGAGCTGTATTTTTAACCCGCTGTTAACGGAATCTAGAACGACGAATGTAGAAATGACGTACGAATAGAAATGACAGATTTGATGTGGGGGCAGGTGGCTGTTAACCAACGCATTTTGAGGCCCGGGCCGTATTTGGTGACAGTATATTTGATTCGAATCAAATAATAAAGTATGAAATTATAATGTAATAATAATACAATCTTTCAGTATTATAAAAGATGCGTTTATTTACACTTTGACTGTTGTATATTCAATGTGCGAAATTCCAGTCGCGCGTCGGAGCTGGCATGCTCATTTTTTAGTGACAGAACAGAAACAAATGTAAAACAAATGCAGGGGATTCGTCGTTCGATTTTCAAAAAAAAACATTGTTTTGTTTTAGATTTCTGATGGTATTACTTTTCAGCAACCAAGAAGTTGTATTAATTTTGTTTAAGTAGTAATAAATAGTTGATAAAATAATTTATATTTTTAAAATATGCTAGCATTCTTAGTTTCCGAGATATTAACACGTGCTCTGCCATAGAGGAAATGAAAAAAAATACGTTAAAACTTTTTGGTGAAAGTTTATGCATTAGGTATACTTTAAGTTTAGCCCTTGGTATAAAATAGGTTTTTGATTACTAGTAGGGTTCCGTAGTAATTTAAATAAAACTGTGAGGTCCCATATAGCCTACGGGGCGCAGTAATGCATAAAAACCCATATTCATTATTAAGGCGCCAGATAGGTCATGCTTCCGGTCACCCGCACCCCTCAGTAGTTTAATTCAATCAAATAAAAATTCAGTCAAATCAAAGTGAATGCAGATTAAATTCATTTTGAGTACTGTCATTCATAATTATTTGATTTCATGTATCCATTAACCTCTCGAAAGCCAGCCTTAATGCGCGCAAAAACTGCGAGGCAACTTTTCGGTCGATTTTGTGAATAAATAAAAATATATATATATATATATATATATATATATATATATATATATATATATATATATATATATATATATATATATATATATATATATATATATATATATATATATATATATATATATATATATATATATATATATATATATATATATATATATATATATATATATATATATATATATATATATATATATATATATATATATATATATATATATATATATATATATTTATATATATATATATATATATATATATATATATATATATATATATATATATATATATATATATATATATATATATATATATATATATATATATATATTTGATTGGTTTTTTGTAAAATCTTTTTTTAAAGAATTCGTTTAAAGGATGACACTTCGATGAAAAAATAAAAATAATAAAAGCCACTTACATAGCTGGAAGGTTTTCCCGGACTGGACTGGGAAATGCTTATTGTTTCAACGAGATGTATTCTTGGATGAGTACCACTTTCGACGGTACACTGTAGGTTTAATGGGATCCCTTTATCGCTAGCGAACGATCACCCTTCATCCACATCTCAAAAAAAAAAAAAAAAAAAATATATATATATATATATATATATATATATATATATATATATATATATATATATATATATATATATATATATATATATATATATATATATATATATATATATATATATATATATATATATATATATATATATATATATATATATATATATATATATATATATATATTGATATTTTAAGTGTGTAAATTTTTTTAAATTATTTTCAATAATATATAAAATTAGATTCATGAAAAGGTCCATTGGTCCACCAGGTACATATTGGTCCATATATGGTACATATAGGTACAAAGGTACATATTGGTCCACCAGGACCCCAGATAAGTAACTTTTCATGAATCTAATTTTATATATTATTGAAAATAATTTAAAAAAAAATATATATATATATATATATATATATATATATATATATATATATATATATATATATATATATATATATATATATATATATATAATATATATATATATATATATATATATATATATATATAAATATAAATATATATATATATATATATATATATATATATATATATATATATATATATATATATATATATATATATATATATATATATATATATATATATATATATATATATATATATATATATATATATATATATATATATATATATATATATATATATATATATATATATATATATATATATATATATATATATATATATATATATATATATATATATATATATATATATATATATATATATAATGCATTGGAGAATACATTTCTATCAAATCAACATAATATATAAGAGACCTTAAATGTTTATCTACCAAAACTTTGTATTCATTGTGTAAAACAAATGTAATCTCCATTGCATAATTAAACCTTAAAGTGTGGAAATTATATTGGATTTCTGGACTTATAGCTGAGAAAGGAAATTTAGGTATTAACCCTTTGGGACATATATGATTATTTAGACATTTTGACAGATATTCTACATGTCCTGTAAATTGTGATGCTTTACGAGAATGATAATTAACCTGATTTAACCAATAATTATATTCGTTCATAGTGATACATGTGATAGCAAAATAAGTAAGTAAAAAGTGTAAAATTGTTTATATTTTGATATTTTAAGTGTGTAAATTTTTTAAAATTATTTTCAATAATATATAAAATTAGATTCATGAAAAGTTACTTATCTGGGGTCCTGGTGGACCAGAAACATTTAAACGATAGTTAATGTCCTCTTTAAATACTTAGGGCAGCGGCACCTGTTTCCGCAATTGATAACCTATGATGTTCATACCAAAAAGTCAATTCCATATTCAATGTCCATTCGCGGACACCGTTTAATTAATAATAAAGAAAATCTAGATAAGTACCTTTCTAATCTTAAAAAATCACTAATAGAAAGAAATTATCCTGCCTCTTTGTTAGATAAAAATATAATAAATTCCGAAACAAAATTTTCACCTAAACCTAAATTGGTGTCAAATTTAAATCAAAATAAAATCTTTCTAAGTACTACTTATTTTCCTGGCACTGAGAAACTGCGACCAATTTTAGCAGATTTATTCCCTATTATAGCTAACGACCCATCAACCAAAGGTTTATTAGATATACCACCAATTTTATCATTTCGAAAACCTCCTAATTTAAAATCAATACTTAATAAAAATAATCGAAATTATCTTAGTACTAACAAAAATTTGGGCCTACAGCCTTGCGGTCGATCACGTTGTAAAACATGTCCTTTATTAGATCGAAGCATTTATTTTACTAGTCCTAACACTCCCAACAGTTACAGAGTTCCTTTTAATAGTAGTTGCATTTCAAAAAATATTGTATATCAATTACTTTGCCAGACCTGCAATGCATTTTATATTGGGGAAACAACTACACCTCTTAGCATTAGGTTAAATAATCACAGGGCCAGCGTAGGCAATGAAAGTCAACTTCCAATAGCATTGCATGCTAAGGCACACAATTTAACTTTTGATAATTGTTTTAAAGTAAAAATTATTAAGTGCCTTGGCGATAACGCTAAAGAAAGAGACGTTAAATCTTGGGAGTTGGCTTTTATAAATATTTTAGGCGCTTGCAAGGGTCCCGGTCTGAATAGGCAAAATTAATACAGTAATTATATTTGTTCAGACATATTCATTAAAAGCTTATTAATATTTTTCATTTAAAAATCATTATTAATAATGTTTTTCAAGGTCGGTTATAGTGCATTTATAACGATATTGCAAAATATTATTAACCCATTTCTCTATGTTCAGTTTTTTTTAAATTTAAATTTTGAAAAAATTGTTCTATCAGAAATGTCATAGAGATGAATACGACTAGTGTCGAAATATTCTCAATCATATAATTTCTTCTAAAATAAGTTACTAACATCCATTTCTGTTACAGAAACCATCCTCCTATACGTATTACATCCAAGGGCATACAGTAATTCGGCTGCAATAACTAAGAACATCATAGGTTATCAATTGCGGAAACAGGTGCCGCTGCCCTAAGTATTTAAAGAGGACATTAACTATCGTTTAAATGTTTCTGGTCCACCAGGACCCCAGATAAGTAACTTTTCATGAATCTAATTTTATATATTATTGAAAATAATTTTAAAAAATTTACACACTTAAAATATCAATATATATATATATATATATATATATATATATATATATATATATATATATATATATATATATATATATATATATATATATATATATATATATATATATATATGTATATATATATATATATATATATAATATATAATAGATATGGGACGCGGCCGAAGCGGTTACGCGCGGATCTGTCAAACGATGCAAAATGCCTATAGGCACTGTTGGCGTTCGACGGGTTAAACACTTTATTATGGTCTACTTATATTTTATTATAAGTTCTTTATATTTTACATTAACTTTTCAACATTGACATAGATAGTAAAAAAACTAGTTAAAGTATTGTTTACAAGCGCCGCTCCGGTCACCTGCTGTAGAGAAAAGTACGATTAGGCTGTCATATGGCTTAGCAATTCGTTTCCAAATTAGGTCTGCTCTGAGTTCACCGTTCGCCTACGCGGTGCCTAAATCCAGGGCACCTGCCGGTCACCGGTGCACTCTCTGCCAGATAACGCGATAAGGTTTATGTTGGTGACCCGGATTCATTGCTCCCGAGGATAGTTTATAATTGCAGTACGATCCTGACAACAGCAGCATGATGCTGATATTTAAAAAAATTAGCTTATATGCCCCAGATTCATCTTAAGTCTTATTTATATCAAGTACATTGCATTTAGTATGTGAAATATAGGGGTTTAAACGATAGGATACTTGGGATCCAGTGACGTCAAAGAAAGCTTCAATAATCTGATCAAAAGATTTTTTGAACTGCAATTTGATAATGAGCAAAAAAAATTTTTTTTTTCTGGCATAATTATTTATTATTTGTCGGTTGATTGAGAAACATCATATTAACATACCAAACAGTCCGCCATTGCACATATCATGTGATTTTGTGCAATTAAGAGCTATTATTTATTTTCACTTATCATCGCTATATATTTGAGACCTCGTACATGCCAAAAAGCAAATTATCAAGGGCATGGAAAAAACTGAATAACTTCGAGCACGAGTTTTTTTTTTGTTTTGTAAATTTGACAAAATCAAAAAATATATATTGGTTTACTGTACTAACGACTAAAACTGTCAAAGCGATTAGATTTTGCGAGAAATTGTTATAATGGATGTAAGAGATATATCACTGGATAAAATCATCAACTCATGCATGCCTACGAGATGCCACTGCAATGCCAATTACAAGAAAACTCAACAATGTAAGTCATCGGGTCATAGACAGAACGGTCGGGAGCATCATGGTACAGCAATATAAATAACAAGTAATTTATTAAAAAGAATAAAAAACACGACTGCTGTTACAGAAAGTGAACTATTGTATATATATAATTACTTTTATTACTCTTTTTTTTTTTACTCTTTTTTTTTTATATTTGTGGTTTATGCATTTATAGATAGATGTATATTTCCAGTATGTACTCAGTCATATCTGTCATTCGACACTAAACACGATATATTTATGTTAATTTGTTGACATTTGGGACATTTAGACATCCACTTACTTGAAATTTTGACAGTTAAGGTACCGTATGACACTCGGGATGACATAACGATACTATCAATACTACACACTTCTTAATCGATTCAAGCGTTTAGAAGTTATGGTGGAATAAAGAAATAGAAAACGTACATACATGAAACTTGATGTCTTACACTCCTTTTTTGTTGGGCAGTCGTGTAAAAAAGACAAAATGGATTTTTTGGCACGTATGAGATTTTTACGTACATGTACGTTTGGGCACGTTTCACACATTTAGATCGACGATATTGGAAATAAATAAAATTATTTTAATAGTACAAAATAATACATTTGAGTTTCGAGTACATTTATGGAAGTTTCCATAAATGTACTCGAACTCCTTTTGATTAAGCAGAATGCTTCCATTTATGGAAGCATTCTGCTTAATCAAAAGACAGAAGGGAACGGCGATTGATATTGTAGGCTAGAATAACAAAACAAGCAATCTTCGTCGACGTGACGCAAAACTCGTGTTTCAAGCCAAGTTTGCGACTGTCTATGCATCTCTCGGGAGAAACTTAGCGAATAGTTTCGCTACTGGGAACAACAAAAATATAGCGCTCCGAGTTGAGCTCAAAAGAGATTTTGTCTTGATATAAAAGGAACGAAGGACGATAATTGGGAATGTTTTAGCATTGCTCTAGGAGGAGAATAAAGAGGAATAGTATGATGCTACATTGTGTAAAAATTTCGCTTCGGTTGTTCAATTTCGCCAGATGGACGCTTTAGGTCAGTGGTTCTAAATCTTTTTCTCAAATTTATTTCATCTACCTTGAAAAACGATTATTTTTCAGCACCCCCCATTTTTTTTTTCTTCACAACATCCTAAAAACTACAATGACATTCATTACTTTAATTCTAAACTAGACTTTTTACCAGTGGGAGCAATTAAAACGCAACGTCATAATATTAGGAGTATCTTTTATTCAAATTAAAACAAACATAATCAATTATAATTTTAAAACTAACCTAATGTGAAGGTTGAATCTGATGATTTTTAACACTTTTGTTGATATCAGGTTCGAATTTACTCAAAAACAGCCTCAAGTTGCCGCGTTCGGTAACATGCAAACGATTTTTTTTTTAGTAAGCGGTATTGCCACAGCACTAAAGCAACGTTCACACAAATATGACGATGGGAATGCTATCAAAAATCGTTGAACGATCGACACAATCCAGGGTAGGTATAATTGCGAGATTTGCTTTTGTAGCCAAAATTCTTGGTAGCCATTTTTGAATTTGATTTTTATTTCCTCGTTCGTTGTCAGTTCTACATGTTCTTCCAGATGGGATGATAATGCTGTGTTGACGTTTGAAAAAGCATCAAACACTCAGTCTGGTATTTCCAATTTCAAAATGTCCTAAAACTTGTTAAAACTTGATTGCTCACGGGCTATCTACGAAAGCTATGATAAATATTTTTAATTTGTATAGGTACAATCAAACAGGGCAGAAATGTGAACTAAATAATCGATGTTGTGTAGTAGGTGCCTAGGTTTTAATTTCAGTGAATTAAAAAATATTAAGTAGATATAGACATAGCCCCCCTAAACCACTTTAACAGCCCCCATTTTTTTCTGGGTCCCTTACCGCCCCCCCCCCCTCCCCAAGGCTACCAGCGCCCACAAGAGGTCGTTATCGCCCACTTTGCAAACGACTGCTTAAGTGAACGATAAAAATACTCTAAAAATATATATTCGCTCACAAATGATGCTTTTGATCAAATAGGTTACATAAAAAAATGAAAAGCATAACTTGACAAATATTAGAACTGAGACTAAATAGTTTTTTGTACGATATGTATCTGTGATATTGTACAATTTCTTGAGACAGTTAAGTATTTGATTTAGATATTCCGGTAAATTTTCATTGTTCTGTACATTTTTGTAATAACTTTGAAATTCCCAAACCAATTTAGATGTTGTTTAGCTTTCTCGGTGATATATAAAGCGTCATGCCATGCATCGGCGGAAAATAATCTTCTTAAAAGCTGTTCCGTTGATCTCGAGTAAATAGCAAATAATGATATTTCAACTGACTCAGCGGAGGAGCAAACAAAGCTGAAACGGGTCATTACATTATTACCACATCTTTTACTGTTTTAAAATGAAATATCTTCCTCATCCCTCCATATGAAGATGTTTTTATTTATTCTAGTTCTCAATTTACCTATTCATTATATTTTAAATATGTATATACCAACAAAGATTTCCCACTGAGTACCACTTGTGATATATTATAAAAGTAAAATCCATTATATTATATATATTTAATTTATATATTATTATTATATTGAATTTAATCTATTTAAAAAGAGTTTTCGAATGATGTCATTCAAAGGCCTCTATAAAAAAATAACTAACTAGCTAAGAGGATTAATTTTTTCAAATTTATTTATTTATTTGCAGCTGTTTAAACAACATATACAAAAAAAAAAAAAAAACAAGAACCTACAGATTAAAAATTAAAACTATAAATAGACAAAGACTATGAAATAAAGCTACAAACGCTGCAAATTAGGGGTATCCTCAGGATATCTCTTATCTTGGTTTTCAGGACACACCTATTAATTATTGATACATAGGTATATGATTTATAAAATAAAATAACCAAATCAAATAAATCTTAAAACGAAAAATCCAAATAATCATAATCAAATAAATACACAAGTCGAAATAATCAAAATCAAGATATTTAACATCAAATGATATTAAAAGAAAATAACGTAATTACATAAATTTAATAATCTACATATTATAATAAATCAAAATCAAAATATTTAACATTAAATAATCAGGTTACAAATTTATAAATAAACGAAGACAATTGTAATAATCCAATTAGCAATAGTTATTCTAAAATAAAATCAAATTATGACATCTAAATATGTTTTGTTCCAACAGCGCACTCAAGTGTGTACGAGAAATGAAACAGTACTACAGTTTATAAATCTCATTTTATTGTCGAATGTTAAATATGTATATCATATTTCCGTACGCCGCTAGACAGTACTCCTTAATTGGCGCGTGGCGCGCTCTATCGGGCGAGTTACGCATCTCTACATACGGCGATCATTCGAGTAATTAAATCGCTGCTCGTGAGTGCGATAAATTGAAGCTACTGATTTGCCAACGATCATACCACAATTACAATAACATGAATATTTCGAATAGCAAATATAACATATCGAATAGCAAGTATAAATTCACAAACAAAATATCTTCCTTTAATAATAAACTTTTAAAGTGGTCCTTAAATACTGCAATTGATTTCGATCGCAAAGCCATTCCCAACCGATTCCATACAACCGCAGAATAATACGAAAAGCTGCACTGGAAATGTGTAGTTTTGTGCTTGGGTATTATAGCAAGTTGTTCACGTGCCCGTGTTGAATGGACATGCCGGTTACGGGACCACGTCATAATCGAGTAAAGATATTAATGTATTACATTGGCCATAATATCCATTTTAAAAAACTTAAATTTAAAGGGTGATACATATTGTATTATCAAAATACAATTTAATATCAAAATATCTTTGATATTGATATAGTCACAAGGAATAAATATAAAGTCACATATAACTTCTCATAATCTATGCAGAAAGCCAGTTTTTAGCCTTACACTATTCATCAATATTGTTACTTTGTGTACTGTGAAGTTCGATTAGGGGTGTCAATTGCTACGGGCAAACCCGCCCCTCCCGGGAGTTTTAACGACACTTGATATTCTGTATCTCGTGGAGTGAACGCAAAGACTTTGAGAGCAAACACAATCCACAATCGAACTACGCCAACAGACCGTAAGAGCCCGACACCTAACCGCAAGGCACTGGGAAGTGCCAAAGAGCGGGCAGTTCTCGCGCCTTTACTACCAGATTTGAACCGGTTTCTCCCCCACGCTCACAGATTTGAAAAAAAATACCTCTTAATCAATTCATGCGTTTAAATTTATGGTGGAATAAAGAAAAGGAAAGCATACATAGGTGATCTCCTTTTTGTTGGGCAGTCGGGTAAAAAAAGGCAAATTCGTTTTTTTCTGGCACGTGCGTGTACGTTTTAGCACGTTTGATACATTTAGATCGACGATATTGGGAATAAATAAAAGTATTTTAATAGTATTGAGGTCGCTTGCGTGGCCATTACCGGACGCTAGCGATAATTCAGATTGAATTTGATGCGGATCCGTGGGATCGCGTGGACAACGGACCGATTTTAGAACGGATATCCTTAGGGATAGGTGAAGCCAGGGCAACGGCTGCCCCCGCTTCTTAAGAAGCGTACGTCTCCAGACCCCCCCTCCCCCGGTTATTTGGGAAATTGCGCAAGCGGTTGGCTGACACAGGCCGGTACGTGAACCGCTTAGTTCCGCCCTAGATTTCCCCCCGGATCTGCATTTTCGATCCCAACTGTACGACTACAGGTTGCAGCCGCAGGCAGATTTTACAGCGGCTCTTCCAGGTTAAGTCCCTCTTCGAGGAGGCTACAACATCCAGTAATAACATCGTTTAATATATTAGATGTCTATGTATTTACAGAATACGAAAAGGCGTAACATACCATTTTTTCGTATTCTATATTACTACTGGGTAGAAAAGTCTTTTTCCTAAAAAAATGCATTTTTGTAGATACGACCTTTTAGCTTGAGGCCCATGATATGTATATCGGTAGTCAATGGTTCAGCTTCGACAGAAATGAAATGCTAACCATAAAAAACATCACTCCATTTTCCCGCGTCTGAGCAGCGCTAAATCGTGAGTTGGGCCGACGCAAGGAATCACAAACAGGCTATCAGGCCCAAACTGCACGGAACAATTGAACTGTGATGTGCAGCGAAGTCTCTTTTCTTGTCAGCACTGTTTTCAAAAATAAAAACATAATAGTTAACCCGATCGGCGCAAGCGACGTGAGCGATTCAAAGCGCGGCCCGGTGACGTCATCGTGAAGCCAAACACGGCTGCATGCAAATGACGCGGCGTAGCACAGGATGGTGGAGGCGAGAGCGCGACGGGAAGGGGGGAAGGGAAGCGGGCGATTGCGGCGAAGGGGCAGGCGGAAATCGCACGCGACGCGCGACAAAAGTGGTTCCGCGCCCTCCGCGTGCGCCGCCCGCCGCGCCCCCCGCCTTTTACCTTTTGTTCCGGACCACGTCATTACCTTGTCCTTTATGCGAGGCGCTGCGCGGCGCCCGCCCACGCCGCGCGACGCCGCCCCCGCCGCGCCGCCAATGCCCACAAGTGCACCATCACAAATGCACCAGCGCAGCGCGATGGCGCCCGACATACATTATTGCTTACGCGACGTGCCCACTGTTGATTTTTTCTACAAGCCATCCACCGGCCTAGTCTACGAGGGAATTATCAAACCGTCAACCAACATCGCTGCTTCGAAAAGAAAACCGAACAAGTAAATAAAAAATAAATTACAAACGGAGCTGCCATGGAATTCAATGACCGGAGTCATAATACTACTTTTTACTTTTCTGGCAGGTAAGTAGTGGATTCCGGACCAACGACCGGCTGTGGTAAGTTTAGTACAGCTGTCTTGCCACATGTCAGCGTTTACCTTATCACCCAGTCACTCCCTCTTCGAAGCAATTAACTTTAATATTAAAAAAATAACTAATATTAAAAAGAAGCAATTAAGTAATATTTAAAAAATAAAAAACACGACTGCTGTTACAGAAAGTAAACTTCTGTTTTTATAATAATTTTCATTACAGTTTTGTAAATAAATATTTGTGGTTTATGTATTTATTATTACATATACATATATATTTCCGAAATTTACTTAATTAATCCATTAGTTTGAAACTAATTACCATATATTTATGTTAATTTATTGACATTTGGACATTTCGACATTACAACTACTTACTTAATATATGGACAGTTAAGGTACCATATGGCACTCGGAATGACATAACGATACTAGCAATACTACACACTTCTAAATCGGTTCAAGCGTTTAGAAGCTATGGTGCATATAAAACATACATAGATGAACCCTGAACACATTACACTCCTTTTTTGTTGGGCAGTCGTTTAAAAATATCAGCAGTTATATCAGTACCATTGATTATATAGTGTTCTAGATTGCTAAATATCATAATAAGTTATGGCAACCCTTCTGCGTCAGCGACATGCAGGTCGCGCTGATAGCATTGTCCTGCATCAATATAATAACGTTGATAATGAATGTTTTTTTTATAAAGAACTGATTTATTATACGAAGCCAATATTTAACCAATGATATCAATCAATAGAATTTAATTATCAATCCCTTCTATTGCATTTTTATATCGGTTAATTACATACCACAATTTTTAAGAAGAGATTAGAATACTATATTTTAGTCTATATGCACTTTAAAGTTATTCAAATTTAAACTTAACGCTTTATGTAAATAATATTAAAATGTTAAAGGCTATAATTTTAAACTGTCTTGGTTATTGTTTTATTATTATATTTTGAGATAACTGTAACAGCGTGTTAAGAACACCATATATTGCGCTACTAAACATGAGAGAAGATTAATTAATATTTACACATTGCGTTTCGTAGTAACATCCTAGCTGCCAAAACGTAGTGCGATATTGAGTAATATAATACGATATATAATCATTAGGAGTACCAGTGTTGATAGCGTAGATTCTACCATAGACAAGATTTAAGACCTTGCCAGAGACAAATCCGAAGTCGGCAACCACATGCGAATCGTCAAATTTCTTTTTGTGTTGGAATGCGGAGTTTTTCTCATTTTTTTTGTTCCCTGTGGTAATATGCGAAATCTATTACAAATAAAGCATGATATTACCTGTCATAGGTAATCTATATAATAGGTATATAAAAACACGCGGATATAAAATAATTGAAATAATCTAACTTGATAACAGAGGGCATTATTTTAATTCTTATTCTGTAACAACTATTTTAAATGGATCAACGCGGCTATGAACAGCGTCTTAACAAAATTTGATGAACGTCTTTTTAAATTAACTTGTGTACTTGAAAATCTGTCTGTACTTTAAAGCAAACAAAATGTCTTTAACTATTAGTAAAACCGTCTATTTCTATGCAATTTCTATTCCCAGATCGGGTTTATGAAAATAAATTATTCGTATTCCTATTCTTATTCTATTTCCATGCAACGTTGTTTGAAAATTTAAAGTCAATCGACCGACTACTTTTATGCTTTGCGAGAACAGACATACATAGGTCGAAATTTGTATATAAAGATAAATAATAAACTGTTTTTGCCCTCTATGATGGTATAGAAATAAAAATTTTCGCAAATGTTTAGTTTCTTTTAAATTTGTAACAATAAAAAACCTACCCACTGCCATTAAACCATCATGTTTGCATTAACGGATATACAGTCTGGCCAGAAATAGCAGACCCTACGTTTTGGAAAAAAATATTTATATTGCAACTTAGTAATCTGAGAATAAAAGGACTTTTTCATTTAGAGACCTGACTCAGTACCGTTTCATAAGAGGCGTATTGTACTCAAACTAGTGTTTCTGTTCCTTTACTGATTCTATCACTTAACATCGACGTGTAAATTATTGTAAAATAATCTGTCGTTATCCTCCGTTAAAAAATCTTTAATTTTGACTATGAGTGAGGCAGTTATGTACCAACAATTTGTGGTTAAACTATACGAAATATCAAACAAAACATAACCTCAAAATGTACCTAGAAGTACATTTTGAAACACTGAAAACGACTTTTCTAGCTCCACTTCGAAAAGTTCAATTCATTTTTAACGCAAAAGAATTTAAATAACGAGAATTAATGACAAAATAAATGCAATTTCATGAAATGAACTAAGAGAACAAAAAATCGTCGTCATAAGGGTAAGTGTTGCCACACCAAAATAGTTTACCCCCATGTCGAATTAATGCCTACTCTTAATGTCCAGACTGTAATATGTACCCTTGAAACAATAAATCTCCCCGAGATGGCTTGATCTGACGCATCCGACTGATAATAGTTTCGGAAAATGTTGCCTTAAGCCGATTTTTGCTGGTCGAACTTTAACCATCACATTTGTTGACCTGTCAATGCTTTACTTGAGGAAGGCACCGAAATGATTGTCATTAATACACATGAATGCATGTAAACCTAACTTACCATCGCATTCCTATCAAAGAATGTTTTGAAAACAACTTTGTCCTATCGTAAACTATTTGAAAATATCATGTATCGGCTGCTGACGATATTTATCTAATTTGTATATATTTATCCAATCTTAAAATTATCTCTATACATGCAATGCTTCATGAGGTTATTATTTTTCGTTTCGTTAGGATAGAAAGAAAAGATTAGAAGATACACTGAGCTTCAAAACTACTGCCAAAACTAACCGCAGGGAAGTTTTTGATTACCTATATCAAGGAATTACAGAAATTCCTCATGGATACATCATATAACGATTTTCTTATATTATAATTTTTGTATTGATTTTCGAATTATCCACGTTCTTCTTTAAACGTCCACCCTCGAGATAATCCTGGCAGGCAGTTTACTTTCACGTAAAGGGATACGCAATTCCGTATCCTTTTTTAAATTAATTCGAAATCGGCGGCCCAGAAACTCTCTCTCCCGAAAAAACGAGCTTTTTCTCTCTTTCTGTATTCAAAACGGTGAACGTGGCCATGCAGAAAAAGGGTTCGACCGAGTAAACATCTCTCGTGTGCCACGGCGCCGTTTTACCACTCTTTCTCTTAACAATTTTCGCTTCTTTCTGTTTTCTTTTCTACCTCGCCGCCGCCACTGGCCACGCCTCGCACGGCCAGCGATGACACTGACAAATAGTAAACTCCACTTTCGGTAATTAAAACGCGCCGACAAACTCACACGTGCGCCATTGACCGGTTTACACACTGGCCGAGTAGCTAAAAGGTATCGTCGTGTCCGCGTCGCATCGCAAACCACAAAGAAAATGTCAAAGGGATGCAAATATTTTTTTGGGGGAGGTGCTTGTATTTCCCGCTATATTTATCAGGTTATAAAAGACGCCCACCGTGCTGCGCTCTTTTTATAAACTACAGCTTGTAAAAGGGGCATTCAATAAAATTTCAAAAAAGGAAAGGAGCTACTCTCATATAACAAATACAATGGACCTGCCTTGAAGTACGCCTACTGAGGTCGGGGCCATCAGAATATAATTATTACCCTTATGGAGGTAAGCAGCGGATTCCGGACTAACGGCGGGATTTGGTAGGTTTAGGACAGCTGTCTTGACGCATGCCACATGAATTCACCTTTTTACTAATCAACTCCCTCTTTAATGTTATAAAATTTAAGATTTGGCAAACGCACTGTTCCATTTTTGTAGGAAGGCGTTGATTATTTTCCTAGACCAAGCTATTTAAATATTTGAAACGTATATAAAGCTGGAAGGCCACGACCGCCTACTTCTATTGCGTGAAAGTGAACAGTGTAGCCGTTTCTGGTGACGGCATTTGCCGTCTGTGTGTTTATTTAGTTTCTACATATTTGATTCCCGTGATGAAACAGTTAATTCGGAGTAAAAGCGCCGTGCATTCAAGATATTCATAAAAATAATATTGCTTAAAGTCTGAATCGATCTCCAGAATCTAGCACAAAGCTTTATTAATTATTGCGATAGGTTACAGTGTAGAATATTTTTGCCTTTTGAGCCATCCCTCACAAACCTTATTGGGTGTTAGGAGGGTGTCTGACTTTAGTTGGCTAAAGCCAATGAAAGTTTAGTTGCCTCGCGAACAACAGCAAGCACTTTGTGATAAGTGTACTGGCCTTGTTCTAAGGCCGACTAGCTGTCAGCTAAAATAAATTAGGATGTGCAAGAGTATTCCTACAACGGGGACATGAACTATTATCTGAATAGCTCCAGCGAGCGAAATTACTGGGGTCTGGAAGTGTATGCTGAAAGGCATTTAAACGAATTTAAGGCATGTCTGTCGTGCAACATTATCTTTCAGTGCATTGGACTGAAAATGCAAAGTCCCCAAATGTTGTCCAATCATAATCTCCTCGCAAGAATGACCTTCCGCTCCACATCCCTAATGGTTTTACTGCCCGTGCCATTATGGATGAATCCAGCAAGAAACGCGGGCTTGTAAATCATTTGATGCACTACAGCCACTTCATACGTCCTTCGTTTTTGTTGGATCCTTAGAATTGAACAGAATCGAGATTTTTGTGTAGGTATTTAAGTATAATTAGATATGATGTAAACACGTAATAATAAAGGTTAGTAACCTTAAATAGCCGCACTACGCTACACTGATGCTGAAAATATCATTAATACCCATAGTCTAGGACGAAACACTAACCAAGTGAATCACGTTTTTCTGGACTAGTGTGGAATTTTTAAAAAAAATACTATTTCTACCAAGGGAATGTTACGACTATACGCGGCTAAAACATACATTTATATATTATATGAGTTTACTCCTTAAAAATCGATTTCATTTAATGCCCCCCTGTTTGAGAATTTGATGGAAAGTAAAATTTAAAGTTAACAAAATGCGTTAGGTTTTGGCTACGTAACGACAAAATTTGGTTGCACATCAGAACACCGTTGACTCCGTAACGATTAATATAGGCGGCTTGCTCCCGGAGTGCACAGTATTATTATTTTCTAATTCGAACGCATCCTAAAATCCATACCAAATATCTCATTATTACCATAGATACATAGACGGCCGGTAGAATAATTTCGCGCGTCATTTCGCGGATATTACTGGTAAAATTCCATTGTCAAACATCATCATTTTGTTTTCGAGAAATCATCATAATTTTTATCGGTTTTTATGAGCTAATATCTAAATATTTTTGTATGTAAATAAGCAAAACGAAAAATTCTTTTTGATAGAGAATCTAATAAAGATCACGATAGTATTTACAATTTCTAAATAGCGTTCCGTATTTTTTCGTAAACTAGTACAAGTTATAAATGCAGATTTTTTTCTTTTTTTTCGACTTTTTCATATTTATTTATAATTATCTAATTGTTTTACAAAATGAGATTTCAATATTCTATATACGAAATTTCGCAGTTATTCTTTTTATAATTGCTATAGTAGTTCCATAGTTATAGTATTTTTTGTCTAGCGCGGTGATATTGCAATAAATTCCAATAAATTGCCGCGGTCTAGCATGAAATTGTGGCGCTACTTGAAGGGTTAATGTTAGTAAAGCTTTGATTTTAAAACGAAGACTGCGCGATGTGGGTCTAAAATTGCACAGCGAGGACTGCGCGCGTGTCTTTCGCACGCATGCGAGAAAGAGATAGAGAGCTGTGTTTTTTAACCCGCTGATACCGGAATCTAGAAAGACGAATGTAGGAAGGACGTACACAAATAAAAATGTTAGTTGTGATGTGAGGCAGGTGGCTGTTTCACCGGCGTATTTCGAGGGCCGCTTGATAGATGGCGACAGTATTCTCGATTCGAATCGAATAATAAAGCATGAATGTATATAAATATGATATACTATAGGTATATGTTGCAGGCATATACAAATGATATACAATTTAATTTAAAAAATCTTTTCTTTACACCATTTGCCTATTGTATATTCAATGACAATCATAATTAAAGAGTTAACTCCAGTCGCGCGTCGGAGCTGACACGCTATTTTTTTTACTTCTGTGGAGTTCACTGTCGTCAGCAAGAAATTAGCTCACTAGCTGTCACTCACTGGCAACCCATAACAACTCGGACACAAATTCTATTTCTATCTAAGGTCACAATTGTCTTCTTGCCTGTCGACTAATCTTTTCTTATTGTTAAGGGATCACTTGGTATTCACTAAGTATCCTTAGTGCTGAGCCCACGTTTACACGCTCCCCGTCAAGTGTGCCCAAAGGAAAGGGGCTGCTGCTGAGTTATTGCTTACTTGGCGTGGTGGATGCGGGGATACGGCGTGTGAGTGCTGCGTTCGTATCTCTACGCCTCGGACCGCTACTAAATCCTTTGCGCCAACTTTACTTACCTCTCTCTTAGAGCCCATTGTCGTTTCTTTTAATTCCTTAGTATTACACGGCCCAGTTAAAAGCGTTGCTAAATACAGCTTACGAAGTACCCATACACAGATTCCAAAGAATATATTGTAAGCTCCAGTTAGATAATATTTACTACTTCTTCTTTATATTCTCGCCTACATAGTTTCACACTACTGAAATGATTTTTTATGTACACATTTACAAGTCTTTTCATCATCATAGACTAATATTTTAATTTGTACAGATTTAATCATTCCAAGTAAACACAACCAACTCATCTTTTTGCAAAATAAACTCTCTACATTAGAGATGAATTATAGCAAAAATCTATTTCTTATGATGTATATTTTTATTAAAAAAAAACTGCGTAATCATCGCTATAGATAGGGTAATTTAAACAAATCTGTTTAGTATAATATTATGTTAAGTTTTTTTATTGGGGGAAATTATAAAACATAGGATAAAATATCAATATATAACATTAAATACATTTATTTATAATGTTATTTTTTTTTATAATGTTACATTTTATTTTTTTATTAAAACAAAATAAATTTTTATTTAAAAAAAATTAAAATATATTTTAATAAAATCTTTTATTATAATTAGTTTAAATGTTGATGTAAAGTATAATATTATTAAAACTATTCCTGTCTATTTTCTCTCCAAATCCGACACTTTTTGCTTCCGATCGTTTACCGTGTGTCATGCATTCATCTTGCGCTTATTAACTCTACTTAAATAACACTGCTTGATTTAAGCCAGTGCGTCGGGGTAAGAATTTAGCGTCTCGATCTTTCCGGGCGCCGATGTAGTCGTCTCCGTTACACGACCCCGCGAGCTCCTTTACCCTTCTCATCCAGTCCGCCGACAAAAATTCCAATTATCTGATTCCTTGTTAGGGGCCGAGAGTTATGATGATAGAGGGGGGGGGGGGGGCTTCGGGAGAGCGACGGAGAAGAGGAGGGGTAGCCTCGTTTGAGCCTTGAGCCTTTTCGTCTATCGCCCTTCGCCTTTGTTTTAAGCTCTCACCGTTTTCCTCGATTTATTTTCGGCCCGTCGTCGAAGCTTTGTGCTTTTCGGAAATTGGAAGAGACCGCCTTGACGACGACTTCGATATTTTGCCCTACAAACGTGATTATCTCCTAAGAGGCTTAAGTCACTCGCCGTTCTATTTACCGTGACTCAAACGTTTGTTTAATTATGCTTTTAAATTTGCAAAATTGGTTTTCATATAACTTTAAATCATTTCCAAATTTCTAGCCATTTAAATGAGGCTTTCCAATACTGCTGTATTGAATTCAGTAAGACATTTTTTGATCTAAATAGTTGAAGGAACCTTAGTAGCGGATTATATGTACAATTAAAACCATTTGAATCGGTCATATTAAAAACAACATACTTAATTACGAAAAAGTGAATTTTGCAGGAGAGTTTAAAAGCCGATTTGTTTGAAATATTGCAACTTCTTGTTTCACTATTTTTTAAATTTAAATATATTATTACTTTTAGAAAATATTTACGGCGTGAAAATACACATAAATATAATGCATTTCTAAAAAAAAAAACGAACATGTCCGTTAGGTTGTTTTCGAAAGTAATATCTAAACAGTTATTTATTTTATCTGGTTTTTCGAAATGAATTCATACAATGGACCATTAGAAATTCATAAATTCCTATGTAGGAAAAAAACAGTCAATTTTCTTGCTCCATTTTAATTAACTTATTTCGATTACATCATAAATTTGGTCAGCTTAGCTTTTGAGAAAATAATAAAGTGAACTTCATTTCTAAATCTTATAATCGATACGAGTTGTGATGTTATCGGAATGACTCGGAGATCAAGGTGGCATTTGTGACATCAATGACCCGACTCTTATACTGTTTTCGATTGGATACGTATGCGGGATGGTTTTTAAAACCCAAATATAAAAAGTGAGTTTGTGCAAAATGCGACTTTATGGCGTTTTCGAAATAACCGATTCATTTGATACTCAAGTCACCGCCCATCTTCGCCCAGACTAGAAAGCGATGACACAATGAGCATTGTATGATAAATTAATGGCAGCGAACGACTAAGATAAATGGCAGCATGAGTGAGAGTTGACGTCAGATAATAAAGTTGTCAATATAACATTTATATTACAGTACTACAAAATGGTCTAGGTATTTAAAAAATCGGGTATTTTTCGGCCACAAGAATATTATCTACGAAATATATCAATACAATTCACTGTAGATACATATTGTAAAAATACCTGGAAATATTTATTTATTTAACAAGTCCACGTACAAGTTGAACCAGGAGTAAATCAGTTGCAATATATTTAATTTGTGCGTAGTGTTTTGGCGCAATCTGTCGATACGGCTGTGAATAAGATTAGTCAACCCCAACTTGACGATTTTCATCAAGAAGAGATTACTGAAGATGTCGTTCAAAAAGGCTGTTCGGGCTCTACACTCCTGAAACACATCATAACGGGGAAAACAAACAAGGATTTATGAGATTGACATGCAAACCAGTCATAAGCCTCGGAATCGCAATTCGATAGCGCGCAGAATCCAAAAAACCACATCAAAGTCGGAGTCAGGTCGATTCTTTTTTTCGACTATCGATTCGTTGTCTACTTTAAATTCCCTTTCGAATTGTCTAACAGCCAAAAAATATTTTTTGATATAAAGATGTTACTGCGAGAAAACATTTTCCAAAAAAAAAAAAGATAATTGGGCATTTTGGGTATTAATTACGCCACGATAATACCTCATACTACACTTCGACGCTTGTACACGAATTTTTGACCAAAAATAGTGTCTTCGACCAAGAACGGTATTTATTAGATATTATGTGTGATTTTACCATAATCCCCAAATTTAAATTACCATTTCATGGAAGACGTTTTAAGTACATTGAAGCCATAAATATAACTCGCAGAGAGAGCTCAAGGCCATATTCTGATATTACCTTGAAGTCATATCAGAATATGGCCGTAAGAAGTGGTTGGACAATTAGATTATTTGTCGGCGTAAGTATACCTCATCAAATGTGCTTTATTTTAAAGGTGATAAAATTATTTTGGACGACTAAACCAATATTTGATATATTATTTAAAAATTGCCGGTTTTATTCGATAGAGTAGTAAATGCTATCGCCTTTCCAGGGTTACCCTTTTGTCATGTTTAATTTTAATATTTGTTGGCTTATTTTTCAGCGCTTTTAACAAGGCTTTCCTCTCGGGTGTTACTTTTGAAGGGACAAATATTAAAAAGGGGACCTAAAATAAACACCGACCAAAGGAAGACTCCCCTAACACAACGGCGACAGATTAATTCCGTAATTAATAAATTAGTAAACACTTAAAAATGTTTTAAACGTTTGTTCTGTCGTTATCTTTGCTGTTGATGTCTTAATCTATTTTTTATGATACCTGTAGAGTTTACGACAACCAAAATCTATCTTGTATTTATATTTATTTTTTATGGCCCATCCTAGCAATTGGAAATAGTTTTCAGTCTATCGGCTTCCTCTGAAGCAAGTTCATTAGAGAAAATTGTAAGCGAGCAACATGCTACTATTATTATCCGCTCAAATTGTATTTATTTCGTGTCATCTTATTTGTTTTGGTTTAATACTAGCTGCACCCCGCGGTTTCACCTGCGTGGTGATGGAAAATTGTGATAATGATGATCGAAAACTATATATCTTTATAAATTATAGCCTATGTGTTATTCTGATGTGTAAGCTATATTATTGTAAAGTTTCATCAAAATCCATTCAGTAGTTTTTGCGTGAAAGAGTAACACACATCCATACATACATTCTTACAAACTTTCGCGTTTATAATAGTAGTAGGATTATATTGTTTAGTAAAAAGTTTTCACTGGTGCTACTATACATTAGCGTGAAAGTGAGAGAATTTGTAATGGAACAGTATTTTTATTTATTTTTACTTGCAGCTAAAAGGCTCCATGTAAATGTGAGATAATTAATGTATCTTTATAATTAATGTGGTGTATCCGAGAAATTTCGGAAAACGAAGTTGCTGTTCGATGGATATTCATCTAGTAATCTAATTTTTTTTTTTTATTAAATCGTTTATTATTTTTGAGGGATTATAATAAGGATATTCAAGAAAATATCTAAAGCTAGGCAAAAGTTGATGAAAGTAAATGAGCAATGTAATGTACTGTATAAAGTAAAATCAGATTGATATTTACAATATATTAATCGACATAGGATACAAGTCTTTAAGAATTTCCATTGCAGCGAAGTTCACATGCCAATATCTCTGCTTGCAATGGCCTTTTCGCCCGAAATCGTCCTAATATACTCAGCATTTTTTTATTTTTTTTTTCATTTATTAAGGAAAACACACAGTATGAGATAGTATACAATATTTTTAAAAAATACATTAAATATTCTGAAATATAAAACCGATTATGAATTTTCTGTAAATTACAAGTTTATGATTGTTTTGATTCAAGTAACATTTTTGTATTTTTGTGCTGATTTGTTAATAGAAAACATATAACATTTAACTTAATAATTATATGCACACATACCTCGGGGATGGTAGGTGTGTATATCTGTGTTTGTGTGTGTGTTCAGTCATGCACACATAGGTGCGCTTGATAAAGTTGTGGATTATGACATATTATGGCAGATACAAAGCCGAATAAAATTACATTATTACATCTGTATTTTTATCTGCTTCGCAAAAAAATATGTTGTAATTGGTATTACTCTTTATTTATAAATAGGATAGAAAACGAATTTACAGCGTGAAATGTGTAGGACCCGACGTTTTGGTGACGTTGCAGCCGCCGTTGTCTAGGGTAGACTGAAAAGCTGTCAGTCCGTTGTTTTGCGGGTAGGCCGCAAACCGCTGCCGCCACTGCGTAGGTTATAACGGTGGTGGGGGGCCGGGCTCGACAGCTTTTCAGTCTACCCTAGACAACGGCGGCTGCAACGTCACCGAAACGTCGGGTCCTACAAATTTCACGCGGTAAATTCGTTTTCTATCCTATTTATAATCTCAAACAACCGCGATAGTCTTCGATTTTATATTACTCTTTATTTTTTTGCATTATTCTATTATTTATATTAAATAATGTTATTAAATAAAATAAAGGAATCTTAAATAATATACAAAATAAGCAGTTTTCCAAATGCCCAAATAATTGGAATATCCGGTGCTAACTCCTGCGTAATGATCGCTGTTAGATAAACAGCCACACTCATGTATGCTACCGACGTCCCATCAAATCCTGAAGTGGCCCTCCACCCCCTCTTTCAACGAAACAAAGAGCCCTTACCCAAATGCTAACAGTGGAATTCTAGTGAGTAGTTTTTATTCCGATGGGCTAACCTTTAAAAAAATCAAGCAAGTTAAGTGGGTCCGCTAGTACAGAGTAATTGGCTGTCTGTTTTACCCTTTCAACGTTGTTCGCGAATAATACGATATAATAGGTAGAGTAGGCATTAATCCCTCTCTTGGACGTTTCATAATGAAGTAGTTTTTCCTTTCTAATTTATGTTGGTGATCCTGTAATGCGTATTGTTTTTATATAGTGAGCACTGTAAATAAAGTTGACATATAAAATAGGTCAATAGTAAAAACACATTTTTAAAATCAATCTTTTATTAAAATGCTCTGCCCGAGCCAACCCTGGCTGCAGCAGCCATGTCATGGTGACATTTAGAACGTTCTATCATAATGGAATGCGTATCTAAAAAATCGTGTCTGTGCTATTGACCATTGAGGAGTCCCCTCATTGGAAGCCAACCCTGGGTGCAGCAGCCCTGTCGCGGTGAAACTTAGAACGGTCTATCATAATTGAATGGGTATACAAAATTGTGTGTCTGTGCTGCTTGACCGTGAAAGTGTTTCTTTATCGGAACTAATCGTAATGCATTGTCATCGGAACTGAACCAACGTGTGAAATTTCAACTTCATATGATAAGAGGAAGTGGTGGAAAGTGGGAAGGAGGAACATACATTCCAAAGTTAAAAGCTTGTAAAAATGATTTGGCTTCAAATTGGTCTGCGTTAGTCAGTGATACATAATATTGTAATTGTATTTATTATAATAAACTTACTGCTACAAATTAATCTAAGAGAAATCTGTAAGCCAGGTTTTAAAATAACAATATTGAAAATATAGGCCATCTAACATGGAGGAATGGCACACCACCTATGTTCTAACGAAAAGAACCGTTTAAATTTGGAGACATTTTGAATGTACCTACCACATTTCTGAACGGAATTAAAGAGAGAAATAATAAAATGTCGCAATGGCGAGTCAAAATACTAAATACAATATAAAAAAATATTTTTTGGGTTTTCCTCATCTTCTCCTAGCCTCCTCCCCTTCCCCCTCTCCCCAGTCCCTCACTGCTAGGTTTTCTTTTCAGATTCATCTGGCAACACTGACTATTTACTTTGTATTCTTTAACATAACATTTTATAATGATAATAAAGAGGATTTTCCGATACGACATTCCGGATATATTCAAATTAATCTCAGGTTTTATTTTCTTATCTACACTAATATTATGTATATAGAAGTGAAGTTTGTAAGTTTGTATGTAGTAGGTAATCTTCGAAACTACTCCTCCGATTTTATAAATTCTTTTACTAATGGAAAGCTACTTTATCGACGAGTGCCATATGCTATATTTTATTGTGATAAATATTGGTTTTCAATACGAAATCAGGATATTTGTAAATCAAGTCGGAGGAAAATGTGCTGGTGAGTTGTTTTATCGGCGTACGCTGAAGAAACGGTTTGATATAAGTGAAAATAATGTGAGAAAAACGTCAGCCTTAAAGAAATCTAATAAAAAGTCTACGACAGCATATGTCCACCTTTCATATTCAAGCTAAAATATCTGATTCTATGTCTTTAAAAAAATATATAAAAACAATTAGGTAATGTTTAGTTGAGAACATTAGCAATAGCATATGAATCCTATTCAAAATAATTTATTCTTTCCACACGAGTGTTAAATGGAGATAAAATTAGCCATATACACTCAGTTTTTAGGTGGTATAGTTTAAGATTTAGTAACTCGTGAAAGCACCTCACAGCCTTCCGCTGAAAGCTGACCAGTAAGGTCAGCTTTCAGCGGAAGGCTGTGAGTTGCGAGGGACTGGACGCATACCTGGCGTCTACGGGATAGGTAGCGTTCATATAAGTGGGACGTTTTAAATGATTGCACTATATAAATAAAGGTATATATTGAAAGGATTGCACTATATAAATATAGGGTCTCAAAATGCAAATAAACGCCACTCTACTTAAATTAACAGCTCGATCCGAAACTCTACGCGAAGCAAAGCCGCGGTCATAAGCTAGTTATTACAACATAGTTAGTTATTACGAGCAATAATGAATACATAATAACCCGAATTTATTTATTTGTTTCAGACCGGAAAACACTATCACCGCACGTCGCTGCTGATCAAAGCATTCAACCACAAATTTCGACTAGATTTAGAGCTTAACACGTGAGTACTTCTATTTCGAAATTATTTTCCCAAGCAGGAAAAAATGCGCCTTCAATGGAAATTAAAGTTTGGAATCGTTGTCGTCGGGGGCGCGCTCGGTACTCTGTATTCATCGTGAATACGCCGTAATTGTAACGAGTCTCGGGATATATTTTTCCCTGCAATTTTTTCCCGCACAAATTTTCAACAGCGAATACATGAAAATAGGGTCAGCTGAGCGTTAAACGCAATTAAGCAACCGGGTCGCTGATAAAGTTGCCAAGTCGTCATGGAAATCCTACCTTTCCTTTACCTCCAGAAATTTTTAAATTTACAACGCGCTCTATACACTGTGTGCTTCAATCCGGCTATAGAAAAATATTATTATAGTATAAATGAATTTTAAGCTGACAATGGAAATGTAATCATGGCTTCACTATTCAATAATTTCAATATTCATGTAGGTTCTTTTATATACATACATTCTTATGATCTGACAAATTTCCAAAGTTTCAAAGATTGTAAGTAGGTAAAAATAATGTTCACTACATTAAAATATGTGATGTAAATTTCCTATTTCTTGGAAATTTTTATATTTTATAGATTACTTTATGGATATGATATGGAAGACCAACGCGGTTGTTTGACATTATAAATAGGTACAATAGAAACGAATTTACCGCGTGAAGTTTGTAATACCCTACGTATCGGCGATGTTGCAACCGCCGTTGTCCAGGGAAGACTGGACAACGGCGGTTGCAACATCGCTAAAATATCGGGTGTTACAAACTTCACGCCGAAAATTCGATTTTGTCTTTTTTTAATGGGCTTTTTAACCATATATTTTTTACTATTTTTTTATTATTATTATTTTGTCTTACTATTGTACTAATAATTCTATTAAATTTAAATTAGTTTCAAATTATATGTTGATACTGGTAGGACAGTTTAACGTTATAGTGATTGAATTTGATTAGTTATTTTTAACTGGTAGCATGTATATAAAAATATAGAGTAATAAGCACAAAGAGTGATATGTGGTTATAAACATGTAATTGAAATGGTAAGTTCTTTGGGAAAACTGTATTGAACTATTGCGTACGAAAGCAGCTGTACCTCCAACATACAGTTATGCAATAAAGATCTATATATCTATAAATACTGTATGTAAATGAAAAATGTTTAGAAACGTTTATTACAATAAGGTCGCAAAAGCGGTACGCTGCACTTAGAGCTACTTTTAAAAAGAGGGTAATAAACCATTACGAGAACTCTCCACTCTCTCTATAAATACCCGAATTATGCCGAACGCCTCGTCCGACGCAAACAGGCACTCAACGAATGCAGTGCCATTAACCTCAATTGTTTTGATGCTATAGCTCATTTAATTTCCACAGTTGCCTAAAGAAGCGCTGCGACCAATATAACAAATAATTTTATGACGTCACATGGAGAGACTTCCAGTTAAATGAAGAGAGGAATTACTGGCAAAGTATCTCCTAGACATGGAGTCATCGCATTTCCTTGGGTAACAAAGACTACTCGTTGGGAATGGAAGCGAAAACGCGGTCGCTCCTCGGAGAGTTGCGACGTTCAAGTTAAGTACCGTCCGTTTCCACAAGCGCTCCTCCGAGGCAATGCCGCAACCGTAACGGCCAGCACACGGGTGGCGAAGTGCGCTAGCTTTGGCTCGATAGAGATACTTGACGCCTGTCTGTGTATCTTCACTGCTAAAAATATTGTTTGTTTCTACTCTAGAGGGCTAACGGGCCCATGATGAGTTGGCCACGATGACCCATGTGTTCAGGGTCGGTCACACTCACGGGTCAACACCCATCCGACGGCCTCCCCGCATGGGGTGCGAATCCTGGGTAGGACACTGGGTCAACCAGTCTCCCCTGGGAATCAAACCTCTGGCGCCCCTGGACGGTCTGCACACCGTGCGGCGCAAGCCAATCGACTGTGCTCTCCGACTAACAGTCGGGGGTGTCTGGGAACTGTATTGTTTCCTATAGAGCGGGGGTGGTTGTATACCTTACGGCGACTGCTCTTGGAATGACCATTGGCCATCCGATCCCGGTTCAGAGTCTGGCAAAGGACGCCTTGGTCCGCGATAGATTCGGTGCACACCGTTTCACCGCTTCGTAAGGGAGAGGACCGCGCAAGCGACCTCGAACTCGGAACCAATCGAGAGACCGGAGAAATCTGGTCATAATTGGAAGTGAGGGCGCGAGTATCTCGAGCCCGCCGGGTTTATTACTGGCTCACTCGCGGTAAGGCGTTGGACTCTCACGGGTTGTGACGTAGCTGGACGTAGGATTGTACTGTCCAAAGTCTTCTACGTTCACTGCAGGGCGACAGAACGACTAATCGTTAAAACGTCCTGTGGTGACGGGCTCGCCCGTTGTAGTCGACACCGCAAGATGTTTGTTTCTACTAATGTGGTGCTTATGGGCCACACTGAGAAAAATATAACGCTGTAATACACAGAAATACGCATCTTTCAAAAGGGATTACGTATATAACAGGTACTGTGGTACGTACGTATGTATCAACATGACGCGTAACAATGTAGTTACCATGTCACGGGCATGATAAATATATAGCACAGTCACTACGGCGCACAACGAGACCTTGCTTTTACCATGACAGTATGTTATTCCATACCTAAGGTTATAGTCGGTTACATTATACGTTACTACATATAAGGTTATTTTCGTATTGCCCGTACGGAGCATAGTGAAACATATAACCGAGTAATGGATTTTGAACAAAATTTCTTGCAATTCAACAAAGTTGAATTGAAAATTTGAAACTTTATTATTCTATATAAAATTGTAAGAACAAAACGACATTGTATCAAGAAATGCAATACTTTTCTCAGTGTATGTTGCAGTTGGGGTGCTAATGGGCCCTATTGCAATTGACCCCTAAAACCCATATGTTCAGGTTCCGCCAAACTCAAGGGTCAACACCCAACCGGCGGCCTCCAGGTATGAAGTGCAAGTCCGGATAGAACTCTGACCTGCGGGCCAGCTTCCCCCAGGAGTCAATCTTCTGGCGCTCCTGGACGCATTCTGACTAATAGTCAGGCGAGTCTGAAAACAGTACTGTCTCCTACAGAGCGGGGGTAGTTGTTCACCTTACGGCGACTTGAAACGACCAATCGGCTACCCGATTCCGGGTGAAATCCGAATAAAGGGCGCCGTGGTCTGCGATAGATTCGGCAAACGCCGTATCTCCACTTCGTAAGGGACAGGGCTGCGCAAGCGAGCTCGAACCCGTAACCATACGGGAGACCGAAGTAATCTGGTTGCAACTGGTAGTAAGGGCGCAAGTGTCGGCCCGCTGGTTGACTAACCTCACTATCTCGCGGTAAGGTGTTGGTCTCTTACGGGCATGTGGCGGAACTTGACTATTTTGTTCTAAATCTTCTGCGCTCACCTCACGGGAGACATAACAATCAATATCGTTAAAACGTCCTGAAGTGACGGGTTCGCTCGTTGTAGTCGACAGCTCTAGTTGTTTCTACTGATAGCGAATGGTTTCGTGCAGCTTGGGCGATAAGATCCACTTTGTTCTCGGGTCAGTCCAACTCACGTTTCAGCTTCTATTCTGTATCCTCCTCGTGTGGAGGAAAGTACTCCGGGTCTCAGGCAGTCTCCTGCATCTCAGGCCTCGCGGCTGGTAGATCGATTTTCCCTGGGGGAACGCCTCCCGGCGCTACCGGACGAATTGCAGTCCGTGCGGCGTTAGCCAATCGGTTGTGCAATCTAAATAAATACTGAGGGAGTGTAGAGACCATGGAAACATACTGTCACCTATGTAAGCATCAGGAGTGGATGTTGACCTGTTACATGACACTTTTGAAACTACTATAGGCCACCCGATCCCGTGTGGCGCTACAGGCAAAGAACGCCCAGGTCTGCGATGAATTCATATTGAATTACCGCTGTAATACAACAGGTAGAGGCCGCGCAAGCGACTTGGTATTCATAACGTCGAGAGGGCGGAGGTATCCTGAAGGTTAATTCCAAAAGGAGATATTCTTTTATAAGTGTAGTTAGGGGGCGCGGCTTCCCGCTGGTTACCTTTCCCGGTCTAACAGGCATGTTGGCCTGACTGGATGGTAGATTTGTATCATTTCTAAGTCATCTACGTTCATTCCACGACTGAAAGAACGATCACATAACGTTATACTAGCCGTTATACTATACGTTATACTATTTGTTTCTAGTCTTTATTGTGAAATTTCACAAACGGCGGGTTTATTATCTTAGGACAATTTCTTACAACTAACCCTACTATGAAATGTTTATAAGCTTATAGATTATAAATTATAGATAGATTATAATGGATGACGTGCTAAATCCTTTCAGGACCACCTAAGAAATATGATGACAAGTATGAGCATTTATTCACAAATTGCAGGGTTCCCATAGAAAATGTTTCACTAAATCCCCAGCTAGATTGTCAATTGTCAGTTGAGTAGGTTATTTACATATTATTATTTAATGAAATGAAAAATATATTTTTTTTTTTGTACAAAATTTCATAAGGTTTATTTTGTACATTAAGCAGTACCACAATATTGCTAATAGTTAGCGAGATATAAGCAAAAAAACTGAATCGGAGCGCCGTTTTTCTTAGATGGCGGCTCGAGCGCAACAGATTGAGTGAGAGACTTTTAGTATGTTTAACAGTACATCTCAATAAACATCTTTGTCAAGTTCTATAACATTATCAATTATTTCTTTAAAAACTAGTTGTTTGACTGGGCTAATAAGTTAAATTGACGCTACGAAACGCGCTGGCTATGCTAACTCCTCCTAGAAGTATAGGACTCATACCTAGAAATGTAACATTTAAAATCCGGGTCGATTTAAAATGCTGTCTTTAACAATGAAAGATGCATAATGTCATAGGCTGGTCCTCTTATTATTGACCTGATAAGGCTGGGATATATGCGGAAGCGATGAACCAACACATAAGATAAAAGGCAAAATAAAATATATCAATACAAATGTTTCAATAATGAAAATTATACGAATAGTTATATAGTGTGACTATTTAATTTTTTTTGAAACTTTACTATTAATGGTATTATAATTTTATTGTGACTTTTTATTTTTCTTACAAATATTACAAATTTTATTTATAATTTAAATTATGACTATATAGTTTATTATTAACTGAAGGATATGTGTATTTACTTATCTATTTACTTCAATGTTTTATTTTATTTTAATTATATATTTACATATTTTATTTTTATGCATATTTTCAATGTTTTTTTTTCATTTTCGTTTTTTTTCTTTTTGTTTAAACTACTTTTTTTCTTCTTTTGATTATGTTTTCTTTTTAAACTAGTATTTGTTTAATATGTCTGCCCTAGAACAAGTGTTCATACTTAGTTGGGCGACATGGGACCGATCTTCAATATAAGCGTGACACAACTTGCTGTGGTTTCATTTTCAAAGTGTAGTTAAAATAGTAGTATAGTGTAGTGTAAACGAATAGTTATATATTACTTTTATGTGGTCAACGCTTTTATTAATAACTAGCGGAACCCGGCGAACTTCGTCTCGCCACGAATTTGTTCGCTTAGCAGCAGATGGCGTTAACATAGGTAATTTTCATCGACAGTTGTTTGAAATTTGCATTGTTTGTTTAAATTCTTCATTGAAAGCAGTCTGATTGTTTATTTTTTGTCTCACCAAAAGAGCAGTTTCATCAATTGCCATTTGTGGATTGCTAGTGCTTGTTGTGTCTTAACTGGAGGAGAAAAGTGTGTAAAAAGTACGATTTTGTTTGACACAGAATGTTAGACATAAAATGCTTAGAATCTGGTGCATTTCCAGACACGAACGATCCTAATGGAACCAATGGTGTCAATCTCATTTTACCCCCTGCGCAACACAAAGCGAGTGGTTCTTGGCGGTACTTCAATGCATTGCAATATTGGCACAAATGGTCCATTTCTCCAATTTGCATGCATTTATAATCGCTGTATTGTTTCGTCAGGTCATAATAGATTGCCTCTCTGTATGTGTTTTGTCTCAAATTCAATCGTCTTCGCACTGCAACATTACGGATCCGTGCCGCTTTATTCAATTTTTGGCGACGCTCATCGCTTTCAGTTGCTCGAACCTCTCTTCACGAGTTACACAAATTCATTTAATTCAGTTGATTTACCTTCAGAATCACGAAAACGCTATCAAGAAATCGTAAAATTCAACTTAACTGTCAAATGTTAACTGTACCGCCATCTTGATTTTCGAATTTTTATTCTTGTCAAGCAACGCCATCTATGATCAAGCTTAGTACTAAAATAATTTTCGGTTTTTCACATTTTTCTCACTTTTCCAAGAGATTTTCCGGATTTTTTATTGCCTATAGTAAGACCGAAGTGATTATGAACAAAACAAAAAAAGAATCATCCAAATCGGGTTAGCCGATCGTGAGTTATTAGGTAACATACATAAAACCCGACTCATTTTTATTATATAGATGTTCCTTATATTTTGAGTAGGCAATCTCCCTTAAAGCGAAGAAATAACGATAAAAAGATGTGTGTGTGTCAGATCCGACGCGCGACTGGAGTTTACTCTTTATGTGCGATTCTCATTGAATATACACTTCACTATATATATATAAATATCAATATCAATATCGATATATATAAGTAAAAACTCCAATAAACTCCATAAAAGATTTGTTTAATTGTATGTCACTTGCATATGGCTAGAACTTACCTATTATCTATACTAATATTATAAAGAGGTAAAGTTTGTGAGGTTGTAGGCAGTAATCTCTGGATCTACTGAACCGATTTTGAAAATTCGTTTACCAATAGCCACGTTGTTTGTGAGTACCATAGGCTATATATTAATCCGAAAATAAAAAATTACTATTTCGTGGTAGTCGGATTTGCAAAGTAAGTCGGAGAAAAAACGGTCGATCGAAAACGTTTCTAACTAACGCTGCCTTAATTATGAGAGATATATTATTAAATACTATAGAAAAGTTGTAGAGCTTGATAATGCGTACAAAAAACTCATCGACAGCATATGTCTAACTTTTATATTTAAGTCACAAAAAGTAGTATTTTATATTAAAAAAGTAATTTAAATCGTTAGGTCATGTTTATTGGTCATATTATCAACAATTATGAATTCTTATCAAAATAAGTAAATTTATCGTCTCAAATGTTTAAAACAAAAGACTTTTCCCTTTTACTGCATATAATTTCCCTTTTACTGTATAAATGGTTAAAGAGATAAGGCACTCACAAATAAGACACTAACAAGAAGACACTCACAAATAACGGTAATATAGTCAAATTGGCATGCAAATACATACATACATATGCAGTAAAAATATAACCCTTCTTTCGGCAGTCAGGAAATAAATCATAGCCCTCAGTACTAACCGAACCACACTCATAATTTCATCACAAGTAAAAAGTTTTACCGCCCAACGAAGTGGGCACGGGTCAGCTAGTAACATATAATTTCATGCTTTATTAGATGATTCGAATCGAACATACTGTCGCCATCTATCGAGCGGACCTCAAAATACGTCGGTAAAACAGCCACCTGCCCCAGATGACATCTACCATTTCCATTTCCATGTTATTTCTACGTTCGTCGTTCTACACTCCGTTATCAGCACATCACAGCCATCTATCTCTTTCTTGCGTGCGTGTGAAATAAATTGCGTGTAGTCCTCGCATGGCAATTTCAAATCCACTCCGATCAATTTTCGATTTTTACTGATATTAAACGTAAAACTTTTTGTCAACGCTAGATTTCATTACTCGTTAAATTGTCGTACCAGGGTTTTCAAATAAAATCGATTCCTAGGAGTTTACTCCAAAGACGTTACAAAATTGCTTTAGAATTTCGTATTACGATTGTATAAACAAATAGAACATTTATATTAATATAGTCGTTATATTAATATATGTATTATATTCATCCACCGTGTAGTGGCCACTTAACGATCGCCAACGGATTTACGTAATGTCTCCAATCGGCCGCGCGGACTAGGTCGGTATTGCCGGGCGTCCCGCGCGTCCCGAACACGTCCCGATGCGTCCCAACGCGTCCCAGGGCACGCCGCCCGCGGCACTCGCGCCGCCCGGAAATGAAAAAAGATGGACAAAGTTGAGACGTTTGAATTCAATGCGCCCTTTTCCGCTTCTATTTACCCTCTTCGCTCGTAATAAAACTCAATATTCTACGGACGCAATAAAAAAAGTGGATAAGTGGTCTTTGTTTCCAAACGGGGCCAATCTGTTGAAATCAGGTGAGTTTAACCGCCGCCCGGGGAGCTCTAGGCGGTTTTTTTACGCTTTTAATGGTTACCGAGATAATATTTCTAAAGCTAAAGTGATGAAAATGATACACCCACATTGCGCGCTTTATTTCAAGAATACTTACTATGGTATCAGCGTATACTTTCAGTTATTTAGTGTATGCTAAAAATAACATACACGAGTATACACTTAATATGTACATTACATGTACATCACAACAGGAAGCTAATGGGCACTGTTGCAGTTTGGCAACGAAGACCCATTTCGTTCAGAGTCGGTCACACTCACGGGTCAACACCCATCCGGCGGCCTCCACGCAAAAGGGAGAGCCAGGGTAGGACGCTGGCTCGCGGCCCAGTTTGCCCTAGGAGTCAAGCTGCGGGCGCTCCTAAACGGTTTGCGCACCGTGCGGCGTCAGCCAAAAGATTGTGCAGTCGCGGGAGTCTGTGCAGCCGCGGGAGCCGCGATTGTGCATCCGCCTAATAGCTGCGGGGGTCTGGAAACAGTAATGTTTCCTATAGAGCGGGGGTGGATGTTAACCTTATGGCAACTGCTCTTGAAACGACCATTTGGCCACCCGATCCCAGTTGAATAATCTGGGCAAAGGATGCCGTGGTCCGCGATAGATTCGGTAGGCACCGTACCACCGCTTCATAAGGGAGAGCATTGCGCAAGCGACCTCGATCGTGTAACCAGTCAGGAGGTAGGAGGTATCCTGAAGGTTAATCCCAGACGGAAATATTCTTCCAAACTGGTAGTCAGGCGGCGAGGCTGCCCGCTGATTACCTTTCCCGGTGCCTGGCCGTAAGGCGTTGGCCTCTGACGGGCAGATGGCGGAACTAGACTGTTGATTGTTTTTCGTCTTAAGTCTTCTACGCTCACCTCACGGGAGACAGAACGATAAATATTGTTAAAACTTCCTGAGGTAACGGATTCGCCCGTTGTAGTTGACAGCTCTAGTTGTACATCACAACACTCGAAGCAAAGCCAGCATAGCCCTCTTCAAAGTCCGTTGAACTTTAATCCAAAATTTGTTAGTGTATTTGGCCTTTAAACTCTTTAATAACCTTGCAATGTGAATACGAGATTTAGATCCAAAAATATTCCAATATAGAGCTAAACACTGCCTCGTAATGCTATTTATAAGGTGGGCGAACTCGAAAAAATATTACAATATCTAAAATAGTATCATCTCTATGACTACTTATAAACATACAGACATAGGTAAACATCTTAATAAGAAAGCCTTCTCAACTTATAATTCTTATATTAAAACATACGAGGTAAACCTCGTAGGAATAAGTTTATAATATTTGATTACTCATTATAATTGTTGTCGTTCTACATATGTCGTTACTCTATTTCGTACGAATTTGGTTATTAATATTATTATTTTTACTGATATTTTTTGGATTCATTTTAGATTTTTTTTTTATTATTTCTTTCATTTACATTTTTTATATATTTTAAGCGTTGATTATGACACACCACACTGTATTCGCTATTTTGAAAGAATGAAAGACTATTGACTATACAAGAGAAATTGTTTATATTGACTTTTCGACTGATGTACCCACATATCTTCATTACCTATTGCTGAACCGATCGTGGTTTGATTTTCACTATTTTGTAGAGAATATTCCTGGCCAGGTTTTAGGTTTTTTTCCTGGATGAGTGTTTGCAGAACTGAACATTAATAATAATAAATATCTGAAAATTACCAATATGGGCAATTCCAATTTACAATCGATTTAAATGCTCTCCAAAAGTAGTCGTCTAAGTATATCTTGTCAGTTTGACTATACCCGCATGGTGTGTCCTCTTTCTATTTTATCGTACGTACGAGATGAGGTTGTAATCAGATTTTACAACAGTGTTCTTATACACTTTGTAAAGAAAAAATAAGCAGTGAACTTCAAAAATCTCCTGGACAATTTTTTATATAGACCAGTGTCACGTGGTATTGCCAGTAATTACATTTCCACGCACAAAACACTAGAAAACTACATTATTTACAAAAAATACACTGCCGGAATAGGTTAGCAGAACTGTCAAAAAGTGATGTTTGGCAGTCGAGTATTTTCTTCTTCGCGCCTTATAATGACGGCGGTACGAAATCACAGTAGGCCAGGGTTGTCGGACAGATGTCAAATTAAATTCAAGTAATATATATTATAAAAAATGATTGTCAAAAATGTATAATTAAAATATCCAAAATAAGTAAAAGAAAGAAATGGACGGATTATTACCGCATATTCGATAAATTTAGAATGCTATACACAAAAGGCAAAATATAGAGATAAAAAATATCAATCTTTCAGAGGACGGGTTGGTTGCGAAACGGAAGCAAACATTAATTGTTTTAAAAAACATTACTCGATATATATTTTTTTGACATCATCCGGTTTAAAGCGAATTGATTTCTTTGATCCTACTATTTATTTCTTTGATTAATAATATTTTAGTTAGATGGGCGGATTATTACCGCCTATTCGATAAATTTAAAATGCTATACCAAAAAGGCAAAATATAGAGATAAAAAATATCAATCTTTCACAACCAACCCGGTTGCAAAACGGAAGGAAAAATTAATTGATTTAAAAAACATATTTGATTTTTTTTTTGACATACATCCGGTTTGAAACAAATTGATTTCTATCATCCACTAATTTCTTTCTTTGATTAATATGATTTGAGTTAAGACAATTTTCTTGTTTAAATTTATATTTAAAATATACTTCTCACTATTGCAAAAACTCCATTTCCATGGCATGTCATACAACGTGCAAATCGTTGAATATAGGCCGAAAGATTTGCCTGTAATACCGACATAAATTACCATTTTAATGGGCGGATTCACTTTTCAGTAGGTAAGCAATAATAGGAGGGGAGCAACGCTCGCTCTCGAAGCTTTAAACACCCTTTATAAGTATCCGTTTATCTCCATTAAGCGTGTCGGATCAGAAGTGGCTACCGACAGCCGAATCGTAACGCGATCGTTTTAATTCAGCCGATCCCGCGCCAAGTACGTGACCGGCCCCAATCGGCACGCGCTGCGTAGAGCTCTACGCCTCTACGCCCGCTAGGCTCTTGCTACGACCGGAATGGAAACGGAATTCCGATTGAGAGGAGGACTTAAAATTTATATTAATCGAAATGAAGCAACCTTTCGGTTGTATTTTTATTCATTTTTTTTAATTAAAAGCATACAGCATTCCAGAAGTTATTCTACTATATATCCGACCATTTAATTTATTTATCACCTCTCCTATTCTGCTTGTTTACTATCTCCATCTCTGAAAATTTGTCATGTAAATACCACCTATATGCCGACGACCTTCAGCTCTATGCTAGTTTCGCTCCCATGGATGCGGCTAGTGCTATTTCCGCATTAAACTCCGATTTAAACTCGATAGCGGTATGGTCTCGTAACCATGGCCTGCTTCTTAATCCGTCAAAAACCCAAGCAATCGTCATCGGAAGTCGCTCACTCATTGCCAAGTATAAAAATAATCTCCCCCCTATCAATATCAACAACGTCGTTGTCCCTTACAGCAGTTCTGTGAAAGACCTTGGCCTGCTTATTGACGAAAAGTTATCTTGGCATCCTCAAGTAAGTGAGGTCAGTCGTAAAGTCTTTGCAAGTCTCCATTCTTTTAAACGGGTTCAGAATCTCTTACCTATTTCTATTAAACGCCAAATGGCACAATCTTTTCTTTTACCGCTAATTAATTACGCTGATGTGGCCTACCTAGATGCGAATGAAGAACTACTCGATAAGCTAGATAGGATTCAAAACGCGTGTACTCGCTTTGTTTATTCCCTGAAGAAGTTTGATCACATATCAAACTTTCGCAGGCAAATAGAGTGGCTACCCATTAGACGATGTCGGGAATTTCACATACTCGCCCTACTCTTCCGCGTACTACAGTGAAACTGTCCTACTTATTTGTATAATCTCTTCTCTCCGCTATCATCCCATGGTCTCCCATTGCGCTCTCAGGAAAATCTATTACTGGCTATACCTCAGCATTCATCAACTTTCATGTCTAGGTCTTTCGCAGTGCAAGCGGCCCGTCTCTGGAATTCCGTGCCTTTATCGATAAGACAACTTGAAAACCTGAGCGGGTTTAAAAATTCTTTAAAGAGACATTTACTCAACTTATGAATTCCCCCATCCCCTCCCGTCTCCTTTGCTTGTCCTTATATTTCAATCCTCCCTTCAATATCGAGTTGGCATACGTTACTAATCACTGAATTATATTTTATACTATGATGACTTTTTTGTAAGTGTATTTATTTATTACTTGTAAATTAATTTGCCCACATAAACCTTCAGTCACAATAACCCTGGCGGTATTGTACATTGTATTCTTTTGTGTGTGCAATAAAGCGTTTCAAACAAACAAACCATAACAAAGCCAATGATGATTTTCACAATATTACATGATTTTCAAAATATTACATGGAATTACAAAAGTTGGTTTTAATACTAATCATACGCTGATTAAAAAAAGCGAAACGAATTTAAATTTAAAAGGTCAGTTAGACATACGCGGTGTCTGTGTGTGGGCGTTTCTGTGTATGTGTGTGAGAGAAAGCGTGTTTGTGTGTGTGTGTGTGTATGAGAGCATGCGAGATACTAAATAAATGTAGGGATCCAGCTTCTCACGTACCTCTTTAACAAAGAATTTCTCAACTTCATAATAAGATTTGGCAACCAGGACTTTACTACGAAGAGCAACGTTAAATATGGCGACTTTCGTGACATTACAGTATGCCTACGTACTGTAGACGGTGCTCAAAATATGCTCAAATATGCGGTAAAATATGCAAAATATGCTCAAATATGCTCAAATATGCGGTATAAAAAAATATCAAACGAATTTTCAAATCATAGTTCTTATTATTTTAATATTATATACATAAAGATGATAATATTTATTTGGCATAAGGTTTCCATACGTAATAATTACGCACTTGTGTTCAGATAGACTAATGGATGGCAATCCATATGTCTGTGTTATTTTGGTGATTTAATCAGCCTATATAAAAAAATACTATAGACAGCACTAATAATTGAATATTATTACTGTTATCATTGGTTAAATTATCGGTTTTTGTAATCATCATAAAAAAAACATTCATTTTCAATGTTATTATGAATGGTTAAATAAATTGCTATTAGTTTGACCCTTAATGCTATCAGCGCCACCTGCAGCTCTCCGACGCAGAAGGGTAGTTGAATCGTAAATATGGATCTGAGCAAAATAATACCATATATGATCAATGGAACATAAACAGTTTTTTAATACGCTCTATCCTCACCATGCATGTAGAATGCTTTAAAAGCAAAATTTTGGAATCAAATTGAAGCAGGTTTTTATTATACCACGCTTTTAAATAATAGTATGTAATATCCCCTGTTATAACATAATGATATTTAATAACATAGTTATGGCGATTCGACCGTGCACGCTACGGTGCACAGATTCGCATTAATATTCATTAGCGCAACAGCAGTCAAATACTAACCCCGGAGCACGGCTTTCATTTTTGCATTGGCACCCCTTTCCGGAAACGGATTTCCGCCCCTGTCGCATGCTGCAAGTTGTGCTGCAATATAGTTTGCAATAAAGTCTAAAAGTTGGTAACGATGCACAGACTCAGCGTTGAACGTGTACAGGTATGGCGGCGTGCTGAAGAGGGCACTCTAAACACGCCTATGCTGTATAAAATAATAATATAATAACAAGCGAATTTATAAATCATAGCTCTAATTTTAGTAATATTTACACAAAGTTGGCATTATTTATTAGGTATACAGGATTTTATAAAGATTGTAATCTTGTTCTCAATCAGAGTTATATTTCCATCAAGGTCAAAACAAAAGCGCAACATGCAGAGAACTATATTATTTTAGTTCATTAAATGAATTACAAACACATTTTTTTTCTGATATTTTTATAATATTAAACTATTATTTTAAATAAATTGATGATATCTAGGTTGTCAGATGATTTTTTTATACCTGTAGAATTATATTACCAACTGTACCGGTATATGGTTAATAAATTCACAGCCGCAATAAATTCACAGCCGCAAGCCCGGCGTCGATAGCCTGCTTTCGTACGATCGCACCAATCATCAGCGCCTGTTTGCCTATCGAGGCATTCCTGCGCAAAACCAACTAATCGGCTTTTATGTGGTTCGCCAGTGAATCTCTATAGCTATCAGGAACTCGAACCTTTAAACCCTTATCAATATTATAACAATACTTGTTTAAAATATACAAGACATTTTTTTACACAAAAGACCCATTTATTATCCTTGTTTGTATTTAAAATCGTACGAACAATTTGAAGTATCACGTACGCTTTGTGGGTTTCGGTTTTTTTTTATGTTTTTTCTTTTTGTACTCGGGCGTACTCCAACTTACGTGATACAGGTTGTTGCGTTCGGGTGATAATATATCGGCCATATCACGTACGTTCTTATAGGAAAGCGGTTAATGTACTGCCATTCGATTAATTATATTGTCGAATTTAGTAGCGAGTAATCATTGAAATCAGAACATTCTAACATTACATTTTCGTCGTGTCCAATTGAAGGCTAAACACCGCTCATGGACTTGACAGAATATTTGTGCTAGTTATTAAGTCTCGTTGCTACTCTTTATTGAGCATGCATAGGTAGTCAATAATTTAATGTTTATAATGTCAAAAAATATTAGATAAGAAAATTACATTATTAAATAAAATATTAATTATTTAGAATCTACTAAAAGTTATTCATTTTAAATCTTAATACTAAACAAAATAAAGGCCTAATAATTAAAATAGTCAATAATTCGGATGGGTACCTACTAAGATTTATTCATCGTAATTACCATGATAGTCAGTAAAAAGTTAAATAATCAAAATAGAAGGCTATTGAAATAGTCATCTACTCAAATAGATGCGTACTAAAAGTTATTCATTATATTGTGGCATATAACAAATTGTAGTTATAAAAATATAATTTCATTTGCGAATATTGTTGACTAATACAATTTAAAGAATCGATCAATTCGCGTCTTTCAGGCGTCTTTCATAATTTTCATTATTGTATTGACGCAAATTATTCTTCTTATTGACGTTGAAATATTTTAATATAAAAGAGTGCATTGTTACCTAATAAAATCATCTTTTGTCACACACTCAAATGGGGAAGTCGCTTTTTTAATGTAAAATGAAACATCTAATAAACATGATGAAATATTAACATATGTGCTCTCTCTACTCTCTCTCTCTCCGAAGACATCGAGGTATAACGGATTTAGATATAAATCTCTGGCGGTGTTCACGGACGTTGAAATCACCACCACGCCATGGCATTTACAATATTATCCAAAGTAGTAACTAAAGTTTTAAACGTTCAAATTAAAACTACATCGGAAAAGCATACTTCTCGAATTCCGACAGATTTTTGGGAAATCATGCTTCTCAAATTCCGTGAGAATATAAAACAGATGCCTAATAAGCATCCCTTGATCATCATTAATATTTAAATGGATATAGGGTTTGAGAAAAAAGGTCCAAATAATACGATTCACTATGCTAATATTAAAGTTTTAAGACCCTCATTAAATTTAACGTAACACATATGTACTGCTCCTCTTATATAGTAGTTAACATAGCGAAACAAAATAATTATGGAACCATGATAATCCTTAAATCCTGGGATTGCGGGGTTATGGAATCCTGTCGTCGCTGAAATTAATACCACCCTACCCGGATCTTTCACCGCCCGAAGCGATGGATTGATGATTTTCCTCTCTTTCAGCCGTCACTCTCAAATTAAATCCTTTAAATGAGCCCTTAAAATGCTTTTCTATCGGTCTCGTATTACATTTGTATAGCCTTTACTCTGAAAATGATTTATTGTTGGCATCATATAAACCCGAAAAACATTTGCGTAGTCTCACATTTAAGGCGATATAGCGAATTATTTACGGATAGGTAAATAGAAGCCTAATATAGGTAAAATAGGTTGAAGGAAATTTTAAATAAATTGAAATTCATTTAGACTAAAAAGGTTTTTCAATAAAATTCGGCAATCTGAAAGATTTTTATTTCTTTAGAGGGTTCATCAACTTCACAGTGTCAATTGCTGCTTTCCGCCCCCCCCCCCACCCCTCCTAAGTCTTATGTTGTAAGATTCATCCGGTAATCTCAATATTTTAATGGAAAAAACAATTCACCGTCATGCTAAGCCACAAGCCCTTCATATGCTAACACCAAACCGCGAGGCACTAGGAAATGCCACCCAGTAGGGCACCCTTGAGTAGCAGATTTGGACGAATTTCTCTGTTCTCCAGACTGGTTCCAGATTCCAATTCGCTTACGCAGACCTGTATCTGACGTTAGCAGCAATTTATATTCGAAGTTATCGCGGACCCGAGGCGCCCTTTCGGGACCGGCAGCAAACAGATCATTTCTAAAGGTAGGTCACGTCAGGTCGACACCTTTCCCACCGCTTCTAAGGAAACTTGCGATTCCAGACTCCCCCGGCTATTCGCTGGTTAAGCACAAGGCTAGCAAACCAGTCAAAGTTCAACCGTCCAGGGCCGCCCGAGGTGCGTCCCTGGCGCACGCCAGATTCCAACCGTCTACGTCTGCATGATACAATCGCATGCAGTTTCACTGTGGCTTTCCAGGGTAGTCCGTCTCTGAAAAGTTTGGCGTTTCCAACGAAATAGACGTTAATCGTACACGAGCTAGCCCCCGATTTCCTAAGACAGTTTACGAGCTGTCAATTGCTGTCAAGAGCTGTTTTCTTTTCACCTTCATTTTGATCGACAATGCAATGACTCGATAGACAAGAACAATCCACAGTCAAGATACGTCAACAACCCGTTATAGGCCAACCTCAAACGGCGAAGTCACTGGCAAACCAGTAAGGCTCCCTCACCCCCTGACTACCTCTTTCGTATGGATTCCTCCACTCACTAGAAGGGTTTCATTTTGAAGTTTCTTACGCGACTCTACTTAGTAATACCTATACGAATTTTCGCGTGGCTCTCTTTGTCAGTCATCTCACTCGGGATTTGATGGCCAACGGGCCGTTTGTAAGGATATGTAGAGTAGGTAAACACCTGTCGCGCTTCTTAGGAATCGTACGTTTCTAGATTCCCCTTGTTATTCGTCGACTGAGCACAAAGCTAGCAAATCGGTAATGGTCTCGCCGCCTAGCCTTCCGAGGTGTTCCCCGGCGCGCAAAAGATCCCAACTATTAACGATTGCATGATATAGACGCAGGCATTTCACTTCGGCTCATGTACGTTGGTCCCTCTTCGGGGAAGCAGCCGGATGGGATATGAGCTATTTATTGTTGGAGCGGGCGTCTCAACGAAGTAGGCATTATTCGTGCCCAAGCTACAAGGCACCGTTCGGCCCCAATTTCAGCTTCCTTAAGATAATGGGGTAGATGCTGGCCTTCTGTCATGCACCTTTTAAATTACCCGTTGGCCACCTAACTCGGTGAGGACAGTGGTTAGAGAGCGCAACAGACTGTAATTGCTTACGCAAGGCGTGCATGTAACCTTTAGTGGTGACTAGTCTAGTGGAAGAAATAATTCTTCTAAAACTGGTAAGTAAAGGGCGAGCCCTACTGGCTCGCCAGGACCCTCGCTGCTTTAGACTTAAAACGTACGTAGCGGTTTTTACCCGCGCCTGCCGCGGTTGTGGGACAACAATTTTATTTCAAAACTCACGACAACGCAGGTTTGCGCGGTCACGTAGCCGCCCGAGCAACCGTGCTTGCCACCGGCGTAAATCGCGTCGTGAAATGTGCTAGGTACTCAATCTTATATACATATCTGCATTTTACGAAGGCAGCGGGCTGGCAACCGCGGCGGGCGCGGGTGAAAATCGCTCATGAGTTCTTAACCTTAGGAAGGCCTCTGCTGGTCAGTGGCGTAACTAGTCATGTGGATGTTACGTCCCATGGTCTTTTAAGACTTATCGATGATAAGACGAAAATATCATTATAACATCCTAAAATGGCTGCTCCGCCCGCAGCATCGATAATCTATATGTGAAATGCATATGCTCTTCAACGGCGACGCGGCGGCTTGAGCGGGAAATCCCCGACGCGCGGTTCGCCCGCCGCACGGGAGCTTTGCGGCGTGTCGCGTCGGTCGGCGTCGCGACGCGGGCGCCACGGCTCCCTGCCCCGCCTTGATGACGCGGTCGCCCACAAATGGGGAACCCAACGCGCCCGTTTCAATCAAATCGCTTAATCCCTCATATATGGAGTTCGTAGGTCGCGGTCGCGGCGCCGACATCAGCGGCTGCCAACCTACGAAACGTTAATCCATCAGCTGCCACATGTAATTCTGTAATGGCTGAAGCCGTGATTTTAATAGATATTAATAGCCCAAAGCGGCAGGATCCCACCAAATTGATTCCTACCAAATTATTTAGAATACATCAGATTTGATTGCCCTGAGCGGCTATACATATAATTGCCCTGCCAAACGACCCAACGTTTTTGGCAAATTTGCATACACTCTCAAGTTTTTTAGACAGCCTATTAGCCCCACAGACGGTTGAGGTCAATTAAACCTTTCTTTTGATGTGATTGCTTTGACACTCTGACTAAAGATTTTTGTCTTATTGGACAGCAAACTCGAGGCTTTCCATTACGTTGGTACGGGTAACTTTCCATTACGTTTTTATATAACCATGTAAATTAAAAAAATACGAGCTGAAGAAAAATATATAAGCATCTAAACTATCATTCGATCGCTTGCAATACATCTCAATAAAGAAATTTGATTAGCGACTTTTTACTTTGATTACATATTTTGTAACAGGGATAAACAAGGGAGCCATATACAAGAACATTTATCCCTTGGGACTTAATGATCATTCACTTTGCTCTGGTCAGAATAGTATTATTGCAATGGTCTTTTTATTAAACTGCAGCTCCGTTCATGCAGCTAGATATGCAAACAGCCCCTTTCAATATTCGAAACGCTCCGGTGATTCCAATCTTTAAGTGTCTTCGGAAACTTATTTCGAAACCGTAAATCACCAATTACTTTCCCGGTGCATATTGCAGTTTTTATATTTGCTTGATATGTGAAATCAAGGACTCTCTCGTTGGTTGACATTATAAATAGGATGGAAAATTAGCTACCCCGACATGCTTCAACATTGCCTGACATCCTGCTACTTTCTATGGAGCGGGGATTATTATAAACAAATCGACGGAGTGGCAATGGGATGCCCCGTATCGCCGATAGTTAGCGACTTATACATGGAATATTTTGAGGAATTAGCCAAAACAACCTTCAAAATTAAGTCCATTCTCTGGCTTCGCTAAGTGGACGATACCTTCTGCATCCTAAAGGGCAACATACAAACGGTGAGAGAATTTCTGGGTCAGCTAAACTCCCTACACTCAAAAATCAGATTCACATATGAAGTAGATAAGGAAGGAGTTTTTTAATATTTTTAAATATTAAAGTGACAAGGAGAAGTGTCAATACTCTCGAACATACAGTATATCGGAAGCTCACACATACGGACAGATATTTGCATACAAGCTCACACCATCATTCCTACCATCTACGGAGTTACATTCAGATAGTTAACTCCTTATATATAGACTATTTAGACTAGACTTATAGACTATTCACTAAAGATTGTACACTGATTGGTTGTTTGTAATTTCACCGTTTGGCATCATATATTTTTCGCCATACTTTATTGGTTTTTTACGATTCCACTAGGGTAAGCTTTTAGAAATCTAGATATAATATTAATTTATAAGTCTAGATTCCTAGTCGTTATCAGTTACTATAACGAAGTTAGTTCAAAACTCGATTTAACAACGAAACAACCATGCCGCAAAACATAACTTCGTCGAGTCCTTCGGGAAAAGGTCGCGACCACTCCAGGGCGAATTTCGCAACCGCCGCCGTTTAAATAATAAAAACGTTGTTTCCGCTGAGCCATTGGGCGGCTAACGGACCAATCTGAAAAACTGTTATTATTCCATCAAACGTTTCGATGGCTAAATGCGGGGCAAATCAAGGGGCGAACGTTGACGAGGGATCGGCCTACCCGGACAGGTCGGTCCCTAGTCCCTTTCAACGCGTCGTACACGTATCGGAAGTTGGCGTCAATAGTGACATCGATAAAAAGGTCGCGAGATTGGCGCGGAAGAGCGCGAACCTCAGTGTCATTAACAGACGAAAATTAGATTGTTGTAATAATGTTCAGATCGATTATTGTAGCTAATAAAGCATCGTAATGGCCATAGTTGCATATAGATTTAGAGTGAAAGTGTTGTTAATTGTGCATTCCGACGGACAGCCGGTGGAGTCTGGAAACAGAATTCTTTCCTATAGAGCAGAAGGTAGTTGTTAACCTTAAACGACCATTCGGCTACTCGATAACAGGTGAAGAGCCGGGCAAAGGATGTCGTGGTCCGCGATAGATTCGGTAGACACCGTATCACCGCTACGTAAGGGAGAGGACCGCGCAAGCGACCTCAAATATGTAACCAGTCGGGAGGAAAGAAGTACGATGGTTAATTCCAGACGGAGATATCCTTCCAAACTGGTAGTCAGGGTGCGAGGCTGGCCGCTGGATACCTTTCCCGATGCCTCGCCGTAAGGCGTTGGTATCAGACGGTCATGTTGGCATAGCTAGACAGCAGATTTTTCTTGTCTCTGTCTTACACGCTCATCCCACGACTGAAAGAACGATCACATATCGTTATACTAGCCTGAGGTGACAGGCTCGCCCGCTGTGTCGACATCGCCCTACTGCCCTCTCCAATAATGCCAAGTGGTAAGCTATGATTACCAGTGCGTCAAAAATCGGCGAACTACATACCCGCCGATAACACAGTATACATACAGTAGCTTCTCTTAGAACAAAATTGAAATTGAAGCGAGCGACGTTACTAGTCTAAATGGCTCTCATATAGCCGCCATATGGTCGCTACTCTGCCGACGCAGATTATTGAAACCTTCGAGAAATTCTCCATTGGTGCATAACGCTAAACAAAGGATTTCGCCGAGACGTATCCCTCTGCTCACTTCCCTCGCACCCTAACCCGTCATCGGCCAGCAGCTCGAGAGTGCACTTACTGTTCGGTAAAGGGTACCGATATAAGGGAAAGGCCGGGAAAAAAATACGGTTTCAGCCGTAAAATTCGCCGTTAAAAATTTTAACTCCTAGCGCGCGATACAACTCAATGAAGATTTAAATTACGAACGTAGGTACATCCCGCTATATAAAAACGTGCGACGCTGCAAATTTAAATATTTGATTCCCCTATTCATTTGTATGGTGGACTTTAAATATTATTTTCGTCGCTTGTATATGAGATATTCCAATCAAAATTTCACGATGTGACTTTGGCTCTACAACCTGTAAATTTCAAGTCTCTACGTCCAATATTTCGAGATTGAAGTATGACTAGCGAGGGCTCGCAAAGGGCTCTGATGGACCGATTTCAACAACAATTTTTGGAACTCTTGCCATGATCAAATGATGCCTGCATACCGAATTTTGGCTCAATCAGTTTAAGGCGCTTTAGTGGAGGATTACACACATACAGACAACGAGACACACAGACAGTGTCAGACAGACTTAAGTCTGGATATGGTCTTAATCACAAAAAATAATATGAAAAAAATAATTTTAGCGCGCATAATACTTTAGCTCCTGTTAGGTTGGTAGGCCGGTAAAGTAAAATCTCAGCGTCTGACGACGTATCATGATTCTGGATTCCTTTAAGGCCACCCCGGCCTTTGGTGTCCCTTTTGGGACGGGCGTGGGGTTCTAGGGCGCGCGGGGAGCGGTGGGTAAACCTGACCGCGAATCTGTTCCCGCTCATTACTAGGCACAGCCGGCGCACAACTGTAAAAGCTTGGATTACTGCTAGGAGCTGCGGAGCGTGTGTTTTCATGACATACATATCTTTACGGTAATACCCGCGCACTCGCGGGGCGCAGCGCTCACGTCGATGAAGAAAGTAACAAAGACGAGCCCTTGACTGATGCTAGCTTACATTTATAAAGATGTGTAATAGAGCCGATTGGGATGACATTCTTCGATCGGAGACAACTATTAACAGACACGGCACTTCTTCTTCTTAGGGTACCTTTCCAACTATTGAAAGTTGGCAGTTAGCTCTGCATACTTCTTTTTGTCCTTCGCCAGGTAAAACAATTCGGCCACACTCGTAATCCCGGTACATTCTCGAATGTTCCGCAACCAAGATTTTTATCTACGGCCATCTCTCCTCTTCCCTTTAACTTTTCTCATCATAATGAATTGCAGGAGTTCGTGCCTATCGTGCCTAAACACGTGGCCCAGGTATGCAGATTTTCGTCGTTTAATGGTCTGCCAAAGCTTGCGTTTTTGACCGACACGCCGTAGATTTGAGTCCAAGATATGGACATCATGCGTATGTATGCCCATATCTCGAATGCTTGTATATGTTTCCTAAAATCTTCCTTAATAGCCCAGGCCTCAAATCCGTATAGATGTATAAGCCAGATGTAGCACTGGAGAAGACGTATTTGAAGTGGGATTTTCAGACTTCGATTGGATAGAACCCTTTCATTTTTCCAAAGACACTGCTTGCAATTTCGATGCGAGTCTTGATCTCCACTTCACTGTCCCAGTTTTGTGTAAGCCAGGTGCCAAAGTATTTATATTTATCAACTTGTTCTAGTTTTTGGCTCGACACAAATATACTAGGTTGGATTTTGGAACACGAATATTTTTTTTACAAGCAACCGCTTAAAAATAAAAACGAAACCTCATAAGTCATGTCTCATGTTTATCATCAGAATAATGGTCATTCCTAGTGTTGCCTACCGACTGTGCTAGATATGAAGCTCACAGTTGTCACATCTTCGTTTTCAGTTGATGAGATCATGATCAGTTTTCCATCGAGTTTGTAGGCTTTCGACGACTCAGCATAATTCATAATTAATGTGACGGTATGACTAAATGGTTATGACAGATAGACATGTAGAATAATGAATTCAATGGGGTAGAGAGTTAGCGGGATTTTTAAATGCTCACCATCAAAAAATTCAGCTTAAGGTAGAGGATAGAAAAGTTAGGAAGTCTTACTCTTCCGTTTTATGTTTGGTGGTTGAAGTGAAGAAGGCCGGATGTGTACAAAATTCTTAGGTTTTCAAGAATTGGCACATGCGATACGTTTTCCTAAGCTCTGGGTTAAGTTAACATTTTTCAGACTGATGAGGGTGGGCGAAGGTGCCAGATCAATGTTTTTTTGTAAGTCGGTAAAGGTATGGCATTGTTTATTATTTAATTATTTATTTATGTATTTATTTATATAAATAAGTCAACATACAGTACACTACCAAGTGTTTGAGATGTAATGTAAACATAAACATACAAGGAAATAAAAAAAAGGAATTACATCCAAAACCAGCCCGAAGGAAACAAATGCGTTTTATCATGCAATTTAAATTTATGTGGACTGACAGTGAAAATATATATGTGTGGTGCGGTCGAAACCAACATATTTAAGTGAAGCAATGAAGCAATGCCAACACTTCCACTTAATCACATTGATGCACGACAACGTTTCGCCAGACAGATGGTGCAATGGAGCACGGTGAAAATTATCAGACACCAAAAAACTTACCCTAGATAAAGAATAGTGTTGTTAGTTTTGCCTGGAATTAACTTGAAAATGTAGTTTGTCGTCACCATTGTCTTCTGAGAGATGTGTGACGAGCCACCCCTCACTAGACTCGAAGTTGTTTGCTGTGAGGAGGTGGTGTCCACTTGCGGATTATCTCCGTATTGAAAATCGATTGAGAGTATATCAGAAGGTATTTATTGTATCAGAAGGAATTTATAGTGATTTATATTGCCAGTTTGTTAACGTTTCCCGAATATGTCAGGGGTTAGAGCGAATGGGGTAGATATATGCTTGAAGTTACGAGGGTGCATGTATAAGGATTATAGTTTGTGCTCAGAGTATCTTGTACTCGTCACGGCTCGAGTCTGTAGGAGTTCAGACTGATGCTTGCTCGTCTCGATATGAGGAAGGAAGGAAGTGGTACCCAAAATGGTCGGACCCGTTGACCTAACTCGTGAAAGAAGTGCCGGGTGATTCCGCCGCTGTCTTGGGGGGAGTGATCATTCGAGAAATGATACCCTGGTGCTATTTTCGCCGCCTTATAAAGGCCGAAAAATGACGTAATCCAAAATATTCCGAGTAAAAATGTTGTTCAATGTAACTGATTTGACAAATTAGTTAAAATTCGTGCTAATTCAGCGCTACACGAGGTGGAACAATGGCTGTATTGACGTCAGTGCATTTCACTGGAATTAAATGCATTTGTTGACTGGCATGTACTATACTTAAGTATCGTTACAGATGCCTAAAGTACCCATATTAAACTCCTAGAACAAAAGCAGTAAGATGTAGAAAAGGATAATAACCGTACTGCTTAATATATTAAAATCGTAAAAAACTCTTTTAAACATTCACCAAAATGATGATATAAGAATATTTATGCGGATTCCATTCATTTCTATGCGACTACTATCAATCGAGTTGTACACAACGTATGTATAACCTGGATGCTTTTTTAAAAATTTTGTATCTATGTTGGAAGGAAAAGTATCAAATTAAAAAAGGATGGAAACGTAGTCTAATTATTTAACGTATAATATATTTAGCAGGAATGACAAAATAAAAGCTAAAAGTTGGAATTTCGGCATTTAAATTTGCTAGAATATGAAATGACGGCATCGGCAGTAAAAAAGGTGTGACCTTCTATAATGTTGCATTGTTTATAGAAAATATATATCTTTTAATTTTATCTGACATTATAGAATTTAAGTACTTAATTTTCTAATTTAAAATTAAATAATATATTTTTTTTTGTTGTAAAGCTGTATTTTCATAAGTATGTCGTGACAGCGTAACCCAAGCAATAGATACTTGGCTAGCACCACTTTTATTATCTAGTATTATTTAGAATGGCCTATCTACACGTTTTTGCTATGAGCTCTCGTAGCTCGTAGTGATAATCGGCAACATCAATGCCCCTCCCTTCCCCCCAACCTACTCCCCCCTCATACATTCATTATGCAGGAGGGGAACCAAATTCAAATTCAATGCAGGGACTGTTCGTCCCTACATAGACCCTGGGTGTGCATAAAAAAATTCTTAGATATTCCTCTCTCCAAAAAAGGATATAAATATATTTTCTACATTTCTATTGTGTCCGCGAGGTCTTCCTAAGGCTACAAGTTTCATGTGCATCTACTAAATATGTATTCATTTTGATGCATTTGACTGAATTCGATTTAAAAATAGGTTGGTTATAAATTGCCATTTTCTTTTAACCCCTCAAATGAATGGCGATTAGCTCGGGTTGCCTACGGCAAAATGTTTATAAATTTATATTTACATTTACATTTACATTTACATAGAGCGGGGTTTACTATAGAGCTATAGCATTACTATAGAGCGGATTACTATAAAGCGGCGCACATTTACATTTATATTTACATTTATATAAATTTATATACATTTTGTATACATTTTGCCAAGGCATCCCTTAAGGGACGCCTCACATTTGAGGGGTTAAAGCAGGTTACTTTGCGTACGTCTGTGGCATTAATGTATTCGCTTCATTTATTTGGTGCCCTCTGAAGTGTATATAAAAGCTATAAAGAACATACAAAAAATCAGTCTGAGGCACTTTAGTTTTCGCAATTCTTCCAAATTCAGCTCACAGACCACTATCAGTAGGGTTGGTTATATATTAAGTAGGGTTAGTTGTAAGAGATTTTCATATGACTATAAACCCGCCCATTGTGAAATGCCACAATAAAGAGTAGAAACAAACAAACAAACACTCAATGAGAGCTTAGAGAAAATACGAATTATAATCGATATGACATTTATTTTTTATTTTTTTAATGGATCTGTTGATAGTCCAGTCCATATGTGTTAGTAAATAAAATAGGTTTTTTTTAAATAAAGTTCACAACACTAACATATTATCTACATACATAGGTATACTACCTCTATTTTTATATTATAACCGATGCGCCTATAGCTATGGCTCTGAATTAAAGACATTATTCAGACCACTCTTGAAGTGGTTGATATGTTCTGCTTCCACACCTTCTTCCGGCAGTCCATTCCTTGCTTTCAATATTCTGGTCACTTGAAAGTGATTCCTAATATTGATTGAGAAACGTATCTTATTGTCCTTGAAAGGGTGATCACGGATGCTGACTATTGTTGAATGTAAAGATGGTACTATTGCAAGAATAGTTATAGTATCTATTCAGTATTTTAAAGGTTTAAAAAAAACAATTTTAACCGGGTCACCCTCTGTTCGTCATTCAGCTACCTAAATCCAATTGAAATATTCATCAGTCTACGTTGACCTTTCAAAAATATCTAAGTACTTGAAGAATTATGGGTTTAAGATTTGATATACGAGTTCCAGAAGTGATTGTTTGCAAAAATATATTGAGAAGCAACAGTGATATATTAATTTCCTTGAAAAGTGCATGCAATGTTTCTTAAGAACCAATACCGTGGTAGGACCTTTTTTAAAACACAAATATAAATCTGCAGCCTTATCTTGTAATAGTATACCTTAATACGAAATGGTATGGAAATAGCTGAACTAAGCCAACTCACTGATTTCATCTACTGGTCCATGTATTTTATATACCCTTCTGTATACTTTATTTTGAATCCACATACAGTACTCCCTATATAATCCTTCACTTCACTTATCCGGCCCTGCCAGTAATCCGGCATTTGTTTACCGAAATTACCGAACTTGGCAGCTTCGGTAATTTCGAGCGTGAATTAAAGAAAAATGTCTACATGTCGCGGGGTCAATGACCGATGTGCGCGATGCTGTGTCTACTTTGTCTGCCTTACGCCAGTCCATTCCATATTGGGCTAGCTTGCTGACTTTCTGTATTTCATCAGTATAATTTTGTGTGTTTGAAGTACTATGCGTTAAACATATATCTACCGTGTAAACGCAAACATAAAACATTGGGGATAAGAACAATATTTTGAAACGACTTATAAAGTTGAGATGTTACTTAGTCTCGCTAAAGAATATGGAGTCGTAGTGTTACAATTCACGACATAAGGAATAACAAAGCCAAGAAAAAAACTTTCTTTAAAAATATTGAAGATGTGAAAAGTGCGCGTGGTGTGTGCTTATGTAGTGTACATTTAATGAAGATACATACATATGTGTATCCAACAAAATACAGGTTCCGCTGTTTAAATACGTCATTATTATTGATTTCCAGTAATCCGGTGTTTTCAGTAATACGGCAGTGCTCTGTTTCGATATCCTCAGGATTACCGGGAGACCACTCACATAAAAGTGAAACATTTGAACCACAAATAGGTTTTTAAAGTATTAAAAAACCGGAGTATTGTATGTACTAGGAGACTATTGTATGTTCACCTATGTATGTAGGGTGACCATAGATTCATATACAAGTGGAACTTTTGAACCACTAATAGGTTGTAAAGATATACAATCTTGAGCACACTATACCAGGAGACCACTGTATATGTTTTCCTATATATGTAGGATGACCATAGATGCATATACAAGGGGAACAGTTTAACCACTAATAGGTTGTAAAGTATATAAAATCCGGTACACACTGTATCAGAAGACCACTGTATATGTTTTCCTATATAGTTTCATACATACGATGACCATAGTTTCATACATAAGTGGAACACTTGAACTACTAATAGGTTATCCGGAGCGCATTGTATCAATAGACCACTGCAAATGTTTTCCTTTATATGTAGGATGACCATAGATGCATATACAAGTAGAACAGTTCAACCACTAATAGGTTGTAAAGTGTATATGATAAGTGTTTAATTAGTGACATCTTTAATGTGAGTGAATCAATAAAAGCAAATAAGCAACTTTTGATAATTGTGATAAAATATTACTATATCATTCTAAATATTACTAGATCATAAAAGTGGTGCTAGACAAGTATTTGATTTTTTCTATTGCTTGGGTTACTCTGTAGTGCTAGGTGGCGCAACGCGCCTAACTCTTTTTATGCTATTTTTCAAAAAAATAAATTTTCAATATAAAATCGAAGACTATCACGGTTGTTTGACATTATAAATAGTATAGAAACGAATTTACCGCTTGAAATTTGTAGCACGGGTGCAATTTGTAAAATGTCAGGTGCTACAAATTTTATTATGACAGGTGCTATCAATCTCACTTTTACTACGAATTTTAAATGGCTCGATTAATTGTCCTGAACTACTATCTAAAATATCTCTCCGCACTCCTAGCCGGGCACTTAGAAATAGGGCACTCCATCTTGTACCTGGCTTTAAAACCAAATACAGGCGTAATTCTTATTTTATAAGGGTATGCGAAACTTTCAACACCCTGAACGCTGACATTGATATTGATCCCTTTTTCACGAATATAGATAATATAAGGAAGCAGGTTGTAGGGCGATTTTGTGATGACCAGGCTTAGCATTTTCTTCTTTTATTACTGTACAATTTAGTATCTTCTTGTTTAATATCTTCTTTATGCTTGATATCAGTTCTAAAATGGCTCTAAGCTTCCTATTTTTGTTCACTACAAAATTATTGGCTGTAAGTTATCCTTAAGAAAATAAAATAAAATAAAATAAATTTCACGCGTTAAATTCGTTTCTATCCCATAAAATTTTCAAGTTTTCTAAACAAAAACATTTTTGTTGGTGTTGTGTGGTTTCCAATGTTTTTTAGAAGCACACAGTACCAGTATACCTCTGTATATGTTTTCCTATATATGTTGAATTAACATAGATTCATATCCTACAAGTGGAACAGTAGAACCACTAATAGGTTGTAAAGTAAAGAATTTTCGGAGCACAGGTGTTTTTAAAACCACATATATCTCTGTCTATGCGACGCGAGCGCGATGCCAGGTGACAAATGCGAAGCTCTCGCCTTGCATTCGGCTGTTACCTTATGGATACGTCATATCGCCCGCCGCAATAATTCTTAAGTGCAACGCAAACTGCCAAGACTGGCTATAAATATTTAACGCAGAGATAAAAGCACTCGGCGAGGAGAATTTGTGTTGCGTCGCCCGCGGAGGAGGCGAGCGAGAAAAAAGCGCCCTCGGCGATTTTCCGCCGCGCGTTATGGAAATTTTAAGCTCTCGCCGGAGGAGAAGGAAATTCGCCGAATTTGGAATTGGATAGCTACCGAGAGTAGATTTGAGCAAGATCTTAAAATAACTGTATCGGCCCACATACGGGGATATACTACTACCACGACTTAAAGAGTTTTGTTTCGTACGCGCTAGTAGAATTTTCTAAAACTTACGTCAGAAAAGTATGCGTAGATTTTAATCACAAAAATCGATTGTGTCACCCAAAGACTTTCCCGACAATCAGCCAAGGGCGACATCTCATTCAATTTAAAAATCGAATCGCAAGCGCGCGCCGCCGTAAAATTCGCCGTTAAATATTTGAATTTCATATGATATAGATATTTCGCAATAAAGCAATAAAAAACAAATTTTCGAACTTACGCCGCGCGATATCAAACCGGCGACGCCACACATTTTAATATTTGATTCCCCCATATGTCAGGGGACTTTTAATATTATTTTTGTCATTTTTATATGAGATATTCCAATTGAAATGTGGTTTCGGGCCAACAAGGCATCTGTGTACCGAAATTCAAGTCCCTTAGTCTAATTTTTCGCCCTCTGGTGAAGTGATTTCAACCACACTCTTTTAATTGCTATGACCAACTAATGCCTGCACGCCAAATTTTAGCTCAATCGGATAAAGCGTTTGGGCGATATCGTGGAGGAATACACACTCAGATATACAGACCCACAGACATACCTCAGTCTAGAAACGGTCTTAATCGTCTCGGAGGGGGGCCAAAATGCATCACATCAGTCTTCATCTCGAAGAATATTTTTTGCGCGTTCACAATACTTTACCTCCTTGTCGGTTGGTAGGCCGTTGAAGAAAAATTGTAGGAAAATCAGCCATAAGCGAACCCAATTGTATGTGGTAACGACGGTTGAAAGTCGATCATTTACGTCTCTCAAACATGGAGTTGCTTGAAAGTATTTTATTGCGTTCAGAAGAGTACTATTCTTGTTGCATTATAGATAAAGCTGCTTTCGCAGCCTTGGAAAACTGTTGTAAATATTAATTGGAATATGTCGATATCGAAAAAAACAATGTAGGCGCTTGGAGTTCTATTGAATATGCATTTTAGGAATAATTCTTATTAGATTTGAAAATATAGAATGAGTTGCGACTTCTACTAATTCTGTCAGGATGTGAAGCGAAACTAACTTAACTAGCTCAATTAAAAATTTTAGTTCAGCTTCCTGCAACGGTTCTCAGATACCAGAATATCAGGTTAAAAGAAGGTATGCCTGAGGGTTATCTTAGCCTCAGGGTTCATATATATAATATTAGGAAAAAGAGTATCCCAGTGAATAAAAATCCTTTGTAAGACATTTATATTTTTTTAAACTGGTTGTCTTCCAAGGCAACCAGTTGATAAGCCAAGATAATACTGAATTACTATAGCTGTCATCTACAACCGTCGAACCCGTCACCTCAGGAAGTTTAACGATATTTCATCGTACTGTATCCCGTGTTGTGAGCGTAGAAGACTTAGGGACGAAACAGTCCTCTGTCTAGTGACGCCACTCGCCCGTAAAAGACTAACGTTCTACGTCGAGGCACCGGGAAAGGTATCAAGCAGGCAGCTTCGCCCTCTGACTATTAGTTTGGAAAGACATATTCGTCTGGAATTAACTTTCAGGATACCTACTGCATCCTGACTGGAAGCAGGAGGTCGATTGCGCGTTCCTCTTCCTTATAAAGCGGTGATACGGTATCTACCGAATCTATCGCAGACCACGGCATCATCCTTAAGCTCGGCATTTTCACCCGGAATCGGGTGGCCGAATGGTCGTTTTAAGAGCAGTTGCCATAGGGTTAATAACTACCCCCGCTCTATAAAAAACATTACTGTTTCCAGACTCCCCCGGCTGTTAGTCGGAATGCACAATCGATTGGCTGACCCCGCACGATGCGCAAATCCAAGAGGGCCCGAAGGTTGACTCCTAGGGGAGACTGACCCGCATGCCAGCGTCCTACCCTGGCTCTCACTTCTGCGTGGAGGCCGCCGGAGGCATACAACTGGGTCTTAGTGGCCAAACTGCATCAGGGCCCATTAGCTCCCACTGAATACTGAATAGCATAATACTGAACTGATAATTTACAGAATATCTAAGTCTCTATAGATGGAAAATTAACCAAGTTATGTATGTCAAATTTCTTTGAATGTTATTCATTTGGCCGATTAACTGTAATATTACTTCTGTGAAATATTCATAAAGCTACAGACACAATACATTTTGCTGATAAACATACGTAGTGGATATCCATTGTTGCTGATTATTCGCCGGGTGATGGATGCGGCGTTGTCGTCCGTTAACGGACCAAATTCATGATCCATCTTGCTGCCATTCATTGGCCGTTTTATGATTTCGTTTCCGGGAAAGTCGGCCGCGTTCTCGCCCAACTCTCGTGCTTAAGCTCCCCTTCTCCAGCCCAAAGGCTAGACCGCATTATTTATGTGCAGCTCATTACTCGTAACATTACGTACGCAGTGAGTTTGCAACTAAACTGCAGACGTTTTATTATTTTCTCCTTTTAATGGCTCGCATGATTTATCGCCGGGGAAGAAGTTAATGACAGCGTTAAACTAAATGCATCCCTTTAACGTAGGCAGCATTTATAATCCTAGTCACAGAGACAGTCAGGTTCAGTTCCCTTTATCTAAAAAATCCTTACAGGCTGTAGAAACGTATTTACTAGGCATTCATTAAAATACTGAAATTAAACGTGAAAGGAAGTAATAGACCAGGCTAAAAATGTGGAAGATATATACTACATGGAAGATATTCCTGAAGTTAGTACATATGAAGTAAAGCAAGCACTGAAGCGCACCAAGAAGTTCAAGTCTCCGGGCGAGGACGGCATTACTGTGGAATTACTAAAAGCTGGAGGCAGAGCTATCATAAAGGAGCTGAGTCTGCTGTTTAACTTTCATTCATTTGGTTCATTCATTCAGTTCATCTCACTTTTAAGCCAGGTGTACAAAGTGTTCTCCAGAATCCTGACTACACGCTCGACACAATGACTGGATGAATATCAACCCAGGGAACAGGCAGGATTTCGAAAGGGTTTTGGAACGATCGACCACATCTTCACTCTTCAGCAGGTTATCCAAAAGTCCGAAGAACACAATAGGCCCCTTTATCTAACCTACTTTTATTTACTGAGAAATTTCTGCAGTATAAAAAGTTAACATTTCTGTTTCTATTGTAATATGTATATACAAAGTTTAATATTAAAATGTACATATATAAAATCTGTGCATCCTCGTCAGAAACTCTAACGCTAATCCTATATGAAGACTTGATGAGGGTTAAAATGACGCATCGTAAAATATTTATATCCTGCCCATACTACGGCAGGACCAAAGTGAAACAGATCCCAAAATTTATAAAAGTTTTAGAACATAAAGAAACTAATAATAACAAAAAGCTTTGTTTTTTTTTACAAGTCTGCAAAGTTGCGTTAAAGCAATAAATTACAGCTAAGCTTAACCTAATGCGATAACTTATTTTGCTATTAAAATAAAGTAAAACTGTTATTAAAATCACTTATAAAGGTATCAAATATTAAAATCCAGCATAAAATTAAACATCATATATTTTTTTTTAAATCCATAAACCTATGATGACGTTGGGGAGGGGGGATGGGGGGGGGGGGAAGGGGACAAGAGATAATTCTGAACATGTATTAAAGTGTTCTTATTTAAAGCAATATAAACTCGGTGTTGTCCTTACATGTGTGGTTAAAACATTTCAGAGACGAGCTCAAAAATGAATGGGACGATAATTGGACATGCATAATGAAGCTCACAGTTTAGCGTCGCCATTTTGCTTATGCCCTTTCTTTGAATAAATGCATGAACATTAAACAAATGAAACTCGTTATTTCATATTTATTTCAAAATGCATATCTGGTCAAAGTAATGATGATAATCTTGTTCAGACCGGTACCATAATGAACACTCTATGGTATAGTGGTTAGATCGCCTGATTTTACATCGTAAGGTTACGGGTTCGATTCCCGTCTGGATACAATTCTGTCGATCGAATCCCATACAATGACACACTTACACACACGGTACACGCACACATACATTTAAACACTTCATAGTAGGGTTTATTGAAAGAGATTGTCCTAAGATAAAAAACCCGACCACTGTGAACTTTCGCAATGGGGGACGTCAATAAAGAGACGTAACATTTTTTTAAAAGTGGAGCAGCCATGTCATGGTAAAACTTAGAACGGGATATTATAATTGAATGCGTATACAAAATTTCTTGTCTGTGCTGTTGACCGTTGAGGAGTTTCCTCTTTGGAAGCCAACCCTGTGTGCCGCAATCCTGTCATGTTTGTTTGTTTGTTTGTTACCCAGTCTTGTGTTTTCTGCAGACTTTAATATCATTGATGAAACATCGGTCTTTGATGTTAAAGGCATTATCTGCACTGTCTCTGAGGTAATATGTAGATACCTAAGAGACAGCTATTCAATAAAACGTCGATACAAATTACTCTTGAAAAAAAAATCGCTGTGTCATGAAACTTGACATGGCATTTGATTACAGGATCGCAAAAGGTACTTATATAATAGATATTTGAAAAAGGTTGAATACGAAAGTTTATATGATTTTAGGATTTTCATAGAAATTTTAAAATTAATTTTTTTTAAAAGTGCAGCAGCCATGTCATGGTAAAACTTAGAACGGGATATTATAATTGAATGCGTATACAAAATTTCTTGTCTGTGCTGTTGACCGTTGAGGAGTTTCCTCTTTGGAAGCCAACCCTGTGTGCCGCAATCCTGTCATGGTGAAACTTAGACCGGGCTATCATAACTGAATGCGTATACAAAATTTCCTGTCTGTGCTATTGAACGTTGACGAGTTCCGTTGTCGGGAGCCAACCCTGGGTGTAGAATCAGGTCGAGATATCCTGCCAAAACTGGTAGTCAGGGGGTGAGGCTGCCCGCTGGTTATCTATCCCGGTGCCAGAGGCCAACGCCGTAAGGCGTTGACCTCTAACGAGCAGGTGGCGGAGCTTGACGGTGGATTATTTTGTCCTAAGTCTTCTGCGCTTACCTCACGGGAGACGGAACGTACATTTCGTTAAAACTTCCTGAGGTGACGGGTTCGCCCGTTGTAGTTGACAACTCTAGTTGTAGAATCAGGTCATGCTGACCATAAAAAAGTATTGTAATCGGAACTGAACCAACATGTAAATTTTCAACTTCATATGATAATATTTGAGGGGTTCCCTCAATTCCTCATGAATCCTCTAATCAGAACAGGATTGTAACAAAAATAGGAAGTATCTGGAAATTAAAAATATTTTAAAAAATACAATCGAATGGATAACTTCCGCCTTTTTTTGAAGTCGGTTAAAAAACAAATATTTGCCCTAGAAAGTAAAATAAAAATAGGTGTTATTCAATTTTCTGTAATCTGCTTATATTTAAGTATCTAGCGACTGAAAATGAACACAATCGCATTTTATATATTTTTTTGCTTGTTTTTTTTTTCAGGCAACTTCTTGCTCCGAACATTATGCAGAAACACTTCCTTCCCAGCGGAGCTGAGCAGATTTCTAAACAGGTACGATTTAATCTTTACAATAATCTCAGTAATAAAATCAAAAGCGGCATTTGGTACCATTTGAGGTTGTAATAATGTCCCACTTGAATTTGTGGCTCCGCGCTTGATAGTGTGGGCAACCGCACAATTAATTGCCTGGTCATCCTAACAAGCGGTCAGCGCACCGCCGACCGACATTTTCCATAGCGTTAAAAATGAAGCTACAGAGTTCTGAATGAAAATTCATGGCAGAAATCACCCTCTTTGGGTGGAGCCATCAAATAAAAAAAGAAGAAAAAGAATGAAAATTCAGTTTCTACATATGTCTCTGATTAATCGCAAATTTATCAAGTTTGCCGATGTTTATTTTATTTTAATAAAAATTGCTTATTTTTATGTTTATTACACGACTGTTTAACAAAAAGGTGTTTAATATGTTCAAGATTCATGTATGTATATTTTTCGTTTCTTTATTTAACCACTAGCTGACCCGTGCCCACTTCGTTGGGCGGTAAAACTTTTTACTTGTGATGAAATTATGAGTGTGGTTTGGTTAATACTGAGTGCTATGATTTATTTCTTGACTGCCAAAAGAAGGGTTATGTTTTTACTGCATATGTATGTATGTATTTGCATCCCAATTTGACTATATTACCGTTATTTGTGAGTGTCTCCTTGTGAGTGTCTTATTTGTGAGTGTCTTATCTCTTTAACCATTTATGCAGTAAAAGTGAAATTATATGCAGTAAAAGGGAAAAGTCTCTTGTTTTAAACACTTGAGACGTTAAATGTACTTATATTGATATAAATTCATAATTGTTGATAATATGACCAATAAACATGACCTAACCATTTAAATTATTTTTTTAATATAAAAAACTACTTTTTGTGACTTGAATATAAAATTTAGACATATGCTGTCGCTGACTTTTTTGTAGGCATTATTAAGCTCTATCAAGCACTTCTCTTGAACTTAATCATATATCTCTCATCGTTAAAGCAGCTTTAGTTAGAAACGTTTTCGTTCGACCGTTTTTTCTCGGACTTACTTTGCAAATCTGACTACCACGAAAAAGTCTTTTCATTTTTCGAATTAATGTATAGCCTATGACACTAACATAAAATGTGGCGTTCTATTGGTAAAAGAATTTTCAAAATCGGTTAGGCAGATCCAGAGATTACTTCCTACAACGTCACAAACTTTACCTCTTTATAATAGTAGTATAGATAGTATAGATAACTTCTAAACGTTTAAACCGATTTAAAAGTGTGGGATATTCTTAGAATCATTATGTCGTCTCGAGTGTTATAGGACACCTACACTGTCCAAATGACATACAAGTAATTGTCTAAATGTCCAAATATCAATGAATTAAGATAAATATAGCGTATTTAGTATTAACTGAAGGGGTCTGGTTGAGTACATTCTGAAAATATACATATATCTATATGAAAAAATACATTGGCGCGACGGCAGCGTGAAATCGTTTTGAGATATGCATATGCCACTCTGAAAGCCGGGTCAATGGGGCCGGCTCAAGTCAAGTCCCGCTCGATGGGCCTTGTACAAGGCCCATCGACTGACCCACAGAATGCGCAATCGTCTTTAAAAGCACTGTATGTTTACGAAGAAAACACGCTTCAACGGGGACGTAGCGAAGCTTTCGCAAATTGAATTTTGTTTTAACGAATATTGTTTCAACGATGAACTTTATTCTTTATCAAATATGTTTTTTAGCACGAACAAATTATTTTTAATAATTGTAAATACAGTAGTTCAGTCTTTGTAGCGGCAGTCCTGTTTTATATTTCTTTAAGTTATTGTTCCTGTGTAAAGTTTGTTTCTTAGAGTATTCGATAGGAATACTGATAACGAATTTATCAAGATGCATAGGGTTGTGATGTCATAACCTATGGAAATGCAACGATCTGAAACTATGGCATATTTGATCCATCGACTGCGGCTGACTCCTAAAATGGGTTATAAGTGGCTCATATATTAGCCACTCGCAGTTAACTGGTTAATCGTTCACAGAGAATGATTATATAATGAGATCGGATAATTATCTAATCTGTAACTTCTAATAATCTAATAAGTGAATAGTAAAAACACATTTTTAAAAACCAACTTTTATTACAATGCTTTGTCTGGAGCCAACCCGGGTGTAGCAGCCGTCTAATAGTGGAACATAGAACGGGCTATCATAATTGAATGATATACAGAATTTCGTGTTTGTGCTGTTGATCGTTGAGAAGTCCCCTCATTGGAAGCCAACCCTGGATGCAGCAGCCCTGAAACTTATAACGGGCTGTTATAATTGAATGCATATACACAATTTTGTTTCTGTGCTGTTGACCGTTGATGAGTCCTCTCGTTGGAAGCCAATCCTGGGTGCAGCTGCCCTGTCGCAGCGAAACTTAGAACGGGCTATCATAATTAAATGCGTATACAAAATTTCATTTCTGTGCTGTCGACCGTTGAGGAGTCCCCTTGTTGGAAGCCAACTTTAGGTGAAGCAGCCTTGTTGCGGTGAAACTTAGAACGGGCTATCATAATTGAATGAGTATACAACATATTGTGTCTGTGCTGTTAACTGTTGTGGATTCCCATTGTCGGGAGCCAGCCCTGGGTGCAGCAGCCATGTCATGGTGAAATTTACAACGGTCTATCATGATTGAATGCGTATAAAAAATGTCTGTCTGTACTGTTGAGCGTGGAAAGCATCCTCGTCAGGAGCCGATCCTGTGTGTAGAATCAGGTCATGCTCACCATAAAAATGCATGTCATCGGAACCGATCCAACATGTAAAATTTCTTCTTCATACGATAAGGGAAAGTGCTTCTAATTTAGTAAAAATTTTGACCTAAACAACCATAGATACATACTAAGATACATTGCAAGGTAAATAAATGCTTGTAATAAACAGGGGATTAGAAAATGAAGAATATGAATAGCATTTTAAGATATTGTTTATTCAAACAACTCTGTCTTATAAAACAGGATCCAATATCGTTCTTCGGGGCGGGTCTACAGATGTACGTTGAAATCTGACTGAATAAGCAAAGATTCGGAAAAACTAGGGTTCCGGACTATTACTATAATAACCCTAATACACTGAGAAAAAAAAACGTCGCATGGCTTCGATCATATTCTGTGCAGTCAGCGACAGATAGACGGATAATTCAATACAAAAATGGTATAGAAAATGTAGTCTACAACAATCTATTTAGTGCAGTGCTATAGTGCCCTTAACTATGTCAGATTATAATAACCACCATTCATACGCGACACCCAATTGAATCAGATTATAATGGCAGTACTTGACTAGATTATTATGCCTACCAGCAATATGGTACTAACTATAAAAACATTTATTTGCAGCTTTTGTTACAAAAAAAGATAATAATATACAAAAAAACAAAAACACAGATTAAAAATTAAAACTGTAAATAACCAAAGACTATGTAATAAAACTACAAACGCTGCAAATTAGGGATATTCTCAGGATATCTCTTATCCTGGTTTCAGGACACACATATTTATTATTAGTACATATGAAATATGGAATCGGAGACGATCGCGGTTATTTGGCATTAATAATAAGATAAAAAACGAATTTACAGCGAGAATTTTGAAGCACCCGACGTTTCGGCGACGTTGCAGCCGCCGTTGTCTAGGTTAGACAGATAACGGCGGCTGCAACGTCGCCAAAACAACAGGTGCTCACAAAACAAATTCGTTTTTTATCTTATTAATAGTACATATGAAGTATTAAAATAAAATACCCAAATCAAATAAATCTAAAAATTCAAATATAAGAAATCAAAATAATCATAATCAAATAAATCCACATATCAAAATATTCAAAATCAAAATATTTAACATCAAATGATATTAAATAAAATTAACCAAATCTAAAAAATCTAAAACTAAAAATGAAAATAATGAAAATTCAAAAATTTAACATCAAAAATCATGATACAAATTTATAAACAAATGAAAAGTTAATAGGTAGTAATAATCAAATTATCAAAAAATTATCTATATAATAAAAATGAGTCGGGTTTTATGTATGTTACCTAATAACTCACGATCGGCTAACCCGATTTGGATGATTCTTGTTTTGTTTTGTTCATAATCACTTCGGTCTTACTATAGGCAATAAAAAATCCGGAAAATCTCTCGGAAAAGTGAGAAAAATGTGAAAAACCGAAAATTATTTTAGTACTAAGCTTGATCATAGATGGCGTTGCGTGACAAGAATAAAAATTCGAAAATCAAGATGGCGGTACAGTTAACATTTGACAGTTAAGTGGAATTTTACGATTTCTTGATAGCGTTTTCGTGATTCTGAAGGTAAATCAACTGAATTAAATGAATTTGTGTAACTCGTGAAGAGAGGTTCGAGCAACTGAAAGCGATGAGCGTCGCCAAAAATTTAATAAAGCGGCACGGATCCGTAATGTTGCAGTGCGAAGACGATTGAATTTGAGACAAAACACATACAGAGAGGCAATCTATTATGACCTGACGAAACAATTCAGCGATTATAAATGCAAGCAAATTGGAGAAATGGACCATTTGTGCCAATATTGCAATGCATTGAAGTACCGCCACGAACCACTCGCTTTGTGTTGCGCAGGGGGTAAAATGAGATTGACACCATTGGTTCCATTAGGATCGTTCGTGTCTGGAAATGCACCAGATTCTAAGCATTTTATGTCTAACATTCTCTGTCAAACAAAATCGTACTTTTTACACACTTTTCTCCTCCAGTTAGGACACAACGAGCACTAGCAATCCACAAATGGCAATTGATGAAACTGCTCTTTTGGTGAGACAAAAAATAAACAATCAGACTGCTTTCAATGAAGAATTTAAACAAACAATGCAAATTTCAAACAACTGTCGATGAAAATTACCTATGTTAACGCCATCTGCTGCTAAGCGAACAAATTCGTGGCGAGACGAAGTTCGCCGGGTTCCGCTAGTTTTTAAATAAAATCAAAATGTGACATCTAAACATCTTCCTTTAATAATAAACTATTGTAGTGCTCCTTAAATACTGCAATTGATTTCGATCGCAATGCCATTCCCTATATTGCTATATTAGATGCCATTTACTTTATCGGATTGTAATCCTAAATGCGCCTGCCATTAATATGGTAGTGAAAAATACATTATATTTTAAACCACAGTTTATAGATTGTACCCGCCAGCATATATGTAATGTTTACCATAAATGTATTTACAATCGGTATGCTATTATGCTAATCCTGCTATTATGCTATGCTATATAGGTACAAATGCTGTAAGTGTTTTTAATATAACATTACAAGAGTTGCTTTGTCATATTCAAATATGGTACTATATTGCATATATGTAGTTTCAATCCCATCCATGACTACGTGTCATTTTAAAATAATATAAATTTCCCCTCCCTCTAACTATATTGAATCTCTTAATATGTTCAAAATTAATAGGTACACTTATATAAGATATACAACTGCATACGATATACAACTGTATTGTTGCATTCGTTGTTTTCACCCATCACTATCTGAGATAGTAATTATTCTGGCCCAATTTTTTTCCCGTGAATATTATACCTATATATTATGCGTAATCGAAGTATATAGGGTTATCCGTAAGTCAATGACGCGACTCATGATTTAAAATGTTAACTAAAAGTTTTATTTATAAGAACAAGTGTGTTCAGAAATTTTTCTTGCAATTTTTTGGCTGTTAAACGTTGAGTGTCCTTTGTTCTTTGTGTTAAAGCAGTAACTATCTCCTCATCTTCATCATTTTAGCTTATAATTTGAATCCTATGTGGATTTCGCGATTTCTTTCCTTTAGGGGGATATTCTAAAATTGTTGTATCTGATGGTATAACGTACGTCTCGGTCACTTCTTTTGATCAAAGAGACCGCTTGCAGTATTATTATTGCTGTATGAACGCCTTCAATATTTTTAGTCATCGCTCCTAGCCAGGTTCGCCATACGCCTATACGATGCCAGTTCTATGTCAATATTTAGCCACTTGCATTTGAACAAGTTTTTTTAACTTTCCAACGCGTTTGATTTTTTGCCATAGTTATCGCTCCTGCCTGTCTACTGATGTGACTTCTGTTAAAATTTAAGTACTTGCATTTGAGTAACTTTGTAGCTTTCCAGCGAGCTTGATTCGTCGCCATATTTCCCTTTCTTTTCGGTAGTATATTCTTTCTTAATTGAGTTAGATATGAGTTACTCTCGACAGTTGGGCCGAAAAGTCCAAATGACTTTTCTCGAAGAGGCAACAGCTTAAAGGGATGGTTTATTATGTCAGCGTGTTGTCCGTGTCAAGGCTCTTTGGAGTTGGAAGCATCTGCCTGAGCCCCACTCAATCTCACTCCGCATCAACATCCCCGTCGGCCGCGGATAAGACTGGGCCGAAACCGCGATGAGTTTCCACCACCTCCCCCCACATTCGCCCCCCACCCTCCACCCCAAATCCTACCACACCCCCCGTTAACACTTTCTGGCAGGACGCGGGAGACTTTGGGCGTTTCAATTATCGCGTAATTAATTTCGAATTTTTGATTACACTTCGGCTTGTTGGCGGGGTTTTTTCGCAGTTTCGCAATAAACAGAAAACTGAAATTAAAATTGGTCGCGCCTGCTGGAGCTTATTATTTCTTTTTGTTTCATTCTCGTTTGGCTGGGATTTTTTAACTCACGTAAATTGGCTTGTTAAATATAAAATTGAGACAAAGGGGTATTTTCTACTGAGCATTATTCTATACTTTTTCTATGCTTAGATATGATGGAGACTAAATTTTGGCCTTTATAATATACTAGCTGAACGTTATTCGGATTCCCGCTGCCTAGTACCTATTCTATGTTACTTAACGTTCCTTAATCTGACAACGAAGATCCGTTAAAAAATATAGTCATTTCATTGGTTCTTTTCAACAAGAATAAAGAACAAACAAACATACACACTTTCGCATTTGTGATATTAAGTAAGGATTTTCCTTTGCTTGCAGTTTGTTACCCAGTCTTGTGTTTTCTGCAAACTTTAATATCATTGATGAAACATCGGTCTTTGATGTTAAAGGCATTATCTGCACTGTCTCTGAGGTAATATGTAGATACCTAAGAGACAGCTATTCAATAAAGCGTCGATACAAATTACTCTCGAAAAAAAAATCGCTGTGTCATGAAACTTGACATGGCGTTTGATTACAGGATCGCAAAAGGTACTTATATAATAGATATTTGCAAAAGGTTGAATACGAAAGTTTATATGATTTTAGGATTTTCATAGAAATTTTAAAATTACAATAATTTTAACCTATTCAAGCATTTGACATATTCAAAGCAAACATAGAATTTAAAAACATGAAATGTAAAATAAGAGACGCTAATCCCTAAAAAATATTTGTTAAACCCCAAATAATGAGCTTATTTTTTATCGAAACTTTCTAGAAGAGCAGAACAGCACGAAGATAGTTTGATAAGACTAAGTCCTCTTACCAATTCGGAAACACACATCCAATCATTCCATCAAACATAAGGCATATCAAAATCGAAATGCAGGAAATATATTTCTATTATTATAAGAATAAATATGAAGTTGAGTAACACTGTATCCCGCACGCCCTTGGCTATCTGCGGCAGCAGTAGTTTAATGCTGAGCGGTGATTCCAAAGCACCCGTACGAAAAATCGCGCGTTGAAGCGCCGAAAACAAAACGCCCATGTGAACAGGCTCTAGCTCTCTCCGTAAGCCGCATCACTTCCAGGGTAGATTAAGCTTTCCACTGTTAGATTCGCCCATTTTCCTGGAGAGCCGCTCAGGGGTTGAAACGAATCGCAATGCATCACCTGTCTGACGGATAACCGCGCCGTACGTCACGTCCTCCGGCGGACGATCCGCGTCCAGGAGAGGGAGGAAGACGGCTCCGGGATGGAATACGACCCGGTTACGATAAAGGCCCTCCCACCCGCTCCCGCGGCCTCCTCACGTACTCACGAGCCGTTTCCGCCCGGGAACAAAATCGCGGTTGAATCCGCGAGCATCACGTGCCTGTTAACAAGCACTTGGATAACTCGACAGCGCACGGTGCGAGCGAATTTCGCTTGCAACGTTTTCATATATTTCACTTCTCTATATTCGACTTTCCTTGCCTAACCTATATCTAAAAGATAGGAGTATAATACTATACCATGCACTGCAGATGTATTTTGATTTCAATTATTACGATTTACACCATGATTTTGTCCGTTTATTGGCCAGCATGAATCGAGTTCTTTTCTTAATCCTTTGAGCAGATTTCAAACTTGCGTAACTCTAGAAACCGAAATACAAAATAACAGAAATATTATTCCTTATATCCTGGCGACTTTGTCTTCCGCAATCCCGGACTGAAAAGTTGCTAAAATATTTGTAGGTAATACTGGGTTTATGCGTGATATTTTATTATACATTGTTTCCATATGTGATGTGAAACCAATAACCTTAAATAAATGTAGTAAATGTGAAGAAAACAATGCATTAGATTATTCCATCAGTTGTTTTATAGAAAGAAAACAAACAAATAAATTTGCAAAAATAATGGTGAGGATAATTATTTCTTTGAAAAGTTCTAGAACCTAGACCGTATATACACCCTCTTTTGCAGCCCTCTTTTGCAGCCCAGAGAATGATTTTGCGTCAGCACCTTTTCCCCATAGCAGTTTACCATAACACATAATGCTATGAAAATAGCTGGAATAGACCAGTCGCGCCGTTTCCACGTCAGTAAGCTGCCTTATTTTCCTAACAGCAAAAGTCGCAGTCGCAAAAACACATCCATAAATGGATCATATATTACTAAAAAACTATGTGTGACATCATTGACTTCTCTGCATATTCTGAATCCCCTATTAACGGTATTTTATATATTTAGGCCCTTGCCATATAGGCCCTTGCCATTAGGCTCATCATATTTTTCAGTACAAAATTTACACATTTAAATAAACTATAGCTTTTGAACAGTGCTTACTTTCAGGAAGGTGTGGTGTTTATAAGAAGAAATATGTCGAAAAATATAATTTCAACTAATTAACCATTCAATATCAGTTCCAGAATTAGCTGTGTCAGTATTCGAATAACATTTTACTTCAAAAAACAATTTGTTTGCTTTTAATTGTAAAAGTAAATTTAGCAGTATTGTTACCACTAAATCTGGAAAAGGCTCGTTTTAAACCTTCAAAAGCAAAATAATTGCACAAACTACACTAATATATTAGGAAAGAAAAAATATTTTCCCTTTTCCTTCAAAAATATTTCTGTTTATCAATATTCAAATTTAGCGATTTATTAGGCAGAAAAGTGTATAGATATACAAAATTAACACATGTACAAATATTTTATCTTTGTTTGATAATAATTATAATAATAGTAATGAGGAACGATCTTACCTCCACCTTTCTCAACGTGAAGACGACAAATATAGTTCTGACGAAAAAAGAAATTTATTGTTTCATATATGGACAGTTACTATTTCTTCCTTTTAAAAATTCATGTAAGAGATTCTTGTACATTTAGTTGTTAAATATTTTTATTTTTCATACAAATGACATGAGTCAATGAATAAGCATAAAACATATAGAAAAATATTTTTAAAAATTGACGGATATCGAAAGTGTACATAGGGGTATAATAATATGGCGAGGGCTGTAGAACTCTTATAGTATACTTATTGATGCATAGGTGTGTAGTTTGGTCGTTTTGCTTTTACCACCATCCAATCAGGAGGGAAAGTATTGTGAAAGCGTTATATTTTTGTTCGAGATAAGGACGAAAATATCCATTTCGAGCCCTCTTGAGACGATTAATAACATTTCCAGATTGAAACCAGTCTGTGGGTCTGTGTATGTGTCTGGATTCCTCCACGATAGTGCCCAAACTCTTAGTTCGATTGAGCTGAAATTTGGTATGCTGGCATCATTTGGTCATGGCAAGAGTTAAAAAGATTGTTGGTATTATATCATCTTTAAAATAGTGGAATTTGAAACTTGAAATTTGATACACAAATGTATTGTTGGGCTAAAGTCACATTGAGAAAATTTGATTGGAATATCATGTACACGCTGCAATAATAATATTTTAATTCCGCCATACACTTTTATGATTGTCGCGCGGTGCCTTCGTTCGTTGGTGATATTATTTTTTATGCATCAGGGTCAGGGCCCGGGAGCCGATCTTGGTCCGACAAGTGCATAGGTCGCCTCGTCCACCCCGCTATATTAACGCCATCTTTTGGCCAAACGCCCAAACCGCCCTTAGCCGAGAAGCCAACCGCGCTACTTGTGTCGTTGTAATGGATCCCAATCGGGTTCTCTTGTCGGCTTAGAAAGGGCGCACATGGATTTTATATATGAAATTAATATTTAGATGAAATTCGACTTTGTCTACTTATCGGGAAAGACTTAGGGTGACATTAGGGTTACATTAGGGTCACACCGTTTTTTTCATGTACAAGATTTAAAGCGACTCTAGTAAAAGCGAATATGCGCACAGATCACACAGTAACGCTATCTCAATGTGCGGATTCCTTTCCACCGGCGATAAATTTAAAAACTGGCAATTGCGCTCAAAACGGTAGATCTATCCTCAAGCACCGTTGAAGCCCGGCTGATGATCGTTGGCTCGTGAGCACAGCGTTTGCAGCATCCGTCGAGTGTTTTTATTCGCCGCCTACGTAATGGTCCATTGTCGGATTTATGTCCGAGACGTTTTCTCAATGGTTTCATCTCGCTAGAGGTTTTGACAAAGCCACTTAAGGGGGGGTTCTAGTAATCACAGAAGAATATCGTAACGACACTGAAATCCGTGCCTAATGGCGCCATCAAACAAACTTTCAACTGCAGAATTAAAGTACTATTTCAGGGGATTGACATTTATCCGATTCTGCATTTAATATAGAGCCAGCATAAAAAAACGATCACAAATTCAACCATTCATAATCCTATGAACATTTTCAGTTGATACTAATTTCTCACGGTTTTTCTATACTCCCCAAAACCTATTATAATTCATCTTCGGTCTACATAAGTGTGAGCACGTGTCCGAATATAAACCACAATGAAAGTGGTTGCTATTATCTAAAATGCTCTCCTCTATCTTGTACTCTCCCAATCAACATCATCCTATCTCGACGAGCTTTTTGAACGATAAAGTTCTCACAGTCCGTATATCGGTTGACCTCTGACCGTTTACCACAATATCGGTGTCATGAAACTGATTTCCATTTCTACTCTTTTTGTGTCCATGGTGCATTAGCAGATCCTTATGGGGCGTTTACACTCTCGCTCGAGGCGCGAGGCGAGACGCAAAACCATGTTGTAAACAAACGGAACAGAGGCAAAGCTTCTAGCAAGTAGGTAAACATTTTGTACGCTCGTTAGAAGCTTTGCCTCTATGGTTTTGCGTCTCGCCTCGCGCCTCGCGCGAGAGTGTAAAAGCCCTATTACGGTGCTAAACTGTAATTTGTAACTCTGTGAGGAGATTGGACTACAGTGAGAAAAATATAACGTTGTAATACAAGGAAATACGGATGTTTCACAGGGGATTACGTATATGACATGTACTGTGGTCCGTAAGTATGTATCAATATGTCGCGTAACGGTTAAGTTACCATGTCATGGGCATAGTAACTACACTGCAAATTCATTACGGCGCACAATGAGATCTTGCTTTTACCATGACAGCATGATTATTACATACGTAAAGTTATAGTCAGTTACAAGAATCATGTTGAAGCTACAATATACGGTTTCGTTCGTATTACCCGTACAAAGTATGGCGAGACATATAAACGAGTAATGGAGTTTCAACAAATTCCTTGCAATTCAATAAATTTACGATTGAAACATCATTCTGCTGTATAAAACCGTAATAACAATAAGACATTGTAGGAAGAAATCCAATATTTTTCTCAGTGTAACGGACGTGGGTCGTAGACCTTTGAGACCGCCGTTAGAGTTCAACAGACGGACACCTGGGACGACAAAATGCATCTCTACAGACGCTGGATCCACCCGGCGGTGTTTACGTACATCATCAGCCGCCGCTGCCAGAAAATTTAAAAAATAATATGAAGGAACGTTGAAAGCGGGCCATCAGCGCCGTCGTAATATCATACACAACAACGATTATCCTTACCTAAAATTCATCTTCCAAAAATGAATGGCTCATAAATATCTAATTAGACCCTCGCTCTTCATTACTAGCTATTGTTAATTTTGCTGAAAATTTTCAGCTTTAATTACGACCGAAAGAAAACCGGCTGGTAGGTGGGGGGGGGGGGGTGGATAACACGCGGAAAATAACGAACTAAAAATATGTCCCTCCAAGTAACGCGGCTAATGAAACAAAATCAACGAGGCAAAAGAACGCAATTACTCAACTGAAAAAGGAGCTGGGACAGGAACTATGAAACATATTCCTGAAAGAGACCGTGTATTTGAAATGTAAATATATGAATTTCCATTTCGGAGGGTAGTGTGTTGTTATTTCTATGATTATTCTAACTATGTTGCAATACAAATTATGTTACAATATCTACATGAAAAATCAATCGTTCAGATGAGTTTTTACACGACTTCATCTAAGTATGTTTTTCGTTTGTTTATTGCCCCATAACTCCTAAGCGCCTAAACCGATTTAGAAATGTCTAGTATTGTTAGAATTGTCATAATAACCCAGGATGATAGAGTACTTTAAATGTCCAAAGATCAAGTAAGTAAATGCCTAAATGTCCAAATGTTGAGATGTCAATAGATTAACATAAATATATCGTGTTTAGTGTCAAATTATAGGTCTGATTGATTACATTCCGAAATATATATTATGTATATAATAATTCATAATGGTTGATAATATGACCAATAAACCTGACCTGATTTAAATTATTTTTTTTATATAAAATACTACTGTTTATTACTTAAATATAAAAGTTAGATATATGCTGTCCCTGACTTTTTGTAGGCATTATCCAGCTCTACAACTTTTCTCTAGAACTTAATCATATATCTCTCATAGTTAAGGCAGCGTTCGTTAGAAACATTTTCGTTCGACCGTTTTTTCCGACTTACTTTGGAAATCCGACTACCACGAAAAAGTCTTTTCATTTTTCAGATTATTATATAGCCTATGACGCTCACAAATAACGTGGCTTTCTATTGGTAAAAGAATTTCCAAAATCTGTTCAGTAGATCCAGAGATTACTTCCTACAATGTCACAAACTTTACCTCTTTATAATATTAGTATAGATTACTTTGGAAATCCGACTACCACGAAAAAGTCTTTTCATTTTTCGGATTAATATATAGCATATGACACTCAAAGATAATGTGGCTTTCTATTGGTAAAAGAATTTTCAAAATCGGTTCAGTAGATCCAGAGATTACATCCTACGACGTCACAAACTTTACCTCTTTATAATATTAGTATAGAAGTATAGAAGTATAGATAGACGACACGGTCGCGGTTCCATACCTATGTCATATTATCTCTTTAACTATTTATGCAGTAAAAGGAAAAAGTCTTCTGTTTTAAACACTTGAGGCGATAAATTTACCTATTTTTATATACGGAAAAATACATAAACCACTAAAATTTCATAAAAAAACATAATAAAAATAATTATAAATATAAATACTACATTTCATATTTCTGTAACGGCAGTCGTATTTTTTAAAAATATATAATATATTTACTTGTGGTATTACAACCTCAAAAAAGTCTGAAAAACATATTCTATTACACAATGTACACTCTGAGATCCCTACGTAATAAATAATGCTTGTCCGGATGCCGCAGTAGCACTAGTGGCACACTTTCATACATTATTCCAAGTCATGGTTGCAAAATTTAGTATTCTGTCTAAGGTGGCGGTCGGTTGCCGCCGCACATATTTGCTACTACTCCGAAAATCAGTCACACCCCTGGGCAAACTGATAAAACAATTTGCATGAGCATATACCTACTGTGTGCCAATACGGCAAAGTAAACACAAAATAGTTGAATCAAAACTTTTGAGAGAAAGAGAAACAGAGTTCGAGATGCACCTAGAGATGATAACCTTTTTATATGGTAACTAGCTGACCCGTGCCCACTTCGTTGGGCGGTAAACATTTTTCCTTGTGATGAAATTATGAGTGTGGTTCGGTTAGTACTGAAAGCTATGATTTATTTCTTGACTGCCAAAAGAAGGGTTATATTTTTACTGCATATGTATGTATGTATTTGCATGAAAATTTTGCTATATTACCGTTATTTGTGAGTGTCTTCTTGTTAGTGTCTTATTTGTGAGTGCCTTATCTCTTTAACCATTTATACAGTAAAAGGGAAATTATATGCAGTAAAAGGGAAAAGTCTTTTGTTTTAAACATTTGAGACGATAAATTTACTTATTTTGATATGAATTCATAATTGTTGATAATATATAAAATCGAAAACTATCGCAGTTGTTTGACATTATAAATAGGATAGAAAACGAATTTACCGCGTGAAATTTGTAGCACCCAATTTCAATTTCAAATTGAAATTTCAAAGGATGCTACAAATTTTACGCGGTAAATTCGTTTTCAATCCTATTTATAATGTTGATAATATGACCAATAAACTTGACCTAACGATTTAGATTTTTTTTTAATATAAAAACATTTTTTTGTGACTTAAATATAAAATTTAGACATATGCTATCGCTGACTTTTTTGTAGGCATAACCAAGCTCTACAATTTTTCTCTAGAACTCAATCATATATCTAGCAGCGTTCGTAAGAAACGTTTCCATTCGACCGTTTTTTCTCCGACTTACTTTGCAAATCCAACTACCATGAAAAAGTCTTTCTATTTTTCGGATTAATGTATAGCCTAAGACACTCACAAATAACGTGGCTTTCTATTGGTAAAAGAATTTTCAAAATCGTTTCAGTAGATCCAGAGATTACTTCCTACAACCTCACAAACTTTACCTCTTTATAATTTTAGTATAGATTTAGAACCCTTAACGGAATACCTATTCACGTATTTTTCTTATATATTGCTTGCTTAGCCACAAAAAGTAAACACACCCCTGAATCTCGGTAATAATTTCCACTTGATTCTCCTTGGGGTTAACGCCGCAGTCTGGATTAGAATTTTATACTCAATAGAGTGGGGGTGGCCATTTTGAGCAGGGGACGTACATACCTTGGTCCACGTGTATTCCGTGGCAGGGTTGTCATTATTCAATTTTGAACCTGAAGAATTCTGTTAACCTAAAGAAAATATTAATGTACTGTCAAAACTAGAAAAGCAACGCGTCATGTTTAATGATAATTTTAAATATAAAAAACATACAGATAAACTAATGCAGAGATAAGTTACTTGCAGGGAGCACGTACCTACACACTATTATAGCGGTATTAAAAAGTTTTATTGAAAAACTCTTTCAATGCATTTAATTACTCGTAACTTGTTATACAATAATGGCTATAAATCGAGCGGGTGCTACCGCGCGATTTCGCGAAGTGTTGCGAAGTGTGTAGAGGTCAGCGGTTGATCATTGAGCCGAGTTGATCGTATCATCGCGTAGGCAATAGGGAAGAGCGATGGCTATTTGCTGTATGATCGACCCTGTACAATATCTTCCCCTTCCCTAGGAAGGCAGCTGGTCCGATCTAGAAGAACGAACAATGAGTGGTCTTTATTGTACATGATAAAGAATATCGTTACAATGGCCAGACTGATAAATTATGCGTACAATCTCTTACAGCCTAATTGAATGTTAATCAAAAATAAATTGAAGGGAAAGATGTAAAATGTGTACAGCAATTTAAAAAAATAAAATAAAATAATACTAAAAAGAAGCAACTTGTAGAAAGAAGGTCAAAGGATATGAGGGAGAGGGGAAAGGAATAGAAAGGTGTCGGAGGGGAAGGTAATAGTTTTGTAGATAAAAGAGTTCATTCAATGATGCTTTGAAGAATATAAACGTTGAACTTGTAAAGTAAAACAGGAGCTGGTTCAGTAGACGGGCTGAATGAATTACAAAAAAATAACGTGTGAAAATATTAACGATAACGAGAAATTAATTTGAGCCGAATGAAAAGGTAGACGAAGGGGGCTATAAAGAATATTTTCTAGTAAGCATTGTGTTGACAGATCGCTTTGCTCTCGAATCATCAGCAACTGAAGCTTACTTCAGAACTCGTTGCGAGAAACTCAACAGAAAATATTATGAATGTAAATGCTTTAAAGTCTTACCAGTTTGTCCAAGAAATCTTCGTTGGCATCTATTGTACATATATGTGTTGAGGCCAGGATCGACGATATTAAAAACTGAACCACGTATTGATTGATGGTTACTAAAAGGAATCTCTGAAGCCTGCCAAGGCTGTCAAAGCCGTACGAAATACGCCTACTGATTTCGTTGATCTGTATCTGCCAAGACAATGTTTCGTCTATGAACACCCCTTATAGAATAGGATAACTGACAATCCTCTGTAATAGTTCTCTTATTCTGCAGCTGAAAGTTTTGTTTCATGGCACCATTACGCACAGGTATTCACTACCTTAGAGTATTCAATAATCTTCTTGTCTCTTTCTCTCTTCATGAGGGTAGCGAAGTCTTGTTAAATGTAATAGTCTTAGAAAAAGGGTCGATGAATATCGAGAGCAATAAAGGAAGTACTCTGCTTGGGAGACGCCAGCTGTTCAATCATATTCAGTCAATATTCATCAATCCAATCAATATTCATCAATCAAGTCAATCATATCCGACATATCATTAGGATGACTACACACACTGCTTTCGACTGCATAGTTAGCAGTCGAATCATTGTATAACACTATACACTGTGAGATTTTAATTAGTGATATCTTAGAAGTGGGTGAATCAGTACGAGCAAATAGGCAATTTTGATAACAAATTGTTAAAACAAATAATAACATAAAATTATTTAATCATTTCATTTTATTATAAATGATTTAGAACAGTTTGAACACCGATCAGCTGTTTATTTGACATTGTCATTCGTTCGAGTTCGTTCAGGTCGGCGGCCTTGAAGGGCGTTCAACTACACAATAGTCGCGAGGCAAAGCTACATATACATGGCGCCTCGTTGTTATTTCTGAACTGACATATTTGGAATATTTGAGACATTTACCACCACTTATTGAACCATTTTTAAAACAGAATAGACATTACAAACAAAACAGGGCCTAAAATGAAACTAATAGTTTAAAAATTAGAAGAAATCAGTAAAGAAAAAATCAGTTGCCTTCTAGCGGTTTGGATGACTTTCGGTGAGCTTACAATTACATATCACAATAGTCGCGTGCATAACCAATAGATGGCAATAGTAAAATAAAAAAATAAAAACTCTTTTGTATTAAAAACTCATCCTGTATGATACTTTGAGAGCATAACCGTTCCAGCAGTAAGTCCAAGTCAACCGATTTAAATGCGCTATTAAAATCCATCAGTGGAAGAATGGTAAATTTTCTTTTAAATCTTCCAACTTATCGACTTAAGCGGTGTCACCCTTCCACCAGAAGGCGCGACCAAGATAAAGCCAATTATAAAGAGGCGTTTTCTTGGGGGATATAGATAGGAGATAAAGTCGTTACTTTACATTACTGCTAAATTTAATATTCTAGTTTATAAAGTTGTTTCTGTCAATTTATAGGATATTTAGAAGCAAAAGCTCGCACTTGCCCAGCGCCAATGCTATAAAATACACGTTTTTTTAAGGGAAGGTGGTTCTGAATATCTTAAAATCTACTCTAATTCATATACTCTTTTGTATAAATAAAGAATTTCATTTCCGTGTGGCATTGACTGACATGGTAAATACAGTCTTTGGATATCGTAAAATACCTATAGACCAATGAGCTATAAACTAACTAAGTGTTAAATAAATAAATAAATAATTTTTAAAACAGCCTTGCGCCATTGCGAAGTACTGTATTACAAAGTTTTTATTTGTATACATAACAGTGTCCTGAAATATCCAGTCTAGTTGAGGCCCAATATCGTAAATTCTTTTTATATCTCATAATTAATATTATATTACAACATCTTTTACAATTTATACCATCCTCCCTGTTTATTTACAAGAGACACAGTCAGTCAGCAAATCTTTAAAAAAGTGTTAAAGAAGCGGCTGCTAGATTGTGGTAATACTCTTGTACACAGACCATACTTTAAAACATTCAACATATTATTTGATTATGACTCTTTTATAACTACTATGATTACGATTAAGTATTTATAACTACTATGATTACGACAGTTCTTAAGTATACGAATCTGAGCCTACCTTAGTGCGGACGTCTCGTGCGATCCAGTTAGGTTAGGTTTAATTCAATTGTAACGGAAATTATGATTTTTTGTAAAATAAAGAATTTGAATTTGAATTTGAATTACAAAGACCAACAAATATTAAAAGTTTAAAGTTTAACGTTTAAAGTTTAAGAGGATTATTGTAAGTACTTTTAACTTTATTATTGATTAATCTTAATTGTTTGTCATTTTGAATTATGCTTATGAATATCTAATGACTATGACTATTAATGCTATTTCAATTGCTTTAAATTAAAAACTATACACATAATTTTAAATATTTGATTATTAATATGATTATTATTTATGATTAATTACTAACTATTATGGTTTTGATTATTTTACCTATTTTTATTTTTATAATTTAACTTTTTTTGTTTCTATAACTCTTATAAAAACATAACTTAATGGAACTCTCTGTTCATAGAATGTCTCTGTCCGCCCAAGCACAAGCTTTGCTTTGTTGGGCGACATCGGACACTAAACATATTTTTTTTAATGAGGTAAATTTCTTTTTGCGGATTAAATATTTTTTTATAATATGCATTTTGATAATTTAATTTTTATTTGCAATTTATCAGTAAATTGCTTATAAATAAAATGTAAAATTATAGCTCACTTTTAATACCTCGCTATTAAAACAGTAACTGATCAAACATACACAATGTAGAAAATTAGGAAAAACGTTACATAATATCTCCTAATACGGACTCAAATTATGTGCATTTTCTAGGATATGCGAAATTATAGACATTACAGATCGACGTTTCGTAGTTGGAGATTCAACTTAAAGTATAATAGGATATGGTGGCAATCGCAGTTGTTTGTTAATCCATATTTAAAACATCTATTTCTCTTCCAAACGTTAGGGTAATTCCCTTATGAATCCCAGCGGGTCTCCGTCCGCTAATTACTCTTTTATTCTCACTACCCTATTATGTTAAAATAATGCATACCAACCCTTATATTTCCAATTCCCAAACGCAACAAAAGCCTCACCGTAAATCGTATGGAGAAACGGCGCGAAGATCGGTCGGTCCCGATAAGGGCTACAAATTGCTAACGCCATCATGTATCGAAACTTTGCGGACAGGTAACGGGTGCTTTAATTTAATTCGGGACCCAGTTAGACTTAACCCCGATTCATATACCTACTACGTACCTCTTGCGATGTCTATATTTTCACGCATTTCCCTAGAGAAAGCATCTAATTTGAAACTGTATTTGTGGATATTATGTAGCATCCTTTCATTGGAAAGTTCCCATGAAAATATATAATAAAAAACATAAAAATATTTATATCATCATCATCATTTATTCATTCCATAAAAGCATTTCACAATACTGAGGAACATGTCAAATTTTACAATCATAATTTACCGGATGATAAAACCGCTTTGATTAATTAAAAGAAAAAAAATAATTGTAATCAGAGGTGATTACTTAAAAATAGTCAAATTTACAAAATAATCAATAATCAAACAATAAATAATAATCAATACAATGACAAAAAAAAATTCTGAAACATGCGTAATTAAAAACAATGTCAATAAAATCTAAAACTTAGTGCGAGAGTATAGTCATAATATGGTTATTTATAATCAAGCAATTGTGGACGCAATATCATAAAAGTCGTCCAGTTTGTAAAGGGCATGTTTGACTAACTGATTTTTGAAGATGTTTGACTAACTGATTTTTGAAGCAGATTTTATATGCTGCCATCTCAAGTCCGCTTGTCGATATGGGAACGATCGCTAAAATAATGGGTAGTGACTAGTCTACGGGTCGAGGTATTATGAAAGAGCTATACAATTATGCGGTTCTGTAATGATTGGCTTTATTTTAAATTGTACCTGGATAAGAATCGATATTTTTACAATTCAGTATTCAGTATTTTATTTATCCATTCAGAATATACAATAAAAGCATGAATAAAAATTTAAGCTAGTTATCGCATATCAGAATTTTTCAGGTGCTACTAATATATTGATAAAAAACTAATCAAACGGAAATATTTACTTATCAGTACCGTTGACTAAAGTTGGTTTTACACGGCAGACAAATTAAAAAAACCATAACTGATTCCATGTACCTACTGTTGTGGACTGAGCTAAATGTAAGCGTGGCTGAGGTGCGGGGGCGTTCGTAGAACACGCGTTCTTTCGTTAGCGTGCATATCTATACCTATTACTGTCGAGTAGCACCGGGTGAGTAATGTCACAGCACTTATGTCTGTGGCGATCCTGGACGGTCTACGCACCGTGGGTCGTAAGCCAATCGATTGTGCACTCTGACTAACAGCCGGGGGAGTCTGGAAGCAGTACTGTTTCCTATAGAGCGGGGGTGGTTGCGGACCTTTCGGCGACTGCTCTTGAAACGACCATCAGCTACCCGATCCTGGGTGAACAGCCGGGCAAAGGATGCCGTGGTCCGCGATAGATTCGGTTTACACCGTTTCACCGCTTCGTAAGGGAGAGGACCGCGCAAGCGACCTCGAACTCATAACCAATCGAGAGACCGGAGTAATCTGGTCGCAATTGAAAGTAAGGGCGTGAGTGTAAGACCGCTGGGTAACATACCTGGTTATCTCGCGTATAAGGCGTTGGCCTCTTACGGGCATGTGGCGGAGCTTAACGGTGGACTGTCTTGCCCAAGTCTTTTGCGCTCACTTCACGAACAAACCTTAAAACTTCCTGAGGTGACAGGTTCGCCCTTTGTAGTTGACAACTCTATTTATGTCTGTGGTGGAGAGACCGAGTGCCGCTCCTCGCACCTTAGCCACCGCTTACATTTAACTCAGACTTTTGTGTTCGCGTAAGGCATACTTTAGGCAGGACAACATCATCACGTCTGAGTATATTTTGAAAGTGCATATTCCCGTTTACCCCTCGGCCGTTAGTATTAGATTTAGCATATAGTATACTAAATTGTATAGCATAAGGTATTTTAATCTGCCATGTACACAAATAAATACTATGACAATAAATAGTTTCCATTATTTTACTGACAATAAATCCGTAACTAGTAGTTCTGTCGACAATAGACCTTGCGTGTATTAGAACCAATAAAACGGCCACCATCTTGAAATGGAATAATAAAATGTAAATCCCAGTAAGTACAAAATGAATTTAAAAAACACCCCCCCCCCCCGTACCCCCACCTTCCCGTTCATATTCCATATACTTATTTGTCTATCAGAATTTCTGTTAGTTTTGATATGTTACACGATCATATCAAACTACTTTAGTTTACATGGCACTTTTATATATTATAATACTAAAACCATTCATATAATCTCAGCCCTCCCCTTCAGCATCACCCTAACTCTCAAACAGGTTTCTGTCATCTCATTAGCATAAATTTATACATTTTTGTATGTATAAGAATAATATTCAAAATGTTTTCATTATTCACCCTTCCTCGAAGATGGAAGATTTAACATTTCATGAAAGATCGCTGAGATAGCAGTGAAATCGAAATTAAAATCTGTCCAACGGATTTTCAATTCATAGCGATTTAAGAGTCGGGTAGAATGTCTTATAACTGTACGCACTGTTTGTTTTTCATTTACTTAAGGCGACATAATACCTGAGAAAAATATCAGAAATGGGCAAACCCGGGAAGAAATAGGCGGCGTGACTTTTGTAGAGTTTGATCAATAAAAATTCAGCGTTTATGAGGCGTCAGGCATTGATGAATCCCACGTGCGTACGCACCGGCGAACAGGCGGATAGTAAACGTTTGATCGCAGCGCTCCCACAGTAAAACCACAGTTAATGGTAAAGCATATTTAGCTTGGCTCTCAGAGCGCTCTCATGTTTTAAATAATTGTTACATAATTTAGGGCCTACATTAAAAATTTGGCTAAGCACAACGCTAAAGAATTAACCAGTCAATATAATTAAAAGAAATAAAATAAAATATAACACATTCTCCGCTTACATTGTATAGGTGTAATCGCGCCGAAAAGTTTACGAAATTAGTTGTTTAAAGCCTAAATGTTCAAGGCAATGAGCAACATTTTTGAGTCTAAATTATGAATAGTTTCCTTACCAAGAGATTCCTGTAGAAACTTTTTAAAATTAGTGCTTATATTTTTTTTTTAAATCACGAAACAAAAGTTCCTCAGATATGTTATTTCCCAGGTATCATGCCACCTTAACACTTAACTTACCACTGACCAACCCCTAAATCTGTACAACAGTTCTTGAATCTATCGCGATGAAATAGTCAGAGAGAGATACGCTTTTTGGGTACTTTGTTTTATATTTGCTTAGATGTTGATTTCTTGATTTATTTTCAGTATATATCTGTAAATATTTTTATATGTAAATATTTATATTGAGATATATTTTTGTAAATATTCGCATTGACTATATAGCGTAATAAATATGATATACAATGTATAATACATGATATACAATGTATTTCTGTGTGTATGTATGTTTATATGTATATATATATATATATATATGTCAATAGTATACGTATGTATGGCCATTTTCGAACGTATATTACATATAGTGTTATAATAATTATACATTATACATAAGCAGATTAAACAATGCCCTAATGATATTCAACTCTTAATGTACTACAAAAGGTATAGAAATATATGTAAAAAACTTATAACAAAAACTAGAGATAAGTATTATAGAAACAAAATAGATAGAGTAAATGGGGACAAAAAAAAACTTGGGAAATTATCAAAGGGTTAGTGAACAACAGAAATAATAGCTCAGATATAAAAGAGATGTATATACATAAGGAATAAAAAAAAATGGACTTACACTCTAACGAAATATTGAATTACATTAATGACTACTTCACTGGTATAGGACAAGACCTAGCTAACTCTATACTGCATAAAAAGGGTATGTCTGAGAGGGAGCTAGCCTTATCATTGCATAAGCAACCGAAATTAAATGAAAAATTCGAATTATTGCAAACGAATAAAGCAGAGGTCTTGAAGACTATAAAAAGTATCAAAGACGACTGTGCTCCAGGAAAAGATGGGATCCAGGCAAAGATAATCAAACAATCTGCAGAAACATTATCCGAGCCCCTTGCTCCTCAGTTTCTTGACTGGTATATTTCCAACATGGCTGAAAAAAGCGATAATAAAACCAATATTTAAAAGTGGTAAAAAAAAAGATATAGGAAATTATCGCCCTATCTCCCTCCTCAGTGTGGTTTCTAAAGTGTATGAAAAAATATTCAAACATAGACTAACACAATATCTAGAGACACAGAAGCTGCTATCTAATAATCAGTATGGCTTTAGACAGGGTCGGGGAACCAGTGAGGCCATCAATGCTGTCATACAATATATAGTGGAAAACATAGTCAAAGGAAAAAAGGTAATTGCCACTTTCCTTGACCTGTCAAAGGCTTTTGACACAGTTTCCCATGTAATCCTCGAAAAAAAACTAACTGACTACGGAATCGATGGGGTGGCCTTAAAATGGGTTCGGAGTTACCTAGACGGGAGGACTCAGAGCACAGTAATTGGTCGACAAATAAGCGAAGCGACTAACGTGTCATTCAGTGTCCCTCAAGGTAGTGTTTTGGGTCCAATTCTCTTTTTAATCTACATCAACGAATTGTGCGAATTACCTGTTAATGGTAGAATTGTATCCTTCGCGGACGACACTGTCCTTCTTACTGCGACTAATAATTGGAATGATACATTCTTCAAAGCTCAAAGTAACTTGGAACTGGATAAAACTTGGATCGACAACCATATTTTAACGCTAAATGCTGCGAAATCAAAATTTATCACTTTCAGCTTGCGGGGAAATCCCAGCCAGGTTCTCAACCAAACACTTGCCATTCATACCGACAAATGCTTGGATAAGAATAGATGTGTATGTACTAAATTAAGGAAATCTGCAACAGTCTCCTACTTAGGCATAACGGTAGATGAGAAGCTATGTTGGGAAAATCGGATTGCAAATTTGAGTTCGAGAATTAGAAAGCTGGTTTATGTATTTCTTCGGCTGCGCAACATTCTGTCCAAAACAACCATAAGAATGGTATACATGGCCTTGTGTCAGAGTATTTTGTCCTACGGAATCGCGGCATGGGGCGCTACTACTAATGATAATCTGGATAGATTGACAAAAGCGCAGAAATTATTATTGAGAGTAATTCTCAGGAAAAACCGGCGTCATTCATCTGCCTTGTTATTTTCCCAATCCCATGTGCTATCAGCTAAACAGTTATTCATTAAGCAAGCGCTTCTTGAATTCTACAAATCTAGAGATGACCACGCCTGAACTCAAAACAATCTGAACACAAAAATGTCCGCGAGTATCAATTATATAATTCCGTCAGTCAGGACAACATTTGCCCAGAGACATATATTCTACATAGCCCCAAAATTATATAATTCCCTTAGTGAAGACATGAAAAATTATCCTAACATAAAAATATTTAAAGCAAACCTTAATAGATGGCTACTTAACAAGGGATATGTAAAATCTGATCAACTTCTTTGCAACGCACGACAATTTATTTAGTATCACTTATCTATTTTTCCTTATTAAATTTTATTAAATTACAACTATAAATGTATATATTTATTACATAGCTATATTTTTTATAAAATTGGTATATTTATGTGTATATACAGGTGGTGGGTCCAAATAATTTATTTTTAAAAAAAACACTTCATTTCTTAAAATTGCATAAAAATATGCACATCTAGAGATGGGCCAAATTATCGCCTAGTTAGATGTGCTATTGGCAGTAAAGGTCATGTAAGATGTGTTAAACCTCCCTATATTAATTATTAAATAATTTATATAATTATTATAAGATTACATGACCTATGAATGAACTGTATACCTAATCCTAAATACCTAAATAAATAAATAAATGAATAATCCCTCCTTTCCATTTACATTCCCCTATTGTACTTATAAATTCAAATTTAGAAATGCTTCTTTTTCCTTTTTTCCTTTTAAAAAAAAAAATATTATCTTTTAAATAGGTGCTTTATATTATTTGCTAATTTGAAATGTATTAATGTTTATATATTAATGGTTATTTATAAAATTTTCTTTTATAAAATTAATATGCTGTATACATTTAGCTATTAAAAAATAAATAAAAAATAAATAAATTGTTCAACGCTGTATTACGATTTGATAGCTAGGATTTTAATACGAATCAGTGTATAATAGGCAATCATAATTCCAAACTTTTGTAGATGCCCTGGTCGTGGTAGTTGATGACAAGGTCCTTGAACACGTCCAGAGTTCTATCTTTGAGTCCTTTATACCTCGATGATTATGCGAGAGAGTATAGAGAGTTCAATTATGTTCATTTGATCATGTTTATTAGATATTACATTTTACAGAGAAAGAGCGACTTGCCCTTTGGAGTGTGTGACAGAAGTGATGTTATTAGGTAACAATGCTAATATTTCAACGTGAATAAACAAACATTTCAACGTCAATACAATACTGCGAAATTACGAAAGACGCTTGAAAGACGCGATTTGATCAATTCATTGAAATATAATAATTAGGTCATGAATATACGCAAATGAAAATAAATATTTAAAACTAGAATCGATATCACGTCATGTTGTATGTATAATTATTTGGATTTGTGTTATACGCCACAGTACTCTCCCCTAGAAAACGTAAGTTTCGGCCTAAATGAGGAAATTAAAAGAAAACATTACCGTGTAAACATTAAAATTGTAAAAAAAATGATTGTGTCAGTTTGACTTATGCTAAGCTTTGATTGTATACACAACTTTCAATAATCTTCTTTAATGTTCAATACGGCGGCGTTTGGGATATGTCAGATGGCACCTAAACACGCCTATACGGTATATTATCTCGAATAAAAAATATATTACAAACAAAATTTTAAATCAGTGTTCTTTTCGTAAAGTTGTACAGTTTTAATTTGGTTTACAGGATTCAATACGTGAGAATTACCGTGAAATCAATACGTGATAATAATCAGCTTATGGCACTAATAATTAAATGTGTTCATTGTTATCATTAGTTAAATTGTTGAGTTTTTAATAATCAATCAGTTCTTTTTAAAAATCCAGTCATTATCATTGTTATTAAAGATAGAAAAATAAATTGCTATTAGTTTCGCCGGACAATACTATCAGCACCACCCGCATGTCGCAGTCGCAGAAGGGTCGCCCATATGTACTATGACGTTATCAATCTAATACCATATATAATCAATGATATTATATTTATAGGACTGATTGCAATTCAGTGTCTCGAAGTAGTTCCATTATAATACAAGCTTGCTTTTTACAACATTGCTTTTACATGACTGTCCAATAAAAAAGGACTGTAATGTGTTCAGGGTTCACCTATGTATTTTCCGTTTCTTTATTCTACTATAACTTCTAAACGCTTGAACCATTTAGATGTGTGTAGTATTGTTAGAATATTTATGTTATCCTGTCATAGGGAACGTTAGCTGCCTAACTATCAAGTAAGTAGTCGTCTAAATGTCTAAATGTAAATAAATTAATATACATATATCGTGTTTAGTGTCAAATTAAAGGTCTGATTTAGTATATTCCTTAAATATACATCTATCTATACAAATAAATACATAAACCACAAATATTTCATAAAAAAACATAATAACGGTAATAATAAATATTCGCTTTCTGTAACGACAGTCGTGTTTTTTGTTCTTTTTAATATATTTTTTTCTTATTAAAATACCTCGCTTTAAACATATCAATTAAAGGACATATTTACGCTTAGATAATTATAAGTAATATTTACCAATTATTATTATAAAAAAATATTCTTATGTTAAAACATACGAGGTAACCCTCGTAGTAATAAGTTGATAATATTTGATTATCCATTATAATAACCCGTATTGTAGTTTTAAGTATGACATTTTTAAACATCTCTCTTTTTTCTGTCTGACTTTTGGTTATTTTAAGTATTATTTATACTAATTCAAAAAAAATACTTATTATTGTTAAATTTATATTTTGATTAATATGTTTAAAACAATTAGAATGTTGACATATCATACTCTGTATTTGCAATTCTGGATGAATAATAGAGTATTGACTATCAACTATTGAATATATTTTTATATAAGTATCTACGTTGTTCTTGTAGATACATGATTATTTTTTCAGACCCTCGTTTTTACAGAATTCTGCCAATCCTCTTTTCACCATACGCTCACAATGACGTCACTCGGTCATAAAATTCATTTGCCGCGTTATTGCCACTTAAACCACTTTACTGTGCCCTTCAAAAAAATTAAAGACGTTTACAAAGACGTCTACTGTTCGCTCTCGTACCTTATTTTATATTATATTTCGTTTCTCAGAATCGCCCTCTCATTCTAGACATTTACTAAAATAGCAGTGAAAGCAATAAAGCGACAGGGGGTTTAATCAAATGCGACCTTTTCAGGTGAAAGCGAGCCAACCTTTTATTAACTTCCGACCGAAACACACGTGTAGTACTATTAGGATAGGGCGCTACCCCCACAAACGGGCAGTTAGTTGTTTTTATATACGTCATTAGATTTAGTTCGTAAAGCTGCTTGGGTTTTTATGTGGGGAGATCTGTTCTCAGAACAAGGATTATTTTAATAAATTCGACATTATAAGACTATAGTACCTTTTTACACAACTTGCTAACAAAAAAAGTGTAATGTGTTCAAGGATCATCTATATATATTTTCCGTTTCTTTATTTCACCATAACTTCTAAACGCTGAAACCGATTTAGAGGTAGGTGGTATTTTTAATTTTTTATGTCATCCCGAGTATCATAGGGTATCTTAACTGTACAAAAATCAAATAAAAGTTTTCTAAATGTCTAAATCTACTAAAGACAATAAATATACATATTTAATTATCTTGTTTAGTGTCAAATGAAAAGTCTGGTGACGTATATTCCTACTATGTACATGTGTCTACATATACACATAAACCACGCATATTTCATTAAAAACCGTATTAAAAATAGTTATAAACATAATAGTTCACATTTTGTAACAGCAGTCGTGTTTTTTATTCCTTTTAACATATTTACTTGTTAGGTATTTTTTTGTGAATTTCTTGAATAACAAAAAAAGTACACAGGAAAATATGTACAAATATATACATATTATATTTACATTAGTACGACTTTTTTTGTAAACAGTTTAATATTAAATATTATTTCCAACAATATTAAATATTAGAATTGTTGGAAATTCGATAGTTCAATGACTGTGCAACTTCATCGCTTTACATATACCGAATTAAAGTATTCACTAAATTGTTTTTCCTATCGTAATCTTGATGGAACATGTAGATAATTGTGCACATCAAAATATGTAAGCATAAATAACTTTGCAGTATCAAATATATTATTATAATCGTACTTATTGCAATTTTGAATGTAAAAGAGCAAATATAAAGGTGATGCAAAATTTTATGTTTGCCATTAAACTCATTGTGTTAAAGAGTTTCCATGGCGTGTAAAGAAAAAAAACAAAGTAATAATGCTTGAAGAATTTAGCATTCTGTATGTGTCTATGTTCGCATGCTTTATACACATAAAGCCAAGCGAATGTAGAAAAATCTTGCATGCTATTTTTTCGTGGCGTCGATATCGATAAGCGAGCTGGATGAAGGTAGTCTTAATAGCGGTTGGTCTAGTAGGTTGCCATTCTTCAAAAAATTAACTTGTACATACGTGCTGTCGGTAATGAAGTTATAGGATTTCTTCATACAACCGTAAATTTCACTTTTTTCCGCGTCTTAAACGTTTTTTTTTAACTTTAAGTTACCCATCTTAATCATTTAACTAACCAGTTAACTGATCTGCACGCAAACAAGGTGCAAGGTACTTTTCAATTAAATATACTTTCATGTGATGTATATGTGCGCCTATCCGTTCGCACCTGCATCCCAGAAACTATAAGTACTAAAGAAAAATGGTTAACGGCAAATGACTCACAATTATCAAAAACGGGCTCCCCGTTTAAAATTGTGTTGTATTTAAATATTTAGTATATTTCTTTATACGTAGGGAATTATCCAATCGAGCAATGCTGTAAAGCCCGGATTTATCGGACTTCCACCGTTTATTTCAGTGTACATGTCGTTGATTCGAAGCAGCTGCATCGAAAGTTAAATATGCATAAAATATTGAATAAGCAATCCCCTCAGAATAGTTTTCAACACCACCGCGAAGCCCATTTTGATAGATAATCGTTATGTATTCACAAAGTTAATCTCCATGTAACAACGATCCAAAGCGCGTTTCTGAATACGAAATTGCACGCCAAAAATATGAATCGGAAAATTATGATAAAATCCGGCATCTACTCTGCGTTGAGAATTTAATCCGCATCCATACGGCCACATACTGAGCGTTTAACATTTTTGATTTGTATATGAATCACCAAATGATATTCAAGTCCTCTTGTATTATTTCATGAATAATTCGCGGCTTTATAAAATTTACATATTGCATATATCAATAAATGTTGTTTTTCTACAGGAAATCGAGCACTGCTACTACCATGGTACGGTAAAAGATTATCCAGGCGCGACCGCCGCCTTCCACACCTGCAACGGGGTCTCGGGCGTCATCCACATCGGCAACGAGACCTTCGTCATCCATCCTTTCTACGGAGGAGATCTTTCGGTCAGTAAATCTTTAATTTTCACGTTTTAAATGCTGTGTTATTATAAGTCAGTTTTATTTTATACTGGTTTTATGTCACAATTTATATACTGATTTTAAAAGTCACTATTTCTATACTGAAATAACGCCGACAGGGACTTGGATATCCTCTGCAAAGCAAGATGCCTATTTCGATGGCATCATTCCAGTTATGGAGTAGGTAATTAGCTCACAATTCAGTCTCCTCGATAAAAGGAGGAAACCCAGGGAAACCGTCGATTTAATGAGATTCTTCAAGAACTGGAGTATTGGAGATGCTTGAAGATAATGTGTGTCATTACATCAGCATCACAAGTACATTTAAAAAATACACAACAATTTCACAATTTAATAAAGGGAATACAAGAGGTTTCCTTTTTTATTGCAAAAAACTAAGAAACCTCAAAATATTTTTAAGAACCTAATTTTGCCCGCTGCCGTTTTTTTTTTCATTCCAATTCGTTTAAAACAATATTTATTTAAGTATCTGGGCCCGATTGCGTTTCTTCGTGAACTAATATCGGAATTGGGTCATGCGAGTGAGACGGGCCAATATGATAGAGTGGAATATGGAATGGATGATTGTTAATTTCCCACCATAAAACTACCAATTGAACATAAAGCTGCATAATATAATACTGGACAAGAGGTTTTCAAACATTTAGGTTATTTTATGTAGCGGCGGATAGTTTCTGTGCGGGAAAAGATACGATAGTTCATTTTACGTTCTGCTCTATCGCACTGCTGTGTCTCGTTCGCATTTACTATTTTTCGATATTAGTTCACGAAGAAATGCAATCGAGCTTCTTACTATTTTAATACTTAACGGCATAACCATTCAAGTGATATGTTGTGTTAACGCTATTTGTAATTCGATGTGCATAATTCGGCATCGACTTTACAAAGAATTATAGAAGTTTTTTTTATCATTCCTTCAAAGGAGCATATCAAAAAAAAATATAGATACAGTGAATAATCTTTTTCAATAGGTTACCAGCAATTGTTTATTAATTTTGTTTATTAAAAATGTTAAAATTACAATTGAGTGAAATTAAAATATCTCCTTCGCAGTGTACCCGGTTAAACAGCAAGCTGATTACAACACGACTGAACCCTAAAACTGATATCCTTTCTGGATAAAATGATCAATTGATAATTTTTGAAACATGGTAGAATCCAGGAAAAGAAAGAATTCCTGCAAAGTAATAAAGAGCCTCACTATTTAAGAAAACAACATTATAGCCAACATTTGTAACACCATTTTGCCTCGTAATAATAAAACGTCCGAAAAAGTAAAAAATTAATACACCAATTATAGAACAGTGGTTCTTATTCCTCGCACAAGTCGCGTGTTAAATCGGCGACTCATAAGTCACTTCGATCTTCAAATCCCAGATGAACAAACAGTTGGATTTGTGACCGATGATACTTGTTCTTGTCCTTCACAAATCCGATCGCTCGTCCTGAAATAAATGATTCTACGTATAGGCAGATCTTTATCGTAGCAACTATCACACAGCCAAGCAGATCTTTATCGTAGCACATATCACACAGCCAATATTGCGTAATATGAAACAAACTGTAAAAAGTTCTTTTATACATAAATAAGAGCGCCAGAATACTTTTTGGATATATACATGACTTATACAGGATGGGTCTTAGCTTATACAGTGTGAGTTTTTTTATTAGCGGCATCCTTGAAGCGGGCTGGGAGGGGATAGTGAACCGCATGAATAACGCAAATATTTTTTTCAAATATTTACCAAAAATGCATAATTTTGTAGTTTATACCAGGGAGTCACGTTAATTAGATGTAATTGATTGATGAATGACGTGACTCCTTGCTATAAAACTACAAAATTAGGCATTTTTAGTAAATATATTAAAAAAATATTTGCATATTTCTTGCGGTTTACGATCCCTGCCCAGCCCGTGGCGCAATGCTTGACAAGCATGCTTGGTCATCTAGAGAGCCCCTTAAAGATAAGTGAACGACAAGAATGTATATCTTTCGCAAGACGGTATAAAACTAGAAGGGAGATTACGCTATCGGTTATATGGGGATTTCATCCGAGAACGTGGATTCGAAAATTAAAGCCTAAATGAAGAAGGAAGAAGCTTAAAGGACCTCTCTATCTTTACACTGTGAAATGCTAGACTTATTATCCACACTAGGGGGCAATGTATCTGGGCCGCCAACATATACGTACCATTTTTGAGATAATAATATCTCAAAAATTAAAAATGCTAGCTTGATCAGTAAATACCACATTAGCAATGAATATTGAATACCATGAGAGCCTCTTTTTTGTGATAGAATACAAAAACAATACAAAACAACAAATACAAACAATACAAACAACAAAACAATAAAAAACAACAAAGAACAAATACAAAAACAAATGCAGAGAATTCGCAGTTCGATTATTTGGTTTTTGTTATTTTAGATGGCATTACTTTACATCAACCAAGGTTTTATTATTTTATTGGAATAGTGTTTAATAGTCTATTAAATAATTTTATGTTTGAATAAGCTAGCATTCTTAGTTTCCGAGATATCAAGGTTTATTTTGGTGACCCGGATTTATTTCTCCCGAATGTATTAGTGAATTGAATAAATTACTCAGTTTCGAGATTCTATCAAATTAAACAAAATATTGAAATGATCAAAACACTATTTTATAATACGTTGCACGCCATATCATGTTTCGCATGACTTCGGGTAGATGATGATTGATGTGAAAACCCTCACGCTTATGTTACGTATATATTTTCGATGACCATCGTATTTCGCTTGGAGGGTGGGGTTCTAGGACAGCCAAGGCGGGCGGGACTCTAATTGGCACTAATAAGGCTTGAATAATTACGTACGGCATCAGGCAGAAGCGACCCTAATTGAAGGGCCAATTTGAAATATTTAGAAATAAGGAGATGAGATCCTTTCGACTTCTTTAGTTTCCGTTTCCATTTAGGTCTATTATTAATCGCATTTACTTTTAATTCGGATGATTAATTATTTAATCGCATCTCGAGAAGGCGAAGACACCGTTTCTGATCTTCGAGTTGATACTTAGTATAAAGATAAGATAAAGATAAAGAGTATTTATTTCCATTAAAACCATTACTTTTGTGTAGGAATGGCATAAAATTAATCTTAAACTCGTTATTCAATTCAAAAAAGATCATATACCTAAACCAAATATAAAATATAACAAACACCATATAACATTACTCCAAACTTTCCAATTAACAAAAACAAAGGCTATAAAGTAACAATCTATACTAATATTATAAAGAAGTAATGTTTGTAAGTTTGTAAGTTTGTTTGTAGGGGGTAATCTCCAAAACTACCCATTCGATTTCAACTAATGGAAAGCTTCATTATCGATGACTGCTATAGGCTTTATTTCATTGTGATAATAATTGGTTTTCAATACGAAATCATGATATTTTTAATCAAGTCCGAGAAAAAATAGCTGGTGAGCTGCTTTATCGGCGTGTCGAGTATATCCAACTTTTATATTAATATCAGCAGTAGCAGTATATATTTATACAGCTTTTATATCTCAAAAAATAAGGAAAAAAACAGGCAGTGTTTATTGAAGACACTAGCGATAAAATAATAATCCCTTATAAAAATGAATCCATTATCACAAGTGGTTAATACAAATAAAATTAGCTATTTACTGTACGGTTTTTGGTGGTATAGTTACAGAGATAACATGAAATTAGTAACGCGTGCAAGGACCCCGAAATATCTAGCAGGCGGCGGCGACTGCTGGACCAGTAAGGTCAGCATTCAGCGGAAGGTGGCGCGGGTGGCAAGGAACAAGACGCGTATCTACGATATAGGTAGCGTGCATCTAAGTCTTGCGTTATATATCTAAAGGTAGCGACTGAAAAGGCAAATAAACGCCACCCTACTTAAATTAACAAATCGATTCGAAATTTGCGCGAAGCGAAGCCGCGAGCAACAGCTAGTTTATAAGAAAACAAATGACAATAAAACAAATAGGTACATTAAATATTTTTTTTAGGTACGATGCTGTTTGTAATATGACGTCATATTTAATTCTCCGTCATAATTGCTTAGATACGAGAATAATTACATCAACATCTGGAATCATATTTCTATTATTTATTAATTGGACACATGAATATTAATTACAAAACCGGTTTCCTACTGTTATTATGATGACATATTTTCCGTTTAAAAATGTTTACTTTTAAAGTTCGCAGACAATCGCAATCCATTCGGCAACTAAATAATGCGGATTCATAAACAATCAAGAGCATCAATTTTATTCGGCAGCCGGTTAATTAACTTCGGTTCCGTGGCGAAATTTCAATTTTCGGCCGGACCGCCAAAACAGCGCACAATTTAAAAGGCAACTCTGATAAATTGGTTTCTTTGAAAACATTTCGGAATTAATTACATTTCATTTATTTGCGGGAACTAATATTGAAAGCATTTACCCGACGCGTATTCGGCGCGTACGCGACTGACTGCTCGCGACACGATAAAAAGACGTGTACCCCTTTTTTTATTGACGAACGCATTCGATTACATTTATTGTGGTTCACGTAATTCATGACCAATTACTCTTTATACGAAATAGAGTCACTTGATATTGGTGAGCAGCGACCTATCCCCGTTTGGATGGCGCGTTGAGCGGCGAGAAGACATAACCGTATTGACGTAGAAATAATGCTATCGGAGAGTACTTCATCTAGTAGAGCACTAAGTGGGGGAGGGGGGGGGGGGGAGGGAGGGGGAGTAGAGGATTAGGGGGTCGCCGTTTCCGTTCCGCTATCACTTGTGGTATCGCTCTGGCGCTATCACTATCACTTGGCACTTTTATCAAACGGTCGATTGATAGGTAATAAGTTCTAAATCAGGGAACCCTTTAGAAATCAGAAAACAGATCTACTTTCATCGGATACAGAAAGTCATAGGATACAGAAGGTCGAGTGGGTTGCCTCTCGCCTCTCCATCAAAAGAGTGGCTGGCCTAGCCTAGCCCCTTATGCTGGATCGACATTTACTCATAAAAATGAGTATCTTTGTTGTACTTGTAGTATTTGCAGCAGGTAATCAATAGTTACTTTAAATTTTGATTTCATTAGTTACTTCCACTACTAATCTTCACAAATTATTATACATTCAAAAAGAAAAATGAAATTTAGTAGGTATAATTTTTTTTTGACCTGTCATCGGCAACGGGCGAACCCGATACCTTAGGATGTTAAAACGATATAGATCGTTCTTTCCGCCGTGAAGTGATTACACAGGGACAACACAGTCTATATTCGAGCTCCGCCAACATGCCCGTAAGAAGAAGACTCCTTCTAAGAAGGCACTGGAATGTGAATCCAGCGGACCAGCCTTAGGCCCATTCGGTCTGGTCACGGTTTCGAGGTCGCTTGTGCGGCCTCTACCTGACGCAAGCGGTTATTCAGTTTGAATATTTTGCGGACCGCAACGCCCTTTGCCCGCCATAGTCACTCGGGATCGGGTGGCCGACAGGTCGATTCGAGGGTTGAAAACGTCAGGTCGACAACTAACCTCCGCTGTCATAGGAAACGTACGTTTCCAGTCCCCTCCGGTTATTTTCCAGCTGGGAATTGAACACCTAGCAAGCCGGACGGTGCATCAACTGCCCAGTTTCGCTCGAGGTATTCTCCCCGAATCCGCGATCGTCTGATCCCAACCTACTCCGACTTCAGGATTACGGCCGTGGCAGAAGCTCACAGCGGCCCTGATAGGGTAAGCCCTTCCTCGATGAGGTTACCGGATAGGAGTTGAACCGCGAGTGGGGTAGACCAGATGACTTAGATTTTTGGCCAACATCACCCAAGCGCGGAACCATTGGAAACCAAACCATTAGGAATCTTTTTAACAATAAAATTTTCGCACGCGACTTAGACTTGGGGGTCTTATCCGCCCCCGTAACCCCTATGCCGTTATTTGTATCGGTTCTCGCACTCAATTCTTATCTAGATACTGAACACCCTAGTTACGCAAAAATCTTTATCCCCCCCCCCCCTCCTTCCCAAAAGACATGTCTGGGTGCGCCACTGCTTTATCTGTCCTCGTCGATTGGGAATTATCACATGTGAATTAGTAGAGGTCAGAGAAAATATATTAGGCAATGATGAAATAGAGATCGACATTGATCACTTTCCATTTTTTGTAAATCACACTTAAATCGATAAAAGTATAAAACCGTTATGTATAGTCATCGTGTATAATATTTTATTTAAAGAATATACCTACCTATACATAAAATCTTTGAAATTTTGTATTCATGATATTGTTGTGTAACCGGTTACACATAATTGGCTAGTCAGAGTTAACGTCAGTTAAAGTTAGTGGCGTTAGTTAAAGTTAACGATAAAAATGAACATTATCGTATTCCGACATTAAAGCGATCTAGGCCGCGGAAACAAGCTAACATGGCAAACACACAATTATACAAGTAATGAAGTTGTGCGCAATAAACACGCCGCTTTGGTCCCATTTCGCAAAAATAATTTAGAAATAAACACACAGAAGAGATCCCCAATTTACGTCGTAAATCAAATAGAGATAATGCAATTTGTTTTCGAAATTAGGCTTTTGATTTGCGCAATTTCCAAATTACACACGCATCAGCCGCGAGCATGGCGGACGGACCCTCTGGGAGCATAATTCGATTAGGTCCTTTCGGCTAAAGGGCACGGTAAAGCCCCTCTCACCCTCCACCGTCGTGGCAAATAAAACTCCCAAAAAGCTAACTGTTCCAGAGCAGAATTTCACACGGGGCGATAACTTTGTTTTACATACATTTCACTGCTTCACTTTAACCCTTAAAGGAACATGGGGCATATGTGTCCCATAATTTCAAAATCATTTTATAAATGACTGAATACGAATAATTTATAAATTATATTCTGTTCATGTTATATTTCATGTTATATTTATGTTATATTTCATGTTACATTTCATGTTATGTTTCATGTTATTCTTTCATTTATATTCTATTGAGCATAAATATATTAATATTAGCAAAAAAAATGCGAGCTGTGGTGATTTTAAATAAATGAATAAAATATTTATGGCGACTTTGCAATTTGATTATTTTCTATGAGTACGTTATTTAGTACGTATGATTTCTGAGTTAAATAATAAAGTAATCAAATTTTGGAAAAACCTGTTACTTTACATCTTTACAGGGACACTTTTGTCCCATCAATTTATACAAAATCTATCAAACCAATTTTCACAAAACCTGACATACATGTTATTTACTGCCTTTAACAGTATTATGTATCGAAAATTCCTATACTCTACCGCAAAGCTTATGGTCCTCAAAGGGTTAATGATTGCGAGAATGTTCAGAAGGCAGAAAGTTGTAACTAAGCAAAAGAACCACTTACTTTCAAGGATGATATATACAGAAATAGGAATATTGGTCACGCTATATAGGACAACTTACTATATATAAGTGTTCGTATCGTGTTTCTACCTACTGAGTTGCGCACATTCTGTGCGGACCCAGTGGCCTTCCCCAATGCGCTTTCTGCGCTCACTTGGGGCATCAGATGTGACCTGTCCACTGACCGGTGATGCATTTCCGGATTACTACTTCTGTAGTGGGCTTTTTCTGAGGTAATTACTCACGTAGTGGAAAAATCAGGTTTGTGAAAATAGTGTGAAGACGCGGCGATCAGCTGGGCGGCGGCAGTCGCGGCCCGGTCGCTTCGTCCGCCGCTACTGATACCACGGGCCAAGGGCTTTTAGATGCGACGATCGGCTGGTCGGCACGATTGAGGCCAAATCGCGCTACCGATGCGTCGCGGGGTGCTGGGGCTTGAAGTCATGTCGATCAGCTGGGTCGGCGGCGTGCGGTGCAGGCAGGAACTGGGGCTGGGGGATGCAGCGCACGCGGCTACCGATGACGCGGGCCAGGGGCTTGGGATGCGAAGAACAGCTGGGACACCGAGTTTAGACCTGCTCGCGATACTGATTCGACGCGGGGCAGCGTTGAGACGAAAGACGTAGACCGGCGGCGGCAACTAGCCAGTGTCCGCTCACGTTTCCGCACGACCGACCTAAATAATTTAACGATCAAGCTCTACATATAAAGTTCTCAGTTTTATTATGACACAGGCTCAGCTAAATCTGGCGCTGGGTTTCCGGCTATTATCGATTGTTTATCTGTTATACAAATGAAGCAGGCGTATCACAATAATATTGCTTTAGGGAACGACTCGCGCCGGCCATATTTCGAGTAAATCTTACTTCTTTTAGTGCATCGATTACCGATTTATCAATCCACGGTTCTTCAACTTAGACATTCAAATCGGACCTCTGATCCCAGGAAGGTGGCTGATCCCGCTGTCCATTTAAAGCCGCAGCGGTAATTAAAAATTTCAATTACAAAATTAAACGAAAAGGCAATTTGGGAAGCGGCATAATACCAATCATACTGCGCCCACTCCCCATTCCGTATTCTCATTTCCGCAAATTTATGAAGTATATTCAAAACGGTTTTCTCCAGTGGGGTCGGTCATTTATTTTAATTAAAACCGGTATCCCTCTACTCCGGCGGATAAGACGAAGTGGGCAATTCCATTTTGTCCCGCGTTTTGAGTATTTTTTCCAGCCACCCCCTTGCAGCGTCCTCTTAAATTTCTCCCTCGCTATTAAGGTGGCTTAGCGTAATGACAGATTAAGGCGGCCATCCATTCAAATATGGCATCGCTGTTTGGCTTTCCTTAATAACAAAGATCACTGGGGTGCGATATACTCGCAGGTAAACCCTGCGAGTTGTGACCCGTTTCTCCCTTAGATTATTATAAGGCCGACGAAAGAGGGTGCGGGAACTCAGCGGTACTTTTGTCGGAAGGTTATCTATGAAATATTGGTTAAGCCTTCGCATAAGTAATACTGAAGTGATGGCGATCAGCGCAAGTGATACGCCTCTCCGAATATGCTTTAGCTCGGTTCTGAAATAAGTGGAGAAGTTTAAGAAACTTCCAAGAGCAATAACGTCAAAATGCGACTAATGCCAGGATCATCGCTAAAATTAAGTGCTGCTTGAGCACCTTTCAGAAAACTTAGATTCAAGGTTTTCCGTTAGCATACACGATCATACAGTTTTATGATATTTTGTATATATTTATATGTATGTATATTTATATATTTATATGTATGTATATGTACATATAAATATATTTTGTATATATTTATATGTATGTATGTATATTTTATCAATATATTTTGCATATCATAATATGAATAATTTTGTTGTTTATAGAAAAAATAAACAAGATATTTTACTTTAAAAATGTGCAATTATCAAATAAAATATTTTGCAATTTAAACGCTATAACTTTTTTCAGTCCGTATTTCTATACTCAACTGCCATAGAATTAAATCTTATGGTCTCTCTAGACGATCAAGAATGCTTGTCAAGCATCGCGTCCCGGGCTGGGAGGGGATCGTAAACCGCAGGAAATATGTAAATATTTTTATTATTATTTGCCAAAAATGCCTAATTTTGAAGTTTATACCAGGGAATCACGTCATTAATCAATACGTCTAATTAACCTGACTCCCTGGTATAAAACAACAAAATTAGGCATTTTTGGTAAATATTTAAAAAAATATATTTGCATATTTCCAGCGGTTTACGATCCTCTCCAAGCCCGCGACGCGAAGCTTGACAAGCGTGCTTGATCGTCTAGAGAGCCCATTACAGTTGTAATAAGCTTTCGTTTGGTATATGTGGCAATGTGTTACATCAAACTTCGCAAGTAAGTACGAAATTACTCATTTTCTTCTACCCGCGTGTCGATCACTTCGTGCGACACCATCTCAAACATCGCTTGCTGTGATCTCGAGAGGGTGTCGTGAATAAATGTTTGGACTGCTGCGAATCCGATCCCAAATACCTCAATAACTTTGCGTGCCTATTCTAATTTAAACAAAAACTACCTAATAAGATAATTCCTGTTATTGGGTAGATTATTTTCCTTTTCAACTGACTTTAAAAATAAAGTGGAAGTTATCAATTCGGTTGTATCTTTTTTTTATGTTTGTTACCTCAGAACTCTCCTATCTATGAACCGATTTGGAATTTTTTTTCTATTTGAAATGATATACTTACAAATTGGTCCCATTTTTATAAAAAATATGTTATTATGATGGAATACATGAGAAATTGAGAAAACTCTTCAAATATTATCATATAAAGTATAAAATGTACATATTGGTTCAATTCCGATGACAGTGCATTTTTTTATTGTGAGCATGACCTGATTCTATACCCTGGTTGGCTCCCTACGAGGGGACTCCTCAACCGTTAACAGCATAGGCGCGAAATTTTGTATACTTATTCAATTATGATAGCCCGTTCTAAGTTTCACCATAACATGGCTGCTGCACCCAGGGTTGGCTCCCGACGAGGGGACTCCTCAGCGGTCAACAGCACAGACACGAAATTTTGTATACCTATACATATATTCAATTACGACAGCCCGTTCTAAGTATCACCAAAACAGGACTGCGGCACCCAGGGTTAGCTTCCAATGAGGGAATTCCTCAACGGTCAACAGCACATATATTCAAAATTTTATATACGCATTCAATTATGATAGCCCATTTTAAGTTCGTTTTTTTTGTTAAAATGTCTATTATTTTACACGACTGCTCAACAAAAAAGGATGTGTTCAAGGTTTATCTAATTATGTTTTCTGTTTTTTTTTATTTCACTATAACTTCTGAACACGTATTGTTAAAATTTTTATGTCATCTCGAATGTCATACGGTAAATTAACTGTCAAAATATCGAGTAAATATTTGTCTAAATGTCCAAATGTCAATAAATTAACCGAAATATATCGTGTTTAATGTCAAATGAAATGTCTGATTGAGTACATTCCAAAAATAGACATGTGTCTCTATGGATAATTACATTAACCACAAATATTTCATAAAAAACATAAAAAAATATTATATATACAGTAGTTTACTTTTTGTAACGGCAGTCCAGGTTGTTATTACTTTTATTATATTTACTTGTTATTTCAAAGTTTTGTGATGTAAACTTACTTATAATATTTACATTGTAATTATTTAAATATTATAAATATTGTATTTTATAGTATAGTAATAATAAATTAAATTGCTATTATCACAAATTTAATATTGTTAACGCACAACCTCACTTGAGAATTGTGTGTTCAGTGAGGTTATGAAGTGTGAATGCGTATTGTTGAGTTAGTTACATAAGTCGGATAATTTTTGCCTAATGTTGAATTGTCTCAGCTCGTTAAATAAGTCGTTTGATATAATACCGGCGGTTTAATATCGATGTGCCCTGCATCAGCCTTCTTATGATCCTAAAAGCAAAAATCAGTTTCCTTATTTTTGAAGTCCCTATGTTTAGAGTCTGTGTTTATCGCTGATTTTCCCGTACACGTTTTTCACTATTCTAACATTTTCTCGAGTATCCACCAATGTGTTACGCCGTTGAAATATTAATAAATGAATTTAAAAACCCAGTTGCGTCAACTCCATTATGATGCAAAAATTCCGTCAGATGCTTGCGAAAATGCAAATATTACAAAATAAATCTTTTTATTTTCAAATATGTCATTGAACTGCGGCTGTTTTATACAGCTTCTTTTCGTGCTTCTTTCCATTCTCGCAGCTGCCCAATTACAAAAAAAGTTTTTACAACGATACTTCACCCCATAAGCCTTGGCGTAGCCTTGTTTGTGTGTTTGTTCATGCGTTCGTTTGCGCAGCAGCGCGATCCGAAAAAAGCCATTCGCCTGTTTTGCCCTACAGAATAGCAGAAAATATCTGGCCTGTAAAATGATATATAATATCCTGGTTTTAAATATTATTGTCGAGTCTATCAATACGATAATTATATAAAAGTATGTGGCGGAAAATTCCACGCTTTAATTAATTTTACCGTGATACTACATCTTGTTTGCTTGTTTGTTTATGCCCTGTATCGTGACAATTTTCAATATGCGGGTTTATTGTCATACGAAAATTTCTTCCAACCAACCCTACTATGAAGTATTTATATGTATGTGTGCGTTTAACATATCTGTAACTTTATATCTTGTTATTGCATTCAATCGACAGAATTGAAATGCGATTCCGTTAATTTAATCCCAACGGAAAATGGCAACCCATCCGGGAATCGAACCCGGGACCTTATAAAGTAAAATCAGGCGATCTTACCACTATGCCACCTCATACATCTCCAGATATAATTTAAATTTCAACCCATTTCCCATTACAATTACGTTGTATTTTTCGACTTTTGAATGGCAAAAGACGTCGCAGGCCGCGCACTTATTTCCATGCTAGCGCACTCCCTAGGACCTCTGCAAGTCATGCCACTAGGGCCTTACCGAGATTCCATTAGGATAGCCTTCGGGGTATTGGCCACCCTTAAAGATTTGAGCACACAACCTCCCATTTTCATGACAGAATCCGCACAGAGCCGAAGTTTTATGCGTGAATCGTGTAAAAATTACAAAAAAATATATTTATGGATATTTTCCCTACAAATAAAAAGACATCGCGGTTGTGTAAGATTATAATATATAGTTCTCTCAAATTATACTAGAGAAGAATGCGAAAGCATGATATATTAAAATATTCTATTTCTAACCACAAATTATAGGATATATAGATGTAAATTATGGATATGTATACAGATATACAGATTATAATATGTTATATTTTATTATGTTATACTATATTATATATAAATATGCTACATTATTTTATATGTTATAACATATGATATTATGTTATATTGTAATATGTTATATTATATTATTTATATTATATTATGCTAAATTATATTACGTTTTGTTTTTAAGACGGAAGAAGGACAGCAGGCAAGGCTGGCTCAGCAAATAATACCACAGAACTATGTATCCATCACCCCAACACAGGCGTACACCTAGTGGGGTGATGTAATCCTGACAAGTTAATGCCCTTTCGCGATTTTCTTCATATGTATTCTTTTAAAATGTGTTAAAAAAAGAACGCAATGTTTCTATGTAACTATAAAAAATAGGATAAATAAATAAATAAATAAATAAATAAAGTTCCTTGCCACATTATTAACCGTTATAGCGTGGAAGAGCGCCGTCGCGCTTATAGCTAGGTATATACTCGTAATATTCAATTTCTGTGACTTTATTATCATAGTTAAAAACATAGTGAAGAAAATGTTGAAATAAATATGAAAATTGGTGTATTTTTACAGAAATGACACATTTTTCTCTTGTTTATATAGGTATATTATCTATAAAAATAGACTTTTATTTTGGCATTTTGGAACATTTTGACGAAATATATTTGGCACTAAAACGGTTAAACTCACCATCCATTACAGTATTGATTTACAGTTGTCAATATACGTAAACTTATAATATATATTTTTTAAGTGTTTGTGTTTATTTATTGAATTATCTTGGCATGTATGTCTATAAGTAATAAAACCATTTACCAACTAAATTTATTACAAACTTACCGCATGAAATAACAAAATCCCTAATTTTTCTTCAGAGTTATATTTGTCATCTTCACGGGTAGAATGGTGGAGGTAGGATAGTTTCTCATTACTATTACTATATCAAATAACGATAAAGGTCAGTGTCGGATTAGGTTATAGGGCAAGTAGGCACCGGTATATCGGCCCTATGCATTTTAGGGACCCACAGGGGATCATTATAACCATGTATTTTTAAATTGTATATAATAGAAAAAAAACATTGATTTGTAACTCTAAGGAGAAATACTTTAATTCACTTCTTGATCCGACTAATAATATAATTGTTATAAATTATCGACCGTTGGCCGCTGCCAGCTTGTGCGATCATATTTTGTTTATATAAATGTCTTTCCTATGCGATATAAGCGTTGTCAGTAATGTTAAACGGCCCAATTTTCCGGTGCGAACGTCTTTTGTTTATTTACACTTCTATTCTACGCTATATCGTAGTCAGGAAGTTTGACAGTCTAATTTGCCGGTACGAATCGTTACACGATCGTATCGTACAATAGTTCTGTCTTAATATGTGCTCGTCTTTGCTATGAGAGAGCGTTATTAGCATTTATAACAGTCAAAGGGGGGGGGGGGAGTTTTGCAAAGGGGAGGGGGGCGACATTTCGACGGCCTAAGGGCCTCTACATAGGTTAGTCAGGTTATGTAGTTCATATTAATTATGATTATCTATTAAAGTTTCTATCTAATAAATCTAAAAATCTGAATTATGTCTGAAATCTGAATATCTTTTTCAACATATTTAATCATATAAACCACACAGACACCTAAAAGTAATCACTGTTTAAAAGTTATAGACAATTATTATAATTATTATATTATATACTAGCAGCTTAAGGCTGATGCATGTAGTATATCACATGCACTTGTCTTTAAACTTGTGACTGTTTTGCACTAAGAAAAAAGTCCAGTTTGTTTTTGAAGCTATTGACGGAGATAGCACTGATCACTTCCTCTGGTAATGCATTCCATGGATCCACTACACGATTTGTCAAAAAATATTCCCTGGGGTTCGAATGCTGCAATCGCCTTATTCAGACGCAACGAGTATCCACGCAATTGCTTGTTGGTGTTCATGGTATACATGTTTTCGAGATCGGGCGCAGCATTTTGTAAGTTTCCATTAGGTCTCCTCGCTGCCTACGTTCTTCTAATGTTGTTAGGTGGAATTTGTACTTCGTACGGTTTGTTCCTCAGCGATGACACCAACTTTGTTGCTCTTCTCTGAACTCTTTCCAGGTGCTCTATATTGTTCCTAAAGTACGGATTCCATGCCTGGTAGGAGTATTAGAGGAGCGAGCAAAAAAGGTTTTATAGAGTTTGAGGAAAAGTTCGCTGGTGATAGTCGAAAAAGCTTTTCTTATAAGATATATAATGAGTTTGTTCTCTTAACAATATCGATTATGTGGCTTTCCCATTTGAAGTCTCAATTGATAATGATGCCGAGGTCTTTCTGGGTCATAACTGGCTGTACGTTTTCCCCCTCAATCGTATATGCTAACCGCTGATTTCCAGACCTTATATGTAGGACAATGCATTTATTTCATTGACAAAAAGCAACTATTCCTTAATCCATTGCATTGTAGAGTTAAAGCTGTCTTAGATGTTCTGGTTGAGATACGAGTGGGTTTGCGAAGAACTTGGTGCCTTCGGCAAATAGAGCAAATTCCAATTCCATAATTGCTTTTAGGTCAGTCAAGTCAGTCGAGTCTTGCATCTATGCCAGTAGCTTTCCACGGATTCCGAAGTGTTCCATCTTGTGAGTTAGACGTTTTATTGGTACACGGTCAAACGCCTTCTCGTAGTCCAAGTAAACAACATCAGTCAGGCATCGCTCGATCTAGTCGCTTGTCCATTATCGAGGCATGTTAGGAGATTTGTCACGGTTGACCGCCGTTGCGTGAACCCATGCTGTTCATCAATTATTACCTTTCGTTTGGGTCAGGGATGATCTGATTCCCTGAGCAATGATTTTTTCTATGGGTTTGCAAATGATACTAGTCAAACTTATAAGTGGATAGTTTGCAGCACATTATTATAAAGTATAACATTTTCACTGAAATGTACGGGGGCCCAATAATATGATTTTACCGTTATTTAAAAATAAATGGATGCTTGTCTAGAGTAGTAACCGTAAAGTCGCTCGGGCCCGTTCGACCTCCCGTTTATTTCTCTCCCGCGCGCCTAGTAGCTCCGACGTGTGCGGAACAAAAGATAAAGTCTACGCAGGAAGCGCCGTAGGCAAGGAAAAGATTAATAGTCGATTGTTGGCCGGGACATTGTTTTATTTCATTATTTTATCTCGAGGCAATATTCCGTACATAACTGCCGGGGAAGTGAGCACCGTATAGAAAACACAGCGCACTCAAATTCACTTACAAAGCCTCCAGCATATTTATCAAAGCTGAATTTGAAATACGACAAAGCTATTGTTTTAAAGTTTGAGCCAGCGTTGAAATTATTAAATTACTTATGGAGACAATATCGGTCGACGTCGCTTGCATCCCCGACATTGGTAAGCGTCGCACGTTTTGTGTAGCGGCGTAGCGACCTGCTTAGCAACAATCGTAGCGCCACGCGTAGTACAAAGCGTCAAATTTTAGAGTGGAAGCATCCTCGTCGAATTGTACATCGGTTCGTGATTATTTTTACACAACCGCCCAACAAAAAAGGGATGTTATGTGTTCATAGTTCATCTATGTAGGTTTTTCTATTTTTATTCCACTATAACTTCTAAAAGCTCAAACTAATTTAAAATTATGTAGTATTCTTAGAATTGTTATGTCATCCCGAGTGTCACAGGGTACCTTAACTATCTAAATATCAAGTAAATAGTTGTCTAAACATCCAAATCTTCAAATGTCGATAAATTTACATAAATATATCGTGTTTAGTGGCAAATGAAAGGCCTAATTGAGTACATTCCGAAAATATATGTGTATCTATATGGATAAATATATAATTCACAAATATTTAATAAAAAACCCTAATAAAAATAATAAGAAATACAGTAGTTCACTTTGTGTAACGGCATTCGTGCTTTTTATTCCTTTTAATATATTCTTTTGTTTGTTGATAAAGCTATTATTTTTGTTATATAATAAAAAATAATACTAGAATATAATAATATTATAAGGGATGTTCATGACCTAAAATTATATGTAAGAGGTGATTCTGTGCACCAAACTAAAAAAAAAACTAAAAAAACGCTTTTTTGGAAAAAAAAAACCCAAAGTATTTCATTTTTTATGCAGAAAAACTGAGTCACAAACTGTGTTTAACATTTTTTGATTTAGGCTTTCGTTACCGAGAAAAAAGTATTTTTATTACAACTCCAGGATAATATTTTTTTTCTCAGTAATGAAAGCCTTAATCGAAATAAAACACTTTATAAAGTCAGTTTTTCTTGTAGGATAATCAACTGTATAATAATCTACTAAAAAATAAAGCCATAGTTTGATTGTAATTTTTCAGTTACAAAGAATGATGCTATAATGACCCCTTGAAAAGCATTTTGGTCCCGAACACTCTGAATACTAAGTTAAAACAATAAACAATACAAGATTATTTGTAACATACAAAAATTGTTTTTCACGGAGCAAATGAGTATTGAACTTGATGAGTATTGAACTTGACAGTGATTGCTTGATTATTGAATTGATTGCTTGATTTCTTGAGTATTGAACTTGACAGTGAAACATACATAATTACTTTGATGACTTATTGTCGCAAAAAAGAAACCTAATCTTGATATCTAAATATCGATTTGTCCGTCATCGGAAATAAGCACTAGCAAGGTGATAAGTATTTTGATCTTTGAATAGTCTGAAATGTTTAATATGCGTACAAACAAATAAAGTCAGTGATTCTAAACGCTATTAATATCTCTTACAAGGAACCCTACTATGAAGTGTTTATACGTATGTGAGCATGTAGCTTGTGTGTAAGTGTGTGTGTGTGTTGTTATTGCATTCGATTGAAATAATTAAAATGCAATTCCGTTAATTTTATCCTTATAGCTCATTTACACTCTCGCCTTGCACCTCGTCTCTGTGTCTCGCCTCGCGCCTCGCGTGATCGAAGAAAAATGAGTTTCGGTGTACACTCTCGTGGCGCGTGAGAGCTAGCAACTATTAAGCAAAGAGCCAGCGACAAAAAAAGTTAAATAGTTTTGGATATTCTGATATTTTCAGATCAGACAATATTTTGGGCATAGAATGCCGGGGTACAGTCAGCAGGCTAGGTTTTGGGACACCTGACGCTGGCGTACTAGAAAAAGTGTAATTTTAATTAGTATCCCAAAGTGTTTTGGAAAAGCTGAAAATTCATCAGTAGGCAGTGGATGCAATAAAGAACTTGAAACATATGGTCAGACTGCTTCATAATCGAACGTGTGGCGTCAGCATCTCTATACATGTCACGCATCGGTCTATGACGTATCGATCTACTGTGCCGTGCAATATAATGGTATGGATATGTTGACGCAACGCGTTCGATTATGAATCAATCTGACCATTTGTTTTGAGTTCTTTATTGCATCTACTGTCTACTGAATAATTTTCAGCTTTTGCAAAACACTTTAGTGGTACTAATTAGAATTACATCTTCCTCAGCACGCCAGCGCCAGGTGTCCCGAAATCTGGCCTGTTAACTGTAACCCGGTATTCTTTGGCCAAAATACTGTCTGATCTGAAACTCCTGCGCTTTTTTGTCGCTGGCTCCCCGACTATTCGTCGCGAGGTACTTTGACTCGTGCCCAAAAAACCGCTCCCGACACGATCGCCGCGAGTAGTGAGACGAGGTGCGAGGCGAGACGAGGCGCGAGGCGAGATGCTCACACTCTCGTCGCGCGCCTCGTCTCGCGCCTCGCCTCGCGCCTCGCGCGAGAGTGTAAATGAGCTATTACGGAAAATGGTGACCAGTCGATAATCGAACTCCGAACCTTATAAGTAATGTAAGATCAGGCGACCTAACATCTATGCCCCCGGGTCTGTTCTTCTATATATTCCTTGTGAAAATTTCGAAGTAGGTCAGTTTTTGTCTGTTGTGTTTTGCAGAACATCTCCTTCGCATTTTCCTGCATAATTCAATCCGAGTAATTTTCCTTGAGACCCCCCCAATCCACAATCGTTAACTTCTTCGATTTGAGAAGCTCGTTTTAAATTGACAAGGGCCCGGCGAGCGACCGAACGTCCTCCCCCGAGGAAGCCGCTCGCCTCGGTCCCCCGCTCGAAAATTGCTCGTCGAATCGCGCGAAAATGCGACAACACACGAAACCGTTCGCCTACAAAAATGGAGCCTTAAATCTCCTCGGCCGTAAGCCGCTTAGTCAATATTGCTCGTCGCCAATTTCTGCAAAGGAAATATGTCAACGATTCAGCGAAAAGAAGCGCCACTCTCGGGAGAACTCACAAACTATCCGCACCGCTAAAAATACAGCTTACATATTCCCGACTGAAATCGTTTTCGCTCTGAGCGGCTGGGCGCTGGAAGCGACTTTGAGATATTTCATACTTTCAAATATGCGGCATTCGGCGAATGCATGTGGTATAAATGCGTGTGAATAAAACTGTTCGACAGGACTCGACTTATTTGACCCAAACTTGTTAATTTTTGAGTTGTGTAACGGATTCAGCAGTTTTCCCTGAGAATATATAATATCGTTGTAGTTGCCAATTTTCGTTTGTTTTGAATTCGCCTCAAATCCGTTCGCTATATCGTTAGTGTTTTGAATTGAACTCAAGAGTCGACCGATACAATACAATTTAGGTCTGTTCCAGTAAGTAGGCTTTCCTACACTTGTATGTGTCATTGCGTCTAAAAGGTAATGTAATTAATTAGGGAATATTAACAATCGTGATAGTTGTGACTATATAAATAAGTGTTCGTTATTTATAATCGGTTTAAAAATCATTGATAAATAGAAAATAATCTAATAAGGAATTAATTGCTGATCAAATAAAGAGCACAATGTCTGAAGCTATACTTATCAAGGCAATAATGTGACGGCGCCTGTGCGGGTGCCGCTGCGGCGTCCTACATACAAATATCGAGGGTGTCACACGGAGCGTTCCGGCGTCGCACCGAAACCATAGGCGAAATCGTTGCGGTGCGGCGCCGCGCCGCATAGTGTGGCCCGGCCTTTAGGTAGTTTGATATTTCACTGTGTTATGTTTGTGCGTTCGGCCGTGTTTCCTCTGCTACTTTTTAAAGCTTCACCGTACTTTAAATCTTGTTTGAGCCTGAATCTTTCCACAATTAGTTGTGTTGCGCTTAAAGGGATATATCCTTTTAATGGCATTGCACTTCGTCATTTCTCCTTTACCCCGAATTGTCATTAAAATACGACAATGCGTCCGCTGCCGCCGTATGCTTCTGTACTGGGGGTTCGGCTATTATGCTCGTTAGTATTATTTTGTTCCTCGGTTGGTTTCTCGCAGGGTCACCCTAGTCCAGGGCCATCTCTTGAGCGACTGACTGAGATAGGATGGAGATGTGGCGATAGCCATGCATTGGTTAGCAAGGTTGTTTACAGCTTAGAGTGATTTTTCCTGTCCTCTTCTTGCTTGGCTCGTTAGCTTTATCGTAGGTTCGCCACAATACCAAAAAAAATCAATTAGGTCACCCCAAGACTTTCCTGGCAAATAAACAAGCTCCTTCGCCCTGCCCCCCCCCCCCCCCCCCCACCATCCGCCCATCCCCCTCAAGTAGAATGTATTTCAAGTAGATAGAATATAAGATTGTTGTAGTCTTTAGTAGTATTTTCGTACTATTTTTGCGGAATTCCCCATGGTATTATAATGGCTATTCTCCAATACGATGTAGTAGTTCCTTAAATATTCCGGAATTTTTAAATTATTTATGTCGCTTGTATATGAGATATCTGGAAGGTATCAAATACCCGGCTCAGCAAGGTATCTGTGTACCGAATTTCAAATCGTTACGTCCAGTATTTCAAGATTGAAGTATGACTAGCGCGCCCTCTGGAGGACTGATTTCAACCACAATCATTTCTACCCACGCCATGACCAAATAATGCCTGCATGCCAAATTTCGCTCAATCTGATGAAGCTTTTGGGCGCTATCGTGGAGAAATACACACACAGACAGACTTTAGTCTGGAAATGGCCTTAATCATCTCAAAGGGGAGGGGGTAAAATAGATATTTCGTCTTTAATCAAAAAAAATAGCGCGTTCACAATATTTTGGTTGTCGGGAAAGTAAAAATAGTGTATCGGATTTAACTCGAAGCCTCTGAATTTTTCAATCTTTAGCTCAGTCACACACTACTTCTCCTTTGCACGGCAAACAATGCTGCCTGTTAATATAGCCTACCCTATCTTTGCTTGGATACAGACATCATAGGTCGCGATGAAAAGGCGCGGCATCGATAAATGCCGTCATCCTCTCGAAAAAAGTCATCAATCAGTGACTTTGGCGGCCCCTATCATTGTGCGTGCGCGCATTTATCTAATCATTATGCCCGAGCGCGCACTTTGTTGCCAACCGAAGCCGGTGTCAAAGAGTGACGTCATTGTTAGTCGAGTAATTGATTGGAAACAAAAAAACCGCCCGCGAGAGAGGACGCTAAACGTCGCTAAACGAAAGCGAACCGCCCCATTTCCGTGACGTCATCGGTTTACGGACGTCTCCCTCTATCCCATCGCAAGGACAGGGACAATTATTATAACGACGGCCATTATGCAAGGGATCTAAGCGATTAATTCTTTGATGACTGGGGAAATTTCTCGCTTACGTGCCGTTTTTAAGGTGAAGCCCTAAATTCGAGATAAACTCGCGAGTCGGAATCCCTAAGTTTGCGCAATTTAACCGCAAATTTATTGCTTAATATATATGCAGTGAATTCGCGATACATCCTTTTTGGCAATATCAGTAAATTATATAAGCCGGCACAACTACGCCCTTCATATTGCTTGCCTTTAGATTTTCTTGAATAATGATCATGGACATATGTACATGGAAAGTTGAGCAGCAGTAAGGTTTAATCTCTGCTGCTTCGATAATCCCGCCAGAGAAGACTTGCAAGTTCCAATTTTCATCTAATTTTCTTTTATCCGTGTCTTTCAGCTTCTGAAATAAATAAAAAATATGAAACTCAGATGACGTGTATCATGTTTAGATCGATATACACACTCAAAGTGATAAATAGAATTAAAAATCTTCAAATTTAATTACCTTAGATTTCAAGGCATGAGCGCTTTTCAAGAGAATGCCGAAACTAGAATATTTTAAGAGACATTTTGCCAAAAGAGGTAATAAAAGATAACTTTTAAAAGATATCCAGAGTAAAGGGCCTTAAAAAAAAGTAGGCTCATTTTATATTTGAAATTTGATTGTACGTGCTTAACACTTAGCAAAGCTAAAGCAAAGACGACCGGAAACATCCACAGAGATGTGAAACAGTTTAAAAGGGGATACCTAAAGGTATGTCTAAAATATTGCACCATCTTAGCAATCAGTGCAAGAAACGCCAAAAATGTCGGGAACTCGAGTTATGCACTCCCGTAATATCAACACCGAACGCTGTCAGTGGGCAGTCTTTTGCGAAATTCCGGAAAACAATATTCCATGTAAATCAACAAAATTACGATTGAAACATCGTTATTCTGAATAAAACCGTAATAACAAAATGGTAATGTAAGAATCAATCCAATATTTTTCTCAGTGTATGCTTTTCATATACAAGTACTTTCATATCATTTCATGTCATATCCTTTCATATCATATCATCCCTTCATATCATCCTTTGAAGAATTCTTAATATGATATGATAATATCAACCTTTCATATCATATAATCCTGTCATATAATTTGACATCATATCATCTTTCATATCGTATTATTTCATCCTTCCGTATCATATCCCTTCATTTCATATCCTATACTTTTCATATCCATTATCGTTTTTTATTTATCATATCCATATCCAGTATGTGGTTGTAGTTGTTCATGTTATATTTCGCTATTCTAAAGATTGAACTATTTTAAAGCGCTGTTAGGTTCAAACTCTTTAAAGTCCTTACGAAGGCTAGAGATGAAGTCGAGCAGGATTTCCATTAAAACCGTAATACGAGTGTAATTGATAACGACGTCGGCTATCGCGGACAATGAATTTTATTAATCCTCTTTCGAAGCCATCCATATCCCAATCCGGCCACCGCACTGCCGTTCGCTTTAAGGCTGGCCACTTTATTGGCCATATATTATTAAAGATCCTTATCCTCTTTGATGTCGTACCTCTTTCGCAGTCTAGCGCTATCGTAGCCAGTGGCACCAAATGTTTGCCATAACGTATACGAAAAGCTCCTGCTATTTCACTGCTTGATTTTTTTTTTTTAATAATAATGCTTTATTTAAGAGAAACTAGTACAAAAATTATGTCTTAAAAACTACCCAACTAGGTTAATGCCCGTACTAGGGTAGATTCTTTTCTATTAAATTAAGATGCGCACGTAATTTTATACTGCAATTATAGAACTATGGTAATATTTTACTTGTTTATATAATATTTAACATTATACATATAATATTCTCATTTATATATAAATATATACATTTACCTACTTGTATTATTTACATACTATTATTATTTACATACATTTGCATTTACGTACATGTATTTATTAGTAATATATAATTGATTAAATTGATAACGTCGTTTTAAACGGGGATATGTGTAATAATTTCAGCTACCTTTTCCCTGCCGGTCTCAAACAGCCACATAGTAAGTTTTCCCTTTTTCACATATAAGCTTTTGCATTTTTTTAACTTATCCTGAAAGTAATTGTGGAGTTTAGGAGCTACACAACTAAAGTGCCTTTGCGCAAATTTAGTTTTGGTTTTTTTAATTAGGTGTTTTTCTGACGCGCAACCTCTAGTTAGAATCTTGTGGTCAGTGATGTTGTGTGTGTGCGGATTGTTGAGATAATAAAGTAGGGTTACTTTTGCATAGATCTGTCTAACGTCCAAAAGTCTCAGCTCTTTTAGTAGTTCGTTGGTTGGATATCGATGCGGCTTTCTGGACATAACCCTCAGGAGAGCTTTCTGCGCTTTAACAAGCGGATCTAACGCCGAATCTGTAGAACCCCCCCATCCTAATATTCCATATGTAATCGTGCTGTGGGCTAGCGCGTGTAGACTTTAATGAGGCTTCTTAAAGGTAGAACATTTCTAATGGCCTTGAAAGCAAAAATCAGCTTCCTGATTTTACCCGCAGTAATAAGTACGTGAGGATCCCACTTTAGGTTATTGTCAAAGGTTATGCCTAGGTATTTCACCTGATATTTGTGTTTAATAATTTGGCAGTTACAGCGTGTGCTTGTTAAAGGAGTGTTCTGAAATGATTTGCATATATGACTCTTGATTCCTGTGTGTGCGAAATCCTTTTTGTCAGTGATCGTAAAGGTCATATAATTTGTTTTATCACTATTTAGTGTTAGAAGATTGTTCTTTAGCCAAAGATTTATATTTGCGAGACCCTTTTCAGCATTTTTATATACACTTGGCCATGTGTTATTCCGGAAGATTAATGCGGTATCATAAGCATACAAGATTGCTTTCCCTCCATCTAATGCCACATTTGTTAGATCGTTAATATAGATTATAAATAAAATTGGGCCTAGGACACTCCCTATTGTGTAGATTTATTGTGTAGATTTATTGTGTAGATTTATTGTGTAGATTTATTGTGTAGATTTATTGTGTAGATTTATTGTGTAGATTTTAAAAATCGCTTCTCCATAACCATTATTAAAAGAAAGTGTATAATTCTTGCTGGTGGCGTTAAAAATTACACTCAATTCATTATTTTGAATAACTTTTAACTTAAAGCCGTAAGTGTAAAAAGTGTTTTTTTCATTATTCAAAATAAATACTATTTCGTAATTTCCGCGACTCTCAACAAAAAAATAATTAATGCTATGAACGTTGCTCTTAGAATTACAAACCGGAAGGTGCATCATCAATATTCATATACGTACATATTGGGCCCGATTGCGTGTCTTCGACAGGCCAATACGTTAGAATGGAAAATTAAATGAATTATTGTAATTTTTCAAGCATAAAACCACCATTCGAACATAAAGCAGAATTATCTAAGTCCGGACGGAATGCTTTCAAACTAATTTACATGGTTTTATCTTCGGCAGGTAGTTTTTGTGTTGGAATAGATCATCATCATCATTCGGTAGACGTACACTGTTGGACATAGGCCTCCCCCATCCAAATCACTGACGAGCGGTCTTGAGCCGCCTCCATCCACCTACTTTCCGCGACCTTGGCAATGTTATCGGTCGATCTCTACTAGAAAAGATACGATCGTTCATTTTACATTCCACTCGCTCTTTCTCATTCGCTTAAACTGTTTTCCGATATTGATTCACGAAGAAACGCAATCGAGCCTATTATATCTTTGAAAGTAATTTATGAAGCGGGCTATAAATGGCGCCATTACGCTTTTGTGCAACTGTCAATATTTTTCTTGTTTCATATTAATATTAACTAGTTGAAACCCATCGAATTCGACAACTTTATTGACCGTAATTCTGCGTACAGACTGATGAAAGGTAACATGCGATGTAACGTGAAAGGAGCATTTCATCAGTGTGGATGCAGGGCGTGCACGAACCAAACATGTATCTACTCGCATCTGTTTCCGGCGTGCGCGCGAACGTAGCGTCGATTACATTGATTAATTCGATTACATTAAGGTGTCTTGCTCATTCGATCTATGATAAGGAATATAACCAAGGTCTTGGAGAAAACAAAACAATCAAGGCAACGCGGACGTGATATGACGTGTGACAGAATTTCGTGGGACAGCGCTAATTCATCTTGATGAAATTTTTCTAGAAAATTTCGATGCTCCCAACACCCATTTTTCCCAATTAAATCGGATAATCGGTGTTCTACTGTTATACGGTTCTGAGTACGGTCTAATGCAGTTTAGCTATCGCCCGTTAGAAGGCCACCTGTTGACAGTAAAAAAGGTCGCTCGGTAATCCAGCCGATAGCGCTATCATGCAGTTCATTTACCGTCCGTTAGAGGGTCACCTGTTGACAGTATGAAAAGGTCCAGTAAATCAACGACAGTACATCTGTGGTAACCCAGCAGATGGAGCTATCATTTTTTATTTTTCTCTTTTGGTGATTTTTTTCATTTTTCTCTTTTGATGACACATCTACAGACCGAGAGCTTTTTTTAGACACCTCAACCAAATGTTGACATCTAGTCTTTTCTCTCAATTTGGCAGTTAAGGCAAAAACACGTTTCAAATTAATATATAGTTTTTTTTAACTTTAATAAATTGTAGAAAATATTGACGGAAGATTCGTCGTCTCTCCAAAGATCACTCAAAAATAACTTTAAAAATTGATATTTTTGCATTATTCAACTCAATTAAAAACATTTTGACATTTATTGAGTATATCAATAGGATGTAATTTGAAAAGCAACGCAATACGGACAATACTGTCACTATTAAAGTCGCCTTCAATTATTGTAATCTTAAATTGAAAGGAATGAAACGGCGCCAGCTTAATAATGTACAGACGGATATTTTCAATAGGAAATTTCAGCTAAGGAACAGTCAGCTATTGTCCTCGTTGAATACAATTGTTCAAGACTGTTCGTGGGTGAACGTTATGGCGCGTGGCTGAGAGGGTCGTAGGCGGGAGGGGCTGAAGACTGAAGAGATAGCTAGAGGAAGGGGGGTTTTATCTGAAAAGGAAGGCGCCTCGAAGACAACACACGTTGCTCATAGATTTATCTTATCCTACAAGCCATTATGGTCGATCTAACGGGCGTTTCACTGTGTTTTATTCCATATGTGAGATATATTACTCGGTCGTCAAGACTGAATACAGAGCATATCAACATGGGCGCATAAATTGATGATGCGAACCCGAGAAATATCGGTACTGACATAGCACTTTCCGGTAGGGAAAATATCAACATTGTAGATCGTCGTCTTTTTGATGAATGAGACGCCGGCGCCACTGTGCGAAAGCGATCAAACATGCATGCATGAATGGGACAGTAGCAATATTATTCAGAGCAGCGTATTCAGTTTTTTTTTTCGGAGAGACTTTGTTGTTAACAAAGTTTTTAAAAATATGCTTTTGGTTATTTTTATTTATGAATAAAACAGTTGGTAGGAGTTCTTACACTTGGTAGGGTCAAAATTAATAAAAAATGTTACTAGAATATTTATAACAGTATATTATGTACCTATTTTTTAGGTATATTAATATGAACGTTAAACATGTAAGTGCATTAACAAATGTTATATATAAGAAACTACTTTAACCTATCCGATTTGAGTTAACCATTTTTGGTTAGACGCTTACAAACGCTAAGATTTGAGCTAATCAATTTTGGTTTGGGCGCTCCGCGCTGCGTAAAATGCGATTTATTACTCGAATTGCGATCCTATCCGCGTATAAAGTATGCGATATCGAAAAAGTCGAACGGTCGAACTCTAGTCGACGACTGTTAGCCAATAATTTCTTACAATAATCAGTTTTTGCTAGTCTCCCGCCGCGCGCCCGCCGTGACTCTTCGAGCCGCCGTACGGCCGTTGTTCAACTCTGTGATTTTGTGATTTTCGTGTTATTTTTGTGCTATTTCCTGCAAAACCGTAAGTGATTTGCATTCTAGGAAGATATCCGAAAGAGAATTTCTAATTTGGGACAGCTCATCTGCTTTTTTTCACGATTTATCGTGTAAAATAGTCTGACGTTAGCTTTGCAAAAAATGTTCGTTTCTTTTCCCGAATTATGACGAAAAATCGCGAATTATGACGTAATATTCGTTTAATTCGCTTATGAAACAGCTATTATTTGATTTACATCGTATATAATCACAAAATTGGCTATATTTTACTCAATTCAACTTCATTTCTAATTTGACATCAGACATCGGACATTCGGAGAATACATCGATTTTTTCTTGGCTGAGTAACTAAATGTTTTCATATGCAAATAAGTAAAACAAAATATAAGTTTTGGTAAAGTATTTAATAAAGAACATAACTGTATTTACAATTTTTGCATATTTTACGTATTTTGTGATAAAAACATCGAAATTATTTGAATAGGCGACTTTTTTTCAGTTCGCCAACTTTGTAATATTTATTCATTATTATCTTAATTGTTTTACGAGATAATCTTACGATGTTTTATATTTCAAATTTCAATGCGATCATTTTACAGTTATTCTTTTTATGATCCGTATAGTGGTTTACAAGTTATAGTCGTTTTACTCAAGTTCATTTACTTGCGCCGAATTTAGAAGCAAAAATGTCGCTGGCGTAAGTGACAGCTGAATTTTTACTTCGCGATTGGAAGGGTTAAAAGAAATTTTTAATACAAAATCTGCAATAAGGCGATGAGACCTCAGAAAAATATCCGAAATAGCGGACACGCGAAGAAATAGGCGGGGTCAATTTTGTAGGGTGCGGCTAATAAAAATCCAGCTCTGACGAAGCGTCAGGCACAGATTTGACGTTCGTTCGCACCGGCGACTGGGCGCATACTAAACTTTCTATCGCAGTGCTAGCACAGAATAACTATCTTTGCGTAGTGGTAGTGTAAGTGTGTTAATGGCAAAGCATATTTAGCGTAACTCTCAAAGCGCTATTACGTTTTAATTAATTGTAATTAATTTAGGGCCTAAATATAAAATGTGGCTAAGCGCGATGCTAGAGAATTAGCCAGTCAATTTAATGAAATCACAATAAAACACACTCACCGCTTACATTGTAGGAGTAATCACGCCTAAAAGTTTTAGAAATCGGTTTATAGCATTATTGTCCAAGGCAACGAGCATTTTTTTGCTTCCAAATTGTAAATTGGTTCCTTGTCAAGGGATTCGCTCCGAAACATTTTTTAATAATTTCCTTTATTGTTCAAAACAATAAAATTCTAAAATTCTTCAGGTATTGTCATTCCCAGGTATCATATCACCAGAATATCAAAAATCATATGCACAAACTACTAATCAATCAGAATTACCTGATCAGTTTACAACTTATCATGTGGACAGTAATTAAAAAAATAAGAATACAAATAGTAAAAAATGAGTAATAATATTAATACTCAATCACCCATAACCAGAATAAAAATTCATTATTATATAATATAACCAATAACAGAAAGAATATAGTCAAAAAATAAAGATAACTGAGTAAATTCGATGTTTTCAAAATCCTTAAAGCCATAAATTGGGTTCCTCATTAAAACACGCTGTACTTTTTTTTTAAATTGAAACCCCTCATAGCCCCTACATCTTAATGGCAATTGATCCATCGAATAACTCTTTGTATAGCTCTATACCTTTGTCGATGACTTCACGAGTCATAGTTGCGATAAATTTATTGCATCCCCGACGGTTCGCACTGGAGCAAACTTCTCGTTTTGCGATAACTTGAAGTTGCACCGTTCACGGCGAGAGCCATCATCCGATTGGTAATTTGGCGATTAACATGCCGCCTAGCTGCTACGAATCTGAAGAACTGCAGGCGGCGAACAACGCAACTCAGTTGCTTGCCTGCTATGCACCAACAACATCGCATCTAATTAAGCATTGAGAGAATTCCACCAGGCGTAAGTTTCGCCATTTAATGTCTCACTCCGAATGCCGAACTAATTTAAGAAGTTGTGCTCTGTGCTGTTGTTGGATACGGCTATAATAAACCGTCTGCGAGATGGCTTTGTGCATGAGATCTACGGGAGATGCAAATGAGGTTTACTAAGGTAACCTGAGATAAATAAATAAAAAACAAGCGCACAAATTAAGGGAGGAGAGGGCCAAAAATAACGTTTTTCAAGATTATTTTTTTTACAAAGTTGAAATCTGATTATGAATCTTTTATATCAGTTTGATTAAGATTTGAAAAATAGAAATATTTTTTACAATACTAAAAAAAACTATTTTGGAGATACTGATTTGCAAATGTTTCCACAGCTGCAGAAATGGCGGTATCTGTTTGCGCCGGTAATAGCGAGCGTAATTTTGCCTGAAACAAAATAATAAGTAGTAGTAGTAGTAGATGGAGTGGGGGGCTTGTTTCCAGCCCTTGATGTCACCTAGATCTGTAAGGTCTTTTGTAACTACCCACTGTGTGGTTAGGTCAATTGTCAGCTAGTAGCCCGGTACTTCTTACCAGACTAAGTAGGTCACTGACCTTCAAGTTGGGCAGATCGCTGGGTTCGAGAAAGGCTCGTCCCAGTAAACTGTGTCTTTTGGCGGCGAGCCCTGGACAGCGGCCAACAATGTGTATGCTGTCTTCAGGTTCCTCGCCACATATTCGGCAATCCTTGCTCTCGGTCAAGCCAAGGTTGAATAGATGAGCTCTAAGGGTCGTGTGTCCGGTGAGGAGACCGATAGTGGTTCTAAGGTTCTTCTTGCTCATGTCAAGTAGGGCCTTGGTTTTCTTCTGTAGTGGTTGCTCCATCATGGCTTTTGCCTGGCGACATCCCTGACTCTGTTTCCAGGAAGCCCGATGTTCCTGCTCCAAGCAGTCCCTGATGATTTTCTTACCTGTAGCGAAGGGGACCCCTACAGCTGGCTCCACTGGGCAATCCAGTGTGCCCAGTTTTGCCAGTCTATCGGCCTCTTCGTTTCCGGGTATGCCTTGGTGACCCGGTATCCACATTAGGGTGATTTTGTTGGATTTTCCCAATTTGTTGAGCTCCTGCATGCAGTCCCAGACCACAGAAGATTCTGTGGTGGCTTTAGCCAGAGCGTCCAGTGCTGCTCTGCTGTCAGAGCAGATGAGGATTTGTCTGTTTTTTACCTCAAGTCGACTTTGTAGTTTTATGCATTCCAATATGGCAAGTACCTCGGCTTGGAAAACCGTAGCGTATTGTCCAAGGGGGATGCTGATTCTGTGGTTGGTTTTGGGTCCGTACACGCCTGCCCCAAAACGTCCATTTGTTCCTGAGCCGTCGGTGAACCAGGCGTCTGCGTTGTGGCTTTGAAGCCACTGCGGATTTTTCCATTTTTCCCTGGTGGGGATTAGGATTTTATAGGATTTCTCTACCGAAATTTTTTTCCGTAGTCGATCCTGGGTCAGAGTGAATGGGCTTTTGTGGAGGAGGTTTAGCTCAGGATGATTGTGCCCTCCACGCTTCCACTCGCCCAAACACTTCAGTCTGTATGCTGTAAGTCTGGCGGAGTGGATGATGAGCTTGTCCAGAGGCGGGCAGCAGAGTGCCACCTCTAATCCCGCTGTTGGGGTGGTCTTCATGACGCCAGTTACAGCCCTCAGGTAGTTACCTTGAAGGCTTTTAAGCATTTTTACTGTCTCAAGCTTTTTCACCCTGGACCACCAGACTATTGCAGCATAGGTTAGTCTAGGCAGCAGTACTGCCCTGTAGAGCCATAAGGCGACCCTGGGTTTGAACCCCCAGGTTTTTCCCATGACTCTTTTGCACGTCCACAACGAGGCATAGAAGGTTGTTCTCTTGCGCTCGAGGTGGTGCTTCCAATTGAGCTTTGGGTCTAGATAGACTCCAAGGTATTTAACTACTGTAGCGTATTCTATCTCCTTATCCCAGAGCTTGAGACACTCAACGGGTTCGGGTTTGTATTTTCTGGTGAAAATCATGGCCTTAGTCTTGCTTGGATTAGCGGATAGACCTCTGGCCTGGCACCAGTCTTGGGTGGTCTTAAGTGCTTTGTCCATGAGCTCCTTAAGTATTGATAGGAAGTTTCCTCTGACTACTATGGCCACGTCATCAGCGTAGCCGTAGACAGAGAGGCCTAGGTTTTGTAGATCTATTAGGAGTTCATCTACAACGATGCTCCACAAGAGGGGGGAGATGACTCCACCCTGTGGACAGCCCTTAGCAGGGATTCCCGTGATGGAGGTGTCGCCTTGATAGACGGTCAGATTCCTATTTGATAGCATACTCAATGTCCAGTCAATAATGGTCTCTGGTATTCCTCGTCTGTGCATAGCGTTTTTTATAGTTGCATATGATGTGGTGTCAAATGCTCCTTCGATGTCCAGGAATACTCCCAGAGCGTAACCTTTCGCCGCTAACTGTGTCTCTATTGTGCTCACCAGGTGATGTAGGGCAGTGTCCGTAGATCTGCCCTCCCTATAGGCATACTGAGCATCAGCAAGCGGTTGAAGAGCTAGGTGGTTGTGTTTCAAGTAGCCGTCAACTAGTCTCTCCAGTGATTTCAGGAGAAAGGAGGTGAGGCTAATGGGTAACAAAATAATAAACTAAGATATAAATTTTTACATTTTCTAGAAAACCAAAAAAAATATAATTTTTATAATTTTTCAAGGGTTTAATTTTTTTTATCGATTTTCGCTCCAAAATGTCTTTAACTGTTAAAAAAAATAGATATATTTTTTTTATTCAGGTAGAAGACAATTTAATAGTTTTATTTCTATTTTTAGAACACCTCGATCCGTCAAGTATTTTTTTTTATTACCGGCGCAAAACAGAAAAATAAGGTTTTGAGAAAAACACGTTCAAAGTTTTCTTAAAAGAAAAGTAGTAAGTTTTTTTACACTTACAACAATCTGCAACTATCAGCGATTTCAGAGGTAAAAGATTCATGAAAACATTTCAACTTAAAGTTAAAAAAAAACATGAATTACATGTTTTTTGTTGGCCGTCTAAACCAGGCTCCCCCTTAACAAATTATTTACTTATTTAAGGGGCACACCTAGTATGATCGCCTAAAAAAGGTGATTTTTGTTTTTGTTTGAAAGAAAATTATTGCATCGAATATTTAAAAAAAATTATAATATATTTGTGCATATATATTGTATATATAGTAATTTTTTTTTGAGTTTTTTTTCTTTATTTTTAGCAAGTTATTCGCTATCTCCGAAGTCTCCAAAAAAAGTTTCCCCATTTCTGCAATGATTTACAGCGCATGAAATAAATAATAAAAAAGCTTATTTAACTAGATGGTATTGCCTATACATTGACCCAGGATTGTGAAAAAAATTAAATTAAACAAAATGGCAAGAGCTTCAAAAAACTGAAGTATTGGAGTATCCGTTTTTAATGTTACTGACTAATTCTATATTTTTTCCTCACTCGATTAATCACTTCCACGTACTACACTCTGGCCTGTCTACGAAATCCGGAGTATTCTTCCGGAAACCCACATTTCGATGGCTTCTCGTTTTATACACAGGGTCCAGAGTAAAGGTCCAGCGTTCCATTCCTTAGAAGAGCGTGAAGAATATGTAGAACTTTGCTAAAACACCAATAGGTGTTATGAGGTAAAATAATAGGTTACGGCTGAGAAGTTTCTCCATCCATCGTTAATTGACCATGATCTCTAAAAAAAATTTTGTGCTAGGTTAAGCAATTCGAGTATTATTTTCGAATAGTCAGTACATTCTATGATCCCATAACCACAAGGAAACTAGTATTTTTCAAATAAGTAAAAGCCTGTAGCGATTCGCCAAATTTCCATAATATGCTTCAAATTCATTAATCTGTTTTCCGATATTTTTACATCTTAATTTTCTTCCAAAGACATCATATTCGGAAAATAATTATTTTACTGTCACGAGGGAAAATTGCGAAATTTTCGAATTGAATATGGGTACGTCAGATCAAAGGGATTTTTCCGAGTTTCGATATTCATATTAAGTACATGAAAGAAGTAACCGCGACCGCGCAAAAAATATTCATAGGAAGATAAAAATATTCATGATTCCAGGCGCGCTTTTGACGGAGAAAGTTTTTCATGATTGAAAATCAGCTCTTAATAAAAAGAATATTATATCGAGTAAATTGGGTATGTACGAGAAATATCCTAATAACATCCGGCGTGTAATAACCACAAAATAAATAACATTTTCATAGAAGCCTACCACCTCTATCGATTGGTGATGAAATGTAATCGTGGTACGAGGCATTTTCAAAATGTAAGGGTACCCGGCAAGTAGCAAAACAATGATTTTATCCGAATTTTAATTTCATACGCTGCGCTGTTCGTGTCGAGACACGAACAGCGCCACCCGAGGCGTTAATATTTGATTAAAATGTGTGGCGGAATTTAAATATAATAAGTGTATCTTATATATGAGATATGCCAACCAATATTTCAAAATATGATTTTGGCCCAACGAGGCATCTGTGTAGTAAATTTATAATCTCCAATATTAAGTCCAATAAATTGAGGTTGAAATATAATTAGTGCGCCCCCTGGTGAATCGATTTCAACTACAGCCTTTTCAAATTTTGCAATGACCAAATGATGCCTCCTTGCCAAATTTCAGCTCAGTCGGATTAAGCATTTACGCGCTATCGTGGAGTATCGAGGTATACACACACGCAGACACACAGACAGACTTCAACCTGGGAATGATCTTAATTGTTTCAGGAAGGCTTAAAAGGGATATTTCCGTCTTCACATCGAAAAAAAATGCGCGTTCGCAATACTTTCCCTCCTGGTATAACAAGGGTTTTCAACCAAATGAGACAAGCGTGTATTCAACTCCCAACACATTGACGTTGAATCTAGTGTTACCAAATTACATCAAAAAAAAAACCATTACTCTTACTTTCTGGACACGTTACTGAAATTTAATAAAAAAACGTACCAACCGTATCGATCTTGGAATATAAATTAATATCGTACTCCATGCAAACGTTCAGAAATTGATATTGCTCTGTGATTTCAGCAGTGTACTAACGTTTACCTAGCAACCGCACAGATTCATTAGCTGTGCTACGGTTTCTTCATTCGCACGTCATGATAAAAATAACCACTAATTAATACAACAGCTACTAACTTTTGAGTTGGAAAACACGAAGTTTTCTTCATTTAAATAACCCTCCCATTATGCAAAAGCCACAGCCGCCGGTGAGGGCGAGCTTGACAGTAAAATAATAATTGTCCAGCTGCACGAAAACTCACTTCTCCTCCTTAAACGACTTGGGACGCCAGTGAATTCTAGATATAATAGATACAGATACGGTTAACGAATACATTGGTATTAGAATATATTCTGATAACGTGTAATAACTTTAGGAGTATATGTACAGTCAGGAAGAGTAGGCATAATTGCCCTTTCCCTCTTTAGGCAATCATTCATGTTCACCTGTTAATAGAATTCGAAAGAATTTTAGCCTTATAAATATACGAATTTTAAATTTAAACAACGCTTATAACGGGTGTTTATAAAATAATGTCAGAAATAAACGTTGTTTAAGCTTAACCGAGTGTTGACCACCTGTCAAACAGAGCTTGACAGTGTCTGTGACCAGTGACCAGGGGCTAGTTTATGAGCATCTTAGTCTAATAAAATGGCCGACAGTACAGATACAGTACCGACTCATATTATATTCCTCATACAGTACAAACTCTGTATGAGGAATATAAGGTGGTTTGAGATCCCCATATCGCGCATAACCTCAAATATCTTTCCCCAGTCCATGCCATAAAAAGATTTGGCATAGTCGATGAAACAGAGAGCCATTCGAATATTAAACTCCCTGCATTTCTTTATAAGTTGGCGAATGTTGAAGATTTGCTCACGTGTGCCTCGAACTCTCGCGAAACTGGCTTGCTCAATCAAGATTTGTTTGTCTATGAAGTACTCCAACCTCTTGTTAAGAATGCTGAGGAGAATCTTGCTTGCGTGAGAGATAAGCGAGATTGTATGGTAATTCTCACATTTGCGAGTCGAGCCTTTCTTATGCAATGAGACGAAGATGGATTCGATCCAATCTTCAGGCCACTCTCCAGATCTCTCCACACCTTCTGGCATATATTGTGTATAACACGAACACCATCCTCACCCAGGTTCCTCAAGTGTTGCGCCGAAAATGTTCTATAAAATGTCTGTAAAATGTCTTTTTTGTACGTGTCTTTGATTCTGTTATGTATGCGTTGTTTAGTTAAACGAAGCTTAAAATGCGTTTATTTCTCAACATAGTGAAATTAGCCAAAACATGCGGTAAACAGCTCTTAAACACGTTTAGTAAATCACCTGGTCAACGGCGGTTTACGGGTAATATAATTAAAATAATATCAGTAATAATATTTAAATTCCGCCATAAATTTTAAACAAATATCAACGCCATCTGTTGACGCTTGGCCGAAACCAAGCGCTTAGCCGCGAAACAAGCCGCACCGCAACGGTCGAGATAGGGGGCCCATCTATTTTATTTATGATATTAATATTCAGATGTAATTCGTCCTTGGCTTCTTACCGGCAAAGTCTTGAGGTGACACAACTGATTTTTTAAACTACACGATGTTATACTAGTAATACGTGTTTTTGCAGTTAATAATTGAAATAGAAATATAGAAAAATATATGTTAAAAAAAAATAAGCAACAATCATTAAATAATGAAAACACCCTCATAAGATAATATGAAAACAGAGCAGAATAATCTCACTACAAACGCTACAAATAACGTGAACCCTCACATAAAGAGCCTGATATTAAACCTCGAAAGCCAAAGTTCGTCAAAACGACAAGCATCTAATGCATATCTCCCTCTCCCTTCCTTACTATTTTACTTACAACCTCGCGGTTTCGCGACAACTTAGTGACCGCTAGACTGCGTCGTGTGGTGGTCGCAGTTAGCCGGTAAGTAGTTTTGTATTTGAGATGCGTACTGCATATACTCGTCAGTTTGACTAATGGTTACCTTATATGTAACGTTTACACCTGTACTTGCTCCTGTACTGCGCCAAAAAATCTAAGTAACTAGATAATTAACGTACTATTGTAGGTTTTGTAATTTGATTATATATTTAATACCAAAGAAAAAAACTAACTTTCTAAAACAATAGTTCCTGATTTTAGTCATTGTTATTATAAATGCCTAATTGATCTCAAAGAAACAAATGACATTTAAATTTTGTGATTTAGTATATAGGCACAACCTAAAAGGTAAATAAATATTATTTTTGTAATAATTATTTTTAATTTAAATCCCATAATTTCCACAAATAAAAAAATCTTGATTAAACTATAATACATTTTTAGTAAAAGACCCATTTAAAAAATGATCGTCAAAAAGTCGAATGGTTAGCTCATTATAGAAGTTCAGGAACAGTCGCAATCTATTATAGGGTTATTGAAACACCTCACCGGTAAGGTAGAGAAAAGTTATCGCGCCGTTGGAACTGTTTTCCATATTTTTTCTATAAATTACTAAGCAGGTCGTTGGAGTCGACCGTGTACATGTCGCAACGTGTCCGTTGCGCTGTGAGGTTAGGAGACGATTGTAGCGGGCTGCTCGGTGCTCCATTCGTACGCGCTCAGCCGCATCCCCCCTCCTTTTTCTCTTCTCTGTTAGATAAATTATCGTAATAATAGGTGACAATAAAGAATTGTCTAGCGATTGCCATAATATACAAAAATTTAATTCTTCAGAAATTGACGTTTTACCTTAGCTAAGTAATCACCTGTTCATTATAATTGAGCTCTCTCATGTTTATATGAAAATAATAAGCTGTACCAAAGGAAAGCCGTTAAAAGGAAAACTAAAGAAAACATGTAAAACACAACTAACGTTACAGAAGGTTAACTATTGTATTTATAACAATTTTTTATTACGGTTTATTATAAAATATGTGTGGTTTAAGTATTTATCCATATAGATACATGTGGGTGATTCTCCAATGGTCAAAGAAAAGTGTGACTGGTGATATTTGGCCATAAATTGAAAAAAAAATACCTGTTTATATTGTTTTCTTTTTGTGTATATAAAACATCACTTGGAAAATCGGAATGATATTTATTATAAACAAATTTAAAAAAACACAGAAATAAAAACAACTTCAAAATGTCACAAGGTGTGTTAGAATCAACGAAAAATATATATGAAACTAAAGATAGTATAAAATTATATTATTCAGGATTTTTTATATTAATTTCTACACTCATTTGTCTTACTTCATTCCAAAATTAAATGTTTTAAATTAATTTTTTTGTTTGCCTAACATTTCTAATCTGTTTTCGAGTGTGAGAGATTTATTTGTAACAGCCATGGCACGAAAAATTTAAAAGTAAATATCTTATTTAACCTACTTATCAGACTGTGAACGAACCCCTTTTTAGACCATAGACTACCTTTCAATCGCCATTTTGACTGATGTGCTACAGTTGGTGATTTTTTTATATAATAAGTGCAGAAAACGAAAAGCATAGCTGTCACAACCGTAGACGGCTTTTTAAAGGTAACATAACGCAATATTTTTACGAATTTGCCGTATGATAAGCGTGAAGTAGCTCTAAGTACACCAACGAATCATGAAGACTGTAGCACATTGTTAGTTTAAGGTATGCCTGCCATGGCATAAAAATGTCACAACCATAGGTGTCACAGCCATGGTGCAGGTAAACCTTGGTTGTGACAATGCATTGTGTCGTTGTCTTTGTGTTACACATTTCTACAAAAGAGATGGCAGAGATAACAGATGGTACGTAACTTAGCAGAGCCTACCCCGTCTCCTGCCCACTAGAAGGGGAGAATATAGTTTGTCATTGGATTTTATGAATACAATTATGGAGACGTGGTGTGATTTGCTTTTCATACATTTTTATTTTCATATTTACCTAATTTTAAGTACTTTTCTCGGCTGACGTTACCTTCATTTAGGGGACGACCGAGTTTTTTGTAACAATTCCCCCTTGGGAATGTCACAACCATGGGAGCTTGTCACAACCGTGGATACATAAATGTTTTTAAACTGTTTCTTCGCAAACATTTTTTTAAATCTAGTCCACTGTTGGTATTTAATAGTCATATCAACAATCTTGTATAAAAGTTGAAGTAGAAAAAAAAGTATAAGTTTTTTTTTATTTTTAAATCGTTGCATTTGAGAATCACCCATGTATATTTCCGGAATACACTCAATTAGACCTTTCATTTGACACTAAACACGATAAATGTATGGTAAATTATTGACATTTGGACAGTTTTACATTTGTTATTTGGACAGTATTTGGTATTTGGACAGTATTTGGACATACTTACTTGGTATAAAGTACCCTATGACACTCGGTATGACATAATGATCCTAACAATACCACACACTTCTAAATTGGTTCATGCGTTTAGTATTTATGGTGGTGTAGTGACACATGATGATGAACAATGCATCATTAAACTCAGCAGACATTTTTAATTCCAAGATTCAATTGACGACATTTAACCAGCAAAATTGTCTAACTGCCTATTGACTAATAGCATGCAAAGAAATTATAATTTCGTTTTTAAATGCGATTTCCTTACAATGCAAATAATTACCATATGAAAATAGCGTCTTTCACAGTTGCAAATATTAATTCACACGAACAATCCCCTACCTAACGCCAGATTTACGGATATATAAGCGCGTACATTTAGCTTTAAAATAACTCTCGTTTGACGTTGTCAATGGTAAGCCATTTCTATTCTATTAGCTTCTTTGAAATTTAATATCCTTTTATGTTCATCAGTCGTGTAATAATGACAAAACACCAAAGACACAACATCGGGTAACCTATTTATGTGATCACACATCTCATTGATTATCTTCAATTTCTTGCTCTGGTTGTTGTATCCATACTAAACTTGCTCAAATAAAATTAACTCTATGCCTAAGCCACGTCTCCAGAGAGCAATCCTCGTACGACAAATTGACTTTAAATTTAAATGACTTTAAAAAGTAACGGGTCCGTATAATAGTATTCGAATCCGAACGTATCCACATCAGGGAAGTATCTCGTCCGGACGCCCCTGGCGGATTCGCGTTTCGCGTTTATGAATATTTCAAACGAAATTCAACAGCGGCGCCACTCAAAGGGGTGAAATCGCGAAAACATCTCCAATTATTTCTAGCTCTGCGCCGCGGTGCTCGCAGAGTTCACTCGAGAATTCAAATTGGGAGAACTTGGCGCCTGCATCTCTTTTCTTTCATTCGAGTAATTGCATTTTAATCACGGCCCGGCTCGAATACTCTCCAGCCGTTCCCCCGCAAGACCCTCTTGTAGAGTTGATATCTCACCCTGCGGCACAGAGATATCTGGTAATCGACAAAAGAGTGCTGGTGGGTATTTTTACTTTAATTTATGCTATTTTGTTCGTTTCAGAAGAGACTTCTTAAATATATTACTGGCTATATATTAGTATTCATCAATTTTCATATCCAAGTCATTTAAAGTACATTGCAGGCAGACCAAATTTGAAACTCTGTGCCTATGCCCCTCAGACAACTTAAAACCGGATTGGGTTTAAAACCCTCGTAAGAGACACATTCGTACCGTTAGAATCTCCCTCGGAAGGACTCGAGGGTTGTCCCGAGGATCAATTTCCTCTGAGTGATGGCCCTCCGGTGCTACTGGACGCTTTGCGCACCATGCGGCGTCATCTAATCGGTTGTGCACTCTGACTAATTACTGAAGGACTATGGACATATACTGTCCCCTAAGCAGCGGCGGTAGATGTTGACCTGATGTCATACCACTCTTGAAACTACCTATTGGCCACCCGATCCTGAGTAGTATGACGCGCAAAGGACGCCCAGGTCCGCGATAAATACACACTGAATTAACGCTGAAATACAACAGGTAGAATCGGGAGGATGGAGTCATACTGCTGGCTAAATCCAGACGGAAATATCCTGCTAGTCAGGGGCGAGGCTGCCCGCTGTGTCACCTTCCTTGTGCCTCACCGTAAGGCGTTGGCCTCTGACGTACATTTTCGCTTTGCTGGACAGTAGGTTTGTATTCGTCCCTAAGTCCTCTACTCTCAGCTCATGGGAGGCAGATGATCAGTATCGTTAAAACTTCCTGGGGTGACGGATTCACACGTTGTAGTCGACAACTCCGACTGATGTCAGGAGAATTTCGTAATTTCTATGGGTAGGTGACATCACGCTAACATCTACCTAAGCCATGTCATTCTCCATCCGGTTGAGCAGGCTTAGCTAATGCCAAGACGGTACAACCGCCTAAGGGCAGCCCGAGGAAATCCCCCCGGCGCACTGCAGATCACGACTGCCTACAACTGAAGCCTATAATTGCAGGGAGAGTTCTCTGAGGCCTTCCAAGGGACTTCCTTCGAAGGGCGAATAGTTTCATGTAGCGTTGGCCTAATGGCGAGTTTGTATTATTTTGTCGGCCCAGCTCATAATTTACCTACCATCCATTAGCCTCCTTGAAGAGGTAGCAACCGGTTCGAGGTCATTTTACCTAATTGGAGGGCATTTAATAATTGGAGGTTATTTGAAAGATACGAGGTAATGCATGCATTCGCTGCGGCTGACTTTTGCTTTTGAATTAGTGCCGATGCCGACGTTTCACAACAGTGTTGATACAAGATTAGGTCTTACATCTCGGTGAAAGCAAACAGTCAAACATGGCAATTGATTTGTTCGTCGCTCGGCATGTTAACATTTCTCGCATTGCTTCCCCGACGTGTCTAGACGCCTCAACCTACCATATTATTGATTTGTAGATACATATTCTAAGCGTACGAAGATATCATGGTACCTTCTGAATGGCGCTTTCTAGAATGGTCAAAAAAGTATTATTTACATTAACCAGACTGGTCGTTTTACAAATTATTATTATGTAAATAATTCGAATTTATACACAGCCATTGATAGGTCAATGTGAAGTTCTTAATTGGTTACAGATAATATTATTTCAAAATAATCAACCGAATATCGAAAGCCTCCGATTCGAAATATCCCCGTCTTCAATAAATTGTTGGTTTCTTATTTCATATTTCGCATTAATCAATACTTTTAAAAATGTTAAAAGAAATAATTTAACTTAATATAATAATAAAATGGTATCCGTCAGTAATAATATGCCAATTCTACGAGTGGCTCCCGAAATATAAATGAAATATTTAAGTGTGTTGTAAATTCTGCACGAATTCAGTATATTATGTGGGAATATATCGAAAGTGCGGTTTTAGTCATAGAATAGCAAAGCATAAATAGGCGAGCTTATTGTCACATGCTAATATCTAACTTGCTAACATTATAAATCCTATGCTAACATTAGTAATCCTATGCGGATTCTTAGGCAGTGGGTAAAATACTCAGATCCTCGATTCGGCGCTACTGGACGCTACGGCACTCTACGGCTCGTCCTCCGGCGCTACTGGATGGATTGCGCGCCGTGCGGCCTCACCCAATCGATTGTGTAATTTCTGAAGGAGTATGGAGACTATGGAAATATAGTGCCTCCTAAGCAGCGGGGGTGGGTGATGACCTGTTGTCATGCCATTCTTGAAACGACAAATCGGCCACGCGATCCCGAGTGGCATTACGGGCAAAAACGCTTAGGTCCGCGATAAATTCATATTGAATTACCGCTGTAATTCAATATGAATTTAGAGGTAGAGGCCGCGCAAGTGACTTCGATCCCGCACCAGTCAGGAGGACGGAGGTATCCTGAAGGTTAATTCCAGACGGAGAAATCCTGCCAACACTGGTAGCCAGGGGGCGAGGTGGCTCGCTGGGATACCTTCCTAGTACATCGCCGTAAGGCGTTGGACTCTGGCGGGTTAGTGGCTTTGATGGACGGTAGATTTGTATCGTCCCAAAGTTCTTTACGCTCACCCCACGGGGTACAGAGTGATCACTATCGTTAAAACTGCCTAGGGTGGCTGGTTCGCCCGTTGTAGTCGACACCTCCAAGTGTTTCTCAAGTGTTTCTGAACCTTGTATAGTTCGTGCCCATGTACTTTCTAGAGAAGTAAGAAGGGCAATTGCTAAAAAACTAAGCCCGATAGGAGATTTCTGACTTCATATTCGGAATCAGCGCTCATCATCATACATAGATTCAGCGAATATTAACCACGTAACAAAATCATTGCTGTCCAGTATTATCGTTGTTACAGCACGGCTTGTGTAATAGCGGGCCATGGATGTGGACGTTTGCTTTTGTCATGTGCGATATTAGTGCGACGTCACGTATGCGGCTCAGCGCGTGATTACGGCGGAGGGCTTCTGATCGAAATGTAACCATGAGAGTAGGGAGAGAAGTGACCGCTCGGTGCGCCACTAACCACATCCGCCTTCGTCTACCCATTCTCTCCGCCTCTTCATCCTCCACGCCTGGCTTGGCACTCCCTCACGTTGTTCCGTAAGTACTAATTTAACTCCACCAGAGCTACGTCGAACGCGATGTGAATTAAGCATGGCTTGTAATTTCTTTATTTTCCTGTGGCATAATAGTATGTCATTCAGAGTATAGGTCGTAATGCAACAATTTATAGCAGCGGTGGGGTGAAATAGCAAAGGTTAGGGCAATGTAATATTCCACCCTAATATGTACTAGTGCTTTAAAACATACTTACACTTACAATTTAGTTCTGCTCTAGTAAGCAGGCTTTCCTACGCTTGAATGCGTCATTGTGTCTAACATTTTAATTAATAATATAATATATTAATAATAATAAACCGCTTTATTCGAACGAAAAAGGTGAGCTTATGGCCTGCAGGCAATATTTTAGAGCTAACCTATACTATGGTATGGACATTATTTGCGAGTAGATGCTACGTAGCTTAACGGTATTTAAAATACAAAAAAAGAGCATAGAAAGAAATATATATTTAACTCTTTGTGGGCACATGATGTGCCACATCAAATTAATGTAACAACTATAAGGACCCTAAGGTTTAAAAAGGAATATAATTATTTATAGAATATTAACTATCGTGATAGTTGTGACTATGTCAATTAATTTTAGTCATTTATAATCGGTTAGAAAATCATTGGTAAATATAAAATAATGTAATAATGAAAATTGCTGATCAAATAAAGAGCACAATATATATAGCTATAATTATCAAGATAATAACGTGATAGCCATGAAAATAGATAATCGTATACTAAAAATATAAAAAAATTAATTAAATGTCAAATCTACCAATATAGCCGTCGCCGATAAAAAAATTAAATTACGCTTTTTGGCACAGTTAATTATGAGGAATTTTCCTTTATTTTACATTGTAGCTCTTGTAATATGAATTCAGCCTGGAGTCATATACTGGATTCTTGACTAAGCCATTAAAGAGGATTTTTTTGAATTGGTTCTCTCTAAGACATCTGGTATGCGTTGGGACCTTATTATAATAATAGCACAGGCTTTGGTGAAGGAAACATAGTTTAACCCATCTTCTTCTCCATCACCTCGTATTACCTAACTCGACTCAATACTGAGCCTTTCTTCTCCATATTCTGCCAGCCAATTAAAAGTTACGGTGACGTTGCGAGAATAGATCCGCTATATAAACCCTTAAGGACCATAGCCCTTTACTTCAAAAAATCATTTTATAAATTATCGAATAAAAATAATTTATAAAATATTTTTTCCATATTATTGAGACATCAGAATCCCTAATATTACAAAAAAAATGTTTAAAAATATATAATATATTTTTTTTTAAATATCGCAAATGACCAACGAACTCTGATGATTTTAAATAAATAAATAAAATATTTGCAGCGAATTTTTTAATATGATTTATTTCTATTAGTACGTATGGTTTCTGAGTTTGTAACGACCCATGATGATAATAATATACAAAGGCATTATGCAGTCGATAAAGTACCGCATCATGCACATACCTACAAATATCACGCCTAACGGCCATTGCAACGGCTCTCGTCCAATGCTAGTTTCATCAGTTCCTTTCGCAAAGAACTCAACATATTTTTCAATTTTCAATTTTTCAATTTATTTTATTTCCAAAAAAATCTTAACAGATTGTAGAAACTTAATATTTAGGTACATTTAAATTACAGTATATTAGTTCGTTTTTACAATATTTAAATTTATCACCACGTACATACAGTTACTTCATTATTGCTTTTAGGGCATCCAAATCATTTTTAAGATTTATTTACTAAAACCACAAATTAAAATAATTCATAAAAATAATCAAGAAATTAAAATCAGAAAAAGTCAGAATAATTAAAAAATGCTACTTAAAATTGTGACCAAAAAATTTGAAAAATTATTTAAAATAAACAAACTCATCGATCGAGTAAAAAGCTTTGTCTAATAAGAATTCTTTAAGTAACTTTTTGCTCCACTTGAATAGTTTTTAAACTTTCTGGTAGCCTGTTAAAGTAATATGGCCCTGAGTATTTTTTGTCTTGCCTTGCTGTGTTTAGTTTAACCCTTGGAGTAAATGGGTATTTTCATGGATGCATCTGTCTCTTTTGCAGGATTTTCGGCGACATCGACTTAAAGTACTATAACTACGAAACTACTACACCAATCATAAAAAGAACAACTGCACAATGATTGCATTGAAATTTCAAATATAGAATATTGAAATATCATTTTGTAAAACAATTAGATAATTATGAATAAATATGAGAACGTCAAAGAAGTGAAAAAAACTCGCCATTTCTGCCGACATTCAAAGACCCGAAATACTTTATATACACGATAAATGGTACGTCTAATCAGTTTAGGGGGACTATATGATGTTGTAGAAATGGTTTTACTTACGTTTCGTTCAAATAAACACCGAAAACTACACGAAAAACGTTTCTGAAGCGGCGACACACGCACCACGGATTTTGACGTTTCGTAAAGGCGGGTGTTCAGTTTTGCCGCGGTCTGTAATAATATGTTACATGGACTGCGCAGTTGCTGCTGCGAATGCTAACAGAGAGAATTTAATTCTGTACCGATCTGCCATACGCATGAAAGAGACAAAATGCTTTCGATGGTAAAAAAAGAGTTCGAAAGCGCGCGCGCCGAGCGGAACCAGATCTGGTCGTATCATACTCAACGGATAATTGTTTCACAACCAGATTTGGTCGTATCATACTCAACGGGTTAATACATGGTATAAAAATGTTTAATTTATTTCTCGTATTTTTAGTATGTGTATCTGAAAACTTTTTATAATGTGTTTCTTTATTCTTAAAAAACTCAGTTAGTAACTTAAAGAGATAGAGTGAGGTTAAGGTGAGGATTCTTAGCCTTTTAAAAATGGGTCGACATGACTCTTCCCTTTTCACCTTTGCAATTATTCGCACTGCTCTCTTTTGGAGTATAAATATGGGTTCCCTATGACAAGCATAACAATTTCCCCAGATCGTAATGGCATAACTTAGGATAGCTTCAATATAGCTGAAATAAACATTTCTTGTTTGCAATTCATCCAAAGACCTTCTTACAATACTTAAAGCATAACATGCCCGACTTAACCTACTTTCGAGGTTTTCACAGTGAAAGTTCCATTTTAAAAGTTCGTCGACATGAACACCTAAAAATCTAGTACAATGAGTTTGAGGAATGGCAGTGTTATTTATTGAAAGTATTATTGGCGAACCTTTATTCCGATTTCGATGATTTGTAAAATGTATGAAGTTACTTTTAGACGCATTTAGTGTGAGGTTGTTGCTCTCAAACCGACTATTTAGTTTGAATAGATTAATTTTAACGTTAATCAATAATTCTTCCATATCTTTACCGGCAACAATTAAACTAGTGTCGTCAGCAAACATCGTTACATTTATATCGTTGAAATACATTGGTAAATCATTTACATATACTAAAAATAGAATAGGGCCCAAAATGGAACCCTGCGGGACTCCAAGTTTATTAGTTAAAGGGATCGAACAGTGTTTTGTAATGTTTTGATTTTGACATTGTGTAATTTCCACGATTTGCGTTCTATTTGTTAAATATGAATCAAACCATTTTAAGCAGTCTCCCCTGACTCCATAATGATTTAGTTTGTTTAGTAAAATATCATGCCTAACGCAATCAAATGCCTTACTCAAATCGCAAAAAATACCTAAGGTGTAGTACTTGTCCATTAGTTTGTCATTTATATAAGATATGAAATCCTCGATAGCTTTAGTAGTGGACTTGTTTCGTCTATATCCAAATTGTCTTTCACTAAGAATATTGTTTGCATCAAAAAACGCAATTAATCTATTTTTAATTATAGTCTCTATGATTTTTGAGAAAGAAGACAAAATTGCAATTGGTCTAAAATTTCCAGTTTCAGTTCTTGCGCCTGCTTTATAGAGTGGAATCACTTTATAGAGTGGAACACATAATAATCCTAATGCACGCAACGCAATTGTTTAAGAAATTCTCGGAACATGTAATCGATTGTTGATTGAGATGCGATACAAAGACTTCAATGGCTATAAAAATCAATTACGCATGCTTCTTGAATCATGCGCACGAAAATTGAATCGGCACTAGCGTTCTCACAAGCAAACTTGTTCATACGTTCTCGAGCACGTTCCTTCCACCCGCGCATCAGATGGCACCATCGATAAGCAAACAACTGTTGTTTTTTGAGCATACACTAAATGAGAATGCTTATTACTAGCATTTTTTCAGCCACATACCACTAAGTGGAAATCGATCAATAAAAGCATGGTTTTGTGATATTAATGGGCATGTGTGTTAGTACCTTTAGAAGTACAGGGCCTGAAAACTGTAATGGGCCCTGGCTTACCCACTCATGCCGGACAATCATACGTAAAAGCTTTTTTATTCAATTCAATTCAATTCAATTCTTTTCCAAGATATTTGACCAGCGTACAGCGTACAGGTTCTCTACAGTATTTCGGCTAGTACGTCCTTTCCCGTACGGCTAAACCTCGGCGCATCTTCTTCTTCACGACTAGTAGACCTGATCCGTTAAATAGTGTATAACAGATAGCGGAGGATGCAAAAAGAAAAACCTAATAAATATTATGTTTTTCTGAAAATAAATTTATATGCATTTTAATAATTTTTTCCTATTGGAATAGTGTACCTAATGTCAAATAATGATAAATTTAAATATTATAAGTAATACTATATACATTTAAGTAATTTTGGACCATCCATTTAAAGTTTATCTTCAATAACCCATTACATGCTAAGGTTTTTCACCAGGCCGCATATAACAGCCACCGTACAAATGTTCTATCTACGCAATGTTTCGTATTTATTACCGAAACTATGGGAGTTATAGTTATTTTTATTGTTTTGAGCTTTGTGCGTTATAAAATGCTTCAAAATATATCATAATGTTTAGTTCGGCACAATTTTTTTTTAGTATTTTTAGAGCTTTTGTTTTGTTCAAGATACGGTTTTCTGTTTTGTTTCGTAGAAGATACGTATTTCTGATTAGCCTTTCTTTCTGCGGTTTATTATTGTGTTACAAGTAAATAATTTAAAGTTATTCGATAAGAAAAACATATGTGAATTTATAATTCCATTGTCTGAAAGTTGCTGTGATAAATGTGTATTTTTTTACACTGCCTACTTAAAAAAACCAATTTTTTTCTATCCCCATTTTTATTTATATTGCTATAATTTATATAAATACTACAATAAGAGAAGTTGATAATAAATATAATTCTTATTTGGCAATCTACTAAACATATCCGCAGCTAGCTATCCACAACTGGATTCAGTATTCAGAATTCAATTTATTCATTCAGAATATACAATAAAAGCATGAATTATGAATTAAAGCTAATTATCGCATATTAGAATTCGTCAGTTTAAATGTAGATATAAAACGATTTAAGCATAAATATTAATTCGCCAATAGTGTTGACTAAAGTCGGCTTTACACTGCAGACAAATAAAATTTAAAAAAAAAATAGAGCTGAATCCATGTACATGAGTATACATATAAAATAGATAATTATTATAAGAATATTAATAGTCATCAAGCATATTTATATACAAGATTATCTGTGTATATAAATATTCACACTGTTTATACATACATATATGCGTTATATTATACTCCTATTATTATACTCTCCTCTTACTCAGACAATGAGCAGAATATATTTGCACTTAGCTTCTTCGATCGTTATTTGAAACCACGCCCACTGGTTTCGCCATCCACTTTCGACATTTAGTCCGGAAGACCATCGTATTATATCCTTCGTCTACGCACCCACGAATTGAACTAATTAATTGTAGATAGAAGTAATTGTGACGCCTAAAACGTTTCTCCCGAAAAGATTCCTAGAAATGGATCTATAGTTACTAAAAAATCCTAACCATGGACATTCATGAGATCTGAATTATAATAATAATTTGTCAACAAAATCGATTAGACTTTTATTTCTTTTAGCACGTCGACATCTTGAATTTAAATTTTACAATGTTTCTAGTCAATTTATTTTTTGAGCAATATTTAGGAATGTAATAATAAGCCATACAAATGCATTACAATGGCAACTACCACTATGAACCACCGTTTTGAATGTTTTTAAGGTCAGTATCACTCAGGGACTGTTTGATGTCGCGGCATATATAATTCTGCTTGAACGAGTCAGTTTTTGAAGTTTTCTTTTCTTAGTTACGAAAATAAATAAAAGCCTAAAAGCGTATGTATGCTTATCTGTGTTTGCAGTTATTTATATAAGGTTACATATTGTATGGACATTTACGAAGCAAAGGTTCTCGATTGCACTAAAACGACGAGGCTTTAAGATTTCTCAGATTAATTTAATTTGTGTGCTTGTTAACCGAAGGGAAATTGCATTGAGCTCTCGGTCTGTTCCACTCTTTCAATCTGTCGCTAGTTTAAATGTCAAGGATTATCTTCTTCAGGGAATGGGAACAGAAAGAGACGATGCTAACATTTGTTAGATAGCGTCCCAGACAGTAGACGCTAGACCGACCTATCTCATCCCGCGGAATCTGCGACCGACGCGACGCACCTGTCTGTCAACCACCTTCTCCTGCCAGTCTTCTAAATCGTTACTCTTTGTAAATATTAAATGAGTTAGTAGGTTAAAATATCGATCTACATAGAATGGAGCTAACAGAGCAAGTTTTTACTTGATGCACTCCCTCGAAAAGTCATAGATATCGCCTTGTTTTTTTTTTGTTATGCCTGGGATCGGTTCAAGAATCTGAACACAATAAATGGTACTAAAGAAAAAGCTAAATACAAAGATATACGCGTTGATGTATGTTCTCATTTGATATTGGTCTAAAGCTTGTATATGCGTTGCTTCTGCACGACAACGACCGAGCGTTGTCGTGCAGAATTAGTGGCGATTGACCAAACTTGGCTGTTTAATCAATGAGCTTACCATCATTGTTTGCAGTCCTTGGCATTTGCTTTAACTGTTGTACCAGACCGCAAGAAGATGCAATGCATAACTTCGGCACAGCAACATATAATCGAAAATAGACTTTTTTATTAAAAGTTGTACATGGCAATTTTGCCTTGTCATAAGACATCATTTAACTTTACCGGCCCACCGACCGATGAGAAGGGGAAGTATTGTGAACGCACTAAAAAAAATCGAGATGAAGACGGATATATACATTTTACACCCCCCTTCCCCTCCCTCGAGACGATTAAAACAATTTTCAGACTGAAGTCTTTCTGTCTGTCTGCGCGCGTGTGTGTGTGTGTATTCCTCCACGATATCGCCCAAATGCTTCATCCGATTGTCCTGAAATTTGGCATGCAGGCATAATTTGGACATGTTATTGGTAAGATTGTGGTTGAAATCGTTCCACCAGAGGTCGCGCTATTAATACTTTAGTCTTGAAATAATTGATTTAGAGACTAAGTTCGGTACATAGGTGCCTAGTTAAGCCGAAATCACATTGTGAAACTTTGCTTGGAATACCTCATATACAAGCGACACAATAAGTCTGCTATACATTAATTAAATAGTAAGGCTCTTAAAAGCGGCAACTTTTGCGATGCGTACATCGTTCGAAATTCGAATATGAAGGCTCACGGTCACGCGCGTTTGCAATTTGATTTTTAAATTGAATGAGATAACGCGCGTCCGAAATTCAATTTTTCATTGCGTTTCGTCGCATATTAACAAGAATTTTCGCTAAATGCTCAACGTCTCTATTTATGAAATAAATATTCAGATGAAATAAGTCCCTGGCTACTTGCGAGGAAAGTCTTGGGGTGACAAAACCAATTTTTGTTAATATGAATTTAGAATTTTGGAATGGAAATAACGTCTCTCCCGTATATAAATAGGAATATATCTTTATTTTAGTAAGATATGGCTTATGTTTATATCACATATACTTTGTGATTAGATACACTACTCGTCTACTAACAAATTAAAATACGTTATTATATGTCTACCACAAATTTCATTACGTCCCAAATGTCGCGAATTTTCCACTTTTGCATGATTACACTCTCGAAAATATTTGAGCAATAAAAAACGACAGAAAAGCAATGAAACAAATGTTTTTTTAAAAGCAAAAATGCTACTTTGAACATAAAATTTATTTGAATTTGTAAAACCACTCAAAAAGTTATTCAAGTTCAAAAATCCAATCTGAAAAGCGGCAATTACATAAGTAGGTAAGGATGAAATATACAATTCCGTAAAACTTTTCATGAAAAACTTAAACTACGGTTACTTCAACAAGTAATTGGTTTATTGAAGGCAAAGTATACACTGAGAAAAATATAACTATGCAATACATGGCAATACACATGTTTTAACAAGGGTTACGTATATAACTCGGACTATGGTCCGTACATATGAATTAACATGACGCGTAGCGGTGTTGGCGAAACGGTAGTTACCGTATCGTAATGTTAAAACATAATATTATTTCATTACGTCGCGATCTCGCTTTTAACATGACAACATGTAGTAGTATACGTACGGTTTTAGTTAGACACATAAATCATGTTGAATCTACAGTATACTGTTATTTACGTATTAGCCGTAAGGAAAATGTTGATATATATATATATATATATATATATATATATATATATATATATATATATATATATATATATATATATATATATATATATATATATATATATATATATATATATATATATATATATATATATATATATATATATATATATATATATATATATATATATATATATATATATATAGTTGATTAAAGAAGTTTCAATGAAATTCCTTGTAATTCAACAAAATTACGGTTCAAACATGGTTATTCTGTGTAAAACCATAATAACAAAATGGTAATGTAAGAATCAAAACCAATATTTTTCTCAGTATATGTAGATCTTCGCTGAATTGTTATTTCTTCGATTGTTTCTTCGTTGCAGTTTTCCCGGGTGTTTGTTTTTAGCGGATATACGGTTCCTATGTATATAATATTCGCAGCGCCCCTTTTGTTCCAAAAAGAGGATGTTATTTAGCTTCCTCATGTGGCTTACGTTATTATCATGTTCGACACGTCTTTCCAGTTTTATTTCAAGAGTAAGCCGTGTCATCGGTCTTCGGGCGCGTGAACCCATTTTCGTGTATCCATATTTTATGATCCATCAATCTTGAGTCTTGTTTGCGCCAAAATAAAAGCGACAGTATAAATAATGTGAAGCAAAGCATGAAACAATGTGTGGTGTTTGCTGTTCACTGTAGACTGTTGTACATATTGGGAATTATTCTCAAATTAGCGATCAATAGCCGAGTATTAAAAAAAACAAGAGCTTTGTTTGTTTTTGTTTGTTTGTACTCTTTATTGTCAAAGTTTACAATCGGCGGGTTTATTATCATAAAACAATCTCTTGCAACCAATTCCAATATGAGGTGTTGATTTTCCATATTGATAATTAGCAAAATTTGTAAAATTTTAAACATAACGGAATTATGATAGCTGACATTCTAATTCTCATATAATTTAGTATACATCTATTTATATTGTCAATAAAATTATTTTACGTTGATTATTCTACATAGAATTTGCATTTCTATTGTAATATATTATTCTCTCTTACTATTTAATGGCATTAGTATATTTTGATTATTTGTAAAGATAATATTGAATATAATATTACAGCCATGACAACTATCGATATAGTTATGTTTTTAATAATTAAATTTAAGGCATTTAATTTTGTGACGCACCCAAGTGTAGGAATGCCTATCTACTGGAGTAGTTGATTGTATTGTATTTATATGTAGGTATGTATGCATGTAACATGTATGCATGTGTGTGTCCTGTTATTGCATTCGATCGACAAAACTGAAATGCAATTCCGTTTATTTTATCCCAACGGGAATGGCGACCCAGCCGGGAATCGAACCCGGCACCTTACAACCGCGTGCGTCTGCAAAGTTAACCGAAAAGAAAATTCACTAAAAAGATTAGAAGAATTTACTAAAATCAAAACACAGATAAAATTGCATCGGGTAGGATCACTAAGAATGCTTGTCAGCGTCGATCAGCAATGTCAGCTTAGAGTGGCTTCTAACAAATTCTTTCTATTAGCTGGCGCAGATTTTAGCGGTTAATACTTTGGCGCGAATTTTGGAAATAGTCTGTGTACACAAACTGGGGTCGGCGATGAGAACTTCCTAATTAGAGGATTTCATGTGGTAGAAAGTTTGAAACCTTTATCTTCATCAAGATTGAAGTTAAGCGTTATTCTGATTTTGATTGCCCATATGCTTGCAAAAAACAGAATTGTTCTTTTGATAGTACAACTGGATTATGAAACTGCAACCAATGGTTCTTTCCACTGCCCTCGCTGATTACCGATTTTCCTCACTGGACGTTTTTCGCCGCCTTAATATGTTCCATTACTCGATTAATAATCATATATTTCGTTTGTCGGACATAATACAGCCCACATACAGCTAAACTCGATTTTGTAAACACCGGTATCCCCTCTCTTCTGTCTTCAAGGCCCCTCCAAGACTCTCCGAACGATGAGATTGGCAAAATCCACCAACCTCCTAGTTTCCGGGTCGACAAATATGTAATGGTGCTTGACGCCCTAGTACTTCAAGATATGCAAGAGAGTGCCGAAAATAACTGGAAGTATCAACGTCGAAGTTGTACGATAAGTCACCCACATCGCGATCAGGGGATCCGTATCTGCTGTATTACATATGTATACAGATATATATGACATAGATATTACATTACCAGCACCGGCCTTTCCATATAGACGAACTAGGCGACCGCCTAGGGCGCCTGAATCTAGGGGCCGGAAACGGCAGCACAAGGCTTCTCCGTCAATTACAATATTCGTCAAATCATCATCCATCAAATAAATGCAATAAAATCCTCAAAATATCCCAATTTTTTCCGGAGGTATCTAGGAGATCTTTTATCCATATGGAGTCAATTTAATCTACAAAATCGTAGCCTGCAGTGCCTAGAGGAGCTCGTATTTAACAAGAAAATGTAATAAAATCGCTAAAATACACAAAATATTCGCCTCCTGGGCCCAGGGGTACTTTTATCAAATAAATCGTACAGGAATAAGAGGGAATACGTCCGTTAAAATTTTCATAAAATGTGATTGGTCCATTCTGATCACTTGCCTAGGGAGCCAAATTTCATCGGGCCGCGCTGTACATGACATACATATTATATGACATACCTACATATGCGCTCTGCTGCGCTACATACATATTACATGACATACATGACATGACATGACATACATACATATTATATGACATACCTACATATTACGTACATGACATTCATATTACTGGACATACATATTACATGGCATTCATATTATATGACATACCTACATATTTAGACAAATATTTTTACTTTCAAACATATATTTTTACTTTTACTCTACACGTTAATAATTTATTTATTTATTTATTTAGTAGTAACACATCTAGTAAAAAGTTAATGTCATATTTGATTAAGATGTTAGCAAGAAATTGATGCGACATTATTTTTATGATTGACACAGTCGCCTAACTAGGCCTAGGCCTGTTCTAAGGCAGACTTTTAATGATGATATAAAGTGTGCACTGTCAACTTAATCTATAGTTAGTACTTATTTTTAAAACTACAAATATTTACGCATATACAAATATGGATAGATACTTATATACATCTATAGATAAAATATATATACATATATGCACACATACACATACATATATTTATACGAAAATAATAATAATACCAAAATAAATAAAATAAAATTCTATTACTATCAAAGTAATAGAATTTCTACAAATTTTAATTGTTTTAATTTTTATTTTATTTTTTTTTATTATAATAATTATTTAGTAATTTGATTAGATACATCTAAACAATATTTTATAAAGTCTGCCTTAGAACAGGCCCTGGCCTAGTTAGGCGACTTTTATTCATTACTCTATCTCCTCAAGAATCCGTTTTTTGCTAACGTCTCATATGTACAAACGAACTTGGGTAATAATATAAATAAATAAATAAATAAATTACATGACATGCATAATACATGACATACATATTACATGGTATACATATTACATGACAAACGTATTACATGACATACATAAATATTATATGACATACCTATATAATTACATGACATGCATTCATATTATATGACATACATATTACATGACATACATAAATATTATATGACATACATACATATTACATGACATGCATATTAGACATACATATTACAGGACATACATGTTACATGACATACAATTACAGAACATAATATTTCATGACAAACATATGCTGTCTGCTGCATACAAAGAGCGCCTCACAACGTGCTATCTAACCACGCCTAAATATCGATTGTTTTTTTTTTCAGAAAGTCAAAATTTTTCGATTTTTTTCTCAAAATGTTTTGAGTTGTCAAAATATAGAGGTTGTCTCAAATGGTAGTATTTGCGTAAGCTTGACGCACTGATAGTTTTTTTTGCGCTCTGCGCTTTGTTTTAGCAGAAGCACCCTCATGTGATCTTCGAGGCCCGCACCAAGGCGAACAAGGGATGCGCCAACTCGGGCAACCTAGAGTGGCGGATGAAGAACATGCGGCGGACCAAACACATCAGCGGCCTCACCGAGGACAGGGCCCATGCACATGCACATAGGTATGGAAACAGCCACCATGTTTATGTTAACATTATCGTGGAGGAGCGTTGTTTTGTAACTTAAATATTTTTTTATGTTACCAATTTCATTTCATGCTAAAAACAAATATTATATTAATTTTTGGACACCACTCGGGAGCAATGAATCCTGATCACCAAACTATAACCAAGATAAAAAATAATATTTAGGAAACTACGAATGGCTGTAACTAATTAAATTCTACATTAATAATGAATATTAAATCCCAAGAACGATTCTTATACATTTTTTGTGATAGAACAAACAAAAGCAAAAAGAAATGTTCCATTCGAACAAACATCGTTCGTTTAAAAAAAAACATTTATTTTGTTTAAATCTTTTTGGTGGTATTAATTTACAGCAGCTTTTTTTTATAAGTATTTACTATTCTTTAAAATACTTTTTATTTAAATAAGCAAACGTTCGTAGATTCCGATATATTAGGGTTTACGTTGGTGACCCGGACTTATTGCTTCCGAGTATATTACGTTCAGCCATAAATCACCAATTGACACCTTTAAAGCCTTTGAAATGTCAAATATGATTACTCGAAAATGAAGAAAAATTTTAACCAATGTACCATGGCAGAATCAAAGCCTTTTCAATTAACCTAAAAATTTAGTTAGATATTTATATGGAGAAGAGCGCTGTTTTTCATATTTTAAACTAAAAATATCTTTCCAAAAATGAACATCCCGTAGAAAGCGGAACAATTTTATTTCGGCAAAATGCCGATCGGGTGATTGAAATATCAGAACGGCTGAAAAGCAATTTGAAAGCGCGATAAACGTAAACGATCGTACGTAGTAAACATGTATACGACGACATGCGCTGCGAAAGCAAATATTATATTATTGAGTCGGTAGCTTTGATTGTCGTAGCATCAGCGAGAAGCTTCTGTTCAAGTACGTCTTCAACACTCATATCGATCTCGTGGATCGGCCAAAATGATGGATCACTGGAAGCCCATCCGAGGAAACCAGAGTGGGTGATCTATCAATTTACTTAAGATCAAACCACGAGGCGAACAAAAAGTCAGCGGGATTATCAATGCCCGCGACGTGAGAAAATAATTAGCGGGAATAATTTTTTTTGTCAGTTTGATGACGCGATTGGCGACGAAAGTCTGCCAGCGATGCGGATATTAATAGATCCAACACAGTCACTTTAGAATCGGAGAATGCGTATTTCGTACTGATATCATAACGGGGCCCTTGCTGAGTTGGCCACGAAGACCCATTCTGTTCAGGGTTGGTGACACTCAAGGGTCAACACCCATTCGACGGCCTTCACGCATGAAGTGCGAGTCTGGGTAGGACTCTGGCCTTATGGTTAGTTTCCCCTAGGAATCAATCTTCTGGCGCTCCTGGACGGTTTGCGCTCCAGATTGCCAAACGATTGCGCACTCTGACTAACAGTCGGGGGAGTCTGGAAGCAGTACTGTTTCCTATAGAGCTGGGGTGGTTGCGGACCTTACGGCGACTGCTCTTGAAACTACCATCGGCTACCCGATGCTGGGTGAATAGCCGGGCAAAGGATGCCGTGGCCCGCGATAGATTCGGTATACACCGTTTCACCGATTCGTCAGGGAGAGGACCGCGCAAGCGACCTCGAACTCGTAACTAATCGAGAGACTGGAGTAATCTGGTCGCAATTAGAAGTAAGTAAGGGCGTGAGTGTAAGCCCGTTGGGTAGCACTCCTGGCTATCTCGCGGCTTGTAGCGGTGGGTGACTGTTTTTGTCCAAGTCTTCTGCGCTCACTTCAGGGAGACTGAACGAATAATCGTTAAAACTTCCTGAGGTGACGGGCTCCCCCGCTGTAGTTGACAACTCTAGTTGATATCATAACGTATGTAGCGAACGATTTCGTGCAGCTTGGGCCGCAAGATCCATTGTGTACTCGGATCGGTTCAACTCACGATTTAACTCTTATTCAGTAGCCTCCTCGTGTGGAAAACTACCCCAGGTAAGACTCTCGCGTCTCAGGCCTCACGGCTGGTGGATCGGTTTCTCCTGATGGATTGCCTCCCGGCGCTACTGGACGATTTGTCAACCGTTCGGCTTCGCAAATCGGTTGTGCACTCTGACTAATTGCTGAAGGAGTCTGGGGATTATTGCAATATACTGTCTCCTAAGCAGCGGAAGTGGATGTTGACCTGTCCTTTACCACTCTTAAATGATCATTTGGCTACCTGATCCTGAATTCAGAGCCGGGCAAAAGATGCCATTGGTCCGTGATACATTCAAACTGAATCACCACTGAATCGCTTACGCGGCCTTTACGGCAGGTAGAGGCCGCGTAAGCGACTTTGGTCCCGTAACCGGTCGGGAGGAAGGAGGTATCCTTGATGATAGTTCCAGACGGAGATATCCTGCCAAAACTAGTAGCCCATTGGGTTACCTTCCTAGTGCCTCGCCGTAAGACTTTGTTTGGTCTCTGGCGGGTTCGTGGCTTTGCTGGACGGTAGGTTTGTACCGTCCCAAAGTCTTCTACACTCACCTCACAGGAGATTGATCACTATCGTTAAAACTTCCTGAGAGGATGGGTTCGCCCGATGTAGTTGCCAGCCCTAGTTGATATCATAACGTAGAAGTAGGGCTGAACAGAGCTCTAACCTAGCGATTGATAAGGGTTTCACCGGAGCGACCATTGCACACATTAGATGTATTGAATATTCAGAACAACGTTGAATGTGCAAGTGACGACTGCTCCATAAGCGCGCTTGCATGCGAGAGACAGAGCATAGTATCTTCAACCACTCTAAATGCCTTGTTATGCGAATCTCATTGAACCGAATAAGCTCGAAGAGGAAATTCCCATGCTGTCACAATACGTTTCGACTGAGTGTCATCCTAGTCACATTTCGATATCCATAGTTCTTTGATAAGAAGTTTAGCAAATAATTTGTTGGGAGCAACGAAGCCCGTCATATCCCACAAGCGGTTTACAGTCGGAAAAAAATATGCGCTTGGAGCAGTTATCATCTGGTACACTGACATAAAAATAAAGCGAGTCCGTGGATTCGTCTCAATTCAAACCCAGGCCCTTTTGTTGTACTGACTTCTCATACTCAACATCTGGAGAAGACCTAGCGAAGCTGGAATTTACAGACTGCGAGTTGCTTTCCCATTACACGAGGTGGAACTAACCAATGTGTAACAATTCAATAAGCTCGTTACTTGCTGTAACGGTTTATATGTCAGATTTGACGCTGAAAACAACATCATCCATATACAGAGCGGATGACACAACAGCTGAGGCGGCGAGAAATCAATATCCGTCGTCAGCACTCAGCTGACGTATTACTTTAATTATTATTATTACTTTATTATTTTACTACTATTACTGTATTACTTGATTAGCGTGTATTACTGACGTATTACTTATTGACGTATTAAGCACGTATTACTGACGTATGACTTGAATTTAACCCAAAGTTGAACAAAATGACCTTAGTCTTTAAAAATACTCGGGTGGTGGATAACTTCTGCCTTAATCGACTTTGCTGGAGACCTAAAATATACCGCCATTTCGGTACGAGTTTAGTATGAAAATGGGCCATTGCTCAATGAAACAGATGGGTCTACTTTCCGCTTGGACAGATGGGTCTAGTTATATTTGTATCCTTATACAAACAAATCAATTGGAGCCTTTTTCTTCCGATCGTTCAATTAATAAGTGAAATTATTTAGAAAGTGGATTATCGTATGACCGAGCTTCAAAAACAACTGTTAAAAAGACTATATTTAGACCGATAAAGTGAAAATATCAAATATCAAATTGGAAGGTAATAACCATAAAGTTATCCTCGAAATTATCGATAAATTAAGAAAGTAGTCATTAAAATCGAAGCAGCAGGTAATGTCGAGCTACATATTGTACAGTTTAAAAAACTATACATACATATATAACCAGAAGACGATAACAAAACTTATAATATTGAAAACCCTCCAAACTCCACCAATGGTTGTGACCAAATTCATTCGCCTATGTGTATGCTTTAAATTTCGTTTTACTCGTATTAACAGTTTTTAAAATTGTAGGTATAGGCGCGAATCAAGGACTGAAGAGAGTAAAGGCAACTCGAGGCAACCACACCACTGGTCTTCAGAGTGGGAGCAGGCGTGGCGGGAGCTGGGAAGTGGACGCGGTCGACGAGACGTCCGAGAGACCACAAAGTACATTGAGACTGCCCTGGTCATTGACAGAGCCATGTTCGAGATCCGCAACGGCAGCACCAGGGCGGAAGTAGTCCACGACGCGATACAAGTCGCGAACATAGCTGATCTGGTAATAATAGATGATTTCTATAGCAACAATCTGGTTTTTATACTTTAGATATGTGATGTTACCTTGTCATTATGACTTTTACTTCTACAAAAAGTAACCCAATGCCAGTTGGTAAGAACATTATTTTAAGTGGCAAGGAGTCTCCAGTTTCAGAACTTGCAACTTCAAGTCTGTCTGCTGTGAGATCTCACGTTATCATGGATAATCAGTTGGGAAAAGCGATTGATCAAACTTGGTTTCTTGTCTGCGAGCTCGTCATTATTTGTAGTTTTTGAAGGTAGACCTCTACCGAAAATTGTGTAGTTAGCACCTACACAGATTCTCCAGAGTATCAACATCTACTACTTCTGGTGTATTTTCGTCCTTAGCGCAGTTTAGTTTCGTTTTTTTTTGGGTCTATGAAACTTTATATTGCTTGGTCCGTGTTCATCGACAATGTTGCGTACTATTTCCGTCGCACATCTAGTATTTTTGGTGATATTTCCCACTATCTGTTTTCCAGTTGTTGACGCTGAGGGTATTCAGGTCTTTGACTACAGATTCGAGCCATCGCAGCTTTAATTGTCTTATCTTAAAATTCCCGCCTGTCTTCCTATTAAAAATACGTTTCTCTTCGCTCTACATGTCCTATTCATTTTTTTGTAACACCACAAATTTTGCAGTTTGTAAGCTTTTCCTCGAATGCCATCTTTCGGCATCGTACCGAATATTTTAAAACGTTTTCCTTGTTTGGGTCTATTTTAGTGAAGATCATTTGGATCTGAGGTCAAAAAAACATTCATTAATTGTCATTAAACCCACTGTCAAGCCTTTAATTCTGTTATTGTTGTGATGGTTATCAATAAAACAAGACAATTAAATTTTTCAACATCTTCAAAGGATTAGCTTGGCGATGTTATATTCGCTGAGAGTGAACAGCCATGTATTTGGTTTTCTCTTGAGTTTCTTATCAGGCCCATTCATATTGCTTGTATTTTCGTCTAATGCTAGAAAGGCTTCCTTAAAAGCTTTTTGAGATATATGACATAAGCCAGATGTTCTAACATTATTTTATAACTTTGTACAAAAACCCTAGAATTTCCATCGAAAGCTGCGAAAACCAACGGTATATACAGGTTGATACATTTCGGTTGCTGAATATTTTAATAGTGACAGATAGAGATATTCCCTTTCTCACAAAATTTCGGAGTTAGTGCACCGAAACATCTGATTGGCGGTGGTGGTATTTCACTCAAGAATAGGGATCCACTCCGACGGCGTAGGCCTAATCTCTATCAGGCCTACGCCGGAGATCGTGCGCATCGTATCATTTAGCTGCACATCGACAAAGCGTAATGTGTTATATTTCTGCAAAGAAGGTTGCAAAACTCAGCGGCTTAGTAAACCAAGACCACGGATAAGATACATACGGTATTTGCGGATATTCACCAGGATGTTCCTGCCAACTTGTATAGAATATTGCTTCGCGTTTTTACCTTAGAAACCGTATTGCACTGAGAAATATAACGGTAAAATACACGGAAATATGCATGTTTCAACAAGGATTACATAGATAAAGCGGACTGTGGTCCATACTTATGAATTACCATGTCGCGTAACGGTGATAGCGCAACGATACTTACCGTGTCGTAATGTTACAACATAAAGTTATTTAATTACGTCGCGACCTTGAAATCTCGCTTCTAACATGACAGCATGTACATAGGTCATACGTACGGTCATAGTCGGAGTAATGAAGTGCCAACAAAATTCCTTGTAATTTAACTAAATTATGATTGAAACATCGTTATTCTGTATAAAACCGTAGTAACTAAATAGAAAAAAGGGAAACCTTAGTAACTAATACGAAAAAAACAATATTTTTTCTCAACGTTTTACTGTTCAATCTGTACAAGCACGATTTAGCAGTCACAAAATCTTTTAAAGTGCATATACGTCTGTCCTTGTTTACTTATTTACTCAAAGTAAAGCACGAGATACACATTCCTGTAACATTACGAAAAATCGTGTTTGGACCAGTAGCAAAAAAAACACACTTCAGTATCTTGATCAAAACGTAAACTTCAAAGAATGGCAACTGATATTTGAAATCTTGCTATTATCTTTATTTATATCCAAATATTTTACATGTTATTTTCTCTTGCAGTATTTTCGTACCCTAAACACGCGGGTATCGCTTGTGTACATCGAGACGTGGCAAGGACAGAACCAGGCTCAGATTGACAAGGGTCAGGACATCAGTCGGGCGCTGCTCAACTTCAACGATTACACTTCTAGGAAACTTTTTAAAATCGAGAAAGACACGACGCAGCTGCTGACGTAAGCATACTCGATCACAGTTTTATTATTTTATATTAAACTTTTACGGGGAAACTTTTGAGGTGTCGGATAAGTGGATCTTATGTCAGTGCGATAAAACGGTGACTGCGAAATGCGGACTCTCGCTCAAGAGACACGGTGGAAGAACGGTGTGCTTATCGTAAAAAATATAGGTCTAATGCAACCTTAGTATTGGTTGAATAAAGAATCTTCGCTTTTAATGTGATAAAATCCAGGGTGCTAAAATCCACACAAATGTCATCTTATCTGCTTCGCAAAAAATGTCTTAAAAATATTATTATCTATACTTTTTTTGCCGAAATCCATTTTTATATTGAATAATTTTATTTAAAAGATGAAAAATAAGTTGAATCCCTTTGGATATTTTTATAACCTATGCAATTGAGATATCGGTGGCCTTCGCGAAATATCACAATGACTATCTTTAATCACATTCAGGATTTCTGACTATTTTACAACTGAAGTGAAACTTTTGCTCAATTGCCATTAATTAAATCCGTTGATCATCCAGCAGATTTGATATATGGGATGCCCTCGTTGACATCGACTGACTATGAATAAAACACAAGTCGTGTCTTAAATGAGTGTACTAGCGAACTTTATTTGATAGGATATGTGAGAGTTTATGTAACGTTGATCATTACTATGTAATTATATTGTCTGGGACCAAAGCACCGATCTCTAACAGGCGTTTCAGATGCAAAAAAAAAAGTATAAGGATAATGGCAGTAATGCAAAGTCATCCCCTATGTAAGGATTATTTTATCATTAAAATCTTACATCGGCATATATTTTGGAATCACGTTATTTTCTTCATAAGAGTCAGAGTAATATGAATATAGCAGCTGTTACCCATGGTCATATTACAAGGCAAAGAATGAATTTGTAATTGCTAAGACCATTAGCATAAATCTACATAGACAGTGTTAATATAAAGACAAAAGTATTTTTAACAGCTAGGCCAGGAGCTTTAAATAATTAATTTTAAACTATTAAAAGGTATTTTAAAAAAGTAATGTATTTATACAATATATTTATATAAATGTATTTATACAACTTGATAATTATTTTAAATAGTAGGCTGTTTTTATTATTTGTTTTAAAATTGTGATTGAATTTGAATGGCTCTCTTTTGAAAATTGTTTAGTTTGAAAAACTTTTCTTTTTGCTTCTTCCTATTTATGATTAATGTTTATTCTATTGAAAATATTATTTATTATTATTATTTTTAATTATATTTCACTCTCCGACCTTTATAAACAGTCTTGATTTGGTTATTTTTTTATACGTACCTATATAAATTTGTTTTAATATTCTATAAAATTAATAATTACTTTGATTATATAAAACTTGAAGATAGCTTTTTATTTATTTTTGGTTCAATTTCGGCTTTAAACTTTACTTTTAATGTTATTACGACATTTATTCTAACCGAATACATTATATACTGCACCAAATATTAATGCTTAAATTTAATAATATTTGTTAAAATTCGTGACTATTTTGTAACCGATCCATAAAAATTTAATAAATACTCCGAGGGGTACATAATGTGCCGTATTCCCAAGGCAGATACGTACGACTGTTATTTTATTTATTTATTTATTTCAATATTACGTATATTTTCTAATGTTACATAGGAAAAACAATTACTTTCTAGTCAAATAAAGTGACAAGTTGATTCACCTCAATCCCATGCAATCTGAGGCACGTCACACATCTAACTAGGCTTACGCCTTTGCCTAGATGTATGATTTAAGACTTTTTAGATTTAAGATTGCGAGCTGACTTTAAAAGGTTTATACTAGAGATTAGAGATTAGATTTAAAGTAGTTTTAAAATATATATTATATATGTATATACACAATATATTTACAACTAAATATTTTTTTGCTGATAATAATAATAATAAACGAATAATAATAATAGGAATAGATAATCACTCGGACTTAAAATATTTTAAACAAATTAAACCATAATTGATAGTTCCCTCTCTTTTCCAGAGCGCCCCAACTCCAATAGTCGTTTATTAATTGCGTTTTTAAAACTTGGAATGTTATCTAATAATTTAATGTGTTCATCTAATTTGTTGTACATTCGGGGTACAATGTACCAAGCCTGCCTTTGTACGAACGCCGTTTTTACCCGAGGTATCTCAAAATTTAAACCTTCCCCTGCCTTCATAATTTTTATTTGCTGGGTGCGTACTTGTTTTTTTCTAAATTTATGAAAATAAACGAGCTGCTGTTTATTTGCCTTACCACAAGCACATGCAATTCGTTAGCTACTCTGAACTACATCGAAAAGGTTTTTTATTACTTACTCTCAGTATAAGCTTCTGAGTCTTAAGAAGGGTATCAAGAGCCGACTTAGTACATGCCCCCAAACCAATTAACCCGTGAACTCATAAACCCTGGCATAACGCCATGCAAATGGCATGGCATAACACCATGGCATATTGACCATATTCTTTCCGAATTTCGACTTTTTACACAGGGATGCCACTCCGCATGTGTGATGCGTATTCGTGTACGTCCCTCGAGATGCTTCTCGAGAATACGCTACAATGCTTACTTTAAACTATGAGATAAATTTTCAATCACCAAATAAACCATAAATAATAATGATGCTAATACTGATATAAGAATCAACAAATAATGAATTTGATAAGGACATTGATATAATAATATATTTAACTGGATGTGATAGACATAAATTATAAAGATAGCTACTTGCTGAAGATCTATGAGGACAGGTATGCGTAAAATGACTGATGCAACGATGGCGCTGATAGCTATGAGAGAAATTCTTATTTTTCAGAAAAATGCATGCACACAGTATACACATTGTAAAATAAATACCCGGAAACGATAATATAAAAAGTACACTTACAAGCTGTAAAAAAGGTGTATGTTGATAGCAATGTATTTATTTGTTGGGTAATGTTTTGGCATAATCTGTCGACCAGTTTATTTACAGCTGTTGGTTTTATTAGTCGACCTCAGATGTGCTAGGTGATTTTCTAAGAGAAGGTCATCGCGGAAAAGTCGCTGAAAATGTTCTTGAAAGAAGCAATTATCGCCTTAAATTCCTGAAACAAAATAATTTGAACAAACAAGGGTTTATGAATCCGTTTACAAAAAAATATGCTTTCGAAAATGCTGAAAAAAATGAGCAAATTGCGGTGATGATTATAAAAGTGATGGTCATTATGTCGAAAAAATTACCGTAAAAAAAAGTTTTTTTTTAAATAGACAGATAGAAAGGGGCATTTAAATTTCGCCGAAGTACAGAAGTTTTTGCCTGCATAATAAAATGATATCATTTAGAATCGTATACCTTTGTGTTCTCATTATTTTGTTTCAATAAGCAGCTACAATGTCTATAACATTACGACATGTTAGCTCTATTACTTTAAGCCTTCCTAATATTTCATACAAACAAAATAATTAAAAACAAGGAATCTCAACTGTCAAGGATTTAATATTTTTTGATCTCAATAAATTATTTTTTTTCTAAAATACGCCTCCTATACGCATTGATGAAGAAATTTAAAATGTTACATTTTCTTACTGTGAATATAGTAGTGTGTTCTACATATAAACTATTATTAATCATGAAGCCACACTTCATCAGTTTGCTTAAAAAAAATGTGTATTTTCTTTATAAACGAAGTTTTAAGAACAAATGCCAGAAAACCTATTGTGCCCCAGAATATCTCCCTTTATGCTTGTGTATGGTACTATGGCTAGTTGTATTAGATCATACTTTCCTACTTTCAGATAATACGCAGCATCTACGATATCCTCATCAGAGCTTTGAATAGCAGATATCATTAGAGTTTCGCCGTTCGGTATCACGATATTCCATTAATTCGTAGTAGTGGCCGCGGACGCCCGTCGCACGTCTTCGGCGACCCCAGTCCGAAGATTAGGCCCCTTTGTGCAAGTTGCCTGTGGATAATTGGCACGCCTGCTCCCACGACTATAGATAATAAATTTCATCGAACTTTGGGGGCCTTGCCGCTCCTAGGGATTTGATAATATTTCTTGATTGAATTGCCCAGCACTACGGCAGCCGACGTTCGTCTATTAATTTTCCCATATAATCAGAGAGCTCACTGCAGTTACCCTTTCCTTATTTTGTATAACCATAACGATAGTTTTCCTATATTCAACTGGGCTAATAGTTAATCAATTCAAATCTCGACTTTTCGATAGAATAATCGAGGTGGTCGAAATTCTCCAACAATTGGGAATTGATGACAAAGATTTGTGTATCATTGCTAATATCTACTGGCACCAAAGAGCGCACATCAATATTATCTAGAATACTTCTGAAGAGGTGGACAAGGTTGCATATATCAATTATTTTTTCAAACATATAAATCCGAATGTGCGGTAGGGGTAAATGACGTAAAAATCAACAATATCAGATATGCGGGTATCAATGCAGGTATCAGATATGAAATGATACTTCACTATTTGCCAGCAGCATGGAAGAACTTAGATACCTAGGTATATATGTAGAAGAAGGGAATGACTTGTATCTAGGTAGCAACATTGTATCTAAATGCAAAGTTGCCACTAGATACAAGTCGTTTTCTTCTTCTTCGTCTTCTGCATTCTGCTGCTGCATTCTCATAGATTTTTGAGACGAGGTATGTGATGAATATGGGTTGAGGCTGAACACCAAGAAGATTAAGTAGACGATGGTCAGTTAAATACCCGTCAACACACCTACAGCTACAACTTAGAATTCGACTGAAGAAGTCTGTTAATACTATTTACAGGGATTTAATTTAAACGAAACTGGGATATAAGCAAGAAGACAAAAATCTGCAGTTTATTTTGCTATAAAGCTGCAATGTTTTGAAGTGCCTCTTCAAAATAAAAAGATATTTTGCGGAAGAAACATCAAACTATACCTGAAGATCATACTTCTAAGTCTTTAGGAATTTTGAATATTATTATATGAGATGGAAACCTGGGCACTTACAGATACGCTGTTAGGAAAACTTGAAGCATTCGATATGTGGCCCTGTCGGAGGGTAGTGCATAGTACTGGGTTAACAGAGTCAGGAATGAAAATGTCTTAAAGCGTTTGAGCAAGAACATGGAAATATTGAGGGCAATAAGGATCTGCAAACTCCAAAGGCGGCAAAAAGCGTCTTACCATTACAAAAAAAAAATTCGTTCCAAGCCAATTTTTCCGCGTTAAAGAACCAGAAAAAAGAAAAAAAACTGTATGTCCGTCTCTCTGGCTGTATATCTGTATATCCGTCTGTCTTAGTCGACGATATGTCGAAAACTTGGTATTAGATTTAGAAAATTCTTTCGTCGATCTCTTTTGTTCAAGAATGGGAAGATCGTTAAATTTAGGGTTCCGTACCTACGATACAAATGGGGGCCTCCATCAAACATCTTTGAAATCAATTTTTTAACCGTACGATCAGGGCAGTCGGAGCAAGGTACCGAATGAGTAGGGTAAGTCCGAGGCAGTTGGATACGAAATTACTAGGGTAAGTCGGGTCAAGTCCGGACGGAGGGTCAGAATATATCATTAAATTCCCTATTTTTTTAATATAGTAGTTTTCAAAAATATTGTTCTTTATAGTAGACTAAGAGTACTATTAGTCCAAAATCTCCTGCAGTTAGCTCTTTGACTAATAGTAGCGGACGGAGGGCGGCTTAGAGAGGAGGTGACGTTAGGTTCGAGCGGTAGTCCAATCAGGGCCGTTGTCTCAGCGTGAAGTTCGCCTAAGTTTCGCAATTTCGTTACGCGTCAAACTATTAACCCAATCATAGCTTTAAAAGTTTAGGAGCAGGTATGAGCAAGTAGTAAGCGAGAAATATGCCTCTGTATCTGACTGGGTAGCATTTCATCGTACTGGTAAGAGAAGAAAGCCAACCCGCATGCATATTATAATTTTAAGTTAAATGAACGAATAATAAAAATTAAGTCAAATGTCAATAAATAATATTAAAGGCAACGTGTATCTGTCTGTCCTTCTGTATGTCATACTGACAATAACTCGAGTACTACTGAACCGATTCTGATCGTGTTACATTTCTATATATAACTTTATTGCTCCCATCGATTTTAGTGCATGATAAACCTAAATCTGCAGTCAACTTTGGAGATATCCCAGAAAATATCTACATTTCAAAGCAAAATCTAAAGTAATTCGAAAGCTTAATGTTAAATATCTCGGAAGCTAAAGCGATTACCTAAGCAGATTGACTTAAATCTATCTGTTTCTAATATTTTGTTATAAATATTGTGTTTAATAAAAAAAAACATATATAGATCTATTGCTTGATAGCTCGATTTAAACTACTTTTGTGAGTTTCCATTTAAGATACATAGGAATTTTGTATTGTGTGTAAAGTAGACCTTTCGATCGGTGTAAATATCCAAAATATCTATTTAACAGTTTTATAGTTATACATTTTATTGTTATATTGACGTTTTTTACAAGTTTAATAATGATGTACCATACACTACATGAATGCACAACAATATCGATGCAATGTTAACTTCTTTTAGACAACTGAAGTAGACAGTTATCCCTTCTCTATTTCTACTTATTTTAAAGTGCAACGTCTGTCTGTGTGCCAGGCTTTCTTTTTAGATATTTTCTTTTTTTTTTAATAAACGATTGTAATATAATTTACTGTTATTATCCTTTCTTAGTAGCATGTGAGACGGTTTTTAAACTGTTGCTATTGAAATACTTCAATTTTTAAAAAACATACCTTAATAACAATATTTTATCTTACAAAGTGAAAATAAACAAAAGATTTATTGTGATTTATCTTACAAAGTGAAAATAAACAAAATTGAATATTTTATTATTCACGATTCGCTTATATAATGTTTATATCTCTAATTTAGGCTTGCATCGGATGCCAAAAATAGGGATGCCAAAAAAGGTTACCGTTTTCTCAATAACGTTACGCACCGATTTCAAACCCCCTCCCCCCCCCCCCCCCTCCCCATAACGCCAACCACCTATAGTTCGGGAGCCGGCTATACATACAACACAACGGCTATAGTGACATGGTGGTTGGGTTCCCATTTTCCGTTGGGATAAAATTAAAACAAATAATACATGCATGCACGCATAAACAATACATGCACGCATGTTACACGACCACATACATTTAAACATTTCATAGTAGGGTTGGCTGTTAGAGATTGTCGTATAATAATAAACCCACCCAATGTGAAATTTCACAATAAAGAGTAAAAGAAAACAAACTGCCTACGTCAAGGTATAAGGACAAATCGATTGTGCATGAAAAGCGGGAAAAAAATATCCTTAAATAACTATAAATCATTGAATTTCTGATGTCCTGTTAAAAGAAAAGTTGCTACTTCCGGTGCACTTTTTGAGGTCTAACCGTATGAGAAGCGTATTTTATTTTTCGTTCCAATATCGAGCAACATGTAATTTTACACAGTGCGTGACATTTTCTTCGAAATTGGAATGAAAATTAAATTACGCTCTTCATACAATAAGTTGGACTTCAAAAAGTGCACCGGAAGTAGCAACTTTTCTTTTAACAGGATAAGAGAAATTTAATGATTTATAGTTTTTCAACGGCATATGTTATCCGGCTTTTTATGCATAATTGATTTGCCTTTGTATCTTATGACGAAGGGTCACCGTATGGCCGGCTCCCGGTTTACTATACCCTCATGACAATTTCAGCTTCTATAATGGTATACTTCTGAATATCTGCTGAGCCTTTTTTTCAATGTTACCCGTCTTCTATATTTCAGTTTGGCTTTCCACGTATTTTGGCCCAAATTATCAATTTTATTTTAATTAATTTCACTATAAATAGCTTTTCACTGTACAAAATTGATTAAATGCTTTATTTTGTATATTTTGTCTCGTAAATCCAATCGTATGTTGTATTTTGAGAGGAAAACCATCGTAGTAGCTGCTCTGGTCCACCCTCTCACGGCGGCGGATCAATGTTTAAATGAAACGGAACTATTTACCGATTAGGATAATATAACCGGTCGGACTTTTAGTTTCCAACTTCCAACAACAACGCTGGTTTTGTATAGTCATAAAAACGTAACATCAAGATCTCGTAAATGTCACTTGTAAGTGTAAATGTCACCTGTCATTAAGATATTGTACTATCGGGTGTAACGTATTTTAAATTTTTGCTCCACATTGCGATAGCCATATAAATTAGCGACGTCTTTCATTTTATTTGAGTTTAAGCCGGGTCTCCTGCGCGTGTTTTTTAAACCCAGCTTTAGACGATCGTGCTTTCCAACTTTTTCCCTGGTTTTGTGTAGTCATGAAAAAAATACATCAAGATCTTGTCAATGTTTATTGTAAATGTACATAAGTGTCACCTGTTATCACGATCTTGTAAGATCTTGTACTATCTGGTGTAACGTATTTTATATTTCTGCTCCATAGTGCGATTTATATACATATACATTCTCGGCGTCTTACATTTTATTTGAATTTGGAACGCCTGAATGTTTCCCCTGTTAGACAATAGTTATACAATAAATTGTTCTTTTGTTTTGGTGGGCGAATAAAATGCCTTGTTTGTTGCATCATAATTGTGCAGTTATTGTTTATATTGTTAATTTTTCTTTATTTCTCCGACGAATCTGTAATAAAATATTATTAGACTTCTTTCTTGATATCTTCCTTTTATGCACAATTCTCTGGTGAGTGTCCGTTGTTTCTTTGTTATTTCGCTACAAGGGTTTTGTTTACGTAGGGTTTTATAATTTCGCTGTAAATCCAATGCTTTTTATGGCATTTTGCAATTGTTGAATATTCTTGTTCTTCTTCCAAGTTTTCATCCTTGTTTGTGCTACGCACGTTTCGCCGGTTGACTAACTTCACTTCATACTCGGGATCCGCGAAATTGCGGATTACACAGGAGTCATTGTTACGAAGGGAGTCTACCAAAGCTGAGCAGCAACTCACGGCTTTTATTTTGGTATTTTATTTTTCCCGTGGTATATAAATCCATTGATATTTTTTGTTGGTTTAATTTTACAATATGTGAGCAAAATGAATAGCTTTTATTTTACCTAGTCTTAAAGTTTTTTAATGTTTCTCATGTTTTCTAGCTAGTGTTTGAAAACTTGTGTCTCAGGAAAGATTTTGTGGTATTATTTGTGTATATTTTCGCGTTTAACATTATAAACATTTCTTTACATATAAAAGAAATGGTGTCCTAAGTGGTGAATTTCTATTCGTATTCAAGTCAAAAATCTCGAATGCGTCTGCTACTTCTTTATCAGAAGTCATCGTCTAATCACAGTTTTATATACACAATTTAACTTAGCTTTTTTACAAACTATTTAAAACTAACTTTTATTATGGTTTAAAGTATTTGCCAAAATCAGCGTTGCTTATATATGTTTTCTTGTTATAACGGGCATATAGGACACAGTATACTGGGTTTGAAACAGTAAGCGCACTCTCGAGCGGTAGGGCGTTGCATGGATAAGATGCGAGGGAAGTGAGCAGAGGGATACGTCTCGGCAAACGCCTTTGGTTGGCGTTACGCGCCGGTAGAGGTTTGCGAATTTCTCGAACGTTTGGATACTGCTTCGGCGGAATAGCGGCCTCATGGCGGCCATATAAGAACCCTTGACATCGCTCGTTTCGATTTCAATTTTCTTCTACGAAAAGCTAATATCTGTATATTGTTTGGTAGCGAACGGTTTCGTGCAGTTTGGGCCATAAGATCCACTATGATTCCAGGTCGGCCCAACTCACGATTCAGCTACTCGTGTGGAGGACTACCCCGGGAAGGAATCTCGCATCTCAGGCCTCGCGGCTGGTAGATCGGTTCTCCTGGAGGAACGCCTCCCGGCGCTACTGGACGGTTTGCGCACCGTGCAGGGTCAGCCAATCGATTGTACACTCTGACTAATTGACTGAAGGAGTATTTAAACTATGGAAATATACTGTCTTCTGAGCAGCGGAGGTGGATGTTGACCTGTCGTCAAACACTCTTGAAATGAACAATTGGTTACCTGATCCTGAATTCAGAGCCAGGCAAAAGATGCCAATGGTCCGCGATAGATTCTAACCGAATCACCACTGAATATACTAGAGGTCGTGCAGGCGACATTGCACCCGTGACCAGTCGGAAGGTTGGCGGTATCCTGATTGTTAATTACAAACGGAGATATCCGTCAGGAGGCGAGGCTGCCCGCTGGGTTCGTTTCCGGAGCCTCACCTTAAGGCGTTGGCCTTTGACGGGCACGTTGGCTTAGCTATACTGTAGATTTGTATTGTTTCTAAGTCATCTACTCTCGCCTCACGGGAAATAGAACGATCACTATCGTTAAAACTTCCTTAGATGACGGGTTCGCTCGTTGTAGTTGACAACCCAAGTTCTATGCTATGTATAAGGTATCTACCGGAGCCGTCCGGAGCCCATTCACTAAATTGAGTTTTTTCAGTACCTAAAATCTAAATTTTATTTTAATAAAAACTAGACGAAAAAAAAATAAGACGACATGACATCGAAATACTGATTATAAATTATATTTATATTATATCATTTTTAACTTAGGATGGGTACGTTTTTTCCAGGCTTTTTTATGTATCTCAAAATTTTTATATGTGACAGGTCTACGTAATATTTCACATTTAATTTCCCGTCCGTGTAGCAGAATAATTGTAATTTATATTTTGTGTCCTTTTTCATCAGGGGATGTATTTCAGTCTTAAATATTCTAATATGTGAAAAATTCCACTTGAAATTAAACAATAAATTATGATCAATTCACTACTGGAATCTCTATGTCAATCTGAGCGGCTTTGAGCCTTAATTACCAATCACCTCTTCTTTCATCTCTTTAATACTCCACTCTTGCAAAGCGAAATCAACCCCATTTCCGACAGAAAACAATCCCAAAAACACCTCAAACCGTATTTCCTGCCAAAGCTCTCTTCCCAATTCACCTACTATTGAAGTTAATAATTTTGGCGCCGCCGCTGGGAGATTAAAATTTAATAAAACTTTCTTCACGGTTTATTGTTATCGAACTGCTCTTCGATTTGAAGGGGGGGTGATTGATTCGGTAAGCATTCCAATTTAACTTGCTTGATTACTTTTGTTCAGCTGTTAAAATTAGGCAAATCCAGAAGGCGTCTGCATTCTTTGACCAACTCGACTCGTAGACCACTAATGGTTGTATTTGAGGAGAGATTGTTTAATTTAATTATGTTTTCAGGGGAGTCACATTCATGGGTCAAGAGTCTGGAATGGCCGTACCTGAGACTGTATGTACGGCGAAATCTGTAGGAATCAGCGTTGACTACAACACTTATGAACCACATCTTTTGGCGGGAACTATGGCGCATATGATTGGACATAACATCGGTAAGAATATCGATTATTCTACCAATTTCAAGCAAATATTATTTTTTGAAGAAAATATTGTATTTCCGGTATCCAAAAGTTTATATCCTAATTTTAACCATTACAGATATTGTTAAACAGCTCCAACTCTGTGGTGTGGGTGCCGTTTGCTTCAGATTTTTTAAGCCATAAGATTTTAAGAACATTATATTTACCATAGCGTTTAATAGCACTTTATTTAGACGGCCTGGTGACATAGATATATAGATTATAAGATATATATTTCTTTTTTGCACAACTGTATGTTACAGCTACAGGAGGTTTGGTACAGAATAATTCAATACAGTTTGCCCACAGGGCGTACAATTTCAATTACGTGTTTACAATTTCATATCACTCTTTGTACTTATTATTTATTATTTTTTTAAATTACAAGTGATTAGGTCGCCTGATCTTACATTGTAAATTTCTGGGTTCGATTCCCGTCTGGGTGACTGCGTCCAATAAGAAGATATACACTCACATACAATTTTACGTGCACCTTTTTCAAACCTAAGTCCGTAGCAATAAGTCCGCCATTTTACCTTATTTTTATTGTGCAATAAAGAGATTTTCATACATTCATTCATTCATTCATACATACACATATACACACATATACACACATATATACGCATATACACACATTTCATAATAGGATTGGTTGTAAGAGATTGTCGCTAGCTAATAAACCCGCTCATTGTGAACTTTCATAATAAAGAGTAATAAGTACATAACATTTTATCTCCTGACTGATATATCATACCTTTTTCACATTCGTTCTCTTAAATATGCACTATCTCTCTTGTTGATGAGTTTGCAAATGAAGAAGCAGACCTGGCTAAGGGGATGAATTCGATATCTGTAGATTAGAATGAATCTACAGATGTCTAGTTTGACCTCTTCCTACTTCCCCAGGTATGGGACACGACGACGGACGCGAGCAGTGCTTCTGCCGTGACTGGCACGGCTGCATCATGCAGCAAACCATCGTCGGCCTGGAGAACGTCCAGCCCTACAAGTTCTCGGAATGCTCCAAGTCGGATTACATCGACGCGCTTCGGACCGGACACGGCATCTGTTTGCTCAACAAGCCGAATGAGGTATTTTTAAAAACCAAGATGTATGAAATCGAAGACTATCGCGGTTGTTTGACATTATAAATATTATATAAACGAATTTACTCCGTGAAATTTGTAGCACCCGACGTTTTGGTGACATTGCAGCCGCCGTTGTCCAGGGTAGACTGAAAGAGCTGTCAATCCGTTGTTTTGCGGGTAGGCCGTTTATAACCGTTATAAACTCTCTGTCAAAACCGTCGTCTATAAAGACGACGGTTATAAACTCTCTTCTACGTGGAATCTTCTTATGAAAATGTTCCCGCCGCCGAACGCCGAACGCAAGGACGTAAGACAGGATACAGTGAGTGTTGTGTGCAAGGCGGATTTTCTAAATTCGCGCGCTCCGAGCCCGGCCCCCCACCACCGTTATAACCTACGCAGTGGTGGCAGCAATATGCGGCCTACCCGCAAAACAACGGATTGACAGCTCTTTCAGTCTACCCTGGACAACGGCGGCTGCAACGTCACCGAAACGTCGGGTGCTACAAATTTCACGCGGTAAATTCGTTTATATCCTATTTTTAAATCATGATGTATTCTATATAACAATATATTTATATTTATATTGAACTGCCACTAGGTCTACAGTTTGGTAATACAGTTAGAATACATACACCGCTGAGCAACAAAAACAAAATATTTTGCGTGGCTCTCTAAGCTTTCACCAAAATTCGAGATCCCTGAATCATTTTACTTAGCAACCATTATATATTTTATTTTAGTGACTTAATCAATATAGCTTATTTAAGTGCCATTAATCAAAGTATTTTTTTTGTTCTGTACAGTATCTTTGAGCGCACGGAGCCGCGCAGACTTTCCCCAGACATGACAATCCTGTCTTGTAAAATAATACCCTACTTGTCGGGACACTCTTCAGGCTAATAATAATTTTGCAATATTCAAAACAACGAAAATGAAGTTTCTTCGAATTTACCAATTATTATTAGGAACAGTAATTTCAGGATACACCAGTGTAGCTTTAAACACTGAGGTATCCGAAAATTATACATTAGTTGCATATCAGGCGACGAACCTAGACACTAGTTTTCTTCGTCTTTAAATACATTTTTATTTCGTGTCTTCTTGTGTTATCCTTAAACATTTCTATTGACTGGTATAATTAAGTTCGATACACGCATTTTGTATCTATGTACCAATAATTAACAATCGATTATTTTGTGAAAGTTGGTGATACATCGAACATGTGGCAACGGTGAAGTGGAGGAAGGTGAAGATTGCGACTGTGGTACTATTGATGAATGTCAAGATCAGGATCCATGCTGCGACCCCATCACCTGCAAGCTGACAAAAGAAGCGGAATGCGCTTCCGGGGAGTGCTGCGAGAATTGCAAGGTGAGTTTGAAATTTACTAGTTATAATTTTGCAATAAGGTCACCATCAAAACATTTAATATGTTAGTGAATAATGTGGGGAGAACTTCAGCAGCTACGCATAGGAATTCGAACTGGGAATATCACCACCGAATTACTCGATTCGGCAAAGGATAAACTTGGTACTTGAAAGAGCGGACCGAATCCGCGGACGAAATCCGTTCTCGCAACAGACGATTGGACCGGACAGTTGCTCAAAGTACGTCGTCAAGTGTACACTGACATCAAGCAGCCGTCGTCCAGGCACGCAAGCATTTTGTTGGTAGCGGCAACGTCACAGCCTCTACTAAAAACTCGGAAAAGTAAAGAATGGGCAAAATTATATTTAAGCGAACTCGACGAATTTTTTACATGAAGTTGATCAGAGTTTTAGGTGACGATGATTTTCATATATACCCGCGATTGAACCGCGAAACATTCGAGGAATTATTTAACTTAGTTGAACCTCTAAGCTCGCCTTTTCTTAAGAACAAAGCGTTTTATTATTGTTAATATCACAAAAAACGATACTGTTATGATAAAAGCTGTTTCTGCTCAAGATTCGAGCATCTCTGTTGCAATAAAGCTCTTTTGATGTATCCCACAAACATGGTAAGTCTTTACACAATTGTAGAAATTCAATGATATCCCATTATGTGATTATTTCATCCATAATAAAAAATGAGCCCACGCCCGGATTTTTGACCGCGACTTTCGGGAGCGACTTTTCGAACGCGACTTCGAGGCGTTTCGAACGCGACTAGCCAATGGGCGGCCAGCCCCGATGGTCCCAAGCACTGACTTTCAACGGAGCAGGCCATATCCAATGTTCCGGCCGTCCACACGCAAGGATTTGGTACGGAGCTGACCATATCCGCTGTGCAAATGATCGGACCGCCGCCGCCGCGCCGCGGACACAAATAATAATTATTATTGGCGCCAGATGAACAGATATGGTTCGGAGCGGACCAAATCCGTGGTCCGGCCGTACCAAATTCGAGCGTGTGTTTCGGCTATTACGATACTCAAATCGAAGCTCCTTATGATTGTGAATAATACATTAGATACATTAGTAATATTCTCGGAGGCGATCCCGGACCAATGTTTAGCATGATGGTGATTGAGGCAGAAATAAACTGAGGTGGCTACCGCCGTTGCTCCATGGTAACGGAACACGACCTGAGCGAATTGTAACTGCCTCGGAATGATGCGATAACTGACTTGCAAAGTAATGTAGAAAAGTGAGAGCAGTAGCTAGTATGGAAATACCTATTTAAACATAGGCCAACCACTTCTAAGAACATTAAGCGTGAAAATCTATGGTAAATTATTCCGCTGCCTGAATTGCTAAATTATATGTATCCAATTTTTTTTAGAACGGTAAAATGATTCAAAGAGTTGAAAACGCTATAAAGTGTGTTGAAAGGTGATCTTGGCGCTGAGGTACTATATTGCTGGTAGACGTGTTGTTCTGTAATCTGAAATGAGTAAAATCTTCATTGTTTCTGCTTCTATACATATTTTCAGTCGTCGATCCAGCGGAGTGTATTTTTGGATGTTTGCGGTTGTGTGAATCGCTTGGTTGCTTGATTTCTAAAGGCTAATAAAATTATCAGATGTAGCATTTAGTGTGTTCGAATACCTCGTGTGTGTTGGCATATCAGCAGTGCAGGATTTACTTATAAGCTACACAAGCTATATCTTAGGACCCCCTTTTTCTTGGGGGACCTTAAAAAAAATTCCGAGCGAGCAATTGTCATACATACTTAAATATAGTGCACTAATAGTTCAAATAGCTTAGGGCCTTATTAAGTCTAAATCTGGCGCTGAATGGCCGGTATTCCGTTTCTCACGGTCTTAAACTAAGCTGGTGCTAAAAATTAGGAACTTAAGCCCCTTCGTTATTTTGTTGGTATTCCGTTTGATAAAAATTAAGAACCGGTCTTAAATCTTAAAATTTCCATTTGGTCTATGGCCGTTCCAAAGCGGGGTCTTAATTTTGACAGCTCGCCGCCGGGTCAATCGCCCGATCGCTCGCCGCGCGCCGCGCCGTTTCGTGTTTGTGTGTCGATTCGCGTTTTCGTTTGTTTTGAAATAAAATGGCAATAAAATAAAACAATAATAAGGAGAATATGCCTAAACAAGAATATACAGGGCGATTTATCATAACCTACAAAAAAAAATACTTAGAATTTTCAGGGCAAGATATAGATATGAATAAACGATTACTTACGATAATCTGCGCTCCTCATCCCTTCTTCAATTTAAAAGCCAATGCTGAGCAAACATCTTTGAAAATTGCAACACGTAAAGTCTTCGGAATCACAAGCAAAAACAAGTTACACGGCAAGTTACAAGTACAAAGACTGATCGATTTTAGACCGTTCTTAGATAAGACCCCGAACAAGACCTATCCGCCATGACAGTTGAAACGGAATACCAAAAAGGGTCTCGACGGTGCTTAACGTCAATTTAAGCACCTGATGGTCTCTGCATAAGCACGCGCCAGTTAGGACCCATGAAAGGGAATACCAAATCGTCACTTCAAAATTAAGCATCGTTTTAGCGCCTTTTTAGACCCCAATTTAGGCACCTGAGAGAAACGGAATACGGGCCAATATCGGTGATAGCTAGTTGCGATGTGCGTCCAATTGCTGAGTCCATTCGAAAAGGTAGAAAAGTTGAATATTGAGGATTATAATTTTCGTTAATCGTTATATTGTGTCTTGTATGTATTACAGTAGTGTGCGATTGACGAATCGCTGTGATGAAATATATGAAAGTGAGTATTCTGCATGTGTTGAAGTCTGCATTGTTGATTCTGCATTGTTGGTTAAAATGGTTATGAACCACTGGTTGACCTCTATAATTGTTACTTAGGCGATTGCAATGTCCATTGTTAACTTGTGGCCGGTTAGAAATCGTTTTGTTTTTGCATTCCTGGGCTAATGTTGGAACAAATTTAATATTTGAATTAATTTTCTCGTTCGAATCTCTAAGTGGCTTAGGGGTAATGTCATCTCGCTTGTCGTGTAGAAATAGTCAAAGTGGCCAAGAGACCTTATTGTTGGAATAGCAACGACAACTATAACTCCAAGAGGATAGCTGAGAATAGGAATAGTTACGGATTGCATTTTTGTTAAGTAAATGGCAGTCGACGGATCGTCCAGTGCAGTAATACTGCTTTGCTTTCAGCTGCGTGAGAAGGGTCACATATGCCGTTCGTCGCGCAACGAGTGCGACCTGCCCGAGTCGTGTAGCGGCTTGGCGGGCTCGTGCCCGGTGGACGCGCACCGCAAGGACGGTTCGACGTGCGGCGGCGGCGCCGGTCACTGCTTTGCGGGCGGCTGTCCTACCGTCGCCAAGCAGTGCGAGGCGATCTGGGGCTACGGTGGGGTCTCCGCCGACCGCCAGTGCTACGAGCAGTTCAACTCCAAGGGCTCCATCAACGGGCACTGCGGAATGGACGCCAGCGGCCTCTACATTAAGTGCGACTCCGAGTGAGTATAAAAAGCGACCTTATTTTCTACGACAGTTTCAGAATTAGTTTTATTTTTCCTCTAATTACAAAAATTGAGATGTTTATTTAGATTAGAAATATCGGAAACAAGTAAATATATTAAAAACGAATAAAAAACACGACTGCCGTTAACGAAAATGAGCTATTGTGTTTATTATTATTTTTATAACTCAATACGATTTTTAAAGAAATATTTGTGGTTTATGTATTTATCTATATATATACATAGATATTTCCAGAGTTTACTCAATCAGACCTTTCATTTGACACTAAACACTATATATTTATGATATTTTTGACATTTGGACATTTGGACATGTAGACGACTACCGACTTGATATTTGGATAGTTAAGGTATTCTATGATACTGGAAATGTCATAGTGATTTTAACAATACCACACACGTCTAATTCTATGTAAGCGTTTAGAAGTTATGGTGGAATAAAGAAACTGGAAACATACATACATAGATGAACCATGAACATACTAAACTCTTTTTTGTTGGGCAGTCGTGTAATAAGGAACCACTTACTTTCTTTTTTCGTAAGTTTTCAGTAAGAAAAATTAAAAAGTATGTTTTATAATAAGCTAAATCAAGCCTGACTTGAAATCAAAAATTTCCCCATTCAAATATTCTTTGAGTGCCTCTATACGAAACCTTTGAACATCACGCAATATTGACTAAATATTCATTATTATTACAGAAACGTCGTGTGTGGATCCCTCCAATGCCAACTAGGAAACCAATATCCTGTCGTCTCGGGAATGGACGAATACTATTCTCGAACTATTATATCAATAAAAGGCGTCGAGTACGAGTGCAAGTGAGTATAAAATATTCGAAATGGCAATTACTTGAAATTTTTGTGATTATTAATTTTGTCTAGCAAGAGAAACCGAGCAAGATGCTGTCCCTAATTAGCTAAAGAGAGATATAGAGAAAGGGAAAGATATTTAGACTAGCAATAAAGTAAAATAGGAGAAGTTACAAACACCGCCTGAAAAATAAAATAGAATATTATTCCATGAAATGAAATTCAGTACGAAAATGGTCAGCCATTTCTTTATATTATTAAAATATGTATGGGTATTTTTTAATGATTTACATCGCTGATTGATAGAGTTCCTTTTCGTAGGTCACCCTCCCGGATGATTGATTTTTTTCTATTCTTCGCATCCTACTTTTTCTGTGATATAATTTGTAAGTTTATCATAGATTTTTAAATAAATCTTTTGCGTTATTTCAATTCATCCATATAATATTTAGAAAAATAAATCACATACGTACATATACTCAGTCAAATTTTCCTAACTCTATCTACGCGTATAATATGTAATCTTACCTATTGACTACAGGTGAAATATATTTCATGTGTTTATGCGATAATTTCAATTAGAGTGCCTGTTCCGTAAGCGTTACTAGTTCAAGTGTAAACACACGATGTAAACACGATTAAACAGGTGCTCCGGCTATACAGAGTGTAAGTGCATTTACACAGGCAAATTTCAGTATTACAACCCCTCCCTTGCTATGTAGTGTCGACAGTGCAAACCTTTCTATTAGGTACGCTGTAGATATATTGATTAATAATGTTCCTATATAAAAAGATACGTGTCGATGTTACAATAGCTACAGTAGATAAATTATGCGGATTATAGCTAAAATACCGTAAGAGATTGTTTTTAAAAACATCCTTTGAAATTGACGATTTATCATAGGTTACTTTTATATCGTAGTTTTTAATAACATGACATAAGAGACAGAAAATTGAAGCATTGCTGTCATTTTATCTCATCACTCAGATTACAACCCATTTAAATCGCATAAATTTCAAACGCTGCCTTTGAATGGTATTTTATCTAGGATCCGCGTATTGTATCTACCGAACGAGAACCCACATAGTTTAACGAGTAACTACATTCTTCTTTAGTGTTTTAATAATTATTCTGAACATACGCCGCATCATAAGTAGGTACAATGAAAAAAATATTACGATGTAATACACGGAAATACGGAAGTTTCAACAAGGATTACGTATATAGCGCGGACTGTGGTCGTATGAATTAACATGACGTGTAACGGTGTCAGGGTGAAGTTAGTTACCATGACGTAATGTTAAAACATGATGTTATATCATTACGTCGCGACCTTAAGATCTCGCTTCTAACATGACAGCATGTATTAGTATACGTACGGTTGTAGTCGGACACGTGAATCATGTTGAAACTACAGTATACTGTTCTTTTAGTATTAACCGTTAGGAAAATGTTGATACATATAATCGAGTAATAGAATTTCAACCAAATTTCTTGAAATTCAACAAAATTACGATTTAAACATCGTTATTCTATTTAATACCGCAATAACAAAATGGTAATATAAGAATCAATCCAATATTTTTCTTAGTGTTACTCCCATGTTTCCGGACTTCGGATAAATATTTTTTGTAATAATTGTCTTTTATTATTCGTTTTCCAAAATTTTCAGGGCCACAAGCGGAACGATAGGCGGCGACCTTCCGGACCTTGGGCTTGTCCGCGATGGTACTCCATGCGGCGAGAACCTCGTCTGCGTCAACCAAACCTGCACCAGCTTGTTTCCCTTCTTAGACCCCACCAGGTGTCCGACCAACCACAACAATATGGAATGCTCTGGTCATGGGGTTAGTACTTTTTTATGGGCAGAGTTATGTATGTAGGGCAGATTAATGCCTTTCTTTTTTATTAGACTTTTCGTATTATTTGAGTCCCTGTATAAATTACAAATAATTTGCAGTTACTGTTTATTACATTTCTCTCGCTTTTCCTTAATATATTGCGATTTATTTATTTTCCCTACTTATTTTTGAGTGCAACTAAAAATCGACCAAATCCAAATCCATGATGCTGATTGCCGCCGACCCTACACGAGTTCGCCCGAGCGTGGAACCCGATGTCCCGACTGTACGATGTTTTCCCGATCGTCAGATCATACGACTGCAAAAACTTTTTGCAGAATCTCTGCCTTTTCGTATATTTTTATCCTTTGCTAATTATGTCTTCATGCTCCATATTTATGTTTGTCTAGCAGTATTCTAACTCATTCTCCAGTGAGCTGTTCTATCTATCGATCTCTGAATCATTCAATTTTGATACTTATAATATCGTAGTATCCTATTCCATTACATTCTCGACCATGTGTCTTTCATAATAAATCAATTTTCGCAACACCTCCAATATTCCCTTCAATATGCAGCATGTGTGTTTCTTTAACGTTGCCATAACGGTTAGGGTGGAATTTACTATTCTTTGTTTCAGTCGTGACTGTGTGTAATGTCGCCATTGTCCGACTTTTATCCTAAGAATTAAGACAAATTTTCGCAGTTGTGAATGCACTAAGACATCCGTAAATTTTAAATTTTACATTTAATGTCAAATTTGATAGTAAGTCATATAGTTTGTTGACATAAATAACGTCACGCATATACTTTGATCCTGCCATATGTAATATCCACAGTTTTCGCTGATTTGCAACTGTGTCTAGTGTTTCACGTTTCATTCGCTTATATATTAAGCCGCACCACCCTTTGAAAGAAATTTCACGTCAAAGAATTGCTTACTTCTGTCCAATGTCACATTTATGACATACATAGTTCGTTCGCTATCATAGTTCTCGTTGTTTTGCAGGCGTGTTCCAATGCAAATAAATGCCACTGTGGCTCTGGCTGGTCCGGTCCTGACTGTTCCTTGGAAGAGGAGATTCAAATGCATTACCCCACCGACCCACCGCTTCCATCATCAGCACCAGCCCCGGCTGGTCCGGACACCAAGAACGACCTCGAAATGAAAATGGAGAAGAAAGAAACACCATATGGTGAGATCGCTTGCTTTTCGATAACGTTCCCACACCCCTTATATACACTTGCATATACGTATATCGTACAAACGGATAAGAGAATGAAATGGTACGACTTTAGCTGGATACTAACGCGAAGGTTAATTTGTTAGCAAAATTGCCCCGATCTGCTAGATCTTCGATAAGTTTAAACCTACGACTCGGCAGTGCGTTATCTGTTAATCGGGAATTACCAAACTTTGTTAGGTCGATTAATCAGATGGCGAATTGCCAGAATCAAGATTGTTTGCTATACATATTTGGTAGTACTAGCTAGCAGTTGTGAAACATAGTTAAAAATAGAATCGAAGTGATTTCATAAAGACCGCAATAGCTTTGCTTAATCATTTAGTTCTTGATATCCTCTCTTTGGTACGGTCTTAGTTAACCGTCGGTTAAGATCTCCACAGCCACTAGCCGATTTTTATAGTGTTTGTTATAGTGATAGCTGAATTGTCGGGCCAGCTTATATAGGCTGTAGGTAATCAAAATATATTGAGTAGTTTTTAAGTTAAAGCCATAATACTTATATTTATAAAAGTAAGATCCTTTAAAGTGAAAAATTAAATAGAGAGCAATCCATATTCCGATATCGATTTTCAGATACAAGTCTGACAAGGAATATGCGTCATCATGGAAAAGGAATATGAATCATAGCGTTATCTCGAACATAAGTTTTCTCGTACTTCTAATATTACTCAATAGGATCAATATGATTGTAGATCATTTCGATCCTTTTAAAACATGAAATGTATTTATTGTCCTCTCGGAGCCACAAAACTATTTTAAGAAAATTATTTCTTTCTTGTTAAACATATTCTTACCGGTTTGTTGGTCACCGTTGATTATATTGTTATATCTTGTTAAGTATATTGTATAATATTTTGTTTTGTAGGTATATTGATATGGTAGTCACGCGCATCAAATATCATTAATTTTAATAAAACGCAAACTATTTTCATTTTATAATTTCGCTCAGCTGAGGCTGACGGTTTTATATTTCATGGAACACAGGATTGTGAACACATAAAATATGCTTTTAATATACATTTATTTATTTATTTATTTATTTAATTAAATAACGCATTTACAATGCATTTTATCACTAATATTCATATCAATAACCATGTATTTATATTATTAAAATAAAAATAAAAATTGAACACGGCTGATATGAGCATGAGCTTGTATGTACCGCTGCTGCCCAGCTAAGTGCCAGGACTTGTTCCAAGGCAACGAGCTCTCTAGTTTTATATTCACATATATTCGGCAATTTGAAAAAAAAAGAAAAAAACATTTGTTTTACCGTCACCATTACAAATTATAACTAATAATCACTAACTAGTTATCACAATAGGATATATTTAGAATACAGAAAATAAATAAACGTGTTTAATAAAATATAATAAAATGTCAAATAATATTAAACGACAGTAACCAAAATTAATGAATAAGTATACTATTACTGTTATACGAACGCGTCCACAAAAGCATGCAAACGCTTCGTGGACGAATAGCATAAAAAAAATATGAAAAAATACATAAGGGAATGCTGTTGCTGCAATAACTACTTAGTTACAAGTCCCGTTATCGACATTGACACTCGAGAAGTCATGCGCCATAGTTCAATATTATATTTTATAGCGATAAAATTATTATTTTATCCCGAGAAATCAGCTCAAATAATTCACGTAGTTTTAAAAATCAATACAGCTATTCCTCAGTATATCCCGATGAACATACTGAAAGTTCCCCAGGGTAAGGGCGGAGACGGGGGCGAAGTGGGGTTAAATACCCCATTCATTACTTTTTCTTAGATATTTCGTAAACCTTTAAGACTTCTCCTACAAAAATAACCTATATTATTTTTTTACAAAGACGGTTTCTTACTTTTTAATATAAGACCAATATATTAGAAGCATCAAGGAAGTCAAGGAAGAAGGAATCGAATAACAAGTAAATATATTAAAATTAATAAAAAACACGACTGCCGTTACAGAAAGTGAGCTATTGTATTTATAATTATTTTTATTACGAGTTTTTTTATGAAATATTTATGGTTTATGTATTTATCCATACAGATACATAGAGGTTTCAGGAATATATTTAATCCGACCTTTCATTTGACACTAAACACGATGTATTTATATTCATTTATTTACATTTGGACATTTGTACATTTAGAAACTACTTACTTCATATTTGGACAGATAAGGTAATATATGACACTCAGGATGACATAACGATTCTAACAATACCACACACTTCGAAATCGGTTTAGGCGTTTAAAAGTTAGGGTAGAATAAAAAATGGAAAACATACATAGTTGAACCCCTAACACACACACTTCTTTTTTGTTGGGCAGTCATCTAAAAATCCCCGGCAGGTTCAGGCATCATGGGTCACGCCTCGCGCCGTTAAGAACTTAAACCCCTTGTTACTCTACTAAAAGTATTTGTTCTATGGTATAAAGAAATGGAACCTAATTTAATAATAAATTTGATATAGTTTATTTTCGTAGTGCTAACGTTAATTATAGGGGTTTTCGGGATATCTATGAAAATTTGAGAAAAAGACCATTTATATAATTTGATATAGTTTATTTTCGTAATGATAATATTAATCATAGAGGTTTTCGAGACATCTATGAAAATCTGAGAAAAGGACCATTTACCCCTCTCCCCAGCTCACCCACATCCTCGGGGACTTACAGTATGTTCATCAGGATATTTTGAGGAATAATAGATGTACCAATTTCCAAAACTACGTCAAATATTTCGGGTTAATGTCCATTATTGTGTTAATCTGCTTGACAAATTCCTGATGAACGTGATAATGTACCTCCAAAACCAAATGTATCTCTGGGCTGTCTTAAGTCGAACAGACGAAACGCCCCATTATGACCCAGGTAATGGAACATATTCAAGCGGTGAAAAACGTTAAATTTCTGCTTGTTGTTGCTTTTGAAATAACCGTCTGTACGGGTTAAAGGAACTAAATCATTAGGCCGGCTCCGCCCCTTTTACTACCTGCTTGTAGGGATGCGTGTCGGTTTTGGTTAACCCAAGTCTCGTCGAGGTAAAATCGCGATCGAGAACCGATACCTCTTATCAAGTGGTCCATTTTTCTCAAAAAATACATCCTGGAACACACACAAAAATGACAAAATTTTATGTATAAGGCACCGAGTCTGCATGTTAATATCCTCCTTCAACTTCAATAGCTCCAGGTTAGAAAATATGGTCCCCATTGCTCAACTGATAGGCAAGTAATGATGTTTTATCCGCGCAACATTTTATAATATACATGTGAAAGACTCATTATTACAAAATGCCACAATAACATTTTACTAATGACTGTTTAGAAATTTATAATGACCTATGATATGCCATGCTATGATAATCAGTTATCTATTAAGTACTCATTTAGTAACTCACATCGCATAATTAGGTCATTAATTAATTACTCTAATTCTAAAATAATACTTAAACCGAAAATATTAATAAATATAGCAATCGGTACTATAATAAATGCTAATGTATTTCATCGAGCAAGCGTAATTCATCGATACGCAATATCGACGTTAGCCGCATCCTTGTTGACAGCTCGGTTTATTACCCCATCGGAACGTTCCCTTGGCCCGTACTTTTGCGAGAATGCAGATCCTTGCTGTACGTGCGTTTATTTCGACATATTTTGATGCTAAACCGCATCACTCGTCTACGACATGAACCAGATTTTGGTAGGGTTGTGCCCCTCCGCAATCAAAAGTTCCTGTTTTAGTAGGTACATTTCACGGGTGTGGAATTAAGTGGGTACACGCGTACCCGTACCTTGCTAGGCCGAATATATGGCGTCGGGGGCGCCAGGCGCCCGCGGCTTCTGAGGCGACTGGCTGTGGTGGGGGCAATTTTAATAATGACAAAGTACAGTTATTCCCTCGTTCGAGTTTACCTACGTTGTGCCACGGAAATAATAATTACGAAAGTTACTCTGCCGCTTCCCGGGGATTACGAACGATTTGCCGCACAAATGACTTCACATCTGAGGATATTATGAAGTTTTTTTTTAATTTTCTGGTTGGGTAGCAAAATCTTCATCAGGTTTTAGTAGCGTCATGTCAGGGACATCAAAATACTTTGACAAAAGTTGACTGAAACTCACTCAATCATTTTAAATCTGTACCCGCAACAGAATAGCCTCAGGCACCAAGTCAAGCTCCGGCATTCTCGCTATACAGAGTGAGTAAATTAACCGGCAACCTTCAAAGGGGTGAGACAGTATTAGCAATAAATATACAACTATTGATAATAAAAACAGTATTTTTTAATTTAATTTTCTATTTATTTGAGTGCTTTGCTTATTTGCTTATTTGAGTGAGTGCTAACACTTTATTTGCTTAAACAAAAAGGCGAGCTTATTGCCTGAAAGCAATATCTTACAGCTAACCTTAAATACAACTTTGACAAGAGTTAAAGCGCGCTGCGCCATCTAGCGGTAGGTAAAATATCCTTAATAAACAATATTAGCAATATTTCACCTGCCGACAATTAGCGCATCGTGCTCAATGCTATTTTTAAAAAACAATTGAAAAAAAAAAAAGTTTTCTCACTTTTTTTATCAAAAATTGCTTACTTGCTCGTATTAATTTACCCCTTAAATGAATGCCACTTAAAAAAACTCAGCCTGTATATAACAAGGGAGTAATAGATCGGATTAGTAAAATATAATTGACATAATTTATTATAATATTAGAGCCCTGTCCACCCTAGAACGGGCTAGTCCCAGTTGGGAAACAGCATCAAATAAGCAGGTTTTTTGCTTTTCGGTTTCTGTTATTTTTGTAAGCCAAATCAATGTTATTATACTAATTAATTCCTAAATAAATAAATAATCAAGTTAAGCATTAAAACGATATTTAGATGATCTCCAAGCATAGCTCAATACCTGATTACCGTGATAAATGTACCGTCACTGCAAACCCCTGATATTTACAAAATCGAATGTAGCCGTGGGCTGTCTTGTATCGGACAGACGAAACACTCCATTATGAGTCGATTATTGGAATATAGTAAGGCGGTGAAAAACGTTCAGCGAGAAAATGGGAAATCTGCGAGCACATATTGGACAGTGCAACGAACCAATGGTTGCAGATTCATATAATAATTTTACTCTCTATTTCTTACGATTGATCAGGGAAGCAATCGAAATCAGACGAACGCCAAACTTCAATCGAGATAAAAGTTTCAAACTTTCCACGACATGAAACCCTGTGCTCGAGAAGTTTTCATTGCCGATTTCTGACAGTAGGGTCGTTAAGCAGGACACAGTGAGTTATGTGTGCTCAGATGACTTTCAAAATTTGTGCCAAATATTCATACTGCAATCTGCGCCAGCTGGCATATCGGCTGTAGAAACTGAACTACTCGCTTCAACAGCTAATGAACGCCGAGTGCCGGTCGGCACGCAGCGTCCGCGACAGTCTCGCAATTGTCCTCGGGGACAATTAGAGTGGGGCTGTGCTGTTTCCTAAGCATCCTAGGTGGATGTGGACCTGTTGTCATGCCACTCTGGCAATGAACTATCGCCCACCCGATCCCGGATATTTCGACGGGCAAAGAACGCTAAGGTCAGCGATAAATTCACACAGAATAACCGCTGAACTACAACAGGTAGAGGCCGCGCAAGTGACTTCGGAGTTGTAACCAGTCGGGAGGTCGGGATATCCTGCCATGGTAACCAGGGGGCGACGTGGCCCGCTACGTTACATTCCTAGTGCCTCGCCGTAAGACGTTGGACTCTGGCGGGTTCGTGTCTGCTCGGCGGTATATTTGTACCATCCCATCGCCTTTTACGCTAACCCCACGGGAGACAGAAACGATGATAATCGTTGAAACTTCCTGAGGTGACGGGTTCGCCCGATGTAGTCGCCCGCTGGGTCACCTTTCAGGTGCCTCGCCGTAAGGCTCTGACGGGCATGTTGGCTTTGCTGGACAGCAGGTTTGTGTCGTCCCTATGTCTTCTACGCTCACCACACCGGAGACAGAACCATTATTATCGTTAAAAATTCCTGAGGTAACGTGTCTCAAGTGTCCCTGAGGAAACGGCAGATGTAATATTGATAAATTGACAGAAAAAACTATTGTCTAGTTCTACGCCATAAGAATCCGTCTTCTATCATTTACAAAATTGCATGGATTTTATTTAAAATAGGTTGAAAAACATTTTAGAGATTTCATTACTCCTACTACAAAAGTATGCGCCGCAGCTAAAACACCCACCAAAATGCAAAACACTTTTAACCTTAACGATGCAGTGAGACATTTCAGAAACTTCCCCCCGAGATCCGGCCGTTTCGCCCAAGGATAATAATATTTTTAAACGGCATTTTTTATTTTACTTTGCTTTCTTCGTTTTGGGTGCAGAGTCGCTTTCGCGGGATAATTAAGCACTGTGTAACTTTGGCGTTATGGGCGAGTTTAGCCGTTAGCCCGAGCCGGCACGGGAAGCCACGTCTTGGCGCACCGTGGGCCGCTTAGCTCGACAAAATTACGCTATATTTCTTATGGAAACTTTTTAGAATTATCTACTGTGATCAGCAGCTGCAGCTTTTCATGAGAATATGCAACATATTATTTATAGCAGTGCCCCAAAAACAAGTAATGTTATTCCCAAGAATTCTTAAAGACATAATATTTTTCGCAATTGGTACTTAAATAATGATATAACCGCTAATGTGGTTGTTGTGTTTTAGAGATTATATTACACAATCGCCAGAGATGGTTACTGCGCGCGACTAAACATGTATGGAACGTTGTGGTGCCATGAGCCGAGCATCTATATGTAGACTCCTGAGGCAGGGTAGCGGTATCCAGCTTCGTAAAGTTCTAGAAGCGTAACTGGGAAGTAGTACACTAAGAAAAATACAACGATATAATACACGGAAATAAGCATGTTTTAACAACGATTACGTATACAGTGAGAGTGCTCTTGAAACGACCAATCGGCTACCCTATACCGGGTGAACAGCCGGACAAAGGGTGCCGTGGTCCGCGATAGATTCGGTATACACGGAATAACCGCAACGTAAGGGAGAGGACCGCACAAGCGACCACGAATCTGTAACCAGTCGGGAGACCGGAGTAATCTGGTTGCAACTGGAAGTAAGGGCGTGAGTGTCGGCCCGCTGGTTGATTAACTTGGTTATATCGCGGTAAGGCGTTGGTTTCTTACGGGCGAGTAACATAACTAGACAGTAGACTGTTTTCGTTCCAAGTCTTCTACGCTCACCTCTCGGAAGATAAAACGATCTAATATCGTTAAATCTTCCTGAGGTGACGTGTTCGCCCGTTGCAGTTGACAGCTCTAGTTGTATGCTAGACCTAGAGCTAACGGATTTTGTTTAGAGCTGTATTCGATGTATTGTTTGTAGGCTCTGTCTTACAGTGATCATATATATATTGCTTCAACTTGCGCTGTACTTGAAGTTCTTTTATGAGAAGGTTGCCTCGAGAACGGCATGGTCGTTCTGGGCGTTTTCCAGCCTCCGTTAAACTGCACTACACATTTTAGAAAAAAACTTTACTCTGTTGTTATATTTTAAAGTAGGTAGACTCTGATTTATTGTAGCATTCAGTGCGGTTGCTTAACGCTGAAGCGCTTGCCCAGCGAAGCGCAATTGGTGAAATGACTACTGTGAACGCCCACACCCGTGTCGAATGATGAGGAGTAGTGGGCGGAGCATAGATCATAGAATTTTGAAGCAGGGTGGGTGGGTGGTAATTTGGGTGGGTGGGTGGTTAGCAGGGTGGGTGGTAATTTTAAAGCCGATGGGCGTTACTTTTGTACAGTTAGTGAATAAAATTCTAAATAATTCACAGAGCGTCTCAATTCCCACGATAGCTACCCGACAAAATGATAAATTCAACCATTTCGTTTGACTTCAGTGGAGCTGAGTGATAACGGGTCTTTTCAATTTAAGTGTGCTGTCCCGCGAGCTTTGATGCTCCGCCTTGCTTTGAAGTAATAATTATTATGACTCGGTCTGGTAATGCAATATTACTAATCTTAAAAATATTGGATACACAAATGACAAAGTCAACAGTTTTTCTTGAATAGGATAATCGAGATGATATATACTTGTAAAGAAATTAAACAAACAAATTATATCATAATGTGGTAAAGACAAAATAGTATTAAATTTTTTCTTCACCTATTTCTTGCATAATATTAAAATAGTGAGTTTCAGCATCAATAAATTTAAAGTAGACCTAAAACCCCAAAATTAAAAAATGTTATATCATAGTTAAAAAAATATATGTTCTTGGTTCTTTGTCATTTTTTAATTCTTACCAGTCCTGCTACCTAGACTGCTCATAAGGGCTGAATCTTCTCTCCGTTTAAAAGAGTTTTATATTTGACATAGTTTCGGGATATTTGCGGTACTTTTTCAAGTCAATATATTATTATATCCGGAGATCTCAATAGCGCCAGGTCGGCAGTAGTTATCCGCGGCCATTTTATGCAGACTTGGCGCAGAGAGCGCTTGTAAATCAAAGTTCGACTCCGAATTGCTGGCGAATCCGTTCGCCGACATGCCGCTGCGTCGTTTGGCACTGATTTATGCAAAAGCGCACCGTCTGTCGGCGAACGCGACACCTCTGCCATTGAAAATCGCCTCTCGTTCGCCGACAAATCAAACCGTCGAAGAGAAGAGTCTTGCTATTTCATTCTCCTTATTCAATCTCTAACAAATTATATACATACACTGAACTTCACATTATTCAACAAGCAAAAATATTGAATTATCCTCGAATTACGATTTCATACCCATCGTCATAACATTCGATATCTTTGTTTCTATAAAATTGTGTGTTTATTATACAGTTTTCTTTCCTCGCAGCTCTTTAGAATAAAATCACGTGTTACCTTACTATTATGATAGCACCATTAACCTTTCTTCAACAGGAAATGACAGCAATACCAAATTGAGCACAGTCTTTATGGTGTTCATACTAGTAGCGGTCGTCAAGTTTGTCTTCATAGGTTTTGCATTATTGGCGGTTTGCTACAGGTAGTGTACCAGGATGACTCGACTACATAAGACCGACCACCGCCGTGCCGGAAAACGTCATTTGATCATCAGCCCGTTCGATGTTGTTCGTGGACGTCTCCGATACTCCATCCATAGCTCCATTTCTTTTTTCCGTTGATCATCCTAATTATTTGGTTCATTATGATTTCCGCGGTTCGGTTCGAATGCGTGTTGTGTGAGTGTACATATAACGTTTACATACAATACATCCGATTAAAATCGCCCGCGTTTTTCTCCCTTCCACCTGTATGCTAGACCTGGAGCTAACGGATTTTGTTTAGAGTTGTAATGGATGTTGTTTGCAAGCTCTGTCGTACAGTGATCATATTGCTTCAACTGAGCGTTTTCAAAATTTCTTATTTTTCCTTTTTATTATCCGTATTGTATTCGATGTTCGTATTATTGTGAATTGGTCTTATTTGCACGGATTAGTGACGACGAGTGTCATCGTATATCCTATGTATAGTAGTTACTTTGTAATTTATCGCATGGATGCTCTAAACAAAATTCCGCCAGCGACCAAAAAGAATGTAAGGTAGACAAGATGTTTGGAAATCAATTTCATTTCTCACGTTACTTGAATATTTTCTATCATCGTATACCTGCGCCGATTTTGTCGCTGACCATTTAATTTTGTTTTGTTCATTCGATGTCTCTTAATTTCTTCTTTCGTTTTGATTTATCGATTTCAGATTGAAGCTTCGGATTACTACGGATCGCAACGATTATTTATAATTTTAATGTGTATCTTTTAGCGTTAATGATTTTGCCATATGTGTGCATTAAATCTGACCCTTTGTGTTTATCTGTTCTCTTTTTGGATGTCGCTCGCGCACAGAGAACTACCATGGCTCGAACACGGTGTTTCTAGTCGGAATGCTAATGTCCGTGGTAGGGGGTGTTTTCATTACGTTTGCCCTGATGGCTCTCTGCTACAGGTCAGTCGTAGTACACAAAAACTTCTCCCTGTGCCTAAGGTTAGTGAGCAGAAAACAGACCAAAGGTAGTTTTCACACGATTATTTTATTGTAACCTTGACCTTCTGTATACAACCATTACTTTCATAGACTTAGAGTCAATTCGTTGTTTATTTCTGGACACCTTTTCGAAAACTTTTTATTTTTCATACTTTTTCTTTTTGACTGTTACTGTAGGTATTAGTACAGTATATGGTGTTTAGTTTCCAGTGATGTTTCGAAATTTGACGCGATCTGATTCTTAAATTAATAATTTCTCTCTCTCTCTGTCTCTGTCTTTCAAAATTTGAGACGAATCGTTGCGAGTAATTTTCGAAACACCACGACTGCATTTGATCTGTGGTTCTGTGTCTCGTTGTAACAATATGCATCGTGCAATGTTGACTGATCACTTATCTGATTTCAATTGGCTAATTCTAATATAATTTGCAAAGTGAACAAAGAGTAACGCTTTTCTAAATTAATTAACGCACTGAAGAAAGCAAAACAGACGAGTTTTCTGACGCACCATTGCACTTAATTTAAGTTTAAAGCGCAGTCCGCTAGCTAAAAAAGTCAATATTCAGAATACCGCCAATTGAATATTACTCTGATTTTGAAATCGTTACACCAACAACCCCTTAATGACAGGGCCAAATTGGAAATTTACAGCTTTCGTTGAAACTACCGCTCAAATATTAAAGGAGACATCTTCTCTCTGCTTCTTACCGCTTCTCTACGTTTTGTTTTTATGTTCTGCGCTGTCACGATTGACATTTCAATATTAGAAGTAGGTATTTTTTACGTGAATGCGTATTGATTGGCTTGACATACTATCCGATTGGAAAGATCGTCGAGAGACGAGCACGTTACAGACGAGTTAAGGCTTCTTGTATTACCGAGAACAGCATGCCCACATAAATGTATTCTCTGTTCAATAATGTGATGCGATCACAGTATTCTCGAATATTTAATGTTGTATTTAGCTTCCCGATACTCGATAACACGTAATTTTGAATTACTCGCTTTCAATGTTCATGTAATGGCACAAATGATGATCAAGTGACTTAAGTTTTCTCTAAACGAACGAGAGATTTGTCTCAAATTCAAATTGTTAAAGCACACGTTTCGCATGATAGCTTTAAATTTCTGTTGTTTGTTGTTTCCCCATGAGATTCAAAGTAATATTTCAATATTAAGGTCGTCATTAAATTTCTATAAATTTCAAGTAACAGATGATCTTAAATTTGCTTTTTTAATGGAAATCTTAATCCCCGTAAAATAGACATATTAATATTACACTATTCTTGTCATTTTTTATTTTTCCTGTCACGTTTCTAAATAGAAGGAAGAGTACCCTCACCAAGTACGACCCGCCTTATGTAAAGAAGCCGATACCGAAAGCGTTTCCAGGCGCCTCTACAGCGTCCAACCATTCCCAAGAAGATGTTTCTATAGACGAGAGCAAAACTATGATGACATTTCCGAATCTGCAGTCTTCTTTCAGGTAACTGTTGTATATTATTTTTTAAATATTTGTTTTATTCCTTAGACGTATTTTTAAACCTCGCGTAGTTAGGCTTGTATCGCGGATATTTTGCAAAAAAAAAATAAAAGTGAATGAGAATCAGGATGGTATTCAAAAACTTTTATGAAACCTAATGAAAATACATAGTTAAAACATACACTAAGATACAGTCTAAATAATTCAAATAATATTTAGCACTGACGGTTTAATTCGAGCTGTTTCATCTTGCCTCTATGCAACTCTAAAACTAAATTTTGAACCTAAAAAAAAAAAAACATTTTAATAAGTCAATCCATTTCTCGATATCGATTTATAGATATAGACATAGACATTCAGAGAAGGAAATATATGCTTAGGTTATGCTTTGGATTTCGAGATATTTAACTTTGAACTTTAAAATTTATAGGCTATGAAAAATTATAGGCATTCCCCAAAACCATCCAGGATGTTGTAGTAAAAATAAGCAGGCTCCACAAGTCCGTTCCCTCTCCCTCGCTATGTAACAAGATTTTAGCTATAAGAGGCCCGCATTAGAACATCGTGGGGGACCACCAAGCTGTAGTTAGGTACTTCACTAATTAGAAACCCAAAGAAATCTGGCCAACGGTTCTCGAGCTGAGCTCATAGTGAGCTATTTATCGTTGCCTTATAGTCATACTATATCATAATTACTAATATAGATTTAAATTTATAATTAAATTAGTGCGGTGGACTAATTTAGAAGGGATAGCTTTAAATCACTCTTATATCGTTATTTTAAAACATGGTAGGTATTTAAGGGTTTAATATCTATTTTTAATTTACGAATAAAAAACCGTCCTGATTCTCATTGGCATGCAGGGACCATCTATACACCACTTAACGCTTTAATATCATGATTTGTTTTCTGATAGAACTATTTATTGGAACTATCTCTTGGAACTATTTACGATCTAATTTTTAATGATGCGATAATACATAAATATAGTCGAAACGTTACAATAATATACTGAAGAGGCTTTGTCATTACATATGTAAATCGCTAAGGCACGCTTAACTACATTGTAGATATTGCATTTCATCAAAAAAATTAAAATGTTAATGATGTGTGAGAAGTCTTGGAGAATAGTTCTTAAATAAATTCTGAGTCCAGGGGGACAATTCTTGAAAAAGTTAGCATGTCAAAGAGATCTATGGTCCATTTGATTTTAAATGAGCCATAGACAAATTTAGCACGCTAAATTTTTCAATAGTAGGCCCTAAGCTGCGACGAAAAATAAACTTAAGCAGTATTACCTAATCATTAGGAATGAAACCGAATAAGTTTACGATACGATTAATTGACGATTATAATGGGTGTATTTCCGATTACTCAAAATGTCGAGTGTTGCCCCGATTATTCATAGTATTCATTTCATTAGAATAATGGTATACAAGTCATAATATAGGTAAGCAATGAATTTTGTATCGTAATTATAACCTGAAAAAGTGAGAAATGTTAAAAAACACAAAGAAATAAATTTTAAAAATAACGCAAGAAAATGCAAAGAGATATTTAAACACATCGCAAAGAAAAGCATTAACACTGTTTATTTTAGTCATAACGCGAGTAATATTCCTCCAGTGAGTAAAACGCCTTATCTGTGAGATACTTCTTAAGGCGAATCTTAGGCACGCCAAGTAATTGCGATTATCGAATGTATCGCTGAGTTTGTTGTAGACAGTGCAGCATTGACGTATAATCTACACAAGCTATATATTAAGGCCCCCACTTTCTTGGGGCCCCCCAAAAAATTGTCCGAGTGAGCAATTGACATATATGTATTCTAAATATCTCACTAAGGGCCCCATATCTCAAATAGCTTTCAGCCTTATCAAGTCTAAATCCGGACCTGGTTGTAAACCGCTGGGCCGGCGACATATGCTAGCCTCTCTAACTTTATAATGCATGACACCGAAAATAGCTTCCTTCCGTATCTTGTTGGATAGTGGTGATGTGTGTGCATCACTTCATTTCCGTTGTTAAACTTCTAATTCGGCAATTATTACCATCGGAAAAAAAACAGAAGAAACAGCCTAAATTGGCAAAAACACCGATCAATCTTATGCAAAACTAAAACTCCCGAATATATGAAATCAAACATGGCAAAAATTAGGAGCTTTGTCAAATATTGCAAGGAGCCCACGACAATAACAGCACAATAATAGCCATTACCCGAATCTCAAGAAAATTGACACAAAAATAATAGTCCTTCCAATTAATCACCAACTCAGAGACCATTTTTACAGGTTGAGTTATCTAGGGGATTTAAGATTTTTAATAATCTTCCTAAAGCTTCGGTCACACGAAGCGAATTTGCTCGCAGCGAGTCCTCGCTGCCAGTTGAACTCGCTTTAATAGCTCGTTGCCTGTCTGTCACATGTAGCGAGTGCGATTCGCGCGTTTCACGCGAATTTCTACACTCGGTTGGTGACTGCATTGCTATTCGCAGCGAGTCTGCCGTCCTGGCGAGTACTGCCGTCGTAAATGAATACACAGTAATTTGAAAAAAGACGTTTTGAGAAAAACGCGGTCAAAGTTCAGTTTTTAAAGATTTGTTTTCATGAACAAAGTAATCAATAAAGATTATTTCTTTTAATCTTTTATGTTAAAAAATAGTTAGAACTTCAATTCTGCATACAAATATATATTTAATTATAATTGTTTAATTAATTAAATTAGATATTGTGTTTTAAATTAGGAAAATAATTTGATAAATTTTATATTTTTAAGCTATAACACTGTAACTGAGTGGTTACTGTGTTATAGGTAAATTTTACCTATTACTGTATTCTAACCATGTAAAATAAATATTTAAAAAATAAATAAAAAACTGCAGGTACCTTAAACACAGTAATTGAGATACTGTGATTAATTCGTGTATTAATAAATTAACTTTTAACAAAATTGTACCTAAAACCACAGTATCTAAAGAAGCCGTGTTGTAACAAAACAAAAATATTTCTTTGATACTTATAAGTATTAAAAAAGATCACAGTAAATAATAGGTTACTGTATTTTAACTTAAAAAATTATACATACTGTGTTTTTTATTAAAAATATCCTGATCTTTTAAAAAATACTGTGTTTTTATCTAAGGTACCTCGGTAACTATCCACCGGCAGACTAACCGAAAAATTTGCCTTATAGTATTCCAACTCGTGATTTTAAAGAACCAAACTTGTATAAACCCCGTAAATGAAGTTACTGTGTTTTCATTTACTACGGCAGAGTAGTGCGCAAGCGGCGATAATAATTTAAAATGTTCAATTCTACTCTCGGCGATTTTAATCGCTGCGAATGAGTAGCACGTCACACCAAGCGAGTTTGCTCGCGCGACTGCATTCGCAGCGACTATTCGCTCCGTGTGACCAAAGTTTTATTGTTTTAAGCTGAATGAATGAATTACATCAGAGAACTGTGACCATAATCGGATACGGAATCGTAATACGTCAATTAATAATGGCTGCATTCTTAGTAATTATATTATTATGTTTTAAGTTCCTCGGTCACACTAAGTACATAGATATTCGTTAATAGCGTTACGTGGTTTGTAGACTCGCCTTACATCTATTAATAACAAACCATCATCAGAATGAAGCAAACAGCCCTTTAGCACAAACGTTTTAAAAGATTGCATCAACAATAGGTGATCTGTTTGTTCGTTATAGTACCTACGCCCGCCCGTTCCCACACACAACTTGTCCTTTATAGAATGAGTACGATATACCCTTTGTAGAATTAAATACCTCTGTTTTGTTTTTATAAATATTTAAATATGGCGAATGCTTCAGCCGCGGTGACTCCCAGCGTGTGCTGTTCCGGCACGGCAACCACATGGCAGCTGCTGGAGCTAATGCATCGCGCTTCCCGTTAGTGCTACCCCTTTATTTGCTTATTAATTAATTTTAGTATAAATAATTATGCTTAAATAGGAACAGCTCGTCTGGGCTTACCTGGCCACTATATACTACACACACACCTACGCATTTCATTACTTAAGACAAAAGTCTACAAAATGTTATAAATAGGATAGAAAACGAATTTACCGCGTGAAATTTGTAGCACCGACGTTTCGGTGACGTTACAGTCGCAGTTGTCCAGGGTAGACTGAAGAGCTGTCAATCCGTTGTTTTGCGGGTAGGCCGCATACCGCTTCCGCCACTGCGTAGGTTACAACGGTGGTAGGGGGCCGGGCTCGAAAATGTTGTACTTAACTCATATATTGCGTTTTTGTTATTAGCAAGATAACCAATCATAATGAAAACAAGATCGATAGACCCAGTAAATCAGTATTTTCCTGTAGATTCCGGTGGCGTACAGATACGAACCATACTAATAAAAAGGCTTTTTGTCAGTGTATTGTTATGTCTAGTTAAGCCCAGATAATCTGTTTATATATTAGTTACAAAGAATTAGCAATGGTACACAACAGCAACGAACACGGAAGTGACTTAGCATTTTCTTTTAATTGAGATGTAATTCCGGGAAGAAAATGATATAAACAAATTTAAATTTATATACTTAATAGTTTAAGAGGCAGCGACAAAAAAGTGAAGGAGTTTTGCAAAAGCTGACACTTTCAGACCAGACAGTATTTTGGCCATAGCATGCTGGGATAGAGTCGGCAGGCCAGACTCTGGCGCTGGCGTACCTACTACTAAAGTTGTAATTTTAATTAGTACCCAAAAAGTGTTTTGAAAAAGCTGAAAATTTATCAGTAGATAGTGGATGCAATACTGAACGCAAAACAAATGGGCAGACCGCTTAATATCAGAATGCGTAGCGTCAGTATTACTCCATACATGTCACAAAAATTAATTCCATTATATTGCGCTGCACATTAGACCAAAGCGTAATAGTTACCGACAAATACGTACCGGCGTATTTACAATCGTATTCTATTGTTAAGCAGTCTGAACATTTGTTTCGAGTTCTGTATTGCATCCACAGTCTACTGATGAATTTTCAGTTTTCCCAAAACACTCTAAGGGTACTTATTAAAATTACAACTGTCCTAATACGTCAGCGACAGGTGACCCGAAGTTTGGCCTGCTGACTCTAGCCCAGCATTCTATGCCCAAAATGCAGCATTCTATGCCCCTCTTGCACTTTTTTGCCGCTGGCTCCACAACTATAACAGCTTGCTGCGATTTCTTGTTTTATTTTCCTATTAATTATAATTAATGTATTATTAATTGAAGACCTAACGTATGTACTAATTATTTATTTATTTGTTTAGTATAGGTAATTTGCAATAAAATCTTACATTTAATCGGCTAATTTAATATTATAATCATGAAACACTAAACGAAATATAACTCCGTCAGATTTCGCCCTGGTTTCTTAAAGAGACAACGCCTGTTGACCATCGCAATTATCATTAAAACATATCATTAAACAATTCCGTGTTAGTTGCAAGTATCATATTAGTTTCATTGTTCGCTTTTGTTCGGTCGATGAGTGCCAAAGAAAAATATACGTTTATACAATCGACTTGTATAAAAGTATCGCTTATTACTTGTATCGGTTATTACTTACAAAAATTCCTACGTGAAGTGTCTCTTTTTTAATTATTTAAATACGTTATTGTGAATATAAATATGAATTAGAATGAAATGAAGTTTTCTAACAGAGTCGAGAAAAATATTTTAGTATATTTGGCATAATCTCATGTGTTGCCAGGTTAGTAGCAATTATATATTATTATTGACATTTTCTAACAGTTTGGATGTATGACAGCGAGCTCTCGTTAGGCACGCGCGTTACGTTGAAACCACCAGATCGTATGTTTAATTTAAGGCTTGGAAATACGTGGAGATCAAGTAGTTCATGAAACAAGAAGACAAAGGAACTTTTATTTACATGTAAATATATATCCTTAGCTTTAAATGCATTCGGCTTCGATTTGTTTTCTTCCAAAATAATAATAAAAAGGGCGAAACGCTTTTGGTCTATTATGAAACTAAATATAGTCCTATTGCATATTGGTTGGCTAAAATTCTAAAACTAATGCTAAAATGGAGTAAAAAGATCTAATCAAGATTACTATTAATATATAGATAACAAAATAATTTAAATTACAATAACCTTTGGTTGACATAAATAGACGAACAGAATAATCAAGAATATCATTTACATATTAAATTACACAGTTAATTAGCTGTGTCATTATTTAGGGTGTGGAAACCCATAATTCTTTTATTAAACCCATACAATGGATATTTGATGATGCGGCTTATTGTCTGGTTATTGTCGCCGCAAATACAACTGGAATTTGCTGCGTCTTATAAAATGTAAATTAATAAAGTAGCAACATAATAATATTAAAATCTTTTTATTTTTTTCACACTTGATAGAAAGTTGTATCATAAGATATAACTTATAAATCAGTAGTTATTTGTTTAAAATTCAAATTATTACGGGATCTATACTCCTGTTTATAGGCCTCTTCAAGTCTCTCCCATTGTATTCGGTCTCTTGCTCTTCTTATATAAGTCCTGCCGGTTTCTCCGCTTATTGCATCTTCCCAACTCTTGCGCTTCCGTCCATCGGGGACTGATCCTGATTTTATCCGATCGATCGCCAATCAATCCGATTCTGTATTTTCTTCACTACTTTCGACTATCGGTCATTCGTTCTCCATGTTAGATATCCTGAAACTCTTTTTATATGTCTGCAACTCTCATTAACTCTTGTTTTCACCCAGATCTCATTGTTTTTTTTCTATTGATTGTGTGGAAGCCAAGGATTTTCTGCTCTATGACTATTCGGCCCAATTGCAGTTTGTTTATCTGCTGTTTCTTTACTGCTCTTGTTTGGCGTCCGTAGGACAGAATGGGAAGAGTTGGAGTATCTTACAAGCTTTTGTTCAAACTTGGTAGTTGGTAGATGGTAGTGAGGGGCTGGAACGAAATGGTCTATTCTAAATAGACATATTTGTCAGCATACTTCACTTCATCCTCATTCATATATATTTTCATACATATTGGGATATTAAGAGGAGTCGCAAAGGATTTTTATCACTGTTAATTTCTAAACCACACTTTTTTATCTCTACCTATGTATATGCAGAAACATATTGTAATTAATAAAAAGATACTGATTTTTTTCATAATTCGAGGTAAACATTTGGAAAGCTACAATTTCTTATTAATGCTCCACTTGAATTTGTTAGAAAACTTTACAAATTTTCGAAATGACGTAGGTAGGTACCTACTGATGCAAAAGAAAAATTGCACTTACGAAATATTGTAAGTTTTGATCTGAATAGACCATATATCTATAGGACTATCATTGAATGTCAATATGATGTCTAAAGTGTTTAATTTTGGTGAAAGATTTGTTATTGGAATCTATCCGATTCCCTATTTCTATATTTCTTCATTAAAACTGATTCAAATTCACAAGACCCTTACTATACTTTCCCTATCTAGATTGCAGATGCATGTTAAAAGTAATAGGAGAATGACTAATACTTCTAACACCAAGTAGCAGAATCTTGGTTTTCTTCCTCTTTTAAAGGGGTCCTTTTACTTTCACAAATAATTTCCACAGATATATTACTAAACAGTAAAACCGACAATTCACTCCCTTACTCATTGACAGAGAAGCATTAGCGGCATGCAGTAAGTGATATACCTGAATTATTGTACAAAGATCATCTATACTCCTGCCGAAAATCGTATTTTTTTCTGGTGCTCTATAACTAACGGTTCCATGCAGCTTGAATCGCAAGGCCAGTTCGGTTTTGCGGCTGGTCTAAGTCATAGTTCATCCCACGTATTTTTTTACATAATAAATATTATTTATGTTTGATATCTGTAAAAATCCATGTAATAAAATAAAATAAAAAATCAAATTAACGTATACAGACCGAATGCATGAAAAACCTTTTTTTCAATAATTGTCCATAATCAGCTTTGAGTAATAAATAAAACCCCCTTTATTTGTCATTTCCAGAGAACACAAAATGCAACAAATGAAGCGGCTCGTGCTGGGCTCTGGAAGTGAAGAAGATCCTACACATTCTGGTAAATGATTGGTTTTGGAATACTCCACTTCATCTGTATAAAAATCCGTAAAATTATTTCGACAGTTTGCGCAGTTTTTTTGATACATATAGCTCAATCGAAAGACGAAATAGCGGTATTTCTAGGATAATTGGACAAATAAAGCGAGAATCTCGTTATGTGATACACTAGCCCAAAACCAGGATTTACGTTTATATTAATGGTCTGGGGGTCGAGAATAATATTGCTTATCATGATTTGGAAATGACCGACGATCATTACTGCACTTTTGAATTTAATATAAATTGCAAAACCGTTTTTACCATTTTTTAATGGCTCGTGAAATGTCAGCTTAGAAGTTAAAAACTCTGTCGATGATTTTCTCGCAGCAGATATTTCCAATTCTTTGACCAAGATGCAGCCTGGACAAGTGAACCTGGAGGAGATTATGGTTATGACAACGTGAATTAATCCAATGTTCAGAAATACAATATAACTGTATGAGGTAGACTAACATAACGGTGGGATAATGGCTAGGTCGCCACATCTTACATTGTAAGGTTCTGGGTTCGATTCCCGGCTGGGTTGCATTTCAATTCTGTCAATAGAATGCAATAACAAAACACAGACACACATGTTACAAGCACACAAACATATAAACACTTCATAGTACGGTTGGTTGAAAGAGATTCTCGTATGACAATAAACCTGCCGATTATGAAATTTCGCAATAAAGAGTATAAACAAACAAACAAACCAGAACAACACGATAAAAGGCTTCCTTATTAGATAGAAATTCATGATAGAATTTGATCGATATCTCGTTTGAAAACCAATTGCGCACGCATAAAATAAAGACAACTAATGCATTAGTTACATTTTATTTTCAGGAGAAGAGGACACAGTAGCTTTTA